>JARBWK010000001.1:3673168-4363166 GCA_030556195.1 Anolis apletophallus
TATGGAACCCACTCGGTTCCTGAATGCTCTAAGGGAATGGGAGCCCCCCCAGCGATTCCGTCGATGGGCAGGTGGAATACTGGAATGCCAGTCTTTCCGCCGCCCTTGATGAAATCGCCCCCAGACGCTCTCTCATCCACGGACTAATCGCTCGCCTTGGTTCTCTGAGGACCTGCGGGCGATGAAACAGAGGAAGAGACAGCTAGAGGACGTGTGGCGGAGACTCCGTGGCTTCGAAATCAGCTTATAAGCTGTTCAAAAGGCTTATGAGCATGCTATCAAGGAAGCAAAAAAAGTCATATTATTCCTCCTTGATAGAGTCGGCTAGTTCACGCCAGGCTCGACTTTTTAAGATAATTCGGTCTCTGACAGCGATCCCTACTGTCCCAAATGATAGGGTTTGGCTCCGACAGCTGAGGCTTTTCAGAACTATTTCACCGACAAGATTTCGTTGCTCCGCCGGGATATCCCCGTTACTTTTGCTACAGTTAGCGAACTCGAGACTCCGCCGCCACCGGGCGGCCCCTTTCACCCGTTTCCAACTGCTGGGCGCAGCAGCTGTCAATAAGTTACTTGTTGCAGCTAGACCAACTACTTGCTCCTCGACCCGTGCCCCTCCTGGCTTATTAGACCTTGCCAGGAGAGGTTACGCATGACCCCCTGGGCACGATCTTAAATAGCTCCCTTGAGCAAAGGAGTCTTCCCAGGGGGATAAAAAGAAGGCTATGGTAAGACCGCTGCTGAAGAAGCCAAATTTAGACCTTTGGCCCCTCCAATTACCGGCCTGTTTCAACTTGCCCTTCCTGGGCAAGGTGATTGAGAGGGCAGCAGCGGATCAGCTGCAGCAGTTCTTAGAAGACACAGCTGGATTTGATCCCTTCCAGTCCGGCTTCCGTATTGGGCACGGGGACGGAGACCGTGCTTGTCGCCATTACAGACCAACCGCGCCAGCTGGACCAGGGTGGATCGGCACTGCTTGTCTTGTTAGATCTGACAGCAGCGTTTGATACAGTAGACCATGCATTGTTGACCCACCGCCTATCCGCTTCCGGAGTCAGGGGACTGCCCTTAAATGGGTGGCCTCCTTTCTCCGGGATCGGGGACAGCGTGTGGAGGCGGGATGGTCTCAGGCGGCTCCCACTTAACTGTGGGGTCCCCCAGGGCCATTCTCTCCCCTTATTATTCAACGTTTATATGCCCCCTGGCCCAGCTGGCCCGCGACTTTGGTCTGGAGTGTTATCAGTACGCTGATGACACCCAGCTTCTGCTGCGAATGGACGGCAGGCGGATACACACCGATTGCTTCCATCTGTGCCTCGAAGCCGTGACTGGTTGGCTGCGGGCCAGCTGGCTGAAGGTGAATCCGTCGAAGACGGAGATCCTATGGCCTGGTCGGCCTGGCCGGGATGAGTGCCGGTTGCCTACTCTGGACGGCGAGCAATTAAGCACGTCGTCAATTGTTAAGAGCTTGGGTGTTCAGTTCGACTCCTGCTGACCATGGAGACCCAGGTCTCCGCGGTCAGCAGGGTGGCGTTCTACCACCTACGTCAGGCTAGGCGACTGGCCCCCTACCTGTCCAGGAATGACCTGGCTACGGTGATCCAAGCGATGGTCATCTCGAGACTAGACTACTGTAACGCCCTCTCGTTGGCCTTCCTTGGCGACGATTCGGAAACTCAAGCTAGTGCAGATTGCCGCTGCTCGCCTGCTGGCAGGTGTGCCGGTGAGGCAGCACATTACGCCCATCCTCCAGCAACTGCACTGGCTGCCAATTGAGTACCGAATCACCTTCAAGGTGCTGGTGTTGACCTTTAAGGCCTTGTACGGTCTAGGGCCTGCGTACCTCTTGGACCGCCTTGCCCCATCAGCGCCCCCGAGATCACTCCGCTCAGCAGAGCAAAATCTGCTGGAGATTCCACCGATCCGCCTCTGCCGCCTATCATCAACTAGGCAGCGCTCCTTCTCCGTAGCAGCTCCAACGGCCTGGAATGCCCTGCCGGAGGAGGCTAGAGCCATCGGGAGCTCGCCCCCTTCCGCAGGGCCTGTAAGACCTTCCTTTTCAAGCAGGCCTTTGGTTAACATTTAACGCCTCTTGCTTTCAATCGACTTATGACTCTGTGTTACCGTTTTTGTCACTTGGTGTAATTTTAACAATGTTTTAATGATGTTTTTTAGTATCATTTTTGTTATTTTTATGGTTATAGTATTGCTTTATTTTGTTCGTGAATCGGCATGAGTGTTGCCTGCCGATCACTATGTATGTCTTGTAACCCGCCACGAGCCCTCAGGAAGAGGCGGAATACAAATGCAAATAATAAATAAATAAATAAATAAGTCTCCTTTGAATATAGAGCCTTTGAATATAGAGCCCGTTGAGTATAGAGCCTTACACAAGACCTTGACCTTGGCTTTCAAAGTCCCTACGGGGCCGGGGCCAACATACCTAAAGACCGCTTGCTGATGCCTGCTTACTCAAGGACCCCGGCCAGCAAGCAAGAACCTTCTTCACGTACCAGGCTTGAAAGAGGCCCACCTGGAGACCACGAGACGGAGATCGTTCTCCGTTGTGGCCCCCGTTCTTTGGAACTCGATGCCACCGGACCAGAGAGCCTCCCTCGACCTGCCCCAGTTCCTGACCGCTCTGAAGACCTGGCTATTTAGGAAAGCCCATGGTTAATGCAGAACCAGGAACTCAAATACCGAGCCTGGCCCCTGCATCTAACCACTGAATATTTTAATCTAGTTTTAAATACTCTATTTTAATTGTGGAATTTGTTGTGTGTAAGTCGCCCGGAGCACTAATGTGGAGGGCGACTCAGAAATAATAAAGTCAGTCAGTCAGTCAATAGTATGAGATGAAAGAATCCCAGGTTAGGGAGAGTGGATCTTTAGGAGAATCTCTTAACGCCATTTGGACAAGATGTTACCTTCTGAACACACAAACATCATAACATCCATTGTTATAAAGTAAATTTGGCTAGCAGTCTAATCAACTTTTGTGCTTTTGCTACTGTTATTATTATTAACCTCAAACTTCTATACCGCCACTCCCCGAAGGCTCGGAGCGGTTTACAAGAATTGAGAAAAAAACAATACATAGAATCACAGACAGCAAGAAGGGTAAAGGGAGGGGATGGGGGTCAGAGGGGGAGGTCAGATCGGGAGTCGAGGCCCCATGGGGACCTCCGGGGACGTCCACGGCTCGAATGCATTCCCAGCACTCCCAAGGGGTGGCACACCAGGACAGCGGATGCCGTAACGGGTCCACGGGCAGTCACACAGCCCTACAAAAGGGCAGTTGTCGCCACGCGCACACGGCACCCCCTCCGTCAGTCCAATTGGACAAGGTGGGCCACTCATTAGGTCCTCGGTTGAGGTCTTGGCATTGACAGGTGCTTTAACAGGACTGCTGTTCCGTCTGGCGGAGAAACCCGCCCCCCAAAAGGTCCTAGACCTATAGCGCAGTCTCCGCCGGCAGGGTCTTGTTACATATACTTAGGCTATAATAATACTTCCCATGTCTGGCTGGATGCTGGAAAAACTGATAGCAAGTCACCAGAGAGTGACCAAACCTCAGATGGTGTCAGATTGTGGCTTTGTTACTCCCCAGTTTGTAGATTTGTTCTCTTTGTTATTGATAGAGATCTTTGTTCGCTGGTGTCTTTGGAAACTAGAGATGCCAACGATTACTCCTAGGGCCTCTACTCGGGCCATCTCTTCATACACATGTACAGGTCTGGTTTTAGTCTGCAGCATTTCAGGTCTGAAGGGTTTGCAAGGCTTTGAAATAATGAGCTGCTGACTGAGCGCATAAAGCTACTGTCTGATGAGAACTATAAGGGGTTTTCAAAAAGTTTCTATGCTTTTCTTAACTCTACTATGATTTTCCAAAGCAAATTACATCTTTTTTTTTACATAGTCACCTTACATTTCTCCCAAGGTCATACCAACTTTTTAATGCCATCGGGAAATATGTTTTGGTTGAGCACATAGCCACTGATGCACTGCTGTTTTCGCACCACCTGCTTGCTGCTTGTGCTTATGCTTCTTTATCAGTTGCTTAGGTACCGACCAGGAACACATTTTACTTAATCTAAGGCTGTCACGAATCAGGACAAAGACAGACCCAAAACTTGTATTCAGCTTACTTGCAACCTCTCCTTTTTCCTGAATTCAGTTCTGGGCTTCTTCCTTCATTCTTTGTGGTTGTGGCTATAGTTGGTTGTCCAGAGATCTCTCCATCCATCACACTACGATAGCCATTTTCGAACATTTCAGTCCACTCACAGATGAGAGTGAACTTTATCCCCATACTGAGCACACATGTTGAAATGAATTTGGTCTTCCAGCACACCTTCTGTCCACAAAAAGTGTTTGACAGTACACTGTTCCTCTTGGGTGCCATTTATAAAATTTGCAGCCTTCTTCACCTAGTGTGACAACTCCTATACTAAACTGCAGGGTCAGACAGCTTGTCGGACAGACGGGTCACATGACACTCTCAGACATAACCAATTACGACTACTCCTTCCCTCACTGTTTCCAGCGAAAATAGAAAAGTGCATGAACTCTTGGAGAACCCCACGTAGTAAGTTAGATAAACCAGTTATTTGGGTAGGCACAATGCAGCTTCATGTATAACAGGGCTGTCCAACTTCTACGGACCCAAGGGCCGGAATTCCGGTCACTGATCACCTGGGGGGCCGAAGGGTCTGCCTCCACCCCCGCCTCCGCCCCCTCTCCGGCTCCAATTTACTTACAATTGACCTTGAGTTGTGGAGTTGTAGTTCACCTCCATCCAGAGAGCACTGTGGACTCAAATAATGATGGATCTGGACCAAACTTGGCATGAATACTCAATATACCCAAATGGGAACCCTGGTGGATTTGGGGGAATGTTTCCTAACACATTTGAGTTATTTGAATCCACACTCAAATTGGGACACACCAAAAAAAACCGAACACCTCAATGCCGTCGCAGGGCTTGATGGCGCCTCCTTTCCCAGAGGCGGGTGGAGGAGGCCCAAAGAGCTCCCTCCGTCCCTGAAGGGAAAACAAGCCGCGGGGGCAGGCGCAAAGGAAGCCACGTTGCGCCCTGCACCCGGGGGAAGTCAGCACAACAAGGGGGAAGGGGCGCGGAGGAGGGGAAGGAAGCGTTGCCAAGGAAACCGCTGCTGAGGGACCCCTCCCCTCCTCACCCAACGCCCCACTGTTTTTAGATTGATTGATTTGAGCCAGGCCCTTCCTTACCCATACTGCGGGAGCCCCACCACAGGGCCAAAGCGCCAACACCGCCGCCGTCCCCGAAGAGCCCTGCTGGAGCCGAGGCCAAGCTCAGGCCGGGCGCGGCGGCTCTCCACAGGAGAGGACGGAGCCAGGAGGGGCTTTCCCTGCCTTATTCCCTCCTCCTTCTCTCTGAGGGAATGGGGGCTGGCCTGGAAGCAGCCGCGAGGAGGGAGGCGCGTGCCCAGGCCGGCCGCAAATCCCGCGGGACCGAGATTTCGGCAGCTATCGCGAGACTACGCAGCCACAGATGGGATTTCAACCTCCCTCGAAATCCCGTCTGTGGCTGGCGTAGTCTCGCGATGCTTGCCTAAACCCGGAAGTAGGTATTTTTTTAAATTTAATTTAATTTTTTATTTTTTATTTTATTTTATTAAAACAAGTTAGGGGGCCGGAGGGAAGGGGCTCAGGGTCCATGTACGGCCCCAGGGCTGCCTGTTGGACAGCCCTGATGTATAACATGGAAATACTTGGATAGCACATCTGTGAATACTGAAAGATAATCTTCTGGATATATAGGGATTGTGTTAAGAATATTTCTTTGGCAGCTGTCTTTGGGATCCCATCCCATCGCTCCACAGTTTCTCTTTTTATAACTGAGCCAACTGAGATTGCTGAGGCATCTCATGTCACTGGATTGACTCAACCCTTGCACATGATCTGCTATGGGTTTTGACAACAATAAACTGACCTGTTCTTATGTGGAACCAAGTACATTTGAGTGAGAGGCAATTGTAACAGGAGATGAGGTTCTGAACTGAGCAGACCTCCACTCAGGCACACTAAAATGTATTTGGCACACTAATATTTATTTGGATATGACAAATCCACACTGAATCTGTTATAGCACCTTCACCGGTATTTGCTTATAATTTCCCACCTAAAAAATCTCTCAAAACTGCCTGTCTGAAACTGGCATGTTTTGTTAGTGAAAGAACACACTTTTTCTGCCTTGTGATGGCAAAAAGCCAGTGTATTTGTATGCATAGAGCTTCATTTGTGTCCAGTTGCATTGCTGGCAACACAAGAGCTCTCAGTTCAACAAATGTGAAGAAATGCTGCTTCTGGACACATGAATGAGTCTGGACATAGAAACATACGAAACAAGTTTAGGAAGGCTTTTAAAATGCTCAGTACACATTACTGCCCATTCCTCGATTGCTAAGCACTGGGGGCTTATTAGAGTTCTGCTTTATAGGGAGACTCAATTCAATTCTCCTGATTTTGTGGCAGAGCTCATGCTTCTCGGGCTTTTCATGGGCATAACGCAGAGTTTGGACCACAATGCTAAAGAAATGTTGGTCTTTGGTCCTACGAATCAGCAGGCCCGGATTAGCTGCTTTTGGCGCCCTAGGCCAAAAGAAGCATTGCCGCCCCCAGGTCGGGGGAAGCCCCTGCCCCCAGGGTGTGCTGCGCATGCGTGGCAGCGGCCCTGAGGGTCCTCCTTCCTTCCTTGAGTGAAGGAAGGAATGAGGGGAGCGGAGGAGCAAGAGGCGTAGCGCAGGGGCGCCGTGTCAGAGGCCCGGCTGTGACGCGGGGCCTCTTGCTCCTCCACCGCCCCTCCGTCTTGAGTGAAGGAAGGAAGGAGGCCCAGCTGGAGCGGAGGAGCGGGAGGCCCCTTCGCTCCGCCTCTTGCTCCTCACTCGCCCAAAAAAATCGACCTTTTAAAAAAAATTGGGGGGTCTGGATCTGCTGCCCCCCATTTGTGCCGTCCTAGGCCTTGGCCTAGGGTGGCCTTATGGGTAATCTGGGCCTGCGAATCAGGCCACTTCCAGTTACAAGAATCATGGAGTTGGAAGAGACCACATGGGCCACCTAGTGCCTGACAGGGGCTCTCATGCAGGAAAAACATAAAGTACTCCCAACAGATGGCCATCCAGCCTCTGTTTAAATGCCTCAAAGAAGGGCTTCCACCACACTCCGGCGGAGTTCCACTTACAGTTAGGAAGTTATGTTCAAGTGGGATTTCCTTTCCTGACGTGATCCTTGCAATATACAGAGTGTTTGAAAAAGATGGACCTGATTTGAAATTGCTATATCTCTGTGCAGGGGCGGACCAAGCTGTTCCTGGGGGGTACGTGAAAAATTTCCAGCGCCCCAGTGCGCATGCACCAATCAAACGCACTGGCTGGCCAGAGCGCCCCTGCTGCTTTGGCGGCCAGTGCGCATGCGTAAAAGGTCCACATGCGGAGTCAGTACGCATGCCCGGAGCACCCTGGGCTGCCTAACAAAGGTGCGGTGTGCGCTGCGGCCGCTGCAGCACCCGGTCGCGGAGGCCTGGCCAGTGTGGCGGTGGGGCAGCGCGGGCGCGCGGGTGGTGTGGGCGCCGCGGGCGGCGCCTAATGCCGAACCTGCCCCTGGCGGCGGCCCTCCCGGGTGAAACCGCCGCCCCTCCCGGTGACGCCGCCCTACTGGCGCCTGGCCTCGTAGTCCGCCTAATGGTATTCTCCGAACCTGGCCCTGTCTCTGTGATCACAAACCACCCAAGAATGAAACCATTACCCCTAGAAAGAATGGGGCATAGAGTTTCAAATAGTTACTGCTAGACGCCTCTCCCAATGCACAAGCAGCCCCTGGCCTCAGTCATTCGCGAGGCGACAACAATAAAGCCTAATAAGGTATTCTCCATGGTTGGAATTATGTTTTAAGATTTGTTTCTGGCTGAAATCATTAACAGTTCTTGGGATCTACATAACTCATTAAACTGTAACTTTTTGTGCAAGTGTACCATGCTTCCATTGTGAGATAGACTGCTTTGAAACTGAGTCCGACATTTTGAAACACCCTGTATTTCCTTCTGTCTTTGAGCGAAGTTTCTAGAAAGCCAGTTCAAGCCTGTCCAAGGGCTCCTCCTGGTGGCACGTCCAGTGGGTTTGGCAGTATGCAATTTCTGAATGTCAAGATTCCCTCGAAAGATGTGCAGCAGGCGGACTGCCAAATCTGCACCAACCTCTACCAGTCATTTGACGTAGCAGAAGCACCTGTGTACCTCTGTGCCGTAGGAACAAGACAGCCAAAATTTTGTTCTGATCAGAAACGAATGTGTCTGCAAGAACATATGCACACACATTTTGTCACATTCCTGCTTTGTTTATTTGAAGGTGCTGTGCTTTTGCCCATATTATTGCTGTGGGTAGGGCATTGCTGCTACACTCGTGCCTGATACAGAGGGGTCCTTGTGGCACCACAGCGGAGCAGGCGTTCTTTAGTACATAGCAAGTTGTTACAGAACCATAAGGACCCTGGCGATCTGTCTCTACTAATCTCCATATGCAAAGCACTTTGAATTGTTTACTATGTTTTGCACCTGAAGGTCATAGGAGCCACAGAGGTGGTTTTGGCTTCTGTAGCACTTACTTAGTCTCGTCTCATCATTTCCCCCCCTTACAAGCCTATATTTCTTGATGACAATTTACCTTCAGAGCAGCTAGATGCCAACTGGACTCTTCGGGGCTACTGCAAGGTATCCCGCATGGCTCTTCTGAATTTTGTTGCCAAGCACAACCCTGGTATCCTGATATTCAGACCGGTGTTTGCCGTGGATCTCCTTTTTCACCCTGAACTTAATGACCAACCACAGTTTGTACAATATACAGTGTAAACCTTAATACAATATTTTCTATTCCCTCTGCCTCTGATATACAGCTCCCTGTTGTTTCACATCTAGGGGCCTCTGTCTGGTGCTATCTTGGCAGGGAGACGAAGTGGGGTGTCTGAACAAAAATCTGGTATTTTGGGTTTGTACCAGCATCTGACTTCCTTACTAGAATGAACTTTTCCCTTGTTCCGTTTCATTTTGCGGGATCTTTCTGAAATTCCCTGTTTTCATGTTGCGCAATGTAGCCCCCTTGACTTCCCTGTTTCAGTGTTTGTATATTTTGGAGCCTGTCTTTTTTATATATTTTTTATGAAGTGAATTTTTTTCTTTTCTTGGTTTTGAAATTGTAATAAATGATCCCGCTCTGTGATTCATTCTACAGTAAACAAAAAAAAGGTGCTTCATAAACCAGTGTCTGGTGTCTATCTTTTTGGGTCCTTTGCTTTTTCTTCTAGAGTAGTGTTTCCCAACCAGTGTGTCGGGGCACACTAGTGTGCCGTGAGAGGTCCTCAGGTGTGCTGTGGGAAATTACTAACTAATTTTATTATTTATGAGTCACCCTCCACAAATGTGCTCCGGGCGACTTACACAGCTAGGCATCTACAATACTAAAATATAAAAATTTTAAAATATTAAAATGTTAAAATATGGGAATAGACAGGTTCCAGGTCACTGATTGTCACTCATGCATATGCTCTTCTAAATAGCCATGTCTTAAGTGCCGCCAGAAATGAAGGCAGGTCGAAGATGGCTCTTTGGTCTGGCGGCAGAGAGTTCCACAGGACAGGGGCCACAACGGAAAAAGATCTCTGTCTCGTGGACTCCAAATGAGCCTCTCTCAGACCCGGGAGATGGAGAAGGTTCTTGTAGGCTGGATAGATGGTATCAGACGGTCTTTTAGGTATGTAGGACCCTGGCCCCGCAAGGCCTTAAGTGTCTCTCTGCCTCCTCCCTGGCAGGCGTGGCCAGGCAGGGAGGAGGAGGCAAAGCCGCGCCACCACCCCTCCTCCCTTGCGTGGCGTGGCGACACAAGGGAGGAGCGGCGGCGCGGCTTACCTCCTCCTCCCTGCCTGGCCACGCCACGCCATGCCAGGGAGGAGGCAGAGAGGAATTGCGCCAGCCCCGCCAAAAAGGGATGGGCGGCGCGCAGGACGCACGGCGGGAGGGCGCCTCTTTCTCCTCGCCCCGCCCTCCTTCCTTCAATCCGGTGAGTAGGGGCGGAGCTGGGGCGGGAGGGGGCAGAGCCGTGGACAGGGAGGGGCGGAGCCGGAGGGCGGGGAAGGGTGGAGGCAGACCCTTTGGCCTAGGGCGGCAAAAGGGCCTGATCCGGGCCTGCCTCAGCGTCCAGATCTTTCCTCTCTCTCTCCTGTCTCTCTCCTTCCCTTCCTTCCCTCCCTCTGCGTGCCAAGGGCTACCTGGCCGGGCTGCGGCTCCTCCTGCTTCCTGGCTCCTGGGCGCTCTTCTGTCCTCCTCCCCTCTGGCAGCAAGGAGGAGAGGGAGGAGGAATCCATGGTAGCTGCCCGCCTCCAACCCCGCTCTCGGAGACTCGAGGCGAGGCTTTCTGCTCTCTAGCCCCTCCGCGCCAGGGAAAGGGAGCAACCCCTCATCTCCTGGTCTCTCCTGGCTGGGCTCCGGGTTCGCTGCAGAGCATTGCAGAGGCTGGGATGTGCAGCTCCACAGCCCAGCTTGGTTCCTTCCCGATCTGGCCCCAAGGCGACAGCAGGGAAGTCGAAGGGACACGAGAGGGGGGGAGTCACTCCTGGGGGACTCGGTGGGGGTTGGCACTCATGGGGAGCTGTGGGTAGTGACGGCTGCGAGCCTCCGCCACAGTTTGTTCTGAGGCTTGGAGCCGCCCCATGTGCTCAATTCCTATTTGTTCTGCTCAGCCGAGCCCGCGTGCGCTTCGGCCACTCAGCGTCGCCCTCCCCCGCGGGACAGTGACGGGCCTCCTGCGCGTGGGCCTCCCGGGGGCCTCCTGGGGGTGGGATGGGAGGGTTTTTGGAAGAAGCAGCGGCGTCACGGGGGGGGGGGTAACAGTTAGTAAAATTACAGTTAGAGTGTCCTTTTGGTTGGCGGTGTGCCCCAAGATTTTGTAAATGTAAAAAATGTGCCGCGGCTCAAAAAAGGTTGAAAATCACTGTTCTAGAGCTACCAAGAAATTAGTGTTTTCCTTCTGAAATACCATTTAACATGTAGAAAATGGCAAACATAGGGCCCTTCTTCACAGCCATATAACCCAGAATATCATGGTAGAATAACCCACAATATTGTTAATCCCATCACGTCATTCTCTCACGCACGGTTCTGAGACCTACCAACTCCTCTCCAACCATTGGACAGAGGGAAATCTACATCAGAGACGGCTAGCGCCCTCTCATTGGCTGAGGCGCACCAAACTCCCGCCTCTACAGGGAGCCCTCGTTGACGTCACCTCAACTCAACCAATCACAGCAGAGCTGGGTCCAGCTGGGGGCGGTGGGAATTTTGAACCTGAAAATGTATAAAAATGCATGTTTTACTGTGTTATGTATCAGTTTATTTGGGGGGCGGATTACCGCAAGCTGGCATCACTTTCAGCTGAAATTAAATAAATACCTCCGTGGGTTCTGTTTCAACTTGGTGAGATTTATTCTGGAATATTGGCTCCTTTTTCTCATCAGGCTTAATGCACAGCAGCCTGGTTCTCACTATCCACTGCCGTTTTCAATTGCTTGATAACAAAATCTGCTTTGAACTGGGTTATCACAGTCCACACTGTCATATATCCCAGCTCAGAGCAGATAATGTGGGATTTTATTCAGCTGTATGGAAGGGGCCTTAGGAAACCCTACCAGTTCCTCATTAGTAACTTCTTAGCTCACATATCTTCCACGAGGGCTTAAAAAGCCAAACCAACTATGACCCCTTAATTCTTCCTCCTCTTAAGGAAGGAATTAACATACAGGGACACAAATAATATTAAATTAACATTTCTGTTTTTTCTCCCCATCATCCTTGGATATTAACTTCTACCTTTGGAATTTCATTTGTGAAAAGAACACAGTTCAGTGCTATTTGTGTGATAAATTGTCTCACCTTATAGAGAGGTGATCTGTTAGTCCTCACACCGTGGTAAGTCTTTGTGATACAGACCTCCACCAATTTCTGGCTGATGAAGCAAGCTTGGAGTGCCATTCCTGCGTCAACAGTGGCCTTGGTTGGTTTTGATTTTGAAGGCTGGGACATATGCACGCTCGTAAACAACATTTCTCATGTTAATACATGCACATGTTTACCTCTCCATTGGCGCCCCCTTGTCGTGGGGGGAAGGCTTGCGTACTCTAATGCAGTGTTACCCAACCTTTTGTCAGCCGCGGCACATTTTTTACATTTACAAAATCCCGGGGCGCGCCACCAACCAAAATGACACTCTAAAACAGTAATACATATAGTTAATATGTTTTTAAATGTATTTATACACTCAGTGTGAAACCTGGGCCTGTTTTCTCGATGAACACAACATAGATATCCTGGCAGGAATGGCAGAAAGACACAAACTTCCCACACATAACCATGTTGATGAGGACGAGGTTTGATCTGATCGTAAAAGGTCATTCGCATGTTGATGAGGACGAGCTTTGATCAGATCAAACCTCGTCCTCATCAACATGCGAATGACCTTACGATCAGCTGAAATTAAATGGACGCTCCTTCTAGATGCTGAATGGCCCAACGGGTTAAATGACGTCACCCCCCTCAGCTCATTAGCTTAACCCTTTCATAGATATATATCCCTCCTGCTACTTCAGTTGTTTACCTTTGGGTCACCCGCGATCGGCTATTGTGCCTGGGTCATGATTGATGTTAATATATGGTATGTAGCTCCTTGACTTTGCCTGTTGTTATTATATTATTTTATTATGATTGGGGTTTTACCCTAGGTTGACCTTGATATTAATTCACAGATGCTGGACGCCTTCCTGGATTTGCCTTGACAAAACCGGACCTTTCGGTGAAACGGATTTTCTTGGCCTTATAACACGCATTGCGACTCCGTCGGCCTGATTCATTCACCTGGATGAGTACCTATTCACTCCTCCGCGTCCCATTACTTTCCTTCCCCATTGGGGGCTTGGAACTCTTTATGGACTCATGATTATGAGCTATAATATCTATTGACAAATTTATTCTGATGTATATTGTGTTGATTTAACCCCTGCGTGGGATATCTACTTATTGTGCTGATTTAACCCCTACGTGGGAAATGCTTTTGATGCCCTTTGGGTTATGTATTTGATGTCCCTCAGGGCCCTGGTTTCAGCCGGGAGGGCGTTCCACAGCGTGGGAGCTATGACTGAGAACGCCCTCCGGCGGGTAGATGTTAAGCGTGCCAACCTTGTCGATGGTATCTCTAGGAAGTTAGCATCTTCAGACCTTAGTGGTCTCGATGGGCAATATGGAGTGAGACGGTCCCTCAGATACGCCGGCCCCAGGCCATATAAGGCCTTGAAGGTAAGAACCAACACTTTGAAGGCGACCCGGTGCTCAATGGGAAGCCAGTGCAGATCCTGCAAAACAGGTGTTATACGGCAACCTGCTGGGGTGCCAGACAGGAGCCGGGCGGCAGTGTTCTGCACCAGCTTGAGCCTCCGGATAGCTGACAGAGGAAGGCCAACGTAGAGCGCGTTACAGTAATCTAGCCTTGAGATGACCATGGCTTGGATCACCGTGGCCAGGTCGCTCCGGGAGAGATAGGGGGCCAGCCTCCTTGCCTGGCGGAGATGGAAAAAAGCAGCCTTGCTGACCGCAGAGACCTGGGCCTCCATGGTCAGCTGGGAGTTAAGATGGACCCCCAGGCTCTTCACAGACGACGATGGGCATAGCGCCACACCGTCCAGGGTCGGAAGCTGGGCACCTACCTCGCCCGGGCGACCCAGCCACAAGATTTCCGTCTTCGCCGGATTCACCCTCAACCTACTGGCTCGCAGCCATCCAGTAACGGCCTCGAGGCAGTGTTGGAAATTATCAGGGACGGATCCCGGCCTACCCTCCATCCTCAGAATGAGCTGGGTGTCATCAGCGTACTGGTGGCACTCCAGCCCATAACTCGGCACCAGCTGTGCAAGCGGCTGCATGTAGATGTTAAATAACAGAGGGGAGAGAATGGCCCCCTGCGGAACTCCACAAGCTAGTGGGGAGCCCTCAGAGACCACCTCGCCCCTCCTCACACGCTGAGACCACTGGTGGAGGAAGGAGGTCAGCCATTTAAGGGCTGTCCCCCTCACTCCAGCCACGGCCAGGCGGTGGATCAATAGATTGTGGTCGACCGTGTCAAATGCTGCCGTGAGGTCCAATAACACGAGCAGCGCAGACCCGCCTTGGTCGAGCTGGCAGTGGAGTTGGTCTGTGATGGAGACCAGAACCGTCTCCGTCCCGTGCCCCAAACGGAAGCCGGACTGGAAGGGGTCTAGCCATGTTGCATCATCTAAGAAGGACTGCAGTTGCTCCATTACTGCCCTCCCAACCACCTTGCCCAGGTACGAGAGGTTCGACACTGGGCGGTAGTTGGAGGGAACCGCAGGATCCAATAATGGTTTCTTCAGCAATGGAGCTACCACCGCCTCTTTCAAGCACTCTGGAAAGACTCCTTGCTCAAGGGAGCTGTTTATGATATTCAACAGAGGCCCACGTAACCCCTCCAGGCAAGATCTAACAAGCCAGGAGGGGCACGGGTCGAGGGAGCAGGTGGTAGGGCGAGCTGCAGCCATTATCTTATCAACAGCATCTGCGTCCAGTGGCCAAAACCGGTCGAGGGCGGGCCCGGCGGAGGGCCACAAAGTCTCGAGCTCTCTTACTGTATCAACTGTGGCCGGAAGGTCCCAGCGGAGACTCAGTATCTTGTCTGTGAAAAAGCTCTGAAAAGCTCCGGCGGTAGGGGTCTGATCACTATTTTTTGGGACAGTAGGGACCGTCGTCAAAGACTGAATTACCTTAAACAATTGGGCCGGGCGTGAGCTGGCAGACGCTATCAAGGCGGAGAAATACTCATTTTTGGCCGCCTTGACGGCATGCTCATAAGCCTCCTTAATTAGCTTATAAGCTGATACTGATGCTCCGTCACAGAGTTTCCTCCACTCGCGCTCTAGCCGTCTCCTCTCCCGCTTCATAGACCTAAGATCCCCTGTATACCAGGGGGATCGGCGGTTGCGGGGGCGGAGAGGACGCCTAGGGGCAATCTCGTCGAGAGCTCTAGCTAATGAGGTGTTCCAGGCCTGAACCAGCTCATCGACCGAGACGCTGATAGACTCCAGATCCCTCAGAGCATTCAGGAACCTTTCGGGTTCCATAAGTCTCTTCGGGCGAACGAAAATCTGTTCGCCGCCCTTGCATGGAGGGGGCGGTTGCTCAACCCGGATCCTTAGAGCACAGTGGTCCGACCATGGAACCTCTATTACGGAGGCTAGGTCCACTTGAACCCCTGCGCTGAACACCAAATCGAGAGTGTGCCCGGCCGAGTGTGTGGGTCCTGAACTACAGAGGGAGAGGCCCAATGTCGCCATGGTCGAAATTAGGTCCGCGGCTGCAGATGGAACGGAGGCTGTGTCGGCGTGGACATTGAAGTCCCCCAGGACGATGAGCCTGGGAAACCTCAATGCCCACTCCGACACAGTCTCCAGCAGCCGTGCCAGGCTCTCTGCCGGTGCGCTAGGCGCACGGTACACCAGCAGAATCGCCAGGCTCTCCACACCAGGCCGACACTTTCAAGTCCCGAGGTGACAAGCACAGGGATCGCTCTAAGGTGCAATCCATCACGGGAGAGTATTGCCACCCCCCTTCGTGGGTATTGTTCTTTGCGGCTTAGTAGCCCCTGAGCACTGTTTCTTACTATACGTGTAGGGTTGCCATATGTCCCTTATTCTAAGGGACGTCCCTTATTTCGGCCCCAAATTTTGTGTCCCTTATTTTCAGCTCCTGTATTGACGGGACAGGTGGCAGCAGGAGGCGAGGCTGGGCCAGCACATATACACACATACTTCTTTCCTCCTCCTCCTCCATCCTGCTACCCTTTTTGGCACCTCCCGTTTCCTCTCGCCTCCCTGCGCACGGCTGGGAATTGTAATCCAAGACTGCCTCCTTTTGATTGATAGGCGTGCGCAGCCCTTTTGGGCGGGACTCCATTTCCCAAGAGCCCTCGCTCCCAGGGGGAGGGGGAGGAGGAAGAAGGGGGCCTGCTGGTCTTAATGGCGCCGCCGGTGAGTGGTCTGAGGGAGCTGCAGGGAGATGCAGGTCTGCATGGAGCTGCTGATCATGGAGACCCAGAGCCAGGTCTGCCGTGCCTTCGCCCACCTCGACCACAGGGCCGCCTTCACTGTTGACCGCTGGGAGAGGAAGGAAGATGACTCCCTGCCAGGCACACAAATCACAGCCACACCGGGGGTGAGGGGCGGGTGAGGGTCTCTGGAGGGCTTTTGAGCTGGATGGGCATCTGTCGGAAGGGCTTGGGTTGTGCCTTCTTGAATGGAAACATTATGATCCGGCTATACATGCTGAGGTCTTGTGCCTTCAATAATATCCACTGCTGATATGTTGGCAACGTGACCTATGAGCCTTGATAAAGCATTGGGTACCACTGAGTACTATGGCGAAACGGGCAGGCCGTTAAATATCCAGGATGAATTTTAATCCATGGAAATAATCCCGTCGGCTTTTGTGTCCTTTGGTTGCCTGCACCTTGAAAGAAAAGAACTTTGTGCTAATAAAACTATTGACAATTAATCTGAACTCAGACCACTGTGTCTTCATACATTCGACGATTTTGGGACACCCTATACTTCTATTCAGCCCTTGGACGCTTGTGGTGGGCGTGCATTTGGACTGTCTACGACGTATTCACCGCAGGAACGCCCCGCTGTGCGGCCCGCTATCCAGGACAGAGTCAGCATTTATTTCTAGGGATTGAGTCACCGGACTACACAACATTGACATTACCTTTATTATTATTTTCGCTCCAATAGAGCCACCTATATTATTGTTTTGGCACATTGCAATTTACTTCCGGGTTCGGGGAAACCTTGCCCGGCTCGGCTCCTGACGCAAGGGGACCTTCATCATCGCGAGAATACATCCGCTCCCATTCCTATACATCTGCATCACACCTACGAGATTTGAGCTTTCCCCTATGGCACACTGAGTAATGTAGTCCCGATAGCCATCTCAACTCGAGGGGAACGATCGCGAGACCACAGACGAGACTTTCGCAGTAGCCACCTGGGTAATGTAGTCCTGCATTGCGTACTGCGATACTCTCCCTGTTTACTGTTATTATTGTTCAATGCGGGTTCTACTCTTGTTTTCACTGCCACATACTGTTTAATCTTTGGTGCATCTTAGCGATATTGACGTCCTGCGGCGTCCACATATTACCATTGTTATTTGTTTTGTATGTATTACTGTACCTGGATACCGTCCGTGAGATACTGCACCATCTGGTGGTTTATCACACCATTGCATGACCCACATTCATGCTTTACTATAGATAGGGCAGTATTACTATACTTTTCTTGATTACATATATAGGACTGTTCATACTAGTGTGCTTTTGCATACATCCTTTGGTGTGTATTTTTCTTGCAGAATGCCCCAAGTAGATGATATTGCCCTGAATGCATGCGAAAGGAGGCTTCAGTTAGACCCCAGTCTAAAGATCAGTCCACAGTGTGATGCCACAGCTGAAAAAGCCAAGGCTGTATCAAAAGGAGTGTAGTTAGGGTTGCCTAAGGTTTGATTTTCAAGTTTTTATGAAGTGTCCCTTATTTTTGTGAAAAATCCCATAATTTTAGGTAAATGTCCCTTATTTCTTATATCAAAAAGTGGCAACCCTACATACGTGGAACAGAAGAGCCTCCAGGTGTCATAGTGAAAACTGAACAAAAAGTCATTTTCTTAGTTCTGAGGAGAGGTGTAAGGTTTCCTAGAAGTCTAACTACTTGTTTCAAAGAAAAGTCTCATTGGCTTGCAGTTCATATTTTATTTGTTAACAACGCATGCCATTCTATGCCAGAACCAAGCATTTGCAACAGTTCCATTCTTATAGATAAAACGCCTTGCATGCAACCATTAGCTCCTCCCAAAAAGAGGGAAGAACCTTCTGAATAATTCATTGGCTCATCAATCCTTCTCTTAGTCCTTGGTTCTGAGTATAAATAGCTTTTTTATTGCTTCCTCTTAGCCAAATGTTTTGGACAAATGGTCTCCCGTAGAACTACTATGTTTCTATATACAGTAGTCTGTCTACAACAGATGTATGTCCCATGTTGACATTTATGGCATGGCTTCAAAGGAGTCGTAGGGGGACAAAGGGAGGAATGAAGTGCCATTTCCTGGGAAAGGGCCTGGTCAGCTGGCAAGAAGAAGCAACCATCCTGCCATCGCTTCCAGGTCCTCCCTATTAGATATTTTCTAACTTCATAATGATTCCTCAACTTAGTAAACGCTATCTGTTTGAAGCTGAAACACTCCCTTTTAAAAGGTGGGTGGCCTTGTGTGCTCCCACTCCTGAGAAATAAAGAGGAAGGAAGGCGCTGGTTTTAAGGGCTACAGATGGTTATCTGTAGCTTGTTTTAGTTTAGTTTTTTTAAATGCTTGCTCGATTTCACTTGCAGTGTGGAGCCTACATGCAAACTGTAAATTTATTTATTTATTTACTATACTTCTATACCGCCTCTCTCAGCCCCAGGCCCGGATTAGGCTCTTCGGCCGCCCGAGGCCAAGACGCCCCGCGCCCCCCCCTCAGGGCGCAGAAAGCCATGCCCCCAGGGCGCGGAAAGCCATGCCCCAGGGCGCGGAAAGCCATGCCCCCCCAGGGCACGGAAAGCCATGCCCCCAGGGCGCGGAAAGCCATGCCCCCAGGGCACGGAAAGCCATGCCCCCAGGGCGCAGAAAGCCATGCCCCCAGGGCACGGAAAGCCATGCCCCCAGGGCGCGGAAAGCCATGCCCCCAGGGCGCAGAAAGCCATGCCCCCAGGGCGCTGCTGCGCATGTGCGGCAGCAGCCCCGGCCGTGCGGCTCCTGTCGCCTCCTCCTCCCACGACCGGAAAGAGGGTCCGAGAAGGTGGACGGAAGCCACGCGGCACCGGCCCCACGGCTTCTGTCCACCTCACGCCTTCCTTTCGGTCGCGGGAGGAGGAGGTGACGGAAGCCGCGCAGCACTGCTCATGGGGCTTCCGTCTGCTGCCTCCTCCACCTCCCGCGACCGAACGGAGGGCGCGAGGAGGAGGGCGGGACTTCCCTTCATCCTCCTCGTGCCTTCCTTTCGGTCGCGGGAGGAGGAGGAGGCGGTGGACGGAAGCCTCACGAGCAGTGCGCGGCTTCCATCCACCTCCTCCTCCCGCGACCGAAAGGAAGGCGCAAGGAGGATGGGGGAAGTCCCGCCTCCTCCTGGCTGCCTGGGCCGCCTCCTTGCAAAGAAAGGAGGCGGCCAGGAGGAGGAGGAGGAAGGGAAGCCCGCTGGCGGGCATGCGTGCGCATGCATGCATGCCCGCCAGCGGGGCGGAACTTCCCTTCCTCCTCGCCACCTCCTTCCTTTGCAAGGGGGCGGCTCAGGCGAGGGGAGGCTGCCATTCCCTCCTCCCCGCCCCTCGCAGCGCTCTCCCCGCCCTCTCCCGAGGTATGATGACTCTCTCGGGAGAGGGCGGGGGGGGGGAAAGCGCTGCGAGGGAGCGGTTTTTTAAAAAAAAATTTTTCAGGGGGTCGAATCTGCTGCCCCCCAAAACCTGCCGCCCGAGGCCATGGCCTAGTCTGGCCTTATGGGTAATCCGGTCCTGCTCAGCCCGAAGGCAACTCGAGGCGGTGTAGATACGGCAATGAATGCCACAATGTAAAATACAACAAACAATTAATACATAACTATATAAAAACAATACTATTAGCAGTTAAAATTATGAAATAAAAATCTCAGCGTCTCATCAATAGAATCGATTTCCGTTGCATCGTGTAGCACCCCAGTTCTCTTTTGTGCCTGGGGGGCAGGGGGCAGCACCGGGGGTCCCACTTGCATTAGAGCCAACCGCAGCTGAGGATGAAATGGAGGAAGGGGTTAATGAGCTAGCTGGACCTTCCTCTCCCACAGAGAGCTTGGCCTGGGATGAAGGTTGGCGATGGGACAAGGGGCCCGGGGAGCGACCGGGGGCACGGAGGGAGACGGGCGCCAGTCAGTTTCCGTTCTGGCAGTTCGTGCCGGCCCCCAGTCCCTGGATGAACCGGAACCCATGCAGCTGGGGCATGTGAGGCCCAAAGTGGATGCTGCCGAGAAGGCCCGGCGCCAGCGTTTAAATCTGTGTTGGTACTGTGGGGGAGCGGGACACTTTTCTAGAGAATGCCCCCAGAAGCCACGCTGCAAGACCCCCCGGGCCTCTGCTGCATTCGAGGGGTCCCAGGGGCCGAAGAAGCCATCAGACGGCGAGGAAGTGTCGGCCGAGTTTAAGAGGGTTCGCTAACTCGGCCGCAGTCACTGCCCTTTTTCCAAAACCCCAGACTGGACAATTGTTCCTAGTGATGGTCTCCCTCTCGTCGCAAGAGAAGGGACCGATGATGGTCCATGCCATGATCGACTCGGGGGCCACCAACAATTTCATCGATGCAGACTACGCCAAGTCTGCCGGATTACAGTTTCATGATCTCAAAGAGCCCAAGGGCGTTCAGACCATTGATGGGAGGACCTTGAAAGCAAGGGCCGTGACTCAATACACTGCCCCTACCAAGATGTGGACAAGCTCCCACAAAGAGGACATTTCTTTTCTTGTCACCAAGTTGTCAGATTTCCCGGTAATTCTGGGAATTGTCTGGCTGACTCTTCATGATCCGCAGATCTCATGGGCCAAGAGACAGTTGTCATTTTCACCCAAACATTGCCAGGAACATTGTATGGGGCCCAGGCTTGCCAAGCTCAAGAGGTAGAGCAAGCTGCCACGCTGCCCAAAAGTATGCAGGGTTTTGGGATGTTTTCAGCGAAAAGGAGGTGGAACGTCTACCCCCACCGACCCTACGATTGTGCCATTGAGTTGGAGCCGGGCCCCTATCCCCGTGGAAGACTCTACCCTCTCGGAACCAGAGCACCAGTCTCTCCGAGAGTTTTTGGATGAGAATCTGCGAAAGGGCTACATCCGGCCTTCTCAGTCCCCTGCCGCAGCGCCCATCCTGTTTGTCAAGAAGAAATCGGGAATTGCGGCTCTGTAATGACTATCGGGAGCTCAACAAGATCACGATTCGGAACCGCTACCCCCTGCCTTTGATCCCTGATAGATAGATAGATATTTATTTACGGTCAAGGACCAACGTCACATTGTACAGAAAATAAAACAATATAACCTTTGATCCCTGAACTGTTGGAGCGGATGCGGGATGCCAAGGTGTTCACCAAACTGGACCTGAGGGGGGGCCTATAATCTGGTGCGGATTCGGCAGGGAGACGAATGGAAAACCGCATTCCAGACCAAGTGGGGCAGTTTCGAATACCTCGTAATGGGATTCGGTTTATGCAACGCTCCCGCCTGTTTCCAACATTTCATGAATGACATTTTTCGAGACCTGCTGGATCGTTATTTGGCAGTGTACCTGGACGACCTGCTAATTTTTTCTCCGGATCAGGCGACCCACGACCGCCACGTGAAGGAAGTGCTTCAGAGACTGAGGGACCACGGTCTCTATGCCAAGCTGGAGAAATGCGCGTTTGATCTACGCGAGGTCAATTTCCTGGGCTACCGCATCTCTCCCACGGGCATAGCCATGGATGACACCAAGGTCCAAGCTGTCCAAGCAAGAACAGTTGACCAAAGGGGTGCAATCCCCTTTCCAAGTCAAGGATGGGGTGCTCTACCACCGCGAGGGTGTTTACATTTCCCCCGGGCCCACGAGAGAGGACATTCTCAAACTTTGCCATGATAGCCAGGCCGTGGGACACTTTGGACTGTTCAAGACTCTACAGTTGGTGCTGCGGGATTTCTGGTGGCTCAAAGTGCGGAGGGACGTGGAGGAGTACGTCAGCACTTGCCCTGTGTGCCAACGGGCCAAGAAGGCGGGGGGCAAGCCGGACGGGTTGCTCCAGCCACTCCCGACCCCTTCCGCTCCTTGGAAGATGATTTCGGCCGATTTCATCACCGACCTGCCAAAGTCCAAGGGTTCACCACGATCCTGGTCATGGTGGACTGTCTCACCAAGATGGGCCACTTCATTCCCTGTGTGGGGGTCCCTACTGCTAAAGAGACTGCTGATATGTTTGTGCAACATGTGTTTCGCTTGCATGGACTGCCACAGAGTTTGGTGACGGATCGTGGCACACAATTCACTTCCCAGTTCTGGCGGGCTGTTCAGAAGTTGCTGGGAATTGAGGCACTACGGCATCGTGCCACATCGTCATATTAATTCCATAGGTCACAGTTAACTCTGCTAGCTTCCAGCTGATTGGTTGGAGTCATCAGCTGGCTGGTAGGTTCTGCTGGTTTGGCCACGCCTCAGCCAATCAGGAAGCTAGTGCCGTCCAATGGGAGCGAAGGAAGGCAGTTCGAGCAAGGAACAATGAACCAGGAAGGAGAGATTTGGGTGGATTATGGCTCAAATATTTGTTCAAGGGGCCAGCGATTTCCGGGGCTTTCAAGCTGGCCTGGTATTTGTCTTTGAGTGAATCAATAAACATCTTAGTCTGGTCTGGTGGCCAAACTTCCAGTAGTTCTTTGTCTGAGATATGAGTCATTGGTGATGGTGTTCTGAGTTTCGGCCTAAAGGGAATAAGATGAATGGGGGAGGCAGTTGAAATATGCAAGCTTTCCGAAGGTTTGATATTTCTTGTATGATGAATAGGAAATCTCCATGGGGCAATCTCTCCAGCTGGTCAAAACCTCCGAGACCTTCAGGAGATTGCCCAGGGGGACACAAATCCCTTGCAAATGGCCTGCTCCGAAGTTTGAAGGAAATGCGTTCGCCCTACTGTTCATGCAAGTGTCTTTGATTGAACCCAGAGATAAGGAACTTCCTGGCCCAAGGGTGTGAGTTTCTCTTGAGCCAGAGGGTGTGTGTGCTGGTTCATGAAAAAATGATACTTCAGATTTCATTTCATAAAGGGACACAGGGGAATAAAACATATAGGAGAATACATTCAGGTAATAGGGGAATAGAAACCATATTTCATATCAACCCATCCCACAGTCCATGAGTGTTGGGATTAGGAATCAGGCGCTGGAGTCATTGAATTATAGGGAAAGTTCATGAAAATAAGTCTTTAGAGAGTCCTTGGACGTTGGGAGAAAGATCAATTGCAAAGCATGTGCTGAGGAAAAGCCTTGTCCTTGGAGGTAGAAGTGAATTACAGACCCCAAGCCATCTTGCCTTTCTGGGGTTCCTTGGGAGTAGCACAAGGCAAACCCACATGGGGCACAGCCCTCTGGAATCTATAAATCATAAGAAATGTCCTTAAAAGTGAACGGAAAAGGAGATAACTTGGTGTGTTTGGGTTATAGAAAACATTGCCATGTGGGGCCAAGGGAAGAGCCTTAGGTTCCCACATGGAGAGGAAACAGGGGATTAGTGGACCACTCCCGTCTGGTGCCCTGGGTGAAACTATAAATCCCTTGGTTCTTAACTATCTCATACAGAGCCCAAAGAAGGGGGTTACCCTCGATATCATTAGGAGGGAGGGGGCCGATCTAATTTCCCTAGGAAGGGCGTTCCATAGCTGGGGGCCACTACTGAGAAGGCCCTGTCTCTCATCCCTGCCAATCAGATCAGTGAAGTAGGCGGGACCAAGAGCAGGGCCTCTCCAGATGATCTTAAACACCTGGATGGTTCATAGGGAGAGATGCATTCGGACAGATAAGTTGGACCAGAACCGTTTAGGGCTTTAAAGGCTAAAGCCAGCACTTTGAATTGTGCCCAGTAGCAAATTGGCAGCCAGTGGAGCTGGCGCAACAGAGGAGTTGTGCGTTCTCTGAGTGCACTTCACTTATCAACCTGGCTGCTGTCCGTTGGACCAGTTGAAGCTTCCGAACAGTCTTCAAAGGCAGCCCCACATAGAGAGCATTGCAGTAATCTATACAGGATGTAACCAGAGCGTGGACTACCGTGGCCAAGTCAGACGTCCCAAGGTATGGGCGCAGCTGGCGCACAAGTTTTAATTGTGCGAATGCTCCCCTGGTCACCGCCGAAACCTGGGGTTCCAGGCTCAGCGATGAGTCCAGGATCACTCCCAGACTGCGAACCTGCGTCTTCAGGAGGAGTGTGACCCCGTCCAACACAGCTGTAACCCTATGCCCTGTTCGGCCTTTCGACTGACCAGGAGTGCCTCTGTCTTGTCTGGGTTCAATTTCAATTTGTAGGTAGCTATCTCTCTTGAATAAAACACTTGCTTATACCACCTGCATGACCGATATAGGATGCAAATAGAAAAGGAGGAAAAACAATCTGAGGCTAAAGGAGAAAGTGATGCCAGGCGGTTTAGGGGCATGGAGTTTAAGCTGTCATTTTCGATAAGGCTAAACTGCAAGTGACTGGCAAGTTAAATGTCTCCCAGAAGCCAGAAAGCTGGTATCAGTGATTTGGGTTATTTCAAGAAAGAGATTGTGAACTACAGTCTTTTCGAAAGTGGTGTGTTTACAACTGCACCAAATGTGGGTTGGGATTGAGACTGATTGTTTATGGATTCAGACTTGTAATGTTAGTTCTCTACCTCTTGCAAGGCAGGAAATGGCCTTAAACACTAGATCAGTGTTTCCCAACCTTTTTTGAGCCACGGCACACTTTTTACATTTGCAAAATCCTGGGGCACACCACCAACCAAAATGACACAAAATGACACTCTAACACAGTAATACATATAGTTAATATGTTTTTTAATGTATTTAATACTTTTATACACTTAGTGTGAAACCTGGGCCTGTTTCAATGAACTCAACATAGATATCCTGGCAGGAATGGCAGAAAGACACAAACTTCCCACACAGAACTCCCAGAACCAAGAGAAAATGCTATAAGAGTTTGGTGGGCATTGACCTTGAGTTTTGGAGTTGTAGTTCACCTATATCCAGAGAGCACTGTGGACTCAAACAATGTTGGATCAGGACCAAACTTGGCATGAATACTCAATATGCCCAAATATGAACGCAGATGGAGTTCAGGGGAAATAGACCTTGACAATGATTTATGTTCCCCTACAATCAAAGAGCATTCTGAACCCCACCAATGATAGAACTGGGCCAAACTTCCCAGTAGGACAACTACTTGGGGAAAGGGAGGGGGAGGGGGAGGGGGTGTTAGTCATTTTGTGCCTTTATCGAGGTAGGTTTCTTAGGGTTTTTATACTTCAACACACTAGACTCCCACCCCACCCCTCTTGGAGGTTCCAATTTCCCACGGCACACCTGATGGTCGCTCACGGCACACTAGTGTGCCCCGGCACACTGGTTGAGAAACACTGCACTAGATGATGATGATGATGATGATGATGATGATGATGATAATAATATTTTTTCATGTCCAAGTCGCTTTTGGTGTGAGAGAATTGAGAATTGCCCAGGGGATGCCCGGATGTTTTGATGTTTTACCATTCTTGTGGGAGGCTTTCCTCATGTCCCCGCATAGAGAACTGGAGCTGACAGAGGGAGCTCATCTGTACTTGTCGGTCTTCAGTCATGCCTGCACAAAAGTTTAACCCATTGCGCCACTGGGGGTTCCTATAATAATAATAAACTTATAAAATATTATTAAAACATCATCATAATAATCTTTATTTATATCCCGCCTCATCTCTCCAAGGGACTCGGGGCGGCTCACAACATAAATACAGTAGAATACAATGCAGTAAAATACATAGAAATAAAATCCAATCAATATAAAAACAAACAAAATAAGGCACAACAAAATAAGCAAAAGTAACAATAAAAATTATAAAACATTAGATTAAAAATATTTATTTACACTATTTATATACTGATTTTCTCACCCCTGGGGAGGGGGGACGACGACGACTCAGAGTCGTTTACAAAAAATATTTCAATGCCTTACATATATAAACCAAATCATAAATCAAACAGCATATATAAGGCATAAAATATAATACGACAATTTCACCATAAGATAATAGGACATTTAAACACAAAGTATAAACATTTTAAAAAAAACCGAATCAAAATCACATGATCCAAACTCGTCGACAGTCATTCCTATGAGCTAAAAAGAGCCAAATCAAGATATACCCATTTAACTGAGATATAGAGTCTAGATTTCAGCCCAAAAAGCGTGGGATGTGACCTTCCTGAATCTTCGTTCGTGAAGAAAAGCCAAGAAGAAGAGAGTCTAGATACACTTAGACTCTTCTTCTTGGCTTTTCTTCCCGAACGAAGATTCAGAAAGGACTCATCCCACGCTTCCTCAAGCACGTTGATGATTCAGAGGTTGGATGTGTCCTTCGAAGCTGTAAAATGGATTTTTTCTGGTGGAGCGCAGCATGCACAGAACTGCCCTCACCCTTTAAACCAAAGGTTCGCCTGCTGGGCCTAGCAAGCTTGGACGGTGACAGCAAGGTCCTCAGGTCGTAGGTTTGGTTTGAGTTTCCTTCTCTTAGATCAGGGCTGTCCAACTGGCGGCCCTGGGGCCGAATCCGGCCCCCAGCCTGTTGGACACGGCCCCTGCTATGCCCCCAGCCGCCATTTTTAAATTTAAAAAATTCTAATTTTTTTTTAAAAAATGGCGGCCGGGGGGGAGGGGAAGGCGTGGCAGGGAGGAGGAAGAGAGCTAGCTCCTCCTCCCTGCACTGCCCCCTCCGTCCCTCTCTCCGCGCCAAAAAGGAGGAGTAGGCGGCGCCAAGGGCAGCGCGTCACAGGCCTGGCGTGTTGCGCTGCCCTTGGCGCCTCTTTCCTTTGGCGGCTCCCCCGCCCTTCCTAGGGAGGGGGAGCCGCCAAAAAGGAGGAGTAGGCGGCGCCAAGGGCAGCGCGTCACGCCAGGCCTGTGACGCGCTGCCCTTGGTGCCGCCTTCTGCTCTCCCTCCTCCTCCTCTTTCCCGGGCGCCGTGCCTTTCCCGGGCACCGCGGCGCTCGGGACAGCCGCGGTGCCCGGGAAAGAGGAGGAGGAGGAGGGAGAAATCTCTCTCCTCCTCCTCTTCCTCCTCTTTCCTTGGCGCCGTGGTGCCAGGGAAAGAGGAGGAGGAGGAGGGAGAATGACAGCTTTAAAAGGGGGCGGGGCCTGGGCTGAGGGAGGGGCCCGGGGGCGGGGCCTGGGGGCAGGGCTTGGGGGCGGGGCCGAGCGGCCCCCAAGGTCATCAGTGACCTCTATTCCGGCCCTGGGCCCGGTAGAAGTTGGACAGCTCTGTCTTAGATGGTTGACCTTACAGGGTTAGACGAGCACCATCTGCCCATGTTTGAAATCAGAGTTTTCCTTCTCTTAGGATGGTTGCCTAAAGGCTAGAGAGCCCATCCTGCCCATTGACGCTCCTTGTCAGACCCTTCGGTTGTGACCTGTCTGCCATGGGAGGCCCTTCTGGTGGCTATTATGCCATCTCCAACATAGCTCACAACTTCATTAGGGCAGTGTTTCCCAACCTTTTTTGAGCCGCGGCACACTTTTAACATTAAAAAAAATCCGGGGGCATACCACCAACCAAAATGACACAAAATGACACTGTAACACAGTAAAGAACGGCTGGGGATGGTGAGCTGCTGGGAGCAGCTGCTGGGAGTGCCGAAGCCAGGGGAGGAGCCAGGCCACACCATGCCCTGCCCCCTCCCCCTGGCTTCAGTTCTCCCACAGCTTTGCCAGCCTTGAGGGGGCAGTGCCAAGCCAGCATTGTGCTGGCTCTGCCATCACTGGCTTGGCACTGCCCCCTCAGGGCTGGCAAAGCTGTGGGAGTGCTGAAGCCGGGGGGAGGGGTGGAGCCAGGCTGCGTCATGCCCCCCCTCCCCCCGGTTTCAGCTCTCTCACAGAGGAGGAGCATGAGCGGTGGACGGGCTTCAGTAGGCGGGGCTCCTCCTCCATACGGCTTCAACAAGCAAGGGGCGAGAGTCATGGCGGGAGTCATGGCAGATTGGAGGCTGGTTGGGGAAATGGCCGAAGGAGGCGGTGCCCCGGTCCCTTCTTCTTTTTCTTCACCGCCGCCCGTCCCTTCCTCCTCCTCCTCTCCCAAGCAGCAGGAGTTCGGTTGGAGGAGGGGGGAAGGAAGGGGGGCAGAGAGCTTTTCTCGCGGCACACCTGATGATCGGTCACGGCACACTAGTGTGCCATGGCACACTGGTTGAGAAACACTGCATTAGGGTACGCAAGCCTCTCCCCCACAACAAGGGGGCGCCAACGGAGAGGACTTCGATTCTACTTAATGCAAAATCAATGAAGGGGACAGCCTTAGCAATCTTGCTTCTCCTTCCTCTGCATAATTGTAGCCCTCCAGTTCACTGGATTCCGGTTGACTGAAGCCCAATCTCACCCAGCTAATAGTGGAGGGGCTGTGCCTGTGACAGTTCCCGTCTAACTCTATCACAGTTATGTATCCCTGTTTCATAAGGTGTCGCTCCCTTAACCTCTTTCCCTTTTGTAATAATGTTGCCAACAGCTTTGTGCCCTAGTTCTCCAAACAATTTGAATTTTCAGGGGGAACAGTAGCTGCGTTTCTGCAGAATGCGGTCACAGCAGGCATGTAGACAGGGGGGCTAAGGGGCTTCAGCCCCGAAATTCTCAGGGTGGTCCGCGAAAGGCCTTACTGGTACATTATTTAAACTGTTATGTTTATTCATATCATGATCTGATCACCATGCTCATTATATCCCACATTAATGGGGTTATTGGGACAAAATCCTGGCTACGGCCCTGGGTCACAGCATGCCTTTTTGACATATCCAATTTATTTACACACACATTTACAGTGTGAGCACAATGAGAGGTTCACACAACAACCCAGAAGGCAATGTTCCTTGTGTTTCTGGGCTGTGGTTAGTTCTCAATATCTTACATTTTGGTTTTCTGATTTTACACAAAGCCCCAGTCCAAATACCACTTTCCGCCTGGGTCAGGATGACAATTGGCTCAAATGGAGCTGCTGGGAATGATTTCGCTTCTTGGACCATATTCTGCTGTTTCATGAAGACAGACATCTGGCAAATTATGGGTTGTAACACTCAGCCGTTGGCAGGAACATTTTTAATTATTTTTTTAAAAGAATCTCACAATTTCATCTGGAGGATTGTAAATTGAGACAATATTTTTTGAGGGCAGGAGTTCATCAAGTGCTGAGGACAATAGCCCAAATGTTATAGAGAGAACTGAGCAAATAGTACAAAACTAACTAACAAAGTTGGTAAGAGTGACAACTACCGTGTTTCCCCGAAAGTAAGACACCCCCGATTGTAAGATGTATCGGGGGTGTCAGGGGGGTCGGCTAATATAAGCCGTACCCCGAAAGTAAGCCGTACCTCATCGCGCCGCCGCGCCGCCGCCGCCGCAACCGGCCCATCGGCCGCGGCACACCTCCGCGGCACACCTTTCTGCCAGGCCTCCAAGGAAGGGAGGGGGAAGAGAGCCAGAGGCGTGGCGAAGCAGCGCCGCGTCAGAGTGACGCGCCGCCGCTTCGCCACGCCCCTGGCTCCTTTCCCCCTCCCTTCTTTCGTCCAAGGAAGGGAGGGGGAAAGGAGCCAGGGGCGTGGCGAGGCAGCGCGTCACTCTGACGCGGCGCTGCCTCGTCCGCCCATGGCTCCTTTCCCCCTCCCTTCTTTCGTCTAAGGAAGGGAGGGGAAAGGAGCCAGGGGCGTGGCGAGGCCACGCCTCTGGCACTCTTCCCCCTCCCTTCCTTAGAGGCCTGGCGGAAAGGTGTGCCGATGGGGCGATGCGGCGCGCGGCGTGCGGCGTAGCGGCGGCGGCGGCGGCGTGGCGACGGGTACGTCTTGGGTTATATAAGACGTACCCCGAAAGTAAGCCGTAGGGGGACTTTTCGGGGGGGAAAGAAAGTAAGACGCTGTCTTACTTTCGGGGAAACACGGTAGTGTCTGTAATCCTTTATTAAATAGTAAACATAAATATGATCAACGTTCAAAGAGTCTGAGCATTCTATTAAATATATATATTATGCATATAACCAAAACCGAATATGCATACAATAGAGGCTCTTATAGAGGGTGAGATGATATTTCAGCAGGTTTTCGGGGCCGGATGAACTGCAGACCCTTTTGTGTATCGCCTCTTGCACTTTTTGAATGTGCGGCGTATTGTGATATTTTAAACTGTTGTTTTAATTGTGGTTTTAACTTTTAATTAATGTTTTGCCGGTTTTCATAATTTGCTGTAAGCCGCCCCGAGCCACTGGGAAGGGCGGCAAACAAGTGCGAATAAATAAATAAATTAAATAAATAAATAAAAGTCCTGAAACATTATCTCAGTAGGCCAATGGGAAATGACCAAAAAGGAATACAAATGAGTAGCCCACATTTAGTGGAAAGTAAAAAAACAACAACCAAATTAAATCACAGGCTATTAGGCCAATAACAATAAAGATTATGTGTTGTGTCCATAGCAAAAGGAAAAATAGGGTTATGGCAAAGCTATTGTGTGATGAAGATTGTGAAATGTTGATGAAGGAGAAAGTAAAGCAGAGTTACTCCATACATTTTTGCCTCAGACTTCTCCCAAAAGGAAAGCAGTGTTTAGCCTTGAGAAAATGGAGCAGATGATGCCGTAGAGCAGTGGCACACTAGTGTGCCGTGAGCGGTCATCAGGTGTGCCGTGGGAAATTGGCACTCCCCACCCTAACAGCCCCCTCACAGGTTTCCAAGAAACAAATTGAGCCTCTCCGCTTGGAAATGTTGGGTTTTTAAAACTATTTTATTGGATTTTCCAAAGTTTCCCCCACCCCCCAAAGGAACTGTTTGTAACAGCTTCATGACATCCATAGTTTAGTGGAAGCAAGTTTCATTCAGGGTGAAATTTCACAAAGGTCTGGAGAACAAGCTCTATGAGGAGTGGCTTGAAGAGCTGGGCATGTTTAGCCTGAAGAAGAGAAGGCTGAGAGAAGACATGATAGCCATGTATAAATATGTGAGAGGAAGTCATATATATGTTTTGTTCATCAAAACAGGCCCAGGTTTCACACTGAGTGTATAAATACATTGAAAAACATATTAACTATATGTATTACTGTGTTAGAGTGTACTTTTGTGTCATTTTGGTTGGTGGTGTGCCCCAGGATTTTGGAAATGTAAAAAATGTGCCGCGGCTCAAAAAAGGTTGAAAAACACTGCCGTAGAGGAAATGCAGCACAGAATAGGTAAAGAGACAATAGGTAAAGAGAATGAGGCCAGAGGGGACGTCAGCCCCTCAGGTAAACTCCGGTAAAGGGAGGAGTTGGGGCCGGAGACACCAGGTTTGGAGACAGGATGCAGCCCCTCCCCTGAGTGACTGTATGACAGAACAAAGGGGCCATAGAACAAAAGGCCCATGCAGGTACAATGGCAAACCAAATACATAATACAGACATAATTTCAGCCCCATGGGGGCGTCACAATAACAGTGGATTTAAACACAGAGAGAAACGTCAGATGTTTCAAAATGTCCAAATGTATGACAAAACACTTTCTTTCTCAACCTTGTTTCTGTTGCACCCACGAACTATCAATTTCCGAAGAAGTCACATTCTTGTGTGGAAGTTCTCCTTCTGATCTAGAATGTCAGAAAACCAATGTCTCTCATCATTTGGTCGGTTGCCATCGACAAAAGAGGCTTTCTTCATAAAATTATCTCCATCCATGGAAACAAGCAGATTTGAGTTTTAATTTTTATTTTAGGGGTACAGAAGCTTAGCATCACTAAGCTTCTGTACCCCATCGTCGTCTGTGAAGAGCCTGGGGGTCCATCTTGACTCCCAGCTGACCATGGAGGCCCAGGTCTCTGCGGTCAGCAAGGCTGCTTTTTTCCATCTCTGCCAGGCAAGGAGGCTGGCCCCCTATCTCTCCCGGAGCGACCTGGCCACGGTGATCCAAGCCACGGTCATCTCAAGGCTAGATTACTGTAACGCGCTCTACGTTGGCCTTCCTCTGTCGGCTATCCGGAGGCTCAAGCTGGTGCAGAACACTGCCGCCCGGCTCCTGTCTGGCACCCCAGCAGGTTGCCGTATAACACCTGTTTTGCAGGATCTGCACTGGCTTCCCATTGAGCACCGGGTCGCCTTCAAAGTGTTGGTTCTTACCTTTAAGGCCTTACACGGCCTGGGGCCGGCGTATCTGAGGGACCGTCTCACTCCATATTGCCCATCGAGACCACTAAGGTCTGAAGACGCTAACTTCCTAGAGATACCATCGACAAGGTTGGCACGCTTAACATCTACTCGCCGGAGGGCGTTCTCAGTCATAGCTCCTACGCTGTGGAACGCCTCCCGGCTGAAACCAGGCCCTGAGGGACTTGCTCCCATTTAGGCGAGCCTGCAAAACCCACCTGTTCAAGCAAGCTTTTTGGAGAATAGGCCCGTGCATTTCTATGTATGCTATTGCAGAATTGCTTAGCGGTCTTAGTTGTACATTTGTATTGTTGTTTTAATTGCTTTTGCTGTTTTTATCGCTGTTTTATTGTTGCCTTCGGCTCCTGTGAGCCGCCGCGAGCCCCCGGGAGTCGGCGGCATAGAAGCCTGAACAAACAAATAAATAAATAAATAATAAAGTAAATAGTCCCTAAACAAGCTGAATTCAATTCTAAAGGCATTTTGTTCTATAAGCCAGTTCTTTGCTAGCTGTTCTTCAGATGTAATTTTTAAAAAATCTTGTGGGTCCGATCCTTTTCCTTGGGTTTTTGCCAGATCTGCATTTCTTTCATAAAGCAGCAGATGGCAGATGTGACATCTTAATTACTTTCCCATTCTGTTTATTCTCTGTTGAAAAGCAGATACCAAGTTTGGTTTAAGAATTCCCTATGTAATCTCCAATAACGACAACACGCTTTGTAAATGGAGACCGCCCATACACTGAGATCCAGCGAACTAAGATATGCGAGGTCAACTGTTGGGCATGTGGCATTTCAAGTACATTCGTGGCTCTGAATTTGGGATGCAAGGAATGCTCACAAATTTCCTTGTCCTTAAAAAGGAAATAATCTCACCACATCACAAGAGTTCAACAAGAAAATGCTTGGTCAAAAGAAACATTTCTCTTTCATATCTATGTAATTGCTTTGGAAATTTATTCCTTCCAATTGACCAGTCTGGATAGAAGAAAAAAATTATGGTGAGCACGTGGAAAGGCTAAAATACTTTACCATTCTACCATAGCAGCGGAAATTTAAAGACAAAATAAACTGGTTTATGGTCCCCTCAAGGATGTCCATGAACCCTGGGTTAAAAATGTCTTCCTTAAACATTTTTGCTTTGGAATCAAATGTCAAACATTGTATAACACATACCTGATTCTGCTTTGTATTCATAAAGCCTGAAGGAGAACTAGTAAAGGTAAGGTGAAGGTTTGCCCCTGACATCACGTCCAGTCGTGTCCGACTCTGGGGGTTGGTGCTCATCTCCATTTCTAAGTTGAAGAGCCAGCATTGTCAGTAGAGACCTCCAAGGTCATGTGGCCAGCATGACCTCATGGAGCACTCTTACCTTCCCGCCAGAGCAGTACCTATCGATCTACTCACATTTGCATGTTTTCAAACTGCTAAGTTGGCAGAAGGTGGGGCTAACAGTGGGAGCTCACCCTGCAAGCAGATTCAAACCTGCAAGCTAGGCAGTGCTTTTTTCCCTATCTGAGACATAAAACCTACTTTTTTAATGTTAAACATATATTTATAAAAAGATGAAATGAATTCACAGCTTTCCAAGTGAGGCAGAGAAATAACGGGGAATGTGGTGCAGCTGGCTGGGTATCAGCTGCATAAGATCTCTACTGACCAGAAGGTCATGAGTTTGAGGCCTGCCCGGGTCGGGGTGATCTCTCAACCAATTGTGTAGCTCGTTGTCGACCTTTGCAACCCGAAAGTCAGTTGCATCTGTCAAGTAGGAAATTTGGGTACCACTTTGTGTGGGGAGGCTAAATTTAACTGATTTACGAGGCCATAAAATCTCCAGGAAGTACACAAAAAAGAATGAAGGAATGCAACAGCTCCTCCTGGTGGCCAGAAGCTGGAATGTTAAATTGCCTCTATGTCTATCTATATATGTTGTATAGAGCATATAGTATATAAACATATGTATTCTTAAATTCTCAGGTTCCAAATTAAAGATAATATACTTGTTCACTCTTAATACAGTAAATTAAACATCTAATATATTGTAATAATCTATACACACAATACTGCTGTCTTTACATACATGCAAAGCAATCACGGGCGGTAAACTCACATGCAAGTGAGCAGAGACGTCGCAAAAAAGCGGAAAGGAGTTCCTGCGTCATCAGAAAGGGACACGGTCCCAGATGTCTCCCAAAGTATAAGCAAAGGTCGTAAACAATAATAAAGTCTCGGTTATTGATGCCAGTCTTATATATTTAGAGCATAATGGGGAGACAATCCATGGTCAACGAAACCATCATAGATGCGCGCCTTCGTTTCGCCCCTGGTTTAGAAAGACCTCCCCTGGTTGCATTTAAAAGAACACAAAATCTAAAAGACTTGCTAGTACATACTAGGGATTCTACTATGGGCGCCCCTCCTCCCAATCCCCTCCCTAATGGCACAAAGAAATGCGGGAAATGCAGTATATGCAAACACATCTCCACCTCTACTTACATAACAAGCCCATACAATAAGAAAACCTTTAAGATCTACACATGGGCTACGTGCAACTCAAAAAAACTTGTTTACTGTATAATTTGTGGCTGCTGTGGGGGCCTTTATGTCGGGGAGACCACCAGGGAACTCCGTACAAGAATTTGCGAGCACAGATCATGCTTTCGGACGGGCTGTGACAATTCAATATTATATGCACACTTTAAGGCTCACAATCATTCCCATGACAACTTTACTGTGTTGGTACTAGAGAAAGCCCACCCCCAACCCCACCAAAATGTAAAACAATTGCTCCTGCAGCTTGAAAATAAATGGATAGTAAATTTACAATGCGAGAAACCCCAAGGGTTAAACAATCAGTTAGCAATCAGTGAATTACTCATCTAGACTCACCTGTAGCATTCCTACTTAAACTGGGCCCCCTCGCACCTTTGCGCCTCCAGCCCGATATCCATAGATATCGTCAGCATTTGCGGTGCTAGTGTTTCTTCATGCATTGGTATGTATCCCTTTCCTTTCTATCTAAAGACCCTTACCAATTTCCAGTTGCCCTTGGCTGTTTCCCACTTTGGATCCCATTCACAATGTATATTGAGTGCTATATTTGTTATATTTACTGTATCTCAGTGTTGTTCCTGTTTGAGACGTCCGCAAGACTTCGCTACCTAGGCCACGCCCCTGGTCCTGAGGAAGCCCCTTCGGGGGCGAAACAAAGGCGCGCATCTATGATGGTTTCGTTGACCATGGATTGTCTCCCCATTATGCTCTAAATATATAAGACTGGCATCAATAACCGAGACTTTATTATTGTTTACGACCTTTGCTTATACTTTGGGAGACATCCGGGACCGTGTCCCTTTCTGATGACTTGGGAACTCCTTTCCGCCTTTTGCGACGTCTCTGCTCACTTGCATGTGAGTTTACCGCCCGTGATTGCTTTGCATGTATGTAAAGACAGCAGTATAGTGTGTATAGATTATTACAATATATTAGATGTTTAATTTATTGTATTAAGAGTGAACAAGTATATTATCATTAATTTGGAACCTGAGAATTTAAGAATACATATGTGTATATACTATATGTTACTTGCTTCGTGATTCCCTTCTTGCCTTTGTATTTGGTGGGTCAGCCAGCCCTATTTGTTTCTCTGTATATATGTTGTATGTCAATGACATTGAATGTTTGCCTATATATATGTTTCACTTCAGACAAGGAGCACCCCACCTAGTCACACGCACAACAGACAGTCTTTGAATATATAGGCTTTTATTGAATCAAATATAGTGTCCAACAAAAGGGTTAAAAGAAGATCAATCCGAAGGCAAAGGTAAAATGCTTGATGAAAATCCCAGGGATGATACAAGGCAGCTATGGAGCAAAACATGCACAAAGGCCTAGGCAAAATCAGGAGCTTGGAAACAAGACAAGATCTGGCATGGTATTCTAAATGAAGCCTGGAAACTGAAGACAATTTCTCTAGCCATCTCATATAAAGACAAATCAGTTTCGGTTTGCAAACCGACTGCTACGTCGCAGGCTGGCACCCTGCCTAGATTGCCGAATGCTATCTCAGCGGTTGAATGTAAGCTCGTTAAAATTCCCAGGTGTCCCGTTATCAACATCAAGACCTTCAGAGTCCTGAACACAAGAATTATCATCTAATGGGGCCCTGGGAAGGGAACTGTTCCCAGGAAAGCAAGCCTCATCTGAAAGGTCACTTTGCATCTCAGAGTTCTCACTAAGCATCCCATCATCAACATTTACAGGAACAATTCCATCACCAGCATTTTCAGAAACATTCCCATCATCCCTAGCATGCACATGAGCACCAGGCTGAAACATCACAATATGTGCATTGTGATTTGCCCTGAGTCCCCTGCGGGGTGAGAAGGGCGGAATATAAATATAAATGATGTAAATAAATAAATAAACATTGTCACTTGGTAGAGTGAGGAGGTCATGGGGGGGGGCACCCAAATTAAACATCCATCCTCCATTGTCGCAGTCTTCAAAAGAGCTGCCTAGACTTCCCCGAGAAATAAATGGAATTTATAAGAGGCCGGAGCGCAAAAGCCCTTCTACTCCTTCCCTTGTCAGATTATTGCATTTTGAATAGCAATTCATGAGTCAGCACAAGATATATTTTCGCAGTTTGAGATGAACTGCAGTGTGACATGTTTGACACCAGATGGCGCTGTCTCAAGACTGCTAAATGGAACCTTGAGGAATTTCCGTTACAAAGTGACAGTTGGGATTTGTCAGTTGGGATTTAATATCTGTGAGGAAAGAATGTTTAGAAGGGTAGCTGTGATGGCTGTTGTTTTTTCGATGTTTAGCCAGTTATTGTTAAATACAATTCAATACAAAGTTATATATTTACCTTTTGAATTGAATGAGAGTTTCATTTTTCACACGAACAGAGACTGGAGTTTTTGGGCCGATGGGAAATTAAACTTCTATATTTCTGTTGCCTATCCGCTGTGACATAAATACTCAACGCCGAAGATCATACACATTCAATTAAAAACAGTGTCGCAGTCTTCAAAAGAGCTGCCTAGACTTCCCCGAGAAATAAATGGAATTTATAAGAGGCCGGAGCGCAAAAGCCCTTCTAATCCTTCCCTCTGCTCTGGGATTTCTGGCCCACCTCGGCTCCTTTCCCTGGAAGTTGTGGATGTGATCTTCTTCTTAGCATTGTGCCGGCTTTACTGAACAAAGGGCCACACAGAAACATGGCAGCCCCTCCACAGTCTTCCCTCCTCCCACCTAAAAGCCCCAACTGTTTTCAGAGGCGGCTGCGCTTGTGCCTTTCAGTCCTCATGTCACCAGGCGGCTCCTTCTCTCTCCTGCACTTGCCATTGAATGTGACTTTTTCTAAAGCGCTGCTTGCGGGGAGCTTCTTCCCAGGATGGGGGCTTTTCATCCGGAACAAAAGTTTCCAAGCCCTTTATTCTACTTTAGAATTAATCAGAGTTTCCGCTCCGAACCACCTCCTGCCAAGGCCTCGGCCAAGCCTGCTTTGGTTTCCTTCTGGTGCTAAAGCCTCACGCAAACTCCAGGGACAGAACCGGGGACATTAATTCACTGATAGATAGACAGATTGGCAAAGCTAAGATCTGTGTGTGTGTGTCTTTGTACATATATGTGTGGTGATTTTCAGGTAAAAGTCTCCTTGTGCTATTTTGAAAGACAACATTATAAAACCTACAATGACAGCAATTATGACAGCAATTTGAATTTACTCTGAATGTCCACTTTAGAAGGCACGTTCCCTATTAATCACCTCTTGCTTCACTTTTTCATCTGCTTCGAAAATCTTCTTTCTTTCCTAGGACATTGGATCAAAACCAAGGTGTTTTAGAAGGATATCACGGTTGATGGAATCAAAAACCGCTGAGAGGTCTAGAAGCACCAAGAGGGACATACACCCTTTGTCAGTGTTGTATGCAAAATACTACTCTGTAGCACCCATGGGTTCGCTCGTGCCACTGGGAGGGGGTGAGGCGCCGGGGTCCCGATGCCATTGGGACCCGCACAGGCTGAAGGGGACTCGGAGGACGAGTTGGAAGGCCCAGAGCAAGATTGGTCAGCAGTGCCTTTGCCCAGTTCACCTGTAGAGAGTTTAGCATGGGATCTCGAGTGGGAGCATTCTCCCGGGAAGGAGCGGACCAGGTGGAGATGGGAGGCAGCGAAGCAGATAGCGGAGATAGTTATGAATTCCCAAACGGCCGAGGTTCCCAGGACCTGGCCGAGCAGCAGATGGAGGCCAGCGGCTGGGAAAGTTCGGGGGAGGCTGCTTCTCAAGGAGATAGCGATACTGAACTGGAAGAGCGGGGCCGTTCCCATAACAGACGCAGGGACATAGAGCAGGGCAGGAGGAGCTGGCATCTGTCCCTAGACCGTCACCGGTCGGAAAGTAGAGACTGGAGACGCCGGGCCCTAGATCGTCGTGGGGCCCGGCCGAAGGATTAAGAACGGCCCCGTGGGAACTGATCCTCAGTTCTCCGGCCACGTCTGATCTGAAGGGCGTGAAAGCGGAGTGAACCACGGAGCCTAGTCTGGCTCGCCTTGGACCAAGACCTTGCCTTGTTATTGATTCGCATTGTTGCGGATACCCTGCTTTGTTCCGGAGGCAATCCGGGAACTTGCCAAGTTTATTGCCACGGTTGCTTTTGGAACTATCCTTTGGAACTTTGCTTTCTTAATTGACTACAGCTTTGCTGTTTGCGTTATTCTTTGATCTCTTCAAGAGAATTGCCTTTTGACTTTTTATATTCAATAAAACTAGTTAGCCTTTACTACGTCTCCGTGTGTGTGTTAAAGGGGCAGTACTAAGTCGGTGATTGTGACAGTTGGCCGGAGAACTCCTCGAACCCCTTTTTTGCACCACGGGACGTACCAGAAACCGCCGGCTGCGTACCAAGGCTCCCATTGTCTCCACGGCCGCCATGGCGAACTTGACGGGTCCGCAAGTGGTGGCGTTGCAACAGGAGGTGGCGGAGCTGCGAACCCGAGCGGGCGGCACCCGCCGGTGAATGCCCCGGCTCGTTTCAATGGAACCGCGATGGTGGAAGTTTTCATTGCCCAGGTTCGGATGTACCTGGAGTTGCGGCCCAACGAGTTTGCCACCCCCCGAGCCCAGGTGGGGTTCGTGTTCAACTGTATGGAAGGGATGGCAGCGACGTGGGCAACTCCCCTCCTCAATGCCGCGTCTCCGCATGCGGCGACTTTGGACGCTTTCCTAGATGCGATCCGGGCGACCTGGGGACCCCCCGTCCATGAGGACTTGGCGGAACGGGATTTAGCACGGCTGACCATGAGGGACATGACTTTGTCTCAGTATATTTCCCGTTTCCGAGTGTTGGCCAGCCAGACCAAGTGGGAAGGACCACCCTTGCGCTATACGTATCTAGCGGGACTCTCGCCCGAGATTCAGCAACAGATGTTACAATTGCCCCGGCCGGCCGACCTGGAGGAGGCCATCGCCTCGAGTTTGCGGGCGGAGGCGGCCATACAATACAAGAGAAGGTGGGGGGCCGGCACGGCCGAGAAACCACCGACCAAGCGGGAGGCCGGGACCGCCAATTTGTGCCCCGCCAGATCCCTGCCCCCACCCCTGTTGTGGATGACTCTGAACCGATGCAACTGGGTACGGTGCGGCCCAAAGTAGATGCTGCCGAGAAGGCTCAAGGCCAAAGACTCAACCTTTGTGGGTACTGCGGGGGCCCGGGTCATTTTTCTCGTGATTGCCCCCAGAAACCGCGTGGGAGGACTCCTCGGGCCTCCGCAGCGGTGGCCAGCCCTCCGGAGCCTGAGGAAGCCCTCCAGGCGGCGGGGGAAGGGTACGGCCGAGTGTAAGAGGGTTCGCCACTCGGCCGACGCCGCTAACCCTCCCCTGAACCCAAGACTGGACAATTGTTCCTTGTCATGGTCAGCTTGTGGTCGCCCGAGAAGGGGCCGATGATGGTCCATGCCATGATTGACTCCGGGCCACCAACAACTTTCATTGATGCAGACTATGCCAAGTCTGCGGGATTAAAATTTCTTGACCTCCAAGAGCCCAAGGGTGTCCAGACCATCGATGGGAGAGTGTTGAAAACCGGGCTGTAACTCAATATACAGCTCCTACCAGGATGTGGACTAGCTCCCATAAAGAGGACATTTCTTTTCTTGTGACCAAGCTCCCAGATTTCCCCATTGTCCTGGGCATTGTGTGGCTCTCGCGCTCCATGACCCCCAGATTTCCTGGGCTAAGAGACAGCTAATTTTTTCTTCCGATCATTGCCAGGGCCACTGCATGACGGCCCGGGCGTGCCAGGCTCAAGAAGTGGAGAATGTGGCCACCCTGCCCAAGAAGTATGCCGGATTTTGGGATGTCTTCAGTGAGAAGGAGGCGGAACGTTTGCCTCCGCACCGGCCCTATGACTGTGCCATTGACTTGCAGCCGGGGGCCCCCTTTCCGCGGGGCGCTCTACCCGCCTCGGACCCAGAGCAACAGGCTCTCCGAGACTTCCTGGATGAGAACCTGCGGAAGGGGTTCATTCGCCCTCCCAATCCCCCGGCCGGGCCCGATTCTTTTCGTCAAGAAGAAATCGGGGGAGTTGCGCCGTTGCAATGACTACAGGGAACGCCGCACGATCCCGATCGGGCATCGCTATCGCATGCCCATGATCCCCGAGCTCTTGGAGCGGATGCGGGAGCTAAGGTGTTCACTAAACTGGACCTGAGGGGGCTTACAACCTTGTCCGGATTCGCCAGGGTGATGAATGGAAGACGGCCTTCCAGACCAAGTGGGGCAGTTTCGAATACCTGGTGATGGGATTCGGTTTGTGCAACGCCCCGCCTGTTTCCAACATTTCATGAATGACATTTTCCGAGACCTTTTGGACCGCTATCTGGCGGTCTATCTCGACGACCGGCTGATATCTCCTCCGGATCAGGCGACCCATGATCGCCATGTCAAGGAGGTGCTCCTGAGACTGAGGGCCCACGGGCTCTATGCCAAGCTGGAGAAATGTGCGTTTGACTTGCGTGAAGTGGACTTTCTGGGCTCCCGGATCTCTCCTACGGGCATTGCCATGGATGACACCAAGGTCCAAGCAGTGGTCGACTGGGCACCTCCTGCTAGCAAAAAAGACATTCAAAGATTCCTGGGCTTTGCCAACTACTACAGAAAGTTCATTCCTGACTTTGCCAAGTGGGCTGATCCGATCACCCAGTGTTTGCGGGGAAAGGTGCCGTTCCGTTGGACTCCGGAGGCGGATGTGGGGTTCCGCAAGTTGAAGCAGCTGTTCACCACTCAGCCGCTTTTGCAGCACCCCAACCCCCGCACCCCCGTTCATCGTCCAGGCCGATGCTTCGGATGTGGCGGTGGGGGCGATCCTGCTACAGCCTCAGGGGACGGACTTGTTGCCCTGTGCCTACTATTCCCGGCAGCTGACGGCCCGGAAAAGAACTACACCATTTGGGAGAAGGAACTTTTGGCCATCAAGGTGGCGTTTGAAGTCTGAGACACCTGCTGGAAGGGGCCAAGTTCCCGGTGGAGGTTCACACCGACCACCGGAACTTGGAGCATCTGAAGTCGCAGCGCAAGTTGAACCAAAGGCAACAGAGATGGTCCCTGTTCTTTGAGCGATTCAATTTCCGCATTCACTATGTGACCCCCAAGCAGACCAAGCAAGCGGATGCCCTGTCCCAGAAGCCGGAGTCTGTCCGCGGAGGGGAGGTCCTCTCCGAGCAGCCCCTGCTCAAAGCGGAGAACTTTGCAGACGCCCGAACGGCCCCCGCGCCGGCTCCCGCGGCCCCGCCCCGCCCCGTGGATAAGCGGCCGTTGAGTGTGCGGGTCCAGGCCCGCCAACGGACGACCCTTGGGTGCGTGAGCAGCTGTCCGCGGGGGGGGTGCAGGCCCGCTTTCAGGTGCGGAACGGGTGCTCTATCATCGGGACTCTGTTTATGTTTCTCCGGGCCCTGAGCGGGGGACATTCTCAAGCTTTGCCACGACTCTAAGGCGGCGGGCCATTTTGGGCTCTTCAAGACGCTGCAGCTGGTTCTACGGGATTTTTGGTGGCTTAAAGTGCGGAGGGATGTGGAGGACTATGTGGGATCCTGCCCTGTGTGCCACCGGCCAAGAACCAGGGGGGCAAGCCGGCCGGCTTGCTCCAGCCTCTTCCGACTCCTTCCGCTCCCTGGAAGATGATTTCGGCTGATTTCATCACCGACCTCCCCAAGTCCAAGGGCTTCACCACGATACTGGTCGTGGTGGACTGTTTCACCAAGATGGGACACTTCATCCCCTGTGTGGGGGTGCCGACTGCCAAGGAGACTGCTGATATGTTTGTGCAACATGTGTTTCGGCTGCATGGACTTCCACAGAGCCTGGTGACGGACCGGGCACCCAATTCACTTCCCAGTTCTGGAAGGCTGTCCAGAAGCTCCTGGGGATTGATGTGCGGATGTCCACGGCTCACCACCCGCAGACCGATGGGCAAACCGAAAGGGTTAATGCCACCTTGGAACAGTACCTGCGCTGCTATGTCAACTATCAGCAAACCAACTGGGCGTCCTTGTTGTCTTTGGCAGAGTTTGCTTACAACAATGCGACGCAGGAATCCATCAAAGAGACTCCTTTCTTTGCCAACTATGGACACCACCCCGGTTCTACCCTCCGGTGGACCCGTCTGGGGACGTTTCGGAGGCTAAGGATTGGCTCCAGGAGCTCACTGCGCTCAAGACTTGCTACGTACTCAATTGGATCAGGCGAAGGCCGACTACAAGCGGATGGCTGATCGGGCGGCGCCAGGAGGGTCCTGCGATTCTGGTGGGGGATAAGGTTTGGCTGTCCACCAAGAATCTGCCCACGCAACGCCCCAGCCGCAAGTTGGATGCCCGGTTTTTGGGGCCCTACAAAGTTTTGGAGCGGGTGGGGCCTGTTTCCTTCAAGCTTCAGCTCCCTGCGGACATGAAACTCCACCCGGTGTTTCATCGCTCCTTGCTCCGCCCGGCGAAGGGGTGCGGCCTGATGTGACGCAGCCGCCTCCTCCCCTGTGATGCGGGAGGGCGGGAGGAGGTCGAAGTGCAGGACATCTTGATGCTCGCATCCGGTACCGGAAGTTGGAGTATTTCATTGACTGGAAAGGTTTTGGCCCGGAAGAACGTGCTTGGGTCAAGGCTCGAGACGTTCACGCGCCGGAGTTGGTGGCCCGTTTCCACCGCAAGTATCCTGACAAGCCCAAGCCCCGGGGGCGGCCCAGGGGGGGGCCCTGAGGGGGGATAGTGTAGCACCCATGGGTTCGTTCGTGCCACTGGGAGGGGTGAGGCGCCGGGGTCCCGATGCCATTGGGACCCGCACAGGCTGAAGGGGACTCGGAGGACGAGTTGGAAGGCCCAGAGCAAGATTGGTCAGCAGTGCCTTTGCCCAGTTCACCTGTAGAGAGTTTAGCATGGGATCTCGAGTGGGAGCATTCTCCCGGGGAAGGAGCGGACCAGGTGGAGATGGGAGGCAGCGAAGCAGATAGCGGAGATAGTTATGAATTCCCAAACGGCCGAGGTTCCCAGGACCTGGCCGAGCAGCAGATGGAGGCCAGCGGCTGGGAAAGTTCGGGGAGGCTGCTTCTCAAGGAGATAGCGATACTGAACTGGAAGAGCGGGGCCGTTCCCATAACAGACGCAGGGACATAGAGCAGGGCAGGAGGAGCTGGCATCTGTCCCTAGACCGTCACCGTTCGGAAAGTAGAGACTGGAGACGCCGGGCCCTAGATCGTCGTGGGGCCCGGCCGAAGGATTAAGAACGGCCCCCGTGGGAACTGATCCTCAGTTCTCCGGCCACGTCTGATCTGAAGGGCGTGAAAGCGGAGTGAACCACGGAGCCTAGTCTGGCTCGCCTTGGACCAAGACCTTGCCTTGTTATTGATTCGCATTGTTGCGGATACCCTGCTTTGTTCCGGAGGCAATCCGGGAACTTGCCAAGTTTATTGCCACGTTTGCTTTTGGAACTATCCTTTGGAACTTTGCTTTCTTAATTGGACTACAGCTTTGCTGTTTGCGTTATTCTTTGATCTCTTCAAGAGAATTGCCTTTTGGACTTTTTATATTCAATAAAACTAGTTAGCCTTTACTACGTCTCCGTGTGTGTGTTAAAGGGGCAGTACTAAGTCGGTGATTGTGACACTCCATGTTGTTTACCATCTACATGAAGTCGCTGGGGGAGTTTTGGGATGCGGTGTCACCTGTACGCAGATGATGTCCAACTCTGTCACTCCTTCCCACCTGCTAATAAGGAGGCTATTCAGGTCCTGAACTGATGCTTAGCCGCTGTGTCGGACTGGATGAGGGTGAACAAATTGAAATTGAATCCAGACAAGACAGAGGCACTCCTGGTCAGTCGAAAGGCTGAACAGGGCATAGGGTTACAGCCTGTGTTAGACGGGGTTACACTCCCCCTGCAGACGCAGGTTTGCAGTCTGGGTGTGATCCTGGATTCATCGCTGAGCCTGGAGCCCCAGGTTTTGGTGGTGACCAGGGGAACATTCGCACAGTTAAAACTTGTGCGCCAACTGCGCCCATACCTTGGGAAGTCTGACTTGGCCACGGTAGTCCATGCTCTGGTTACATCCCGTATAGATTACTGCAACGCCCTCTACGTGGGACTGCCTTTGAAGACTGTTCGGAAGCTTCAATTGGTCCAACAGACAGCAGCCAGGTTGATAACAGGAGCGGCACTCAGGGAGCACACAGCTCCACAGGCTACCAGTTTGCTACCGGGCACAATTCAAAGTGCTGGCTTTAGCCTTTAAAGCCCTTAACGGTTCTGGTCCAACTTATATGTCCAAACGCACCCCCCCCCCCCTATGAACCATCAAGATGTTTATGATCATCCGGAGAGGCCCTACTCTTGGTCCCACCTGTATCGCAGGTGCGATTGGTGGGGACATAAGACAAGGCCTTTTCAGTGGTGGCTCCTCAGCTTTGGAATGCCCTTCCTAGCGACATCGGATCAGCCCCCTCCCTCCTGACATTTTGCAAGAAGGTCAAGACCTGGCTGTTTGACTGGGCATTTGCAGATGTAGTATGATTATTAATTGAGACGCCGCAATTGGAAATCGATTTAATAACGAGATGCTGATACTGTGTTTAATTTTCATTGCTAATTTGTATATGATGTGATTGTGTTCGTAACTGTTGATGTGTTTATCTTGGGCAGTCCTTGCCATATGTACACCGCCTCGAGTCGCCTTCGGACTGAGAGGGGCGGTATAGAAGCAAAGTAAATAAATAAATAAACTGCTGACCTTTTGGTCAGCGGTCCTGCCGGTAAAAGGGTTTAACCCATTGCACCACCAGGGTCTCCAATAAATCAAATTTACTGGCTACAAATGAGGGCTTGGTAAAATTGACTGATTTTCTGCTGCTAACCTTTTGGTTTGGTGATTAGAAAGGAAAAGAACTGGGCTTGTGTTCCTGTTAGGTAGAGAATTATGAAGATTTATGTAAATACATAAAACGCAGAGAAAATTGGATGTCAACTTGTATTGGTTTTTTTTTCTTTACCTCTTTTGCTCTTTTAAAATAAATATATTTTATTGTTTTTTATATAACCTGTAATAAAAAAATAATTTTGCAATATGTTTATTAAGTTTTTTTACAGAAGATTAAATATACATACATACAGACATATATGTATACAGATGTTTCTTGTGGAAAGGTAGAGACGGGGAAGGTTGGGGCTAGCTAGGGGAAGGGGAAGCGGGGGGGCACGTGAGGGAAATTGGGTGATGGAGAGGGGGAAAAGAGAGACAGAGAAAGAAAGAAAAGATTAAAAGGTTCACTTCCCGAGAGATTCTCCTAGAATAATATAATTTTTGCTAATCTTTATACATAATTATACATAAATTTTGTGTGACTCATTGTTATATTTCATTTAAGTCAATCAATATTTTGTTTCCTTTATTTTGCATATACGTCCTGAAGTCTTACCAGTACGATCTTTCCTTCTTGTTCTTCAATTTTTGTGATAGTGAGTCCATCTGGATCATGTCCCATGTTTTCAGCGTCCATTCATCCACATTTGGTGTGGACCTTTTTTCCCAGTGTCTGGCCAGCGTTATTCTAGCACATGCACTTAAGATGAAAAACATTTTGTCTTGATTGAGGTTTAGAGCTTTATTAGTAATACCCAACAAGTAATTCTGCGGTTCTAAGTCGAATTTAATTTTTAATATTTTTTGGATTTCTGTATGTATATTTTTCCAATATCTATTAACTCGTTTACAGTACCACCATTGATGTATAAATGTTCCTAATTCCTTGCTGCATTTCTTACTAACTTGTTAGAATTCTTTGAGGGTGTAAATAAACACATAGATAAAGGGGACCCAATTGATATTGTTTACCTTGACTTTCAAAAGGCTTTTGACAAAGTCCCTCACCAAAGGCTCCTAAACAAGCTCTTCAGCCATGGAATCAGGGGACAGGTCTTGTCCTGGATTGGAACCTGGCTAAACTGTAGGAAACAAAGGGTGGAAATAAACGGACATTTCTCTGGGTGGAAAGAGGTGAGAAGTGGTGTACCCCAAGGTTCAGTTTTGGGTCCGTTACTTTTTAATTTATTCATTAATGATCTGGATGTAGGAGTGAATTCTGAGGTAGCAAAGTTTGCAGACGACACTAAATTGTTCAGGGTAGTTAAAAATGAAACCGATTGTAAAGAGCTCCAGAAAGATCTCTCGAAATTGAGTGAATGGGCAACAAAGTGGCAAATGCATTTTAACCTAAACAAGTGTAAAGTCATGCACATCGGGGCAAAGAACCCCAACTACACCTACAAATTGATGGGGTCAAAGCTTTCCGAGACAAACCAGGAAAGGGATCTTGGGGTCTTGGTGGACAGCTCAATGAAGATGTCAACCCAGTGCGCAGCAGCAGTGAAAAAGCAAATTCTATGCTAGGCATGATCAGAAAGGGAATCGAAAATAGGTCAGCAAATGTTGTATTGCCTCTCTACAAATCTATGGTGAGGCCACATTTGGAGTACTGTGTACAATTCTGGTCTCCGCACCTTAAGAAGGATATAATGGAACTGGAAAAGGTACAGAAAAGGGCAACAAGAATGATCCAAGGGATGGAGCGGCTCCCTTATGAAACCAGGTTGCAACGCCTTGGTCTTTTCAGCCTTGAAAGACGACGTTTAAGAGGTGACTTGATCGAAGTGTATAAAATCATGCATGGGATAGAAAAGGTGAATAAAGAAAAACTATTTTCTTTGTCACAAAACACTAGGACTAGAGGGCACTCCCTGAAGCTCCAAGGTAGGAAAATTAGGACCAATAAAGGGAAATATTTCTTCACCCAGAGGGTCATTGGGTTATGGAACTCACTTCCAGAAGAGGTTGTGACAGCGGTCAGCCTGGACAGCTTCAAGGCAGGATTAGACAGATTCATGGATACCAAGTGTATTGGTAGTTACTGAAAAGGACATTCAAGTGCCACCTCGGAGTTGGTTGAGGTAGGCAGGATTTCCCTGGGTACTGGTTGTGGGGGGTCGGGAGCAGGTCAGGGTTTTGCCCTCCCTTCTGCTCGAGATCCCCTTGTACAACTGGTGGGCCACTGTGTGATACAGAATGCTGGATTAGATGGGCTGAGGTCCGATTCAGCATGGCTCTTCTTATGTTCTTATGTTCTTATGTTCTTATTTCCAGCATCTGTTTGAAACTTTTTTCTCGAATTTGGCCATTTTAGCTGGTTAGAGATGCCATCGAAATTGCATCTTTGCCCAGTTTTCCATTATTTCAGTTGCTGTCGTATACTTCAGTTTCTTTTGCCATATTTCCTCCCATTGCTGTAATAAAATCGTGTGGGCCAAATCTTGGGCCCACTTAATATGGCAGTAATAAAAAAATTGATAAAGAAAATAATTGCTTCTGGGCAGCATATCAAATCCACATTACCAGAAAACATCTTGATGACCAGAGCTGCGGCGCAATCGCCCCCATCAAGGAAACCTGGCTGAAACCTGAAATGAGGGGATTTTAAGCTTTCAAAATACACTCGGATAAGCTAGCTTTCTTTTTTTCTCCTAATGTAATTTTTTTTAATCAAGAGCAAGGACAAAGCACAGCTTTTGTTCCGATCGGACTTCAGACAATAATGGACAGCATACTGTCTATTTATATGCCACAAAATTTATTAATTATTATTATTTGATTACATACATTTCTATCCCGCCTTTCTTCTCCGCACAAGGGACTCCTTTCCACCCATTTTTCTTTTCCCTCTCGAATAACCTGCTTTGTCTTCTGGAGTCTTAACACCTTTCAGTGCAGCAAGATAACATATTTTTATCCCATTAATCTTACTACATTCCAGGGTGATTAGAGATTTTTCTCCCCAACCTAGCTCAGGCTTCGTGACTTGAGAAGGATTTGAAACTAGATCTCCCACACCGAATGCCAGACACTGCCTGCTATCATATCACTTTGAAACAGGGGCCCTCTGTTATTGCTGACATGAATCAAGCTCAGACGTAAATGTTAAAGGGCTTCTTCACATATGATACGCTCAAAACCAGCCTTTTCCAGCCTGCCAGACTCTGCAAAAGGGCCCCAGATTTAAGAAGGATACTCTAGATCAATGTTTCACAACCTGGGGGTTGGGACCCCTGGGGGGGGGGGTCACCAAAGACCACTAGAAAACACAGTGTTTTCTATTGGTCACGGGGATTCTGTGTGGGAAGTTTGGCCCAATTCTATTGTTGGTGGGGTTCAGAATACTCTTTGATTGTAGTTGAACTATAAATCCCAGGAACTACAACTCCCAAATGTCAAGGTCTACTGTCCCCAAACTCCACTAGTGTTCAAATTTGGGCATTTTGAGTATTCATGCCAAGTTTGGTCCAAATTTGTTTTGATTCCACACAGAGCCTTAGCCAGGATTTTGATTCGGGGCTGAGTCTGAGTGAGAGATGGTCTACCCTAGCAAACCTTTTGTATCGTTATCCCAATACCCAAATGAATATGGGATAGATTGAGCATGGTGATCAGATCATGATATGAATAAATGTAACAGTTTAAATAATGTACAAGTAAGGTCTTCTTGCGGATCACCCTGAGAATTTCGGGGGGGCGAAGCCCCTCACACACACTCTCCTGGCTACATGCCCAACAGTGCTCCCTGGATGTAGGTGAACTACAACTCCTAAATTCAAGGTCAATGCCCACCAAACCCTTCCAGTATTTTCTGTTGGTCATGGGAGTTCTGTGTGCCAAGTGTGGTTCAATTCCATCAATGGTCGAGTTCAGAATGCTCTTTTATTGTATGTTCACTATAAATCCAGCAACTACAACTCCCAAATGGCATAATCAATCTCCCCCCCCCCCCCCAAACCTCACCAGTATTCAATTTTGGGCGTATTGGGTATTTGTGCATAACTTTCCAATTTATTCCTTTTTAATTTTAAGTCATATGGCAACAACGTCCTTCCTTCCTTCATTCATTCCATCCTCTGTTTCATTACACGGAAGTAGCTCTGAGTCTGTATTATATGATTCATAGAGTCAGGAGTGCCATGACAACACATTCAAACAAGAGACTGAGAGAAGCTCAATACAGATCAAGCAGATCAAGCCCGATACTGTACACAGAACTCCAGGGGGTTAGTCATGGATAGATACAACTGAAGGGCTGTTTTGATATAAAGGAATAGGAATAGAGAGCAGTGAATGGAAGGGAAGAGGTTGGCACTGGAAAGCTCAGAAAGGACGGAAAGAACACGTACTCTGGTTCAACCCTCCAGTTCTACCAAGAGATGATGGCATATCCAAACCTCATGGGATCTCTTCATGCAAGACAAAGCAAAGATTTCCACAAGTGGGTTAGCTCCAAAGGCACAGAAAGATGGCACATGCAAAGAAGGATGCAAGAGAAAGATGTACCAGGAAAACCATTGCCTGACTATCAACAATATTTCCACAGGTAAATACGTACTGGATTTCCTCTTGGATTATAGGTCAAAGAAAGAAATCCCCCAAACCCATGGAGTCAGCCTAATGTGTGGATAACAAAGGCCGTGCTTTTGGATTAAACTTCCCAGAATCCCTTGTACAGCATGTCTATTCTCCAATTTTTGGCAAGCCTCTCAAAGGGTATTCTGAGGGAAGATTAGTTCATATTGCCCATCGAGACAATGCCATTTGCCCAAGGCAGCCAATGCATTTGGAGTTCTAGCCCAATTCTCGGTGAAGCTGGCTCATTTAAGGCCATCTACCCTACCCGAGGGCGTTCTCTGTGATAGCTCCCACGCTCTGAACGCCTCCCGGCCAGCCAGAACCCTGAGGGACCTACTCCCGTTTAGACGGGCCTGCAAAACACACTTGTTTAGGCAGGCCTTCGGTGAGTAGGCTCGTCTATACATCCACTGGGCCATTATATTGCTGCTGCTCTTGTTTTAATTATTGTTGTTGCATGTTTTAATGATGTTTTTAAGTGTTCTGTTTTTAACCCTCTGGCGCTGTGCCATTGGTTCTTGTGAGCCGCCGCGAGCCCCTGGGAGTCGGCGGTGTAGAAGTCCCAAGAAATAAATAAATAAATAAATAAAGGTATTCTTGGCGAGATTAGTTCGGAGGTGGTTGAGACAATGCCATTTGCCCAAGATCAGCCAATGCATTTGGAGTTCTAGCCCAATTCTCAAAGTGCTATTCCATTCTGACTCTCTATTTAAAGGCCAGAGAGTCGGCACGGTGTAGCGGTTTAAGTGTTGGACTACCACTGGAGACCAGGGTTTGAATCCCTTAACGGTTCTGGTCCAACTTACATGTCCGAACGCATCTCTTCCTATGAACCTTCAAGATACTTAGGATCATCCCGACAGGCCCTGCTCTCAGTCCCGCCTGCTTCGCAGGCACGATTGGTGGGGACGAGAGACAGGGCCTTTTCAGTGGTGGCTCCTCGGCTTTGGAACGCCCTTCCTAATGACATCAGATCGGCCCCCTCCCGCCTGACATTTCGCAGGAAGGTTAAGACCTGGCTATTAGGCATGGATTAGAACCCAAAAATCGCGATTCTAAAATCAAATGGGGGGGGGATTTTTTTGATTAGTAATAGAAAGACTTGCAAAAAAAATTTCCAAAAAGTTCTAAAATGTAATGTAACTACTAACGAAATTCTAAATTGGTTCTAAAGTCTGAAAAGCAGGGAAACAGGACTGACACTGTTTTAAGCACAGGCAAATCAAGGGGCAACATTTCCCTTGGTTTCCTTGCAGGGAGATATAAAGCATTAATATATTATTAGTAGTAGTATTATTATTATTATTAAATAAAATAGTCAAGGCTTGCTTCTCCAGAGCATTTATTAGAATTAAATAATAAATTCTAATAGTAAGAATGTAGTAAGGGTGATAGTGACCTGGAGGGTATGAGGAACGTGCTCTTGGTAAACTAGAACATGCTCTTAGGTTTGTAGTTAGAGCCCTGTCAATTTTACAGTATTTCAATATTTAGAATTCTAACGAAATGTTGGGCCCAGGGGGTTCGAAAAAGAAAGTCCACTTCCGGGATTGGCCTTGCGATCCGTAAAAACTTGAAAGTCCCATTACATACGAATCACACGATTTCTTTTGATTTTCATAACTTTTTTCTCATGCCTACTGGCTATTTGACCGGCATTTGCAGATGTAGTATGATTGTCAAATTGAGACCTAAGGAACGACGACGATGCAATTGGAAGTCGATTTAATTAATGAGACGCTGATATTGTGTTTTTAACGTTGAATGCTAATTTGTCTATGTTGGAATTGTATTGTATTGATAATTGTTGATATGTTTGTCTTGAGCAGTTTTTGCTGTTGTACACCGCCTCGAGTCGCCTTCGGGCTGAGAGAGAGAGGCGGTCTAGAAGCAAAGTAAATTAAATCCCCACTCAACCATAGAAGCCCATTGGGTGAACTTGGGCAAATTACATCCTTTCAGCCTCAGAGGAAGGTAAAGACAAACCTCTCTCTGAACAAATCCTTTCAAGGAAACTGTGATGAGTTTGTCTTTGAGTTGCCATAAGTTGGAAATGACTTCAAGGGACATAACAAAAGAAGTTTCCTGTCTTTTAACATTAAAACTTGCATCATATGGAAGGGACAAATACGGACAATCCTAAAAAGGGGTAGCAATTATTTTAAGAGGCTGGTTTGGCACTGTGATCTCTGTTTCATTGGTTTATTCCCCCCCCCCCTCCCACTCCAGTCTGCTAGGTTTTGAGGGAGCTTCCTACTTCTTGCATCCTCCACCAGCCAATGAAAAGCCAATGAGCCCCCGAGTCAAGCGCCTGCTGCTGGTCAGTCGAGGTAAGACGTTTCTAGTTCAGTACAATTGTCCTTCATCCTCTTCACAGGACTCAATGAAGCAGAGATGCTAAACTGTTTGCATTTTATAACTTTGAGGATGGTAGTCATAACCTTTATCATTACATCAATTAACACTGAGAGAGAACACCCTAGCAAAGTATTGTTATCCCTAACCCCTAGTGACAGATCATGAGGTTTAAATAATGTACCAGTAAGGGGCTGAGACGGGGGCTGAGCCCCCAGCCTACAAGCATTACATCAATTAACACAGAGAACAACAGAGCTCCTAGGACAGGAGGTTGGGGGCAGATCCAGCCAAGGTAGCCATGACAGGGACTACCGTATATCAAATTCGGGGCACTGTTTTTCCCCCTCCCTCCTGACAGATATTTTAATATGTGCTGTCTGGTGTATCAGAATTAATTAATGTCTTTTCTCAATTTGGGAGACTTCAGCAGTGTTGTGGCAGCTTGTCTTTGTGCAGAATTCAGCAGCATGGGAAGCAGGACGGGTTGGGGATCCTTTCTCCAAAATGCTTGAGACCAGACATGCTTTGGATTTTGGATTCTTTTCAGATTTTGCAATACCTCTGTTTGCATAATGCAATATCTTTGAGATGGGATACACATCTAAGAATCCTTTATGCTTCATGTAGAGCTCATACACATAGGCCGAAAGTAATTTTTTGGCCATATTTTAATATTTTTGTGCATGAACAAAGCTGTGGACACAGAAACATCAGAAAGAAAAGGTAGATAGGGTTGCCATGAGTTTTGCAAGCTGTATGGCCATGTTCCAGAGGCATTCTCTCCACATCTATGGCAGGCACCCTCAGAGGTTGTGAGGTCTGTTGGAAACTAGGGAAGTGGAATAATGTCCAGGGTGGGAGAAAGAACTCTTGCCTTTAATGTTGCAGTTGGCCAGCTTGAGTCTACCATTTACCAGGCAGCTGTAGACAAGTCTATATAGGGACTACCAGACACAGCATTGTCCAATGGATGTAGCAATATGACACCACTATGATGATCTGTTAGATCGCTGGTTCCCAAAGAGGGCAGTACCACCCCCTGGTGGGTGGTGGGGTGATCCAAGGGGGCGCTGGGAGGCTCAGGAGAATTTGGGGGGGGGCGCTGAACCCCTGTAAGGGGGCAGTGGCGTGAGCCAGGCTTGCTTGCGACTTGCAGGGTTGCGTGCTTGCGAGGACGTCCCCGTTGGAAGGAAAAGGCGATACACAGGACTGCGCCATGGGCGGGGTTGATGAGAGGAAGGAGGCGCGTGCTGAGGTTTCCACGGCAATGCCTGACTGGGGATTCCAACTTGTAGGGACACAGTCGCAAGCGCGCAATCCCCGGGTAGGTGTTGCCTTGGAAACCGCAGTACGCGCCTCCTTCTCATCTAACCCGCCCACAGCACAGTCCTGTATATTGCCTCTTTCTTCCAATGGGGACGTCCTCACAAGCGTGCTTTGCTGGGCCTGGTGTGGGTCGGGACGAGCGGGAGACGTTTTTCAAGGTGGGCCTCACGTGCCCAGTGCCGGCCCCTTCTTTTTTCAATGCCATTAAAACAACATGCAATTAAATTAACATTAAAATTAAAATTAAAACACATTAAAACATTTAATTTTACGAAAAAGGTAGAAACATTAATACATATAAGTACATCAGAAGCAGGAACCCAACTAGAAAAGCAGTTGGGCCACTCGACGACAATGGTCAGAAGGGGAACATCAGCAAAGACAAGGAGATTGCTGAGCTGCTAAATGACTTCTTTGCCTCCGTTTTCACACAGGAGGACAGACAACATATGCCTGCAGCTGAGTCAGTTTTTTCAGGGAGGGAATTAAAAGAATTAAAACAGATAGAGATAAACAAGGAGGATGTTCTCATATGCCTTACTAAACTAAATGTCAACAAATCACCAGGTCCAGACGGCATCCACCCCAGAGTTCTTAAGGAACTCAAGTGTGAAATTGCTGAACTTCTAGCTAAGATATATAACCTTTCTCTAAGATCAGGCACTGTACCCGAGGACTGGAGGGAGGCAAATGTAACACCGATCTTCAAGAAAGGATCCAGAGGTGATCCAGGAAATTATAGACCAGTCAGTTTAACCTCAGTTCCAGGCAAAGTGATGGAAACCATTATTAAAGAAAAATACTAGGCACATAGAAGAACAGGCATTGCTGAAAGAAAATCAACATGGTTTCTGCAAAGGCAAATCATGTCTTACTAACTTGTTAGAATTCTTTGAGGGTGTAAATAAACACATAGATAAAGGGGACCCAGTCGATATTGTTTACCTTGACTTTCAAAAGGCTTTTGACAAAGTCCCTCACCAAAGGCTCCTAAATAAGCTCTTCAGCCATGGAATCAGGGGACAGGTCTTGTCCTGGATTGGAACCTGGCTAAACTGTAGGAAACAAAGGGTGGTAATAAACGGACATTTCTCTGGGTGGAAAGAGGTGAGAAGTGGCGTACCCCAAGGTTCAGTTTTAGGACCGTTACTTTTTAATTTATTCATTAATGATCTGGATGTAGGAGTGAATTCTGAGGTAGCAAAGTTTGCAGATGACACTAAATTGTTCAGGGTAGTTAAAAATGAAACTGACTGTAAAGAGCTCCAGAAAGATCTCTCGAAATTGAGTGAATGGGGAACAAAGTGGCAAATGCATTTTAACCTAAACAAGTGTAAAGTCATGCACATCGGGGCAAAGAACCCCAACTACACCTACAAATTGATGGGGTCAAAGCTTTCCGAGACAAACCAGGAAAGGGATCTTGGAGTCTTGGTGGACAGCTCAATGAAGATGTCAACCCAGTGCGCAGCAGCAGTGAAAAAAGCAAATTCTATGCTTGGCATGATCAGGAAGGGAATCGAAAATACGTCAGCAAATGTTGTATTACCTCTCTACAAATCGATGGTAAGGCCACATTTGGAGTACTGTGTACAATTCTGGTCTCCGCACCTTAAGAAGGATATAACGGAACTGGAAAAGGTACAGAAAAGGGCAACAAGAATGATCCAAGGGATGGAGCGGCTCCCTTATGAAACCAGGTTGCAACGCCTTGGTCTTTTCAGCCTTGAAAGACGGCGTTTAAGAGGTGACTTGATCGAAGTGTATAAAATCATGCATGGGATAGAAAAGGTGAATAAAGAAAAAATATTTTCTCTGTCACACAACACTAGGACTAGGGGGCACTCCCTGAAGCTCCAAGGTAGGAAAGTTAGGACTAATAAAGGGAAATATTTCTTCACCCAGAGGGTCATTGGGTTATGGAACTCACTTCCAGAAGAGGTTGTGACAGCGGTCAGCCTGGACAGCTTCAAGGCAGGATTAGACAGATTCATGGATACCAAGTGTATCGGTAGTTACTGAAAAGGACATTCAAGTGCCACCGGAGTTGTTTGAGGGAGGCAGGATGTCCCTGGGTACTGGTTGTGGGGGGTCGGGAGCAGGTCAGGGTTCTGCCCTCCCTTTTGCTCGAGATCCCCGTGTACAACTGGTGAGCCACTGTGTGATACAGAATGCTGGACTAGATGGGCTGAGGTCCGATTCAGCATGGCTCTTCTTATGTCCTTATGTCCTTATATATCTTTCTGTTTAATTGTTGAGTAAATTTTTTTCTGGAAAGGGGCGGTAGCCTAGGCCAAAAAAGTTTGGGAACCACTGTGTTAGATGGTATAGCTACTTTCCTTGTTATGTAGGTCTGAGTGCCGAGGAAGTCTGGAAGGCTCTGCATGAAGAACCAAAGCACCGACGTGAAGTTGCAGCTGCTAAGAAGGGCCTCTTGCTCTCTCAGCAGGTGAGAAAGAGGCCTTGAGCTAGATCAAGTCAAAAATGTGGCTTGTTTCTTTGTTTGTTTGTATGCCACCTTTCTCCCAGAGTAGGATCCAATGCGGCTCCCAGAAAGAGTAATTTAAAAAAATGTATGGAGAGAATGTTCTATCAGATAGCCTGGACCTAAACTGTATAGTGCTTTATAGCGCATGGCTAACACTTTGGCTCAGAAACAACGTGATCACCAGTTGAGCTGTTTTAACAAGGGAGTGATGTGCTCCCTATAACTGGACCCAATACGTTTACTTACTGTATATATTCGAGTATAAGTCTAATTTTTCAACCCCTTTTTTAGGCTGCAAAACCTCCCCTCGGCTTATACTTGAGTCAAGGTTATTTATTATTTTACTCTGTTATTAGTATTATTTTATTACATTTATTATGTTACTCTATTTATTATTATTATGATGTTTATATTATTTTACTCTATTATTTTCTGTTGTTTTATTATTGTTTTATTACATTTATTATTTTACTCTTATTATGATTACATTTATTATTTTACTCTCTTTATTATTAATTGAAGGATACGTAAACACATTTACATTGAAATAGATGAGAATAATGGTTTCATCAGAGTTGGACAGTCTTATCTTAAATTACAGTTTTATGTAAATATTCAAAAGCATTTAACCTACTGATGCCTCAATGAAAAATATTCCAGAAATTAATATAATTTCATTGGTATCTGGTTTTATTTTGAAATTGACCAGTAGCTGCTGCATTTCTCACCCTGGGCTTATACTCGAGCCAATATGTTTTCCCAGATTTTTGTGGTAAAATTAGGTGCCTCAGCTTATATTCGGATCGGCTTATGCTCGAGTATATACAATACTTACTTAGGCAATCCCTCATTGTCTGAGTAGGATTGTCCTCCAAGATCGGTGTACTGGTGGTGGGTCTGTAGGTGACTGTGGAGCCCTATTCTTGATCTGCATCTTCTCCAGCAGTGAGGGCATCGGTTTCCACATACAATTACATACAACATACAACATATAACAATTTTTTAAAGAAGGATTTTTCTTCAGGCTGTGTCACAGGGTGTGATTGCGTCATTACATCACAAGGGGGTGCTATTGCTTCATCCTCATGACGGAGAGCCTCTGTTTTCCGCATTCCACCTTCCGACAGCCGATCGTTGTAAGTCCTTCTTTGAAAAAATCCTTCCCCGCTTTGTGGTTCCCAGTTTTTATCTAATCATAGCTGAGCTGTTTTCGAACTGTTGGGTGAACAGTGGACAGGGCTCACAGCTGCGTGTCCAGACCAGCCCGGGATTCGAACATGCAACCTTCAGATTGCAAGCACAGCTGTTGTTACCACTGTGCTATCTCTCCGAGAGCAGATGAACAGAATAAAGTAAATCTGATAGAAGCTGGTTTTTTATATTTCTCCATCGTGTTTTTGGCCTTCCATAATACTTCTTACTTAAGGAAGTGAGGATGTCTGAAGTAAGACTAATCACTTGGAAATATGAAATCATGAAAACATACTGTCACATTTATAATAATAATAATAATAGTAATAATCAGAGCAGATTACACTGTAAACAGATACTGGCAAACATTCAATGTCTTGTTACAATACAATGGGACACACAAACACAAACACAAAGAAAGGCAAAGGCTTCTCCTTTCATTTCCAGTTTCGGAGGCAGTGCACATCTCTGGCTCTGCGGGAGGTGCTGTTCTCCGTTTCCAAGCCGAGGAGCCTGCATTGTCACCTCCTGGTCATTTGACTGCTTGGATGCCTTTCCAGCTGAAGCAGTACCTATTTATCTACTCACATTTGCATGTTTTCAAACTGATGGGTTGGCAGGAGTTAGGGCTAACAGCAAGAGCTCACCCCATCCCGTGGATTCGAACTGCCAAGCTCCAGGTCAGCAATTCGCAACATAAGTGCCACTGTGGCCCCACAGAATGATGTTACATTATTATGTAGAAGCCTAGGTCATGATGAACAACTGCATTTTGGTGCTGGTAAACTCTCCAGAATTGTATACCTTTTAAAATACCCCAGCATGGACAGTGGCTGTACTCACTAAGGGAGTCTGGAAACTGTAGTCCAAAAGCAGTTATGTTCCCAAGCTCTGTTTGACTTCAGTGTGATGCCGTACTCCTGAAATGCCGCTGTTTCCTTTGGGGTACCTTGGCTGGGACGTCCTGCTACTACACAGCGGCTGCAGCAAGTGGCTCATTGGCGAAAACAGATGCACGAAATGCACCGCATTGGGAAGCAGAACCAGCATACAGCAAGCCATCTCCCGGCAACCAAACACTTCATGGACCTCCGTGATACTTGGGGAAAAGAAGGACCAACTCGCTATTTCATATTTAATTAAAATCCATTATTATTTCATTCCAGCTATTGAAAAAGGTATTTATATAGGACACCTTGCATTTAACAGTCTGTGTCTATCAGTTTTTTCTTTGTTTATGATGCACTTCATCAACGTATCTATAGCCTTCCATCTGAAATAGTTTGGTTATTGCAGTATGAAGGAGGGGAGGTACCTCTGGGGGTGTTCAAGAAAGTAACTGCATGAGTATAATAATAATAATAATAATAATATTTATTTGTACCCCGCCCCCATCTCCCCAATGGCGGCTTGGGGCGGCTCACATGAGGCCAAGCCCAAACATTAAATTACAATAAAATAAAATAAAAAACATTAGCAATAACACAATAAAAATACATACATACTGTATACATATACTGTACATATATATATATATATATATATATATATATATATATAAACAATATACAACTAGATTTATTTATTTATTTATTTGTCACATTTCTATACCGCCCCTCTCAGCCCGAAGGCGACTCGGGACGGTTTACACAAGGCAGCCTCTGCCCTCAACACAACACAAGCAAACAAACCAAAAAATCACCATATAACAACAAATTAACAATTAAAAACATACAATTGCAGTCTCAGCGTCATGTTGAAATCAGTTTCCATCATATCGTCATCATTCCATACATCTAATTAAACCTTTATATTTCATCAGCAAATGCCTGCTCAAACAGCCAGGTCTTGACTTTCTTGCGAAATGTCAGGAGGGAGGGGGCCGATCTGATGTCTCTAGGGAGGGCGTTCCAAAGCCGAGGAGCCACCACTGAAAAGGCCCTGCCTCTTGTCCCTGCCAATCGCGGCTGCGAAGAAGGCGGGACCGAGAGCAGGGCCTCTCCGGATGATCTTAAACATCTCGATGGATGCATTCGGACAGGTAAGTAGGACCCGAACTATTTAGGACTTTAAAGACTAAAGCCAGCACTTTGGATTGTGTCCGGTAGCAAACTGGCAGGCAGTGGAGCTGGCACAACAGGGGAGTTGTGCGCTCTCTGAATGCCGCTCCTGTTATCAACCTGGCTGCTGTCCGTTGGACTAGTTGCACCTTCCGAACAGTCTTCAAAGGCAACCCCAAGTAGAGAGCATTGCAGTAATCTATACCGTGGCCAAGTCAGACTTCCCAAGGTACGGGTGCAGCTGGCGCACAAGTTTTAGATGTCAAAATCACAAGGACAGGGCGGGCCGCAGGCACACATATAAATTGTTAAAAACTCAGGGTGAGATAAAATGGAATAGCATCCTTTGGGCGGGGGGATAGACTCCAAGAACGGGGGCATTGAGGAGAGCCATGCTAGAAATTAAAATAGCTACTCTCCTGTAGCACAGCAGTTCTCGTTTGTGCCTGGAGGGCAGGGGACAGGGCCTGGGGTCCCATTAGCATTAGAACCGGCTGTGCTAGAACTGGATTCTGAGGATGAGCTAGATGACTGGGGCGAAGGGCAGCTTTCCCCGCAAGAGCCTCTTTCACCTACAGAGAGCTTGGCCTGGGAAGAAATGTGTTTTGGTCCAAAGCATGCTACAGAACACCAGGTGCAGTCTGATAGTGAAGCAGGGAGTTATGAACACTGGGAGGGAGATCTTCCCAGGAGCCCCTTGAGGAAGATATGGAACAAAGCGCATGGGAAATGGATAGGGAGGAAAGCTCTCAGAGAGATAGCAACCAGGGGCGGTCCTACAAGATAGGCCAAGTAGGCGGCCGCCTAGGGCGCCATCTGGGAAGGGGGCGCCATCCTGGCCACATGGGGCGCCATCCTGGCCCTGCCGATGTTCCTCAGACAGTGCTGCAGCTGCCTGCTTTTTGACCCCGGCCTTGTGCGCTCCGACGCCGCTTCTGGGCACGCGCGGAGGTTTTCACGCAGGCGCAGTTGCTCCGGAGCTGAAGTTGAGCGCAGGAGCAACTGCACATGCGCGAAAACCTCCGCGCATGCCCAGTAGCTCCCTTGCGCAGAAGCCTGTAAGCAAAGCACTCCCTATCGGGCAGGCAGGGAGTGCTTCCCCTCTCCCTTTGTCTGTCTGCAAGGCTTATGGGAAGGAGAAAAGAATCAGTGAAGGAAGTGTAAGTGAAGGAATGAATGAAGGGCGTTCCTCCTCCTCCTCTGTGACCTCTTCTCTCCCTCCTTCCTTTCTTCGGCTCTATTTCTGTCTAGACCTGAGGGGCCTGAGGCTATGAGGAGTTGTGGGAGTTGGAGGCCAAAACACTTAGAAGGAGGGAGGGCGGGCCCAAGTTTGCCTGTATTCGACCCCATTTGAACATTTTGGCTGTTTTTCTATTTACATTTACATTGGGATCCTAATTTTGGATTTATGGGAGACTCCTATGGATTATGAGATGGGTGGTAGGTAATATATTCTGATTTTGATGCATTTACATTGCATTTCTTGTTGGTTATTATACAGTTCTGCTTAATATTGTCATACAATATAATACAAATACAATATAACAATAGAATAATGATATATTTTATATTACATGTAATATTACAAACAATATTGCAGTATAGTGGTATTGTACAAAATAGTAATATATAATATTTTATTTTACTTTATTTTGGGTTATTTGAGTTTTATAGGAGTCATGAAAATATTTAGTAGAGGATAATTTTATTTAAATAAATAATTTTATTTATTATTTTATAATAATAATAATATAATAGAATGTTATATTGTATTATAATGTCAATATATTATAATATAATTATATGGCAATGTAGTATAATATAATTATGATATAATATACTATGAGTATGCACTATAATATATTGTATATACATTGATACAATATAATACTACTAATGGTATTGTGATATTATAATTGTATATTTGTTTTACATGGGGCTAGGGCAAAATAATGTTTTTTGGGGGGCGCCAAAATAATGTTCGCCTACCATTTAAAATTACCTTAGACCGCCCCTGATAGCAACACAGCTGCCGAAAGACAAGGTCGAACCTTTGATAGGAGACGGAGCATTGAGGCTAGTAGGAGGGATTGGTCCCGAGCCCTAGACCGGCCGAGGTCCGTCAGCAGAGATTGAGACGAAGAAGCCTAGAGCGCCGAGGACCTCAGCCGAAGGATTAAGTATAGGATCCGTGGGAATGAATCCTCAGTTCTCCGGCCACGTCTTTCCTGAATAGGCGTGAAGCGGAGTGGGACTACAAGCTAAGCCGTGGTCATCAAGTCTTGCCTTGCGTTGCCTTGCCTTGTTTCCTGATCCGCATTGGATTGCGGAGCCTTGCCTTGTTTCCTGAGCCGCATTGGATTGCGGAGCCCTGCCAAGCTTTTAGTCTATTTGCTACGTTACTTTGGACAATCTTGCTTTTCACCTTTTGGACATTTACTTCTTATTGGACTATATATTCTTTGGAGCTGTTTTTATACTCAATAAAGTAGTTAGCCTTCAGTACGTCTCTGTGTGTGTGATTAAGGGGCCCGCCAAGTCTGTGCATTGTGACATCTCCAAAGGCACAGCGGAAAAGCCAGGTTTTCAGGTGTTTCTTAAAGGTCTCCAAAGTGGGGGTGTTCCTAATCCCTCCGGGCAAGGAATTCCAAGCATAGCCTTGCAGACATAAAATTCCTCACTCTTCTCGTTGAATAATGTTTGTAACAATACGCTTACACAGTTGAAAGACACATCTTCATCTGAGCAGAGTTTGGGGGATTCTGAGAAATGTAATCCAAAAGTAGTTTTTAGAGGTTCTGCATCAGAATGCCTGCAGACATTAAGTACTTCAGTACAAATTACAATCTGCTGTATTAATGATGAAACAATTTAAGGGTTTGGATTTCCAGATGACACGACTTCAGTAGTCTTGTCCAAAAATCCAAACCCTAAAAATCAGAGCCTGGCCGATGACCTCCTAATGCCCTGCTTTCCTTGAGAAGTGGGAAACTTCCCTTGCAAGAAATGTCATCTAGTTATCCTGCCACACAATTGGCACAAATCACCAGGGTTTCCTCATCAGCCCAGCCCCCCCCCATCTCCCTCCCCCAGAGTCACACACCTTTACCTTTATGTTGTAAGTGCTCAGTGTAGATGTGCCCTCAGTCTCAGTTCAATGCTCAACCACTATAGCAATGTTTCTCAACCTTCCTGATGCCATGACCCCTTAATACAGTTTCTCATGTTATGGCGACCCCCAACCATAACATTATTTTCGTTCTCCCTTCATAACTGTAATTTTGCTACTGTTATGAATCTTAATGTAAATATCTGATATGCAAGGTGTATTTTCATTCACTGGACCAAATTTGCCACAAATACCCAACAATACCCAAATTTGAATACTGGTGGGTTTGGGAGGGGGGTTGATTTTGTCCTTTGGGAGTTGTAGTTGCTGGGATTTCTAGTTCACCTACAATCAAAAAGCATTCTGAACTCCACCAATGATGGAATTGAATGAAACTTGACACACAGAACTCCCACGACCAACATAAAATACTGGAAGGGTTTGCTGGGCATTGACCTTGAGTTTTGGAGTTGTAGTTCACCTACCTCCAGAGAGCACTGTGGACTCAAGCAATGATGGATCTGGACCAAACTTGGCTCAAATACTCAATATGCCCAAATGTGAACACTGGTGGAGTTTGGGAAAAACAGACCTTGACATTTGGGAGTTGTAGTTGCTGGGATTTATAGTTCACCTACAATCAAAGAGCATTCTGAACCCCCCAATGATAGAATTGGGCCAAGCTTCCCACACAGAACCTCCAGGACCAACAGAAAACATTGTGGTTTCTGAAGGTCTTTGGCGACCTCTCTGACGCCACCCTCACCCCCCCCCCGAGGTCCCGACCTCCAGGTTGAGAAATGCTGCACTACAGCATACGGGCTCTTCTAGGTCTGCTCAACTGCAAAGAGCTCTCACATAGGCAAAGCTGAGTTCCGGTGTGGACATGTCAGCTTGGAACGAAGCCCCCATAAAAATGCTTTCACTACAAGTTCAGTTTTGTTTGAAGAGTAAATACCCTTCCCAATGTAGATACTGTAATGGTGGGAGAGATCAAAGAGGGTTGCGTAAAGTTTAAATGGGTTTGTTGAAGTTTTGCACTTATCTCCAATCACTAACTGGGACCAAAATGTTGAACTTCCTTGCCGAAAGGAAAAGGGAAAGATCAGGTAAACTGGTAATATGTGTGTAGGGTGTTTCCTGTACATACTACATGCCCCGAAGAACAAGTTTATGGGCTGAAGGTTTGCCAGCCCTTTTATTTGTGAAGAAGGCAAGTTCAGCCATATTAAAAACTACAAAATACCATAAATCTTATTGTCAAAGGCATTTATTTATTTACTTATTTGCGTCATTTTTACTCCGCTCTTCTCACCCGCGCAGGGCGACTCAGAGCGGCTAACATGGCAACAATTCAATGCCGTTGGGGATACAATATAATAGAAAGATAAAAACATACACAAAGCACAGATTGAAATAACATTAGTTACAATAACATTATCTACTCAATCCAAAAGGCCTTTCCATTTCAGCAATCACAAGGTCCGTCTCGATGTTCAGTGCCATTATATTCATTGTCCAAACGCCTAGTTCCACAGCCACATCTTTAATTTCTTTCTGAAAGAAAGGAGGGAGGATGCCGATCTTATTTCGCTGGGGAGCAAGTTCCATAGGCGGGGGGTCACCATCGAGAAGGCCCTGTCCTTGGTCCCTGCCAGCCATGTTTGCGAAGCCGGTGGGACCGAGAGCAAGGCCTCCCCGGCGAATCTTAGGCTATGAGGCGGAGTGTAGAGGGAGATGCGTTCGGACAAGTAAGCTGGGCCAGAGTCATATAGGGCTTTATAGGCCAAGACCACCACCACCACCTGGCCTTTGAATTGTGCTTGGAAATGGACCGGCAGCCAATGGATCTGACATAACGGGGTGGTATGCTCCCTGTACGATGCTCCAGTTAGCAATCTGTCTGCTGCCCGTTGGAGTAATTAAAGTTCCCGAAGAGTCTTCAAAGGCAACCCCACGTAGAGCGCATTGCAGTAATCTATTCGGGATGTAACCAGAGCATGGACCACCGTGGCCAGGCTTCCCAAGGTACGGGTGCAGCTGGCGCACAAGCTTTAACTGTGCAAAAGCTCTCCCAGCCATTGCCAAGACCTGGGGTTCCAGGCTCAGCAATGAATACAGGATCACGAACCTGCGTCTGCAGGGGGAGTGCGACCCCATCCAACACAGGCTGTAACCCTATGTCCTGTTCGGCCTTTCAACTGACCAGGAGTGCCTCTGTCTTGTCTGGATTCAATTTCAATTTGTTCGCCCTCATCCAGTCCAACACAGCTGCCAAGCACCGGTTCAAGGTCTGGACAGCCTCCTTAGTGACAGGTGGGAAGGAGTGACAGATCTGGACATCATCTGCGTACAGGTAACAGTAAGTAGTACTGCTCCGGACACATTTCCTTGATCAGAGAACGGAGAAGACTGTATATTAGGGTGAGGGATCCTGGGCCATCTTTTTGTTTGGACTATAATTCCCACAATCCTTTAGTCAAAGTTAGTCCAAAATATTTGAAAGGGAAAAGGATTCCTATGGATTATCTGATGTGGGGTTTTCCTTGGAAATAGTATGCGGACAATCTATCCAAATCTTACTTTTTCCATGCACAAGCTTTCTTGAGGTCACTTCAAAACATAATTATTTATTCATTGGCTGGATACAATCTCTCTCTCTCTCTCTCTCTCTCTCTCTCTCTCTCTCTCTCTCATACAAAGTTCTTTATTTTAGGGGTCCTTGACATTTCTTTTCCCTTTGAAGGAGGAAATCAGCCTTCGGAAAGGAACACTGTGCTTTGGCTGGTAAGAGAAGATTTCACATGGAACATTAGCATAGGAACAATGGGATCACGTTTCCAAGATATTGCCCAGAACTCCAAGGACACGGGATCTGACTGAGTTTTCACTTTTTGCAAACAATGGTTCATTATCAAGACTCAAAGCCGCCTGGGGGAAGCTGTAGGGGCTGCCACAGGGGGGGGGGGAGGGCTGCAGCCACTTCATCGGGAGCCTTAAGAAAAGAACCTGATGCATGCAGGCATCACATGTGGGTCACAGAATAGGCAGTGGGACTACTGTTCTGAGAGAGAGAGAGAGAGAGAGATTCATTGATTCAGATGGATGAATGGAGAGGGAAAGAATGGGAATCACAGCAGGGCTCTGAAAATTGGGACATCTAAGCAAAGTGGCATCCTTCTGAGCTTTTATGATGGTCCGATATAAAAACTTACCTGGGCATTTAAAAAAAATTGAGTTATGAGAGTTGCTGCTTTTCTCACTCTTGCCTAAATGAAACACGATGGCCTATAGGCCTGGGTGATCAAGGAAAAAAATGGTTCAAAATTCACTGCAGATGTAGGGGGCACGGACGTTTCGTATCTGGTGGAGTTCTGAAATTTTAAGTAAAAGTTTCAAAATTGTTTTGTAAAAATGAACTACTGTAAATTCATTAATAATCTGTTAATGGCGGACACGCATGCTCAATAACCAAGAGAAAATGCTATAAAAACCTGCCAATACTGGGTTTGACAGCTCAGGTCTTCTGCTTCGCTGGGATTTATAGTTCCCACAATCAAAGGGGTTGGCTCCTTCCCAGGGGCCAGGATTGAGGGAAGAGTGGAGGGGAACAAGGTAGGCCTCCTGCGTGTCAGAAATGCTAACCAAAAACACGCTCTTAAGATACCTTAGCCCAGGCTTTGGGCAAACTTCGGCCCTCCAGGTGTTTTGGATCAACTCCCACAATTCATAGCAGCCTTTCAGGGGTGCATCCGGCCGCCAGGTTCCACGCATGCACCATTGCTGTGGCGGGACTCCAGCTGGACCGAGACACCAATTGCCTGAAACGAAGCCGAAAAGGAGGAACATTTTGCAGCCGGAGGCGGGAGGCTCCACCCCGGCTGTAAAAAGTTCCTCCTTTTCGGCCTCGCTTAGGGCGATTGGCGTCTCGGTCCAGCTGGAGTCCCTCTGCAGAATGGCGCATGCGTGGAAATAGCTGGCCCTGCGCATGCGCAGAAGTAGCTGGCTCGCATACACACCCGGCGCGATGCACTCCCCAGTGAGGGGCGCAAAAATAATGTGTATGATTGAAACCCTCCACGAGACAATCTATGATTTTCATTGTCCAATAGTGTGTTTGTACCAGAAGGTTTCTGGCAATTAAGCTTGAAATTGGTAATATTTAAAATCAGTAGAACTAAAACATATCACTGAAGAGAAATAAACAAGTCGTAGAGCACACTGGAAGGTGTCTCTTGGCATTTGGCTAAGGGTGCATCTGCAAATCTCATAATGCAGTTGGAAGCCACTCTAGGCTGGGGTGTCCACAAAATGCACCCCCCCCCCCCAATGCATGCTGTAGTATTGATCAAGCCAGAAAGTGTGTGAAAAGAACTCACCAGAAAGTCCAGAATAAGCCAAATAATGTGTTACAGCCAACCAGTGTATCCCATGTAGGGCTATGGGAACAGGAAAATGTGGAGTGTTTGTCAGGACACTGTGGAAAAACACAGATATGCAGCTAGCCGAAAAGTAAACAATTACTTCTTTACTTTATTTCTTTATTATTTTCCTATGTCTTGTTGGGCTTGGCCTCGTGTAAGCCGCCCTGAGTCCCTTCTGGGAGATGGGTGCGGGGTATAAATAAAGTTAATAAATAAATAAATACTTTTCCGGGAGACGAAATCACACCACTCCCATGGGAATGCCTGCTCTCCATCCTTTTGTTCTCATTTCCTGTGCCCTGCTAAGGTCCAGTGCTGATCCCAAACAGACATGGATATGTGCATCAGCGCATCACTCAGTGGATGGGTAAGGGGGAAAACACATTTTCTGGAGATTATCTAGCTGTGGATACTACGGTTCCTGGGCTGGGTTCCGCTCCGCAATAATTGGAAACTGTGGCCACTGTCCCAGCTGGTTCCTGGGGCGGTTTGTGTAGGCACTGCAGAGAAAACAGTTCATTTTAACCTATCCTCAATTGCATTGTAGTATCTGGGGAGAAGCACGTTGAGTTGGACGGGTACTGCAATTCAACACATTTCCTAAGGAGGTTTGCAGCATGTTTAGATCCATGGAATTTCCTTTCGTGAATATGTTTACCTTCATATTATGGAGAAAGTTGCCTGTGAACAAAAGTGCAGACGAGGCCAGTTATCTGTTACAGTTCTTAGAAAGGAAATGCTCGAGGCACTTCTCGAATGGTTTGTCAATGCGCACTGAAGCAAATGTGCTGTTTTTGAGTCAAAAGGACACAAAGGTGTGTGACGCCTTGAAGTCTAACAGATTTGTTGTGGTGTCAGGTTTCATCAGATACAACTGGGCTCTAGTCCATGAAATCTTGTACAGTACTGGACTGTACTACAAATCCATATCACCATTTTTCTCTCATAGTTAACCATCCAAATGTTATTTTTAAAATAACCACTCTCTGGCTCAGTGTATTTGGAAGACGACTTCTTCTGAGTCTACGGAGAAGACAGTTTGAACATCGTATCATCGAAGGCTTTCATGGCTGGAATTGCTGGGTCGTCGCGTGTTTTCCGAGCTGTATGGTCATGTTCCAGAAGCGTTTTCTCCTGATGTTTCACCCACATCTATGGCAGGCATCCTCAGAGGTTGTGACCTCACCTGCCATAGATGCAGGCGAAATGTCAGGAGAGAATGCTTCTGAAACATGGCCGTACAGCTCACAAACCACACAACAACCCAGCTTGAACATCCTTTATCCTGAATGACAAAATACAAAATAATCATTCCCATGGGTGGTTGAGATAGTGACAGCTTTGCTTTTTGATGGTTCAGTGACCATATATGAAATTACTTAAAACATTGCATAAAATTACCGTTAAGTTCTATGTATATGATGTATATGAAAGACTGGTTGGCTACGTGCCAGTTGATTGAGAGTGAACCCGTCGAAGACGGAGATCCTCTGGTTGGGTCACCTGGGCGGGTGTGAGCTCCGGCTGCCGGCTTTAGACGGTGAGGCATTACGCCCGTCGTCTCTAGTAAAGAGCCTGGGTGTCCAGTTGGACCCACTGCTGACGATGGAGGCTCAGGTCGCCACCGTCAGCAGATCTGCCTTTTACCATCTGCAGCAGGCTAGGCGGCTGGCGCCCTAGCCACGGTAATCCAGGCAATGGTCATCTCGAGGCTAGACTACTGTAATGTCCTTTACATTGGTCTTCCTTTGGCGGTCATCCGGAAGCTCAAACTGGTTAGAGTACCGGCCAGGGATCATATTACTCCAACCTTGCAGCGACTGCACTGGTTATCTGGGTCATCTTCAAAGTGTTGGTTTTGACCTTTAAGGCCTTGCATGGTCTGGGGCCGGTGTACCTAAGGGAACGTCTATCCCCATATGTTCCCCAGAGATCGCTCCGCTCAGAAGACCTCAACCTCTTTCAGATTCCGCCCTTGCGAACGATTCGTCTGTCATCAACCAGAAAACTTTCTCTGTGGCAGCACCATGCTTGTGGAATAGTTTACCACCTGAAGTGCGAGCAATCAGCGAGCTGCCGGCTTTCTGGAAAGCGTGTAAAACGGCACTGTTCCGGCAGGCATTCAGTCTATAACCATCCCTGGTTGGCGTATTATTATGGAAACTGTTATATTTTACTGTACTTTATTGTTTTTGTTGTTCGATATGTGTAAACCATCCTGAGCCAAATGGAAAGGGCGGTATACAAGTCGAAATAATAAATAAATAAATAAATAAAATGAATTTCATGCTTAGATTTGGGTCACATCTCCAGAATATCTCAATATGAAAATACAGGTATTCCAAAATCCTACATTATTTGAAATCCAAAACACTTTTGATCCCACACATTTCAGATAAGGGGCACTCAACCTTTGTGTGTGTGCGTGTGAGTGCGTGTGCACACATTTCTCTATGAGGAGATATGCAGAGATTGTGAAGAATGCTTTGGCAACTCTCCTATCAGTGAAGAAAAGGCCGTTATTCAGAAGCTCTTCCTAATTCCTGTGAACTAGATGTGTCTGTATTTCAGCTTCAGAAGCAGCTTTCTCTATGTGAATGTGTATAAGTCAGAAGATCTTTATACAAAAGTCAGTAGTATTGTCTGTTTTGGTGACCAAACTAGGTATGGTGGAGATAGAGTATTTATGGATATGATCACATGAACCCACTATTCCACTGCAGAAATTCTATTATTGATAATTTATTTACTTATTTATTTATTCATGCTTATAGATCGCCACTCCCCGTGGGCTCGGGGCGGTTTACAAACAGGCATAGAACAAACACAGCATACAAGTAAAACAACTCAATTCCCTAGCCCTAACACAACATATAATACTAACTACAACAAATAAGGGTAAAGTCAGCGGCCTTAAGTGAGGCCCGTTGATGATTGAGGGACCAAGAGGGAAGGCGAGATCCAAGGAGGTTGACCTTCAAGCCTTACGAGATTACATTAAGTGTGCATTGCCCAGGGCCCCGCAGGGTATCTCTACTATGTTTTCGCAGCATCCTTTTTTACAATTTACTTGTCTCTCTCTGGCAATCTCTGGCATTACTTTGCGAACGAAGATTCTTAGGAAGGACTCCTCCCACACTTTTTACAAGCACGTTGATGACTAAAAAGGCCAATCCGAGATAGGCAAGTCCGGTTGCAGAAAACACAGCAGAAAGTCTCCTTGGGTGATGTTGTTTCCAAGTTGTGGTTCTTTCTGCCTTTTCATTTCTCTTCCGAGACCCATCCGGCGTGACTTCTCGAAAGAGGCCGCAGCATCGTGGATAGTGTGTCTCCATGCCTCCCGATGTGAGGCCAGGGTGGACCATTGATGGTGATCAATCTGGCCGAGCCTGAGATGTTGTTTCAGGGAGTCCTTATATCTCTTCTTTGGGGCGCCTCTATTGCGCTGACCTGTGGTGAGTTCACCGTAGAGTAGTATCTTTGGGAGGCGGTGGTCCTCCATCCTAGAGACGTGCCCTGCCCAGCACGGCTGTGTTCTCAATAGCATGGCCTCAATGGTGATCCCTGCTTGCTCAAGGACAGCAACATTCGTCACATAGTCGATCCAGTGTACATTTAGGACTGAGTGAAGACAGCGCTGATGAAAGCGTTCAAGGAGTCCTAGGTGTTGGAGATAGGTGATCCATGTTTCAGACCCATAAAGGAGAATGGACAGGACGATAGCTCTGTACACACTGATTTTGGTGCTTTGCCTCAGGTGCGTGTTACTCCAGACTCTTGTGAAGCCTTCCGAATGCATTCTATGCCTTTGCTAATCTGTGATCGATCTCTATTAACCTTGGCGTCTGAAGAGATTATGCTTCTCAGGTAAGTGAACTGCCGGACTTAAGCACAGATGTGCCTATGCTGATGTGGGGATGATGGTGTTCTTCCTGTGGTGTGGGCTGGTAGAGGACTTCCGTTTTCTTCAGGCTGACTTCCAGCCCAAACAGCTCTGCAGCTGTTGCAAAGCAGGATGTGAGGCGCTGCAGGGCTGCTTCTGAATGGGCGACAAGGGCAGCATCGTCTACAAAAAGCAGCTCACAGACTAGATAGTTTAGATAGTTTACAGTTTATTTGTAAGGATCAAGTAATTGTAGTGTACATATCTAGGAAGCTCCCGTGTAGATTCTGCATTGTAGAATCATAGTCAATCCTGTAATCCAGTTTGAGGGCCAGAAGGTGACTACACAAACCAAAGAGCACTGATGTGCCCACATACATGGGAGTTTGTTGACTAGCTGCTGCAGTTTGAAGCTAGCTTTGAACTGCATTAAATGGTCTGTGTAGATGATTCAGGAAGTTCCCCTCCCTCCTGACTTTCTGGGGGAAAAAACCTGGCTCTTTGAACGAGGCTTCGGAAATGCAGTGCAATTGACAAATATGGAATTATGTAAGATTGAAACATGGAATGGCTTAGACGACGCTACTGGAAATGAGATTAACAGGAAGACATTGGCTATTATAGGCTTTCAATGGTTTTTGCATGGATTTTATAATGTTGTTTAAAATGTTTTTAATGAATATTGTGGATTGTTATGGCACTGAATTGCTGCCAATTTGCAAGCCGCCTTGAGTCACCTTGGGGCTTGAGAAAGGCGGGATAGAAATGCCATAAATAAATAAATAAATATAATAAAGATGCCTCGAAATGCTGCGGTGCATTTCTGCTTGGCAGGCTAACTCCTTTGGCGCTCACCTCCACCCGGCCACCTGCACACTTGTTCTCAGCAGCCCGGTTCTCTCCAAAGAGTGCCACAGCCTCCTGTGTGTCCTTGCTTGCAGGGTCACCTTCTTCCTCCGTGTGGCATTCGGCCGCTCCCTGCTTGGGAGGGGAACAGGGAGCGTCTCTACCTGGCCGGTTGCCTTACCTTGGCTCTGTTGCAAAAGCAGGGCCCATCCCTCCCTCCTTCCCTCCCATTGCCTGGCACAGCAAAGAGGGGAGGAGTAGGAGCTGCGGCAAGAAGGAAACCTTCCCCAAAGGACAAGAGTCTCTCTCTCTCTCTCAGCAGCTTTGGGCACCCCTGGTTTGGAAGTGGTGGCGCATGTGAGCTGGGGCACAGGTGGCATGGGCAAGGTGCACTATTGCGGCCACTAGCCAGGAGCATAGCAGGCCCAGGTGTGCCCAAGGCCTGGAAGAAGCAGCAGGGACTCCTTTACAGGTAGGAGCTGGGAACTTTCCCTCTCTCTGCCCACTTCTCTCCAGCTCCCTGGGCTGGCTGCCAACTGGCACACGGCTCTTCTGGGCTTCCTTTTAGACTTCAAAGGCCTTTCTGCAAGCCAAACAGATGGACACCTTGTAATGGGCAAAGCGGGCAGGGAGAGGGTTTCGGAAAGCGGGTGATCAAATGCCAAAGAAACTCCTTTGCAAACTGCCTTTTTTCCTTCTTGACTCAGGCCCCATCTACACATATAAACTCCAAATTATCTGCTTTGAACTGGATTATATGGCAGTGTAGACTCATATGATCCAGTTCAAAGCAGATAATGTGGATAATATGCTTTGATGACCTGTATTATATGACACTGTCGCTCCAGCTTTAGTTATCATATCTAGATATGATTGTGTGCAATCTGGCTTGTTGGATACTCCAAGAACCATCATGCGCTTTCAACCGTGATTGGGATACTTCCCTTCTAACGCTTTGGCATGCTGAATAGGAAATAGTAAAGGTAAGGATTCCTCCTGACATTAAGTCTAGTCGTGTCTGACTGTTGTCCATAGACACCTCCAAGGTCATGTGGCCAGCATGACTGCATTGAGCTCCATTACCTTCCTGCAGAAGCGGTACCTAGAAAGGTAAATAAATGAGTAGAGTGATCTTCTCCCCTCTTTCTCCCAGGAATGGCAGCTCGTCCCTGTGGATGCAGCTACACACTGTAGAATAACTCCAGTGTAACACCACTTTAATCCCCGTGGCTCAATGGTATGGAATCCTGGGAGTATTGTAAGGTCTTTAGCTAATTTGAGGCTCTTTGTGGAAACAAAAATTGGGGTATAAATAAACATAATGCTAGTAGCGTTATCTACCAAAAAGTGCTAGTGGTTACCAAACTGAAGTCCGTAGCACTGAATGATGGCAGTTAAAGTGGTGTGAAACTCCATTTATTCTACAGTGTCAATGCACCCTACCTCAAATTCTCGAAACAGAAAGTGATGCATAAAGTAAGTACATTCTGTGGACTTGTTGGTGCATTCTGTGGAAGACACAGCTTACACCACACTTTTGGAGTTGCTTGGAGTAAGGGCATTTGGCACATACAAAGTAGCTTAAGTAAACATTATGCCTGGTTGATCCAAAAAAAAAAAAAGGATCAAAACTCGCTTCAGATCTAGGGGGATGCTGGTGCTTCGAATCTTATAGACTTCCGATATTTTTCATTAAAACTTCAAATTTGATTCGGATTAATTCTGAAATTTCAGAATGACTTCGTTAATGGCGGACACGCATGTTTAACCCAGTTTAGACTGGGACACAGAGGGAAGAAATCAGCGTCAAACTGGTGTCAAACAAAAAAAAATCAGACTCACCGCCAGCTCCCTCTCTGACAGCTGGTTCCATCCTCAGATGTGGAGGAAAGCCGTTCTAGGGGATAGGGAGCGGAGCCGGGGAGAGGCAGGACTCTTCCCGGGGGCTCTGGCTGCCTTTCAATTGGCTGTTTTCCGCCCGCCTAGCTAGAGGACGCACAGGACTCACTCTCAACCTCGCTAACACGCTTTGCAAGCCAGGGGCTGAGATCTGGAGGAGATTTCCTCCCGACCGCCCAGGATTTCCCTCCGCTTCAGAGGAAAGGCCTGGGCGATTGGGAGGAAATCCCACCTCGCAATCTAAGATCATCCGGGGAGGCCCTGCTCTCGCTCCCGCCTACGTCTCAAATGCGGCTGGTGGGGGCGAGGGAGAGGGCCTTCTCGGTGGTGGCTCCCCGCCTGTGGAATGCGCTCCCTATCGATGTACGATCCACCTCATCCCTCCTGGCATTCAGGAAAAAAGTAAAATCCTGGCTGTGGGACCAGGTGTTTGCACACCAGCACAAGGCAGCATTTTAGATGGGATTTTAATGGAAAGTGGATGAATAGGGCCAATTCTTTTATGGACTGAACATTGTTTTAATTTGGAATGAATGCGTATGTTGCTAATGTAATTGTATTTTAATGTATTTTAATTGTTGGAGGGTTTGGGGGTTTTATATTGTTACTATGTGGGCATCGAATTGTGCCGTACTGTAAGCCACTCTGAGCCCCCCCCCCCCTCGGGGGTTGAGAAGAGCGGGGGAAAATCCTGAAATAAATAAATAAATAAATAAATAAATCTCCTCCAGATCTCAGCCCCTGGCTTGCAATGCGCATTAGCAAGGCTGAGAGTGAGTCCTGTGCATCCTCTTGCTACGCCAGTTTGACGCTGATTTCTTTCCGATTTCTTTCTGATAATGGCCGGCCGTGGCTTCGAATTACCAACTTCACTTCCGGGTTGCTTACATCTCTTCAAAACCGCTTCTAAAGTGATTTTAATACGAATTTATTCCTAATTCAGAACCATTACGACGAACCTAACCAGGCCTAGTAAATATATGTGTTGTCGATCAGCCTGAAGCTGATGGGTTCACAGATGATTTTGTGGGATTTCCCGGGGCATGAAGTGATGAAGATTCAAGTCAGGGAAATTATGGTTCTCTCTGTGGGAAACCGGACTCGGAAAGTGCAGGGCTTCAAGGTCAGTCAGAGGAGCCAGAAACTGCAACATTAGATAAGGAGTCAGGCAAAGAACTAAGTGATACAGAAGGCTCCCAGGGAAAAATACCCGGGAACAACAAAATGAACAACAAAAGTCTTCATTTACAGATAAGAGAAGAAAATAGATAGCACTAGTCAGAGGGAAATTTGTGGAGAAAATTCACAGCAAGTTGTTTACCTAAGAGGTAGTTCAGGCAACATAGCATTCAAATGAGAAGCTAGGCCTGAGTTCTCTGGTTCTTGTTTCAAGTCAAGCCTTGGTTTTGGATTTAAGTATCCTGGAGGTTTCCTATGTTCTTGTTTTTGTATTCCTGTTACTAAGTATACCTTTTTTGCTTGTGGACTTAAGCTGTACTTGTGGTTTTTGGCTATTCCTTTGGATCTGTATGAGACATTTGGATTGCTGTTTGGTTATCATTTATGCTATACCTTTTTGGGATTATATATCTTCTTTCTTTATTCCTGACTGTTTGCTTATATTCTGGAGTCTCTATTCTGGTGCTGTGGTCGTACGTGTTTCCAGGACTGGGGTGCAACAATATGTAACTGCAAGAAGCTGCTATAAGGTTACTGTTTTGGATTTGGTATCAGAAAGTCTAATCCAGTGTTTCCCAACCTTTTTTGAGCCGCGGCACACTTTTTACATTTACAAAATCCTGGGGCACACCACCAACCAAAATGACACAAAATGACACTCTGACACAGTGATACATATAGTTAATATGTTTTAAATGTATTTATACACTCAGTGTGAAACCTGGGCCTGTTTCGATGAACACAACATAGATATCCTGGCAGGAATGGCAGAAAGACGCAAACTTCCCACACAGAACTCCCAGAACCAAGAGAAAATGCTATAAGAGTTTGGTGGGCATTGACCTTGGGTTTTGGAGTTGTAGTTCACCTACATCCAGAGAGCACTGTGGAATCAAACAATGTTGGATCAGGACCAAACTTGGCATGAATACTCAATATGCCCAAATATGAACGCAGGTGGAGTTCAGGGGAAATAGACCTTGACATTTGGGGGTTGTAGTTGCTGGGATTTATAGTTCCCCTACAATCAAAGAGCATTCTGAACCCCACCAATGACAGAACTGGGTCAAACTTCCCACACAGAACCCCCAGGAGGCAAGAGGAGGTCTCTACTTGGGGAAAGGGAGGAGGGCCTTCCCAATGCATGGAGAGGGAGAGACCAAGTAGACAACAGGTAGGGAGGGGGGTGTTTGTAATTTTGTGCCTTTATAGAGGTTGGTTTCTTAAGGTTTTTATACTTCAACACACTAGACTCTTCCCCCTCCCCTCCTGGAGGTTCCAATTTCCCACGGCACACCTGATGATCTCTCACGGCACACTAGTGTGCCCCGGCACACTGGTTGGGAAACACTGGTCTAATCACCTAAATATCTTGCTGGTTGAACTTGAGTCAATTACAATAAACTTACAGCAGAAATGAGTATCTTGCCTTGATTGACTTGCTCCCTCCCTCCCTCCCCCTTTCTTTTATTTTATTTTATTTTCTTTTCCCCTTGCTTTCTCTCATATCTTCCCAGTGACATCACAGAGGGCCACTTCACCTAGCCCAACCAACCTTTCACCTAGCCCCAGCCAATCTAGTGACATCACAAAGGGCCACTTCAGCTAGCAAGAGCTTTGGTGATACAAACATACATAATTTTTGTATCCAAGCCTTTGGCGCATAGCCATTGTATCCAAGCCTTTGGTGCATAGGCATTTCTAGGCCATGGGCGAGAATTTTGGCCTAAGAGTCTTTTAATGTATATTATGTGCTTAATTTTAAATTGTGGACACTGGTCCGTTTTATTGTGTTTTTATGGTTTTATATGTGTGTAAGTCGCCCCGAGCCTCTCGGAAGGGGCGACTAATAAATCCAAATAAATAAATAATTTGACTTTTATATATATACTAGCTTGGGGACCCAACGCTGCCTGGGTTATTTGAGAAAATTATTGTGTGCCAAGGTTGGTCCTTATCAGTTGTTTATTTGGCTCACAGTGGTCTCAGGAAGTGAGTGAAGGTACTTCAAGTCCCATTATCCATGGTCCATCCTCCTCCAAATTGCACCAGGATGTAGAGTGGGTCATGGGGGCTCTGTGTGCCAAGTTTGGTCTTGATCAGTCATTGGATGAGGGTCACAGCAGTCTCGGGAAGTGAGTGGAGGTACTGCAAGTCCCATAATCCATGGTCCGTCCTTCTCGATACTGCATCAGGATGTAGAATGAGTCATGGGGGCTCTGTGTGCCAAGTGTGGTCTTGATCATTCATTGTATGAGGGTTGTAGTGGTATCAGGAAGTCAGTGAAGGTACTTCAAGTCCCATCATCCATGGCCCATCCTCCTCCAATCTGCACCACGATGTGGTGTGGCTCATGGGGGCTCTGTGTGCCAAGTTTGATATTGTGCATTCATTATTTGAGGGTTGCAGTGGTCCCAGGAAGCTAGTGAGGGTACTTCAGGTCCCATCATCCTTGGCCCATCCTCAAACTGCACCAGGATGTAGAGTGGGGCATGAGGGCTCTGTGTGCCAAGTTTGGTCTTGATCAGTCATGATATGAAATCCGGCTCGATAACTATCATTGAATGAACATAGCAGTGGTCTCGTAAAGTGAGTGGGGTGCTTCAAGTCCCATCATCCATGGTCCACCCTCCTCCAAACTGCACCAGGATGTAGAGTGGGTCTTGGGGGATCTGCCAAGTTTGTTCTTGTTTCGTCATTGTTGGGGGCCGCAAGGCATTTTGGACTGCAAATCCCACCATTCCTGACAGCCTGAGGCCCCCCCTTTCCCCTCTCTGTCTCCTAAGAATGTTGAAATTTTGACACTGGCCAATTGGAAACCATATGCAAATTGTATCACAGTGGCAACCAATCCCCTCTCTACCACCTCGGAATGCTGGAATGTTGGAGGCTGGCCAATCATTAACCATATGCAGATTGGTCCTCAGTGGCATCCAATCATAACGTTGGAATGTAGAGACCGGGAGCCAATCAGAAAGCCGGCACATATCCGCATACCCACAAACAAACATACAAACATTCACTTTTATTGTATACATAGATAGAAGATTGATTCTCTGTCCCAAACATAAATATAATGATAATATGATAATATTATATCGAAACATCCATTTAAAAAGCAAGAATAAAATCCAACATTAGTTAAAAGCCGATCGAAGACCCGTTTAGGCAAATATTTATTATGAGTGTACTTTTTGGAACAGTGTTTGATGGCTGTTTTCTGCCAAGAGGCATTGCGTATTCTTGTGCATTGCGATTTTGGTATTAAACACTGACTGCAGGAGAGTTCAATAATGCAGCAATCTATAATGCAGATTTGTTGTAAAACATTACGATTCCGTAGCAAAGTAGCACAGCGTAACCAAGGTACATCTCCCAGCATATGACATTATGCCAAGGCTTATTATACGCGAGATCTTGGCGATAATCGAAAACGTTCTTAAAAAAGATTAAAGCAATGTTAAAAGCCAGTTTTACAACAAGAGATGAAAAGCCGCACATCCCCTGGAAGCTCAACATGGATTTCCTTCAGATAAACTAAACTTGCGGTGCTTCGCTGAAATCTTTTCCTACAAATCCTAGATATGTGGTTTTTGCTTCAGTTGTGAAGGATGGAGAACTCTGCTTATGGCTAAGGGCCCTTCCACACAGCCCTGTATCCCACAATAGCAAGGCAGGAAATTTATTATTTATTTATTTCATTTATTTCTAACCCACATTATCTGAATGTGGACTCAGATAACACAGTTCAGAGCATATATTGTGGGATTTTCTGCCTTGATATCCTGGGATATAGGGCTGTGTGGAAGGGTCCTAAGAGAGCTCTCACAGAAAGGGCATCTGCGTCAAACGCATGATTTTTGCTGTAAGTTGATATAAATCCTGGCCAGACCTGGGTATTTTTTCCCCTATATTGTGTAGCATATTAGAACATAAGAACATAAGAAGAGCCATGCTGAATCGGGCCTCAGCCCATCTAGTCCAGCATTCTGTGTCACACAGTGGCCCACTAGTTGTACACAGGGATCTCTAGCAGAAAGGAGGGCAAAACCCTCACCTGCTCCCGACCCCCCACAACCAGTACCCTGGGAAATCCTGCCTGCCTCCATCAACACAGAGGTGGCACTTGGATGTCCATTTCAGTAGCTACTGATTACACTTGGTGTCCATGAATTCGTCTAATCCTGCCTTGAAGCTGTCCAGGCTGACCGCTGTCACAACCTCCTCTGGAAGTGAGTTCCATAACCCAATGACCCTCTGGGTGAAGAAATATTTCCCTTTATTAGTCCTAACTTTCCTACCTTGGAGCTTCAGGGAGTGCCCCCTAGTCCTAGTGTTTTGGGTGACAGAGAAAATAATTTTTCTCTATTCACCTTTTCTATCCCATGCATGATTTTATACACTTCGATCAAGTCACCTCTTAAACGCCGTCTTTCAAGGCTGAAAAGACCAAGGCGTTGCAACCTGATTTCATAAGGGAGCTGCTCCATCCCTTGGATCATTCTTGTTGCCCTTTTCTGTACCTTTTCCAGTTCCGTTATATCCTTCTTAAGGTGCGGTGACCAGAATTGTACACAGTACTCCAGATGTGGCCTCACCATAGATTTGTAGAGAGGCAATACAACATTTGCCGACCTATTTTCGATTCCCTTCCTGATCATGCCAAGCATAGAATTTGCTTTTTTCACTGCTGCAGCGCACTGGGGTGACATCTTCATTGAGCTGTCCACCAAAACCCCAAGATCCCTTTCCTGGTTTGTCTCGGAAAGCTTTGACCCCATCAATTGGTAGGTGTAGTTGGGGTTCTTTGCCCCGATGTGCATGACTTTACACTTGTTTAGGTTAAAATGCATTTGCCACTTTGTTGCCCATTTACTCAATTTCGAGAGATCTTTCTGGAGCTCTTTACAATCCGTTTCATTTTTAACTGCCCTGAACAATTTAGTGTCGTCTGCAAACTTTGCTACCTCAGAATTCACTCCTACATCCAGGTCATTAATGAATAAATTAAAAAGTAACGGACCCAAAACTGAACCTTGGGGTACGCCACTTCTCACCTCTTTCCACCCAGAGAAATGTCCGTTTATTACCACCCTTTGTTTCCTACAGTTTAGCCAGGTTCCAATCCAGGACAAGACCTGCCCCCTGATTCCATGGCTGAAGAGCTTATTTAGGAGCCTTTGGTGAGGGACTTTGTCAAAAGCCTTTTGAAAGTCAAGGTAAACAATATCGACTGGGTCCCCTTTATCTATGTGTTTATTTACACCCTCAAAGAATTCTAACAAGTTAGTAAGACATGATTTGCCTTTGCAGAAACCATGTTGATTTTCCTTCAGCAATGCCTGTTCTTCTATGTGCTTAGTAATTTTTCTTTAATAATGGTTTCCATCACTTTGCCTGGAACTGAGGTTAGACTAACTGGCCTATAATTTCCTGGATCACCCCTGGATCCTTTCTTGAAGATCGGAGTTACATTTGCCTCCCTCCAGTCCTCGGGTACAGTGCCTGATCTTAGAGAAAGGTTATATATTTTGGCTAGAATTTCAGCAATTTCACACTTGAGTTCCTTAAGAACTCTGGGGTGGATGCCATCTGGCCCTGGTGATTTGTTGACATTTAGTTTAGTAAGGCATGTGAGAACATCTTCCTTGTTTATCTCTATCTGGTTTAATTCATTTAATTCCCTCCCTGAAAAAAACTGACTCAGCTGCAGGCATATGTTGTCTGTCCTCCTGTGTGAAAACGGAGGCAAAGAAGTCGTTTAGCCGCTCGGCAATCTCCTTGTCTTCACTTGTTGTCCCTTTCTTACCATTTTCGTCAAATGGCCCAACTGCTTTTCTAGTTGGGTTTCTACTTCTGATGTACTTAAAGAAGTTTTTGTTATTTTTTTTATGTTCTTAGCTATATGTGCCTCAAAATCTCTCTTGGCTTTCCTGACGGTTGCTTTGCATTTAGTTTGCCAGAGCTTGTGTTCCTTTCTGTTCTCCTCAGTAGGAAGAGCCTTCCATTTCTTAAATGAGTTTTTCTTCTTTCCAATCACATCTTTTACTTCATTTGTAAGCCATGCCGATGTCCTCTTGGACTTTCCATGCCTCTTTCTTATTTTAGGAATGCATTTTAGTTCGGCTTGTTTTAAAGTATTTTTAAACAGTTTCCAAGCATTTTGGAGGATTTGATTTTTTTACTGTTCCTTTTAGTTTGTTCTTTACTATTTTTCTCATTTTGGTGAAATTCCCTTTTTGAAAATTTAAGGTCTCTGTGTTAGTTTTCACTGACAGTTTGCTATCCAAACTTAAGTTGAAGGTTATTGTGTTGTGGTCACTGGTACCTATGGGCTCAGTTACAAGGACATCTTGAACGAGATCTTGTTCATTTGTTAGCACCAAGTCCAGGATCCCCTTTCCCCTGGTTGGTTCCATGACCATCTGCTCAAGGGAATAGTCAGCTAGCATGTCGAGGAACCTTATCTCTCTTTCATGCGTAGAACAAGAATTTAGCCAATCTATTCGGGGATAGTTGAAGTCCCCCATTATGACTAATTTATTGCTTTTTGAGGCCTGTTTAATTTCATTTTCCAGATAGCAGTCTGCCTCTGGAGTTTGGTTGGGAGGGCGATAGCAGATCCCTAATGCTAGATTAGTTTTTTGTCCTGGGATTTTTACCCACAATGTTTCCGTAGGTGAGTTTGAATTTTCTTGAAGTTCTAGTTCATGAGATTCTAGCTCTTCATTTATGTACAAGGCCACACCGCCACCGTTTTTCCCTCTCCTGTCTTTCCTGTACAGTTTATAACCTGGAATTTTTGTGTCCCAATTGTTTTCCTCTGTCCACCAGGTTTCTGTTATGCCAATAATATCAATAATATCATAACATATTGTGCTTGGATGGTGTGTAAAAATACAATTTAATTAAGTAAAAGATAGCCGAATAAGGGACGCACAGTTGTGAATGATGGCTAAAAGATAATGCACGAGGAATGTGGCGCAGCTGGCTAGATTGAGGGTGAATCCAGCAAAGACGGAGATACTGTGGCTGGGCCACCCGGTGGGTGGTGAGGCCCGACTGCCTAGTTTGGATGGCTAGGCATTATGCCCGACATCCTCAGTTAAAAGCCTTGGGGTCGTTTTTGACCCGTTGCTGTCGATGGAGGCCCAGGTCTCTAGCGTCAGCAAAACCACCTTTTCCCATCTGCGGCAAGCTAGGCGTCTGCCCCCCTAACTATCCAGAGACAACCTGGCCACGATGCTCCAAGCCACGGTCATCTCGAGACTGGACTACAGTAACGCCCTTTACATCGGCCTGCCCTTGTCAGTGATCCGGAAACTTAAGCTCGTCCGGAATGCCGCTGCACGACTTCTCACTGGGGCTCCAGTGAGACGTCACATAACGCCTATTCTCCAGCAGCTTCATTGGCTTCCAGTCGAGCACCGGATCACCTTCAAGGTGATGGTGTTAACCTTCAAGGCCTTGCATGGTCTGGGGCCGCTGTATCTGAGGGACCGTCTTTTCCCCTATCAACCCCAGAAGTCACTTTGTTGTGAACAAATGAACCTCCTTGAAGTACCGACCTTCAAAGCAATACGTCTTACATCGACCCGGCGCAGAGCCTTTTCTGTAGTGGCGCCGTCAATATGGAAAACTCTTTCTAGTGATGTACGGGCCATGCAGGGCCTTCTCTCCTTCCGCAAGGCCTGCAAGACTCACCTTTTCCGGCTAGCCTTTGATTGCTAGGCCAGAAATCTTTTTAAGCTAGTTTAATATGTATGCTTTTACTTCTGTGTGTTTTACCTGATTGTAAGCCGCTCCGAGCCCTCGGGGAGTGGCGGCACATAAGTCCAAATAATAAATAAATAAACAAATAAGATGCCTACTGACCAAAATGTTCACGAGTTTGAGGCCTGCCCGGGTCGGGGTGAGCTCTCGACCAATTGTGTAGCTCGTTGTCGACCTTCCCAACCCGAAAGACAGTTGCATTTGTCAAGTAGGAAATTTAGGTACCGCTTTGTGTGGGGAGGCTAATTTAGCTAATTTCTGGAATGTTAAATTGCCTCTATGTCTGTCTATATATGTTGTATGTCAATGACATTGAATGTTTGCCTGTATATGTGCATTGTGATCCGCCCTGAGTCCCCTGCGGGGTGAGAAGGGCGGAATATAAGTGATGTAAATAAATAAATAATAAAAGCATACCAATCAAAACTTCGATACTTATATTTAACAGGCAAGATGGTGATTCAATCTCAAACTACTAAAACAGAAGACAGACCACCTCTTTCTTAGCAGACGTTGAAATCAAGAAACCTTGGCAGGAGATCTTTTAGCCCGATGCCATATCTTTGGGGAAGAGTTGATTAGTATTCTTTTAAACTTTTGGAAAATGAGAATCTTCATAACCATTTGGGAAATGGGATTCATAACTTTTTTTGAAAAGCCATTGGACACAGGAAACACATGACCTTTTTACCCCAAAAAGGTCACAACCTTTTTGGAAAAATGATGTTTACCACGTTTCACGCAAGGCTACTAGGTCTTTCAGCTATTATTTATTATTTTTATTTATTTAAAACTTTTATATCCCGACCTTCTCCCCTCCGAAGAGGGACTCAGACCGGCCTTACAGCAAGAATTCAATGCAATTGATATAAATTAAAAACATAATACAACAATACAAAGTTAGATAAATACATATAGATAAAATACATTAAAACCAAATCGCCAGATAAAATCAGTTCACCTCAATCCATATATGTGGTCATTAACTTTGTCTAAAAACAGTCTCGGTCCTTATTTTGGGAATGCTTTCTTCCAAAGTCAGGATTTCACTAGCCTCCTAAGCGACAGGAGGGAGGAGGTAGATCTGATCCCGCTTGGGAGGGAGTTCCATAGCCGAGGGACCACCACAGAGAAGGCCCTGTCCCTCATTCCCACCAGACGTGCTTGCAAAGATGGTGGGACCAAGAGCAGGGCCTCTCTGGAAGATATTAGCATCCATGATGGTTCGTAGGGAAGAACACGTTCGGACAGGTAAACTGGGCCAGAACTGTATAGGGATTTATAGGTTAAGACCAGCACTTTGAATTGTGCTCGGAAGCTAATTGGCAGCCAGTGGAGCTGGTGTAGCAAGGGCGTTGTACGCTCCCTGTACCCCGCTCCCGTCAATAGCCTGGCTGCTGAGTGTTGGACTAATTGCAGTCTTCAGAGGCAACCCCACATAGAGAGCATGGCAGTAGTCTATTCGGGATGTAACCAGAGTGTGGACTACCGTGGCCAAGTCAGACTTCCCAAGGTACGGGCGCAGCTGGCGCACAAGCTTTGACTGTGCAAAAGCTCCCCTGGCCACCACCGAGACCTGGGGCTCCAGGCTCGGCAATGCGTCCAGGATCACTATTAAACTGATGTACATAGGTATGTCTTTGAGCTGTTAGGGACAAAGACATGCCAATACACAAAAACAGTTTCAGAAATATTCCTTTAGATGTGCAAAAACAACTACTCTTCCATAAAATATATTTGCCGTTAAATCATGCTCTCTAGGGACAAAATAAACAGTCTTCTTCAAAAGTAACAGAGTTGGTTTACTCACAAAACTTCATGTATACAGCATACAGGCACTTTGCTTATGAATGCATTTACAATAGGATTTTAAATAGTTTCACTGTGTAGGTAAGACAGGGACTCTTCCTTAGAAACAATAGTCCATAGTACAATGGAGTCTTCAAGCATACATCTTAATGAAGTTTAAACTGTACTTATTGCTGCTGATGTAAACACACACTTCTCTACATGGCTTCTGCTCTCTCTAAGAGTCAGTCTATATGTTTGATTGGGTCTAAACCCACCCTCTCAAACCATGATTTATTAGACAGAGACCAGAATTAGAAACCATAGTCCACAGATGCATTCCACAATCTGGTTTATCAAAATCATGTTTCACTGTTACTTCTGAACCCAAAAATAGGGTTTTTCTCCCAAACCACCCATCCTGAAATAGGAGTTGACCGAAGGGTGGAAGAAAAGCAGATCTGGAATGGAGAAAAAACCCTAAAATCATAATTTGTTTGTGGTTTGCAAGACAATTTAAGGCATCAAGAACAAACTCTGTCGCTGCCCACAACACGTGGCTCAAGGGCCACAGTTTGCCCCTCTTGGGCTCACGTGATCTCACCTTTAGTACCACTAGTAACCAGAGAGCCTGGTAAAGTTACTTTTCAAGCGCTCCCAGGGTCAGCCATGAAGAGAGTTTCATGCTTGATCAAGGATGATTGACCTAAATAATCTCTTCTCTGTCCCTTGGGAGAAGTTCTCGAGGCAAAGCAGAATACGACTGCAACATCAGATACTTTTTCATAAATTGACAAAGACACATTTGCAAATGAAGTTTCTATTTTGGGAAAACACGAAGATCCCTAGCTGGAGCTGCAGGGAAACACACTCTCCCTGATATTATGGTATGGTTTTAGTTTGGATGGAACTGCTCACCCATCATAGGTTAAAATGCCATTCCACAGGTGGAAAGGCTTGCTCTGTTGTGAAATAATGGGCTTGGACGACTTACCGGCCAAGTGGGTTGCGGGGCAGCGTTGCCCTCATGCCATCTTCAAGGTGTTGGTATTGACCTTTAAGGCCTTACACGGCCTAGGGCCTGCGTACCTGAGGGACCGCCTTACCCCGTACTTTCCCCCGAGATCACTGCGTTCAGATGAACAGAATCTGTTGTTGGTGCCATCAATCCGCTCCTGCCATCTGTCCGCAACCAGACAACGAGCTTTTTCTGTGGCAGCTCCGGTGCTATGGAACTCCCTCCCGGATAGCACCCGAGCCATCTCGGAGCTTGCCCCTTTCCGAAGGGCTTGCAAAACCACCCTCTTCGGACTAGCCTTTAATTAGGCACATTGGTCTATGTACAGTGTTTCTCAACCAGTGTGCCGTGGCACACTAGTGTGCCGTGACGGACCTCCTGCTATGCCGCGAGACAAGCTCTCTGCCCCCTTCCTTCCCCCCTTCTCCTGCCGACATAAACTCCTGCTGCTTGTTGGGGGGGGGGGAAACCAAAAGCTCATTTTTATTTATATTTTTATTTATTTTGAGATTTATTAATTGCCCATTCCAGGTGGCTCTGGGGCGGTGGCGCCCTCTCAAAGAAAAGAAGAAGTTCAGGGCCAGGTTGATGGATGCTGCCAGGGATCTCCTGGTCTGAGCGTGGTGGCCATTTCTCCAGCCAGCCTCCAATCCAGCCAGGTGACTCATGGGGGTTCCCGTGAGGAGTCGCCGCATTCTGCACCTCGCTGAAGGCCATGTGGAGGAGCCCCGCCCACTGAAGCCCGTCCACCACTCATGCTCCTCCGTGGGAGAGCTGAAGCTGGGGGGAGGGGCGTGACTTCGATCAAGTCACCTCTTAAACGCCGTCTTTCAAGGCTGAAAAGACCAAGGCGTTGCAACCTGATTTCATAAGGGAGCTGCTCCATCCCTTGGGTCATTTTTGTTGCCCTTCTTTGTACCTTTTCCAGTTCCGTTATATCCTTCTTGAGGTGCGGTGACCAGAATTGTACACAGTACTCCAGATGTGGCCTCACCATAGATTTGTAGAGAGGCAATACAACATTTGCCAACCTATTTTTGATTCCCTTCCTGATCATGCCAAGCATAGAATTTGCTTTTTTCACTGCTGCAGCGCACTGGGTTGACATCTTCATTGAGCTGTCCACCAAAACCCCAAGATCCCTTTCCTGGTTTGTCTCAGAAAGCTTTGATCCCATCAGTTGATAAGTGTATTTGGGGTTCTTTGCCCCGATGTGCATGACTTTACACTTGTTTAGGTTAAAATGCATTTGCCACTTTGTTGCCCATTCACTCAATTTTGAGAGATCTTTCTGGAGCCCTTTACAGTCAGTTTCATTTTTAACTACCCTGAACAGTTTAGTGTCATCCGTCTTTGCTGGATTCACCCTCAGTCTACTGGAACGCAGCCAACTAGTTACGGCCACAAGGCAGGATGTGAAATTATCGGGAACCGAGTCCGGACAGCCTTCCATCTGCAGAAGGAGAGTTACTTGTGGGCTTTGTATCCTTTCCCCATTATTTCCCTTTATTTATTTATTTATTTATTTATTTATTATTCGGTTTTATATTCCGCTCCTCCCTGCAGGCTTGGGGCGGATCACAACCCCACAACCCCTTTACCTTTAATAAACTTATAATAATAATAAACTTTATTTATACCCCGCCACCATCTCTCCAAAGGGAACTTGGGGTGGCTAACATGGGCCAAGCCCAAAATTACAATACAACAAAGTAAGATGAAAACAAGCAGAAATAACATCAAAATAGAATACATAAAACAACAGAATATACAATCAACAAACAGAAAATAACATGGTGGAGGAATAAAAACACAGTGGGCGGGCCAAATGCACAGGATAAAAGTGGTAAAACCCTGGGTGAGATAAGTGAATGGAGTAGTATGTGCCTGAGGGAGGAACTCAGAAGGGGTTGACCTTCACTAAGGATGAGAGAAAGTGCATCATGAGGACAGATCTGTATTGGGACGGGCAAGATATAGGGGTATGTGTTCATTTGTCAAAGGCACGCCAGAAGAGCCAGGTTTTTAGGCCTTTCTTAAAGGCTGCCAGAGCGGGGGCTTGCCTAATCCCAGTAGGTAGCGAGTTCCAAAGCTGAGGGGCCACAATGGAGAAGGCTCTTTCCCTTGTCCCCACAAGCGGCGCGTATGATGGAGGTGGGAGCGAGATGAAGGCCTCCCCAGAGGATCGAAGGACTTGCGCAGGTTCATAGAAGGAGATGCGGTCACGAAGGTAGGCGGGTCCCAATCATGGATAAAGGGGCCCGAGGGGTTTCCGTATCCGCAGTGTAAGGGAATGTGGCTTCGGCCTCCCTGGGGCCTTAAAGGGATGTCCCAGATGAGCCTGTAGTGCTCTGCGGCTCAGAAAATGAAAGGTTCATGCTTAGAATGAGCCTGAGACAGTAAAGGACACAAAGTATCACTAAGCAGAGGGGAAAGTTACAATCTAAGGCTTCATTATTGGGGGATTTGTTACAATGTTAGAGTCAGGGGGGAAAGGCAAATGAGAAAAGAGACTGCTTGTTGAGCTGCTGTTGCTGTCACGCTCCCAGCAATTCTTGGCTCAATTGGGACATCCAGGGACTGTGGAGCTCCCTGCTGCAGGTCAAATCCACTTGAACGCAGGGGGCTCCCGGAGGTTCGACCTCAAAGTGTGCTGTGTCATTAGGATGATTGGCACTAAACATTGTTGAAGGCTTTCATGACCGAAACCACTGGGTTGCTGTGAGTTTTCCAGGCTGTATGGCAATGTTCCAGAAGCATTCTCTCCTGATGTTTCGGCCACATCTATGGCAGAGATCCTCAGAGGTGGTGAAGTCAGTTGGAAACTAGGCAAGTGTGGATGTATAGCAAGATCAAGTGTGGATTATATATCCGTGGAATGTCCAGGGAGGGAGAAATAACTCTTGTCTGCTTGAGGCAAGTGTGGATGTTGCAATTGGCCACCTTGATTAGCATTTAGTGGCCTCGCAGGTCCAAATCTGGCTGATTTCCGCCTGGGGATCCTTTGTTGGGAGGTGTTAGCTGGCAATGATTTATTCTTGTCTGGAGTTACCCTGTTTTCTAAGTGTTGCTCTTTATTTACTATCCTAATTTTAGAGGTTTTTAAAATACTGGTAGCCAGATTTCGTTCACTTTCATGGTTTCCTCCTTTCTGTTGAAATTGTCCACATACTTTTTGTGGATTTCACAGACAACGCAGAGACAAGCATGTGGATAATTGCAACATGAAGGAGACAACCATGAAAATTATCAAAATCTGATTACCAGTATTAAAAACTCTAAAATCAGGGCAGTAAATGAAGAGGAACACTGAAAGAACCAGGGGAAGTCCTGACATGTAATAATCAGAGCCATTTAACACCTCCCAACATAGGATTCCCCCAGGTAGCAACCAACCAGGCTTTGAAGTTGCAAGGCCATTAAATGCTAATTAAGGTAGCCAATTGAAACATTCACACATGCCTTAAGCAGACAAGAGTTATTTCTCCCACGCTGGACATTATTCCACAGATATATAAACCTCATTTACCTAATTTTCACAGACCTCACAACCTCTGAGGATGCCTGCCTTAGATGTGGATGAAACGTCAGGAGTGAATGCTTCCGGAATAGGGCCACACATCCCGGAAAACTCACAGCAACCAAATGGCACTAAGGTTGGGGATTTGGGGTAGCTCTGGGGCACAATTCTCTGATATTGCAGTTGGATTATTTTGCTGGTGTAGACAACCCCTGAATCATCCTGGCCTCCTATGAAGGGAGAGGCTGCCGCTTTGGAGCTTGGGTACCTGTATCCACCCATTGCCAGCTGCTGCCAGGGTTCTTTGCATCAGTGCAAAGGTATGTCTTTGTGTTCTACTTTGAAACCCTTTCTGAACTGAAACAGCAAAATCAAGGAGAGAAAGGTGGTGGATCCATGTGTTTGGTATCCTTATGGCTTTGTCGGGGATGCAGGGAGTGGAGGCCCCGCATGACAATTCAAGAGTCTTTTGTTGTATAAGCTCTAGCAGCTGCTTTTACAAACAAGCTGGGGGAAAAAAACATTCCCCAAGGATCCAAGATGAGTTTTCCACCAGCCCCAGCAGCAACATATGAGGGCGGGTCAATAAGTCCGTGACTTTCTGAATTTCCCTCCTCGTAACTGAAAGGGCGACACTGCTCCTGTCAACAGGCACCTGTCAGTTGACTCCTGTCAAAATTTGAACAAGCTGCGTCATTTAGTTTGTGTTCGACAGCCATTGATAGCAGACTACCGCATGATTTGAGGAGAAAATGGAAAAAAGTGAATTTTGTGTGCTTATTAAGCATTATTTTTTGCTCTGCACCATCAATTTCAATGGTAAAAAAGTGGTTTACTGAATTTTCTTGTGGCCGTACAAGCACGAAAGATGCCAGACATTCTGGACGCCCAGTTGAGGTCTCTACACCTGAAACAATTGAAAAAATTCTCGATATGGAGTTGGCTGATCGGAGATGGAGAGTGCGAGAGATTGTGGAAGCCATAGGCATCTCACGTGGCTCCGTGGTTTCAATTTTAAATGATCACTTGGGAATGAGAAAGCTTTCCGCAAGATGGGTGCCACGTTTGCTCACAATCGACCACAAACGCAATCGTGTGACAATTTTGCAGGGGTGTTTGGCATCGTTCAACCACAATCTGGATGAGTTTTTGCGCAGTTTCATAACCGTGGACGAAACGTGGATCCACCACAACACACCAGAGACCAAACAGCAGTCGAAACAGTGGGTTTCTCGGGGTGAATCAGCGCCAAAGAAGATCAAGGCGGGTTTGTCAGCCAATAATGTCATGGCAACCGTTTTTTGGGATGCGCACGGTATAATCCACACTGACTACCTTCAAAAGGGTAAAATAATCAATGGTGAATATTATGCCAACTTATTGGGTCGATTTAATGAGGATTTGGAAAAAATGACTGCATTTGGCCAAGAAAAAAAGTTATTTTGCACCAGGACAACGCAAGGGTGTACACGTGCAGTTTCCATGGAAACAATCCATGAATTGGGATATGGTCGAGATAGGATGGGATATAAATATCAAAAATAAATAAATAAGTGCAAAATGTTGCATAATAAGGCAGGATTAAGGAAAAATGTATTAAACATCAAATTAAGTTATGATTTTACAAATTAAGCAATAAAACCAAGACTGTGGCGCAGCTGGCTGGGTGTCAGCTGCATTAAGATCACTACAGGCTGAAAGGTCATGAGTTCGAAGCCAGCCTCGGCCAATTGTGTAGCTTGTTGTCGACCTTTGCAACCTGAAAGACAGTTGCATCTGTCAAGTAGGAAATTAAGGTACCACCTATGTGTGGGGAGGCCAATTTAACAGTTAATTGCTTTTAGATGTTTTTAGATGTTAGATACTTTTAGATGTTTAAGATGTTTAGGTATTACCTGTGTGTTTTTACTGTAAATCGCCCAGAGCCATCTGGGATGGGCGATTAATAAACCCCAAAATAAATCCCAAAATAAATTCCAAAATAAATAAATAAATAAATAAAATTTACTGTTATGATTTTAGAGATGTTTTTAAAATACTGGTAGCCGGATTTTGTTCATAACCTGGGGAGCGCCTGTACTCCAAAACCGCTTACCCTCTTCACGGAGATTGCAAAACTGTCTCCCCTCTCCCCTTAAATTCTGGAAGGCCTGCTAGAAGAGACTTTGCTTTCCTAGTTCTAAGCTTATTTTCTCACCCTGTGTCCACAGACCGGGGGAATCCTCCTGCCAAGCTTGTGCCAAAGGAGGAGGTTACATCCAGTTCCAAGAATAGCACAGCTATTTTTTTTCCTGCCTGGAGAAGCCCTTGGTGAAGACCCAGGGGTTTGGGGAGGGGAGGCACCGCCTGTTTCCCACCCTGCCCCCTCTGTCCTATTCTCATCGAAGCTGAAGCGAGGCTGGACGGGGAACGCCGTTTAGAGAAGGCGAGGATGAGCTATTCTGGGTGCTATTATGGGAAAGCCTGGTGCAAGACACAACAAGTGCATTCCTGCCGGGCTGCTGCCAGGCTCCCTGGGAACCGGCTGCAATGGCTGACGTTGGACAGGGCCTTGGCTGGACCGACTCCTTTGTCCGAACACATCCCCATTTTCAGACCAGGAAAGGTTACGCTCTGCTTTTCATGGCACCGGCTTAAGGCTCTCATTGCCACAGGGCCATGACCCTTGTCCTAGCCGGAGGGATAGGCAACGGGAGATGTTGACCTTGCTTGGCATGTTATTAAAGGGAAATGAGCTTCTCTTAGAAAGAAATGGAACAGAGATGGGGCAACGGAAGCAGTCCTGCACACCATGTTCCCCGAAAGTCTCTTCAAACACATCTCCATAGAAGAGCCTGGAACCAAAGTATTGCAAGCATAATAGATTCTAAGTTAACCAAAAATCAAGCAACTGGCAAAGAAACCCTGCAGAATAAATAATAATAATAATAATAATAAGAGGGTTGGAGCTTTAATAAGTAAAGGGTAAGATAAAGGTTTTCCCCTGACATGAAGTCCAGTCGTGTCCGACTCTGTGGTGTGGTGCTCTTCTCCATTTCTAAGCCAAAGAGCCTGTGTTGTCCGTAGACACCTCCAAGGTCATGTGGCCGGCATGACAGCATGGAGCGCCGTTACTTTCCCGCTGGAACGGTACCTTTTTTTAAAAAAAATATATTTTTATTATCAGGTTTTAGTCCATACAATAAAAGGTAGATTTAAAGTGGGGATAAGGGCAGGGTCTGGGGGCAGTGCAAGGAGGGGCGTGAATATAGCAGAGGGGGGAAGAAAAATGAAAGATGAGAGGTATCAGTTGTTGGTCCATGCCAACCAACTTCCAGTTCGGAATACAGGTTCCATTAAATACTTGATCTTCTAGACTTCCTATTCATTGTCATAAGATCCTCCCTCTCCCTTTAGTCCAAGTGACGTTTTCACTTAGCTTGCTTAGTCTTCTTGCGCTTCTTCTTCTTTTGACCTGTAAGTTTAAAGTCTTTAATGTAAGTCCCTATTTGGCTCCAGTCCGTGGAACGGTACCTATTGATCTACTCATATTTGCATGTTTTCAAACTGCTAGGCTGGCAGAAGCTGAGGCTGACAGCGGAAGTTCAGCTTGCCGCTCCTGGAACCATATTGGCAAGTATTTATTTACATATTCGAACCTGCCACCAAGTTTTCAGGTCACCAGCAAGCTCAACAAGCAGCTTAGCAGCTGTTGCAGCGCCTGTTCTGTTGACAGCTCCTGGAACTTTAATATTGGCATTAAATGTATTTATTTACATATAATACAAAAGTGATACATGCCACCAAGTTTTACAGCCCTTCAATGTAGTCACCAGCATTGTGTACAACCCCTTTCCAACAATGTGGTAGTCGTAGGACACCTGTTGCAGCGCCTGTTCTGTTGACAGTTCGAATTTCAATTCAATTCAATTTCTCACTTATTAATCGCCCTCCATTAAATGCTCCAGGCGATTTACATAAAACATTGCATAAAAATGTACACCAGTAACCATGTAGACCAGGGGTGCTCATTAGGTAGCTCGGGGGAGCTACTAGTAGATCTTCGGCCCTCTTCCAGGTGATCGTTGGGCCTCACCAGCCAGATGGGGCACTCCTGCCATGCGCGCGGCAACACACACACCCTGCGCCGCTCCTGCGCTGGCTTCCGCTCTCGCGGTGCTTCTTCCGCCTGCGGGGCATTGCAGGAAGGAGGAAGCACGAGGCGGGGCATCCAGAGGGAGCGCTCCGCCCTGCCCTCTCTCGTCCAGAAGCAGCTGTGCAGCCTCCGTTGCCGGTGAGACAGGCAGGGTGGGGGCACTCCCTCTGGTTGCCCCGCCTCGTGCTTTCTCCTTCCTGCAATGCCCCGCAGGCGGAAGAAGCGCTGCATGGGCGGAAAACAGCAGCAGGAGCACGCGCGGCGGTGGGAGCGCACGGCAGCGGGGGCAGGAAGATCTTTTGAACTTGGTTGCATTAAGAGTAGCTCGCTTGCTGAAAAAGTGCGAGCACCCCTGATGTAGACTGTATTAAACATTAAAAGCTCTGCTAAAAAGCCAAGTCTTAAGCGCCTGAGCAAAGGGCCTCAAGTCGCGCATGGCCCTCCTGTGGGGAGGTAAAGAGTTCCACAGGGCAGGGGCAGAGATGGAGTGGACTCGAGGCGTACTTCCTTGGGGCCTGGGACATGAAGTAAGTATAATTGGAAAAGTCTTGGCAACCACTGGCGGCGGAGAGGGGAGAGGCGGTCCCTGAGGTATGCTGAGGAATGGAGCGGTCTACTCCTGCAAGAATCCCTGGAACAGTTCTACAGCGAATGCCACGAAGTGGTTCCTTCACCTTAGGAATTAAGTCAAAGTCAGCAGGGCTTAAGTCTGGGGAGTATGGTGGATGGTACAGCGCTTCCCAGCCCTATCGATCGAGCAAATCAGCCACAGCTTGCGCTGCATGTGGCCGAGCATTGTCATGCAAAATGTTTGAGGCGTTCCGCAGAAAGTGTTGCTGTTTTTTTTCTCAAAGCTGGTCTGAAATGGTGTTCCAAAAATGAGCTGTAATTCTGCGCATTGACGGTCTGATGTGAGGGAATGGTATGCATTAGGATGACACCATCACAGTCGTACACAATCACCATAACTTTCACATTGCTGGGGTTCTGACGAAATTTCGAAATTTGTGGTGACCTATAATGACACCATTCGTTCTATTGGCATTTCAGTTCTGGCTGGTATGATCTGGCCCAAGTCTCATCCAGCATAATGATATGGCCTAAGAAAGCCTCTTCTTTGCGCTCTGGCACATTCAATCTTTATACCAACTCCGATGTTCTTGTTTCAAAAACATCGTGACTACACTTACTTTAGACCGGAAGCTAATACGAGGCTCAGCTCTTAGTGTCACTCCACATGTGCATGACACAGGAAGGGTGAGTCTTTTTGCTCAGAGGTAAGGTAGGTGTGTAACTAATGTGTGGTATACACGACATTCTTTGGTTTTGTTGCATGACGCCTTTACAGCAGTGTTGCCGCTATTAAAGTTCCAACCCTCATAATAACATCAACAACAACAACAGTAGCCACAACAATAACTTTATTTTTGTACCCTGCTTCCATATCCCTGAAGGGACTTAGGGCGGCTTAAAAATAACTAATAAAATAAACACACAATACAATACAAAAAGGTAAAACCAATAGCACATATAACAATAATTTAAAACTCAGAACAATGCCCAATAATCTATGGTGACAACTGACACAAGACATGGCCAAACTGTAAACAAGACAAGGGAATGGGATGGGACGAAAGTGCAGTGACGTTTCACTAATTGTGGACTATTGGGGCTCGACATTTTAAAAGGCTTGTTTAAACATCCAAGTCTTCAAAATGTAATAATATTCCCATTTAATAAAACCACAACATTGATTTTATTTTTTTTAAAAACCCAAGTTACGTAAAGTTAAGATTGTCTTTATCTTAATTTGCTTTTAGTTAGTGTATTTCAATATCAAAATCAGGCCAATATAGAGTTTATGGTATGGTATGGTATGGGTTATAGCAGTGTTTTTCAACCTTTTTTGAGCCGCGGCACTTTTTTTACATTTACCAAATCCTGGAGCACACCACCAACCAAAATGACACAAAATGACACTCTAAAATTAATTCTAATTTTAGCTGTTTAACTGTTTTAATTGTTTTAACTGTTTTACCTGTTTTTATAATGCCATTTTATGTGTTTTAATTGGTCCTGTTGCGTGCTGTGAACCGCCCTGAGCCTCGGATAGGGCGGTCTATTAAGCCAAAACAATGAATAAATAAATAAATAAATAAATAAATAAATAAATAACACAGTGATACATATAGTTAATATGTTTTTAAATGTATTTATACACTCAGTGTGAAACTTGGGCCTGTTTCGATGAACACAACATAGATATCCTGGCAGGAATGGCAGAAAGACACAAACTTCCCACACAGAACTCCCATAACCAAGAGAAAATGCTATAAGAGTTTGGTGGGCATTGACCTTGGGTTTTGGAGTTGTAGTTCACCTATATTCAGAGAGCACTGTTGACTGAAACAATGTTGGATCAGGACCAAACTTGGCATGAATACTCAATATGTCCAAATGTGAAAACAGATGGAATTTGGGGAAAATAGACCTTGACATTTGGGAGTTACTGTTTCTGGGATTTATAGTTAACACACAATCAAAGAGCATCCGGAACTCTTGCAACAATGGAATTGAACCAAACTTGGCATATTGAACTCTCATTACCAACAGAAAGTACTGAAAGGGTTTGCTTGGGAATTGACTTTGAGTTTGGAAGTTGTAGTTCACGTACACCCAGAGAGCACTGTGGACTCAAACAATAAAGTGGATTTTCTGCTTTGATAACCTGGGTTATCTGGTAGTGTAGAAGGGGCCTGAGAGTCTACTATAGTTGTTGTTTAACAAGGCCTTGCCCTTTTCTACATTTATCCAGCGTCTACCAATCCCCATTGGTGCAAATTAACTCAATCTGGATTCTCACTGCCATATAATGCAGTTTGAACTTGGCACATAAATGATCAGATGTTTTGATTGCCAAGTCCTTTGCATTGGCTTCCCAGGGCTTGTGTCCAGATGACAAGCTCCCCGGGTGTAGCTTGATTGGGGGTGCATCGATGTCAGGGGTCCTCAAACTTTTTAGACAGAAGGCCAAGTCACAGTCCTTCAAACTGTTGCAAGGCCAGATTACAATTTGAAAAACAAAAACAAAACATGAATGAATTCCTATGCATGCTGCACATATCTTATTTGCAGTGCAAAATTACTTTAAAACAATACAATAATTAAAACGAAGAACAACTTTAACAATATTATCGCCATATTATCACCTATGCTGTTCAATATCTATGTCCGGCCTCTCGCCGGACTAGTCCGGAGCTTTGGGCTGGAATGTTACTAGTATGCCGACGACACTCAACTCCTCCTAAAGTTGGAACCTGGAGCAACCTCTGTGCCTGACAACTTTGCCCAGTGCCTAGGAGCAGTGACAAGATGGCTGCGGGCCCACAAACTGAAGGTAAATCCAGCAAAGACTGAAATTCTGTGGCCGGGCCGCCCATCAGAACTAGTCAATCCACTGCCACCCTTCGAAGGGGAACCGCTGACTCCATCTTCCACTGTGAAGAGCCTCGGGTCGGGAGCAGGTGAGGGTTTTGCCCTCCTTTCTGCTAGAGATCCCTGTGTACAACTAGTGGGCCACTGTGTGCCACAGAATGCTGGACTAGATGGGCTGAGGCCCGATTCAGCATGGCTCTTCTTATGTTCTTATGTTCTTATGTTCTCGGTGTCATCCTGGACTCCAAAACGACGATGGAGGTCCAGATTACCTCCACGAGCAAAAAGGGCCTTCTTCCACCTACGTCAAGAGAGGCAACTGGCGCCCTATTTACCAACGGAGGCGCTGGCCACAGTGATTCATGCCACGGTTACATCGAGGCTGGATTATTGCAACGCTTTATACGTGGGTCTACCTCGGTCAGTAACTCGCAAGCTCCAGATTGTAGAGAATGCTGCCGCCAGGCTCCTCACGAAAACACCTATGAGGTGTCACATAACGCCATCTTTACAGCATTTACACTGGCTGCCGGTCGAGTACAGAGTCCTTTATAAGGCCCTGACCCTGACACTTAAGGCCTTGCGGGGCCAGGGTCCTACATACCTAAAAGACCGTCTGATACCATCTATCCATCCGAGAGCACCACGGCCAGTCTACGAGAACCTTCTCTGTGTCCCGGATCTGAGAGAGGCTCATTTGGAGTCCACGAGACAGAGATCTTTTTCCGTTGTGGCCCCTGTCCTGTGGAACTCTCTGCCGCCAGACCAAAGAGCCATCCTCGACCTGCCTTCATTTCTGGCGGCACTTAAGACATGGCTATTTAGAAGAGCATATGCATAACTGACAATCAGTGACCTGGAATCCATCTATTCCCATATTTTAACATTTTAATATTTTAATATTTTAATATTTTTTAATATTTTAATATTTTAGTATTGTAGATGCCAAGCTGTGTAAGTCGCCCGGAGCACATTTGTGGAGGGCGACTCATAAATAATAAAATTAGTTAGTTAGTTAGTTAAATATAAACTTATTAGTATTTCAATGGGAATTGTGGGCCTGCTTCTGGCTGATGAGATAGGGTTGTTGTTGTTGTTGTTGTGTGCTTTCAAGTTGTTTCAGACTTAGGCTGACCCTGAGCGAGGGCCGGGTAAATGACCTTGGAGGGCCGTATCTGGCCCTCGGGCCTTATTTTGAGGGCCCCTGATCTAAGCTGTAGAATGAATGAAGTTTGAAGGCACTTGAACTGCCGTGGCTTTGGATTTGTGGGAGTTGCCCATTTACAAGGCCTGTAGCCTTCTCTGCCAAAAAGCACTGGTGCATCACCCAACGACAACCCCAGTGATTCCATAACACTCGGCTATGGCAGTTCAAGTGGCGCCAAACGGCATTCATTCTACATTGTAAACGTACTCTGGGACTCAACCAAAAACTTGGTCTCTTTGGTCCTTGGAAGGGCGAATCTTCCACCCTGTCCCTCCTCCCAGCAAGGCAGCTCTGGCAGGCCTGTGCCGGCAAGCGGGGCAGGCGCTGTGTGTGCCGTGGAGCAGAAAGAATAGGCTGTGACATTCCCGTAGCTTAGAGACCGTTAGTCCCTTTCAGCGTCCCAGCCCCATTTGAATAAAAATCAGTCTCCAGCCCCACTTGCCCACACCGAGAGAGGGGGGTTGGGAAGAGCCGGGTTATTTTTACCCGTTGCCAGTTATGTTCGCACGGCCAGAGTTCTCACGCTGGCTGGACAGCAGCAAATGGGGACACCTCTGTGGGGCAAAAGGGGACTTCCTTGGAGATTTGTAGGTCCAGGAATGGGGAGAAGCCATACACTCTCTCTGCGAAATCCCACTTGCCTCATGCCTCAACTTGAAGAGGGAGATGAAGCCACACCAGACAAGACCTTGGGAGCCCCAACTTGGATGTGAGTAGAAGAGTACCAAGTAGCTTCTTTGACTGAAAGGACTGAGTTGACTCTCTCTATATTTCTCTCTCTCAATCTCTCTCTATCTGTATTTTGTTGCCCAAGCTAGACATAATGACATTTCAGCTACTAAGAGTATATATTGAGATGATATGAGCATACGTTCTGTTCCTCAAAGAATGTGTATGTGTTGCTTCTTGAGTTTTCTGATATTTGTGGTGGGAGGAATGAGAGGTCTTCTAGGGTCATAAGGGGGGGGGGGGGGTTGATGTTTGTTTCAAGGTTTGTGGGTTTGATTGGATTTTTAAAACGGAAATGGTCAGTATGGGAAATCTGTGGTCTGACTATAGACAAGCAGGTGGAGTAAAACTGGGTAAAATATCTCTCTTTGAGGGCCATGTGTTCCTAATGATTGTGCTATTTTTTTCAGATTTACACACTACTTATTTATTTGTTTATTTACATCAGCACCGGGACTGTGGCACAGCTGGCTGGGTGTCAGCTGCATAAGATCTCTACTGACCAGAAGGTCATGAGTTTGAGGTCTGCCCGGGTCGAGGTGGGCTCTCGACCTATTGTGTAGCCTGTTGTCAACCTTTGCAACCCGAAAGACAGCTGCATTTATCAAGTAGGAAATTAAGGTACCACTCAGTGAGGAGGCTAAATTTAACTATTTTACGAGGCCATAAAAAGATCTTCAGGAAACACACTGAGGAATTAAGGAGTACGACAGCTCCCCCTGGTGGCCAGATGTTAAATTGCCTCTGTCTGTTTTGTGTGTTTGTGTGTCTAAATGTAATGTGTACATTGTAATCCGCCCTGAGTCCCCTGCGGGGTGAGAAGGGCAGAATAGAAATAAAGTAAATAAATAAATAAATCATTTATATTCCGCCTTTCTCACTCCGCAGGAGACTCAGGGCGGATCACAATACACATATACAGGCAAACATTCAATGCCCTTTGACATACAAACATGTAAGACAACACACTCAGAGGCAATTTAACATTTCAGCTTCTGGCCACCAGGGGGAGCTGTCACACTCCTTCACTCCTTTTACACACTTCCTGGAGATTTATGGCCTCGTAAATTAGTTAAATTAGCCTCCCCACACAAAGTGGTACCTACTTGACATATGCAACTGTCTTTCAGGTTGCAAAGGTCGACAATGAGCTACACAAATGGTCGAGCGCTCACCCCGACCCAGGCAGGCCTCGAACTCATGACCTTCTGGTCAGTAGAGATCTTATGCAGCTGACACCCAGCTAGCTTCCCATACATTCGAGGTTCTCACAAATCATAGGGAAATGCTCTTTTCACATGATCTTTATTTACTCACAACTTGAGGTGCATCTGTAGCAGTGGTTCTCAACCTGTGGTTTGTGGACCACCAGTGGTCCGCAAGAACGAAAATATGGTTCAGGGCATCACCCTTACTACACCGTTACCTCAAAACCATGCAGCAAGAGTGACTGGTCTTGTGAACCCCTCTTTTGGTGCAGAGGCAACTGTGATGTCGGGAGAGGATAGGCTGACTACTCACAAAATATAACTACTACCACATCTGCTCTAGATGATTAAATACGGTTTTCTGCGGGCGAGCAGATGGCGACTACTGGATGACATAAATTCTGTATCAGAAACTAGATCTGATGTGGCATCAAACTGTATGAATTCTACAAAGTAGAGGCACCCGAGTCTAATATGGACCCTTTCCTTTCTACACTATTCCTCCATCCCACCCCATCAGCTTTTCACATAAAATCATAGTTAAATATTACCCTCTAAATGAATTGCACACACCTTAATGTATCCGGATGGGCCCACCTCCACTGCACACAGTGACTTATTCTGAACTAGGAAATAAACCTGTCATGTGAGGGTGGCAAATCTAGACTGAGCAAGAGATTACAACCTTTGAATTAAGCTTCTTCCAAAAGGCCTGTTTCATTTCGGTTCCTGGACATTACTTCCCAATAGCCCAATCCAAACATATTACGTGGGACCTCTTCTCATCCTATCATCTCAATTCACCCTCTGGAATCAGAAGATTTAGACATGGAGTTGGATGTCTAGAAATGTGTGCTGGTCCCTCCAGTTTGGGGAACTGGGGGGCTGAGGCGGGGCAGGAGGTGGCAAACACTGAATAGGTCAAAGGCATGCTACAATTATTTGTTGAATGACAAAGAGATAAGGAGAGATTATGTCAACCCCATTGGCTGTTAAATAGGGGACGCTGATTAATTAGGCAACTAGTATTTTGAGACAGCTGCCTATAAATGTTCCTGTAATGTTCCTGTAATTCACCAGTATCCTTATTGCTCACAAGCCAATCTTTCCTAGTGGCGTATGTAGGGTTTTATTACACTAGAGCTGAAAGAGTAGGCAAAGAGTATGCATCCTATCTGAAATCCTGTGGCTTCCTCCTTCAAAGTGTTAGTCCTGACTTTTAAGGCCTTACATGGTCTGGGGCCAGTGTACCTGCGGGACCACCTTGTCCCATATCATCCCACCAGATCACTGCGCTCCGAAGAGCTAAACCTCCTGGTCATCCCAAATGTGAGGACCTACCATCTGTCTGCAACCCGCCGCCGGGCTTTCTCTGTTGCAGCCCCAACCCTGTGGAACGCACTGCCCGCCGGCATCCGTGCCACCCAGGGCCTCCTCCCGTTCAGGAGAGCAGTTAAGACATTGCTGTTCCAGCAAGCCTTCGGAGTTAGCTAGACTGTAGCTCGCACCGCCTAGCTGTCAGCCCACTGCGACTCCATTTGTTGTTTCAACTGTTCTAATTGTAATTCCATCTTAATGGTATTACTGTGGTTTATGAGTTATCTGACAATTGTATTTTACGAACTGTTGTAAGTCGCCCCGAGCCGTTGGGGGGGGGGGGGGCACAGACAAATGCGAAATAATAAATAATAATAAATAATAAATAATTCCGGCACTTGTAGTTTAGTGAGACCCAGGACCTCTCTGGCTGAGCATTTTAAGGGCCCCTCCTCTAAACTACAAACCCCAGAATCCCCAGCGAACAAGAGCCGGGATCCTAGCTGTGCCATTTTTCAGCCTATCAGAGGCTGGCATGGGTGCTCTGGATAGCTTTCAAATGTGAATAAATACGTTCTATATTTTGTTTGGGTTAGGTCAGATCTTTGAGGGCACAGACTCTATTACGATCTCCTTTTGGGCCCAAAAGAATCAGCCTCTGTTCCTGTTGCCTTCAAAGACAATTTGAGTCTTAATCTGGCCTTTGAAGTGCGCGAGGCTCGGAACTCCAACCCATGATCATGGCAGATAGCTGAAGTCACTCATCAATATGAGGGACTAGCATTTGTATTTTCGAAATGTTTGGACATGCTATGATTAACCAGAGGCAGCTCAACGCACTTGGCGGAGTAGGCTGCTGCCGAGAGTGCCAGATCCGCAAGGGCACGCCAGCGGCGGCTGGAAACTCCACCTCCACACCGGCTGGAAACTCCGCCTCTGCATCTGCTGGAAACTCCGCCTCTGCGAATGTGCATTTGGGGGCACGGGCGGGCTCCTCTCGAGGCAGCTCAACGCACTTGGTGGAGTAGGTGGCTGCCGAGAGCATCAGATCCGCAAGGGCGCGCTGCTGCTGGCTGGAAACTCTACTTCCACACCGGCTGGAAACTCCACCTTGGCGAATGCGCATTTGAGCACGTGGGCGGGCTCCTCTCGAGGCGGCTCAAAGCACTTGGCGGGGATAGGTGGCTGCTGAGAGCGCTAGATCTGCAAGGGCGCCCCGCCACCAGCTGGAAACGCCGCCTCCGTGCCTGCTGGAAACTCCACCACTGCGCCTGTTGGAAACTCTGCCTCCACACCTGCTGGAAACTTCACCTCTGCGCATGCGCATTTGAGCACGCAGGCGGCTCCTCTTGAGGTGATTGAGAAGAAGTGAGAGAGGTGCTGAAAAGCACAAGGCCGCCGGCGGAGCCATGGTAACTCCCCATGCGATGGCCATGCTGCTGCTCGTGGTGCTGGCCACAGGGCGCCCCGCCCTTGCGCTCGCCCGCCCGCCTTTGCGAGCTTCGGCCGGGTGAGCAGAGCAAGCGGGGGGGGGGGGGCAGTCGGGCTGAGACCTACCTGCGGGGAGTGAGGCGCCGCCTTTCCCTCTTCTTTGCAAGAAAAAGGAGCCTGGGCTCCGTTGGCCGTAAGGTACATCTACCCTGTGGAATCAGCCCGGTTTGAGGCCATGTCAACTGTTATGGGAGCTTGGGAGTTGTAGTTTTATACAATATTTAGCCTCCACCAAACTACAACTCCCATGATCTCACAAACCCCTCAGTGATTTTTTTTGGGGGGGGCGCCAAAATACTGTTTGCCTACACCTGAAAATTACTTCGGGCCGGCCCTGCATACTGGTTTATTACATATTGGCTTCCTTATCTGTATTGCTGACTTGTTATGACCATCTCTGGACTGTCTGATATTCACTCTCGTTTCACTTTTCATTGTGTTGATCACTTGGAACTTACTGGGGCTAAATTAACTACTCGATAACTCTTACGTTCCAACTCCCTGGTTGCTTGGTCACTTGCTGATTGGAGCCGATGGGCCCTTCCACACAGCCCTATATCCCAGAATATCAAGGCAGGGAATCCTACATTATCTGCGTGCGGACTCAGATAACCCAGTTCAATGCAGATATTGTGAGATTTTCTGCCTTGATATTCTGGGATAGAGGGCTGTGTGGAAGGGCCCTAGGATCCATATGTTGTCTTTGGTGACCTGGTATTTCCCCTTTTCAGAGGTGTGAAAGCTGGAGTTGGGGAACACACCGAGAGAAGAGTGGGAGGAAGGGCATGAGAACACTTGGGAGCGGGGAAATATTCTTTTTTTTATTATTGAGGACTCCACCTCCTTAAAAAAACCACATGTCCTTTTCCAGTGAGAAACCAATGTAATATTGGGGAAACAATGTTGTATGTAATACGTTCTTTTAGCAGAAAAATATAGTTTCTAAATGAATAGTTTTATTTACACTGCATAGTGTGAAGATTTCTAGACGAGACAGCCTGCTGTTTTAGAGACAGACAATTTCCAAGTCTATTACAGATATGCAAAACTCTTGAACGTATTTCTGTGCCTGAGAAGACGATGTCCTCCAATTGTCCCAGTTTGGCAGAGGCAGTCCCGAGTAATGGTCCAAAGCAGAAAATGTGGGTTATCTGATGTGATAATCTGGATTATGTGGCAGTGTAGACCCAGTAAGACCAGGCAAAAACAAACTACTGCAGACTTTCCTTGCTTGTATGTTCCTCACGTTGATAACTTTTACAATACATGGCCCAGTTTTCATCTGTGAAATATTGGAAGAGAGGTCAGATTCCCCAGTGGCGCAGTGGGTTAAACCGTTGAGCTGCTGAACTTGTTGACTGAAATGTTGCAGGTTCGAATCTGGGGAACAGGGTGAGCTCCCGCTGTTAGCCCCAGCTTCTGCCAACTTATCTGTTCAAAAACATGTAAATGTGAATAGATCAATAAGAACATAAGAACATAAGAACATAAGAAGAGCCATGCTGAATCGGGCCTCAGCCCATCTAGTCCAGCATTCTGTGTCACACAGTGGCCCACCAGTTGTACACAGGGATCTCGAGCAGAAGGGAGGGCAAAACCCTCGCCTGCTGTCACGATGCACGGACTTGACCGGCCCCTTAATCACACACACAGAGACGGACTGAAGGCTAACTACTTTATTGAATATAAAAACAGTTCAAAAGATAATGTCCAATAGAATATAAAAGCAATCCAAAAGGCTTGAAGTAACAATGTCCAAGGTAACGTAGCAAATAGGCAAAAAGCTTGGCAAGGCTCCGCAAAACTATGCGGATCAGGAAACAGGGCAAGGCTCCGCACAACCAGGCGGATCAGGAACAAGACAAGGCAAGGCAAGGCTTGATGACCACTGGCTAGCTTAGCCGTGGTCCCACTCCGCTTTCACGCCTATTCAGATGAGACGTGGCGGGCACTGAGGATTCGTTCCCACGGATCCTATACTTAATCCTTCGGCCGAGGTCCCCCGACGCTCTAGGCTTCTTCGTCTCCAATCCCTGTTCACGGACCTCGGCCGATCTAGGGCCCTGGACCATTCCCTTCTACTAGACTCGATGTTCTGTCTCCTATCAAAGGTTCGACCTTGTCTCTCGGCAGCTGTGTTGCTATCTCCCTGAGAGCTTTCCTCCCTGGAAACTTCCCAGCCGCTTTCTTCCATGTTTTCCCCTGGAGGCTCCTGAGAATTCCGTCCTCCCGGATGTTCATAGCTGCCCGAATCGCTGTCCATCTGCACCTGGTTCTCTATCTCTTCGCTAGGGCCAAACAACATTTCCTCCCATGCCAAGCTCTCTGTGGGCGAAAGAGGCCCATCAGGGGAAAGCTGCCCTTCACCCCAGTCATCTAGCTCATCCTCTGAATCCTGTTCTGGCACTGCTGGTTCTAATGCTAATGGGACCCCAGGTCCTGACCCCTGCCCTCCAGGCACAAACGAGAACTGCTGTGCTACACTTGCTCCCGACCCCCTACAACCAGTACCCAGGGAAATCCTGCCTGCCTCCATCAACACAGAGGTGGCACTTGGATGTTCATTTCAGTAACTACTGATTCCCTTGGTATCCATGAATCTGTCTAATCCTGCCTTGAAGCTGTCCAGGCTGACCGCTGTCACAACCTCCTCTGGAAGTGAGTTCCATAACCCAATGACCCTCTGGGTGAAGAAATATTTCCCTTTATTAGTCCTAACTTTCCTACCTTGGAGCTTGGTACCACTCCAGCAGGACGGTAACGGTGCTCCATGCAGTCATGCCGTCCACATGACCTTGGAGGTGGCTCTGCGGCTTAGAAAGGGAGATGAGCACCAACTCCCAAATTCAGACACGGCCGGACTTAATGTCAGGGGAAAACGTTTACGTTTTTACCTTAGGTCAGATCCATGCACTTACTAAGGCCCGTTCTACACTGTCATATAAGACCGGGGCAGTTTCAGTACCCGATAATTTCACTCTATGCCTTGAAGCTGTGACTGGATGGCTGCATGCTAGCAGGCTGAGGGTGAACCCGGCAAAGACGGAGATCCTGTGGCCTGGCCGCCCTGTGGGAGTGGAGCGCCCGCTGCCTACCCTCGGCGGTGAGCCTCTTGCTCCATCGGCCACTGTGAAAAACCTAGGTGTCATTTTGGACCCCTTGCTATCGATGGAGGCCCAGGTCTCCGCCGTCAGCAAACAGGCGTTTTTCCATCTTCGCCAAGCCAGGCAGCTGGCGCCTTATCTTTCCGGGGAGGCCTTGGCCACAGTGATCCATGCCATGGTCACCTCAAGACTGGACTACTATAATGTTCTATACGTTGGCCTTCCTTTGTCAGTGACTTGGAAACGCCGTATGATTCAAAATGCAGCTACCAGGCTTCTTACAGTAACTCCTATGAGATGTCATAGACCGCCTCTCCCCCTATCAACCCCAGTGGTCACCTCGATCCTCCCAAGAGAATCTCCTCCATATACCGGGCCCTAGAGAAATCTGCCTGGAGGTCACTAGGCGGAGAGCTTTCTCAGCCTCCGCCCCAAAACTGTGGAACTCTCTGCCGCCCGACATCCAAGCCATGCGCGAACTGAGATGCTTTGGCAGAGCGTTTGATTAGTGGTTTTAATTGTAATTCTTTTAAAGTGTTTTATTGGTTTTATGTTGTAAGTCGCCCAGAGCACCACTGGTGGAGGGCGACCAAGCAGGTAATACAAATTGATTGATTGAATGAATGATCATTCAGATTATCAGAGCAGATAATTCACATTATGTGGCAGTGTAGAAGGGGCCCCAGTAGGACCAGAACTGGATTATATGAGTCTACACTGCCATATAATCCAATTCAAAGCAGACAATTGTATATGGCAGTGTAGAAAGGGGTATAGAACTGGCGGCATCCCTTTGCTTTTTCGGGCCCCTTACACACAGCCGAATAAAATCCCACATTTTCTCCTTTGAACTGGAATATATGGCAGTGTGGACTCAGATAATCTAATTCAAAGCAGAAATTGTGAGATTTTCTGCCTTGATATTCTGGGCTATATGGCTGTGTGGAAGGGCCCAAAGTCTCTCCTCCCAGTTTGAGTATATGTATAATGCTGGTGTTATTCTATGGCAGTGTTTCCCAACCAGTGTGCCGGGGCCCACTAGTGTGCCGTGAGCGATCACCATGTGTGCCGTGGGAAATTGGAACCTCGGGGGAGTCTTGTGTGTTGAAGTATAAAAACCTTAAGAAACCTACCTCAATAAAGGTACAAAATTACAAACACCCCCACCCGTTGTCTACTTGGTCTCTCCCTCTCCATGCATTGGGAAGGCCCACCTCCCTTTCCCCAAGTAGAGACCTCCTCTTGCCTCCTGGGGGTTCTGTGTGGGAAGTTTGGCCCAGTTCTATCATTGGTGGGGTTCAGAATGCTCTTTGATTGTAGGGGAACTATAAATCCCAGCAACTACAACTCCCAAATGTCAAGGTCTATTTCCCCTGAACTCCATCTGCGTTCATATTTGGGCATATTGAGTATCCATGCCAAGTTTGGTCCTGATCCAACATTGTTTGAGTCCACAGTGCGATCTGGATGTAGGTGAACTACAACTCCAAAACTCAAGGTCAATGCCCACCAAATGCTTCTAGCATTTTCTCTTGCTTATGAGAGTTCTGTGTGGGAAGTTTGTGTCTTTCTGCCATTCCTGCCAGGATATCTATGTTGTGTTCATCGAAACAGGCCCAGGTTTCACACTGAGTGTAGAAATACATTTTAAAAACATATTAACTATATGTATGACTGTGTTAGAGTGTCATTTTGTGTCATTTTGGTTGGTGGTGTGCCCCAGGACTTTGCAAATGTAAAAAGTGTGCCGCGGCTCAAAAAAGGTTGGGAAACACTGTCCTATGGCATCCATCTATTTGAAGCCCCAGCCCTGCATGCGCCTAGACAGGCAGAAGCTCCTCTAAACAAAGTGGGTTCTTTGCAGTGAAAATGCCGAGCGTTGCCTCTTGACTGAACTTTTATCAACATTCTAAGCAGTACAAATGTAACTGTTGATTCGGAGGCCAAGAATGTATTTTGTGTTCACTGTGTAATGAAAAAAAATATATTGGATAAGAAAGTGTTGCAGATATTTTAGCCATCCTTCTGAGTTTTTTTTAGTGAGATTGTTTCTCGAGCATGTCGGAATTTTACCAGGAATTTTTTTATCTTGTGATTAACAGAAAGACACAACAATTCAAATGTTTTCCACACTCAAACATAAGCCCTTGACGGACATTACAGTTTTCACCGTTATGAGGGAAGGAGTCCCTAGTGGCACAATGGGTTAAACCCTTGTGCCAGCAGGACTGAAGACCGACAGGTTGGAGGTTTGAATCCGGGGAGAGTGCAGATGAGCTCCCTCTGTCAGCTCCAGCTCCCCATGCGGGGACATGTGAGAAGCCTCCCACAAGGATGGTAAAACATCAAAACATCCAGGCGTCCCCTACGCAACGTTCTTGCAGACGGCCAATTCTCTCACACCAAAAGCAACTTGCAGTTTCTCAAGTTGTTCCTGACATGTATAATAACTACTACTACTACTACTACTACTACAAAGGCTCTGGCATAAACCAGTCTAGGTGGTCCCAGTGGTCATCAGCACACCAGGTGTCGTGCCAAAAGATTTCAGCCGGCATTTGGAAACAATAAACATGGTCAAAATTACGATCTGTCAACTGCAAAAGGCCACCTTACTTGGATCGGTGTGCATCATTCGAAAATACATCACACAGTCCTAGACGCTTGGGAAGTGTTTGACTTGTGTTTTTGTGATACGAAATCCAGCATATAGACAGAGGCGGATTAATGCACTTGGCGGAGTAGGCACCCGCCGAGAGCACCAGATCCGCATGGGTGCACCACCGCCGGCTGGAAATTCTGCCTCTGAGTCTGCTGTGTTTCCAGCAGACGCAGAGGCAGAATTACCAGCCGGCGCATAGGCGGAGTTTATTTATTTATTTATTCGATTTTTTTATACCACATTTCTTCGATTTTGCATACCGTTTCCAGCATGCGTGGAGGCTCCGCATGATGGAAACTCCACCTCTGCACCGGCTGGTAACTCCGCCTCTGCGCCTGCTCCAGGTTTGGTTTGGGAGGGGTCACCAAAATAATTTTTACCATGTAAAATTATTATTATTTATTTATTAAAATTATCTTGTGCCGCCTCTGCATATAGATCTCATATGCTGTGACAGACTGTATTTTTGTGACCGTAAAATAATAATAAGAATAAGTAATAGTAGTAGTAGTAGCAGTCGTTATGGGGGAAGTATAGTATGAGAACTATACTAAATCTCCATACCTTTTTCCTTTTTTCTCTCTTTCCAGATTGAAAACCTTGACGTTGCCAATGCCACTGCTGCTCTACTTGCTTCTCTGGGGTAAGTGCCGATGCCAATGTTTCCCTTTGGGATTTGAGCTGTTACTATAAATGAGCATCTCCCAGATGTGTAAGGCTTTATATGGGTTTGCCCACTGTTCTCTCTTGGGGGACTTAGTCTATTATAGCAACTCACTAAATAGAGACTAGGAGTAGGTTCATGGACCCTGGAAGAGGGGGAGTTTCTATAGGGCTTGGGCGGATCCTCAGATGAAACTGGGTCTACACTGTAGAATTAATGCAGTTTGGTCCCTTGCTGTTTAAGGAAGGACCACAGTTGAGAAGAGAGTCCCCTTCCACACTGCCATATATTTTAGTTTTCCAACTTTATACATTTTATGATGATAGGTTGCTGTGAATTTTCCGGGCTGTATGGCCATGTTTCAGAAGAATTCTCTTCTGACGTTTATGATGATACTTATATTATGGATATAAGTTAAGCATCATTCAGGATCCACCTCTATAGCAAATTCTGGGACATTGAATCATAGAATCATAGAGTTGGAAGAGACCTCGTGGGCTATCCAGGCCAACCCCCTGCCAAGAAGCAGGGAAATCACATTCCAAGCAGGGGCGGTCCTACGGTAGGCAAAGGACGCTGCTGCGTGGGGCGCGCCATCTGGGTAAAGGGCGCATTCCCCTGCCCGCCAGACAGCGTCCGGCCGCTCAGGGAAGCCCCGGTGCCAAGGAGGCGCTGCTCCTGCTCCGAGGCGGCAGGGACGGCGGGAGCTCCCTCTCGCCCCGCAGGTAAACGAGCTCGTCGAAGGGGGGAGGGCAGGCTAGCACCGCTCAAGGCTGGGTGGGGGATACTGGGAGCTGTAGTTCCAAAAGGCCTTACAGCAGGCATGGGCAAACCTTGGCCTTCCCTCCAGGGGTTTTGAACTTCCACCATTCCTTCAGCTGGGGAAAAGGAAAGACCCCCCCTGAGGCTATTAGGCTCGCCTCGGGGGCCGCGCAGGGAAGACCCGGTGCCAAGGAGGTGCTGCTCCTGCTCCGGGAAGGCGGGGGCTCGCTCTCGCCCCGCAGGTTGCCAAGCTCGCGGAAAGCAGGGGGGGCAGGCTGGCCCCGCTCAAGGCTGGGTGGGGGATCTTGGGAGCTGTAGTTCCACAAGGCCTTACAACAGGCATGGGCAAAACTTGGCTGAGGGGGGAAATGGAAGGCGCCTGTTAGGAATGGTGGGAGTTGGAGTCCAAAACCCTTGGAGGGAAGGCCAAGGTCTGCCCATGCCTGGTGTAAGGCCTTGTGGAAAAGGCCTGAGGCTGTTTAGGAATGGTGGGAGTTGTGGTGGATATTTTTTTTGGGGGGGGGGACCAAAATAATGTTTGGGGGGGGCACCAAAATAATGTTCGCTTACCATTTAAAATTACCTTAGACCGCCCCTGATTCCAAGCATCCCCGACAGATGGCTATCCAGCCTCTGTTTAAAAGCCTCCAAAGAAGGAGCCTCCACCACACTTCTGGGCAGAGAGTTCCACTGCTGAACAGCTCTCCCAGTCAGGAAGTTCTTCGTAATGTTCAGGTGGAATCTCCTTTCCTGTAATTTGGAGCAATTGTTCCGTGCCCTAGTCTCCAGCGCAGCGGAAAACAAGCTCCCTCCCTCCCTCCACCTTACTGTTCACAAAATTCACTTTCAAACTGCATTCTATGTCAGTGTCAAGGGGGCTACAAAGTGTGTACTGTAGTGGTAGTTTTACAAGGTCTTACCCATACCCTTTTCTGCCCGAGTGTCAGTGCTTCACCAAACTACAAATCTCATCATTCCATAGACAGGTAAAAGTAGCATGAAGCTGCATTACTTCTATAGTGTAGATCAGTGTTTCCCAACCTTTTTTGAGCCGTGGCACACTTTTAACATTAAAAAAATCTGGGGGCACACCACCAACCAAAATGACACAAAATGAAACTATAACAAAGTAAAGAACGCCTCGGGGTTGGTGGCCTTCTGGGAGCAGCTGCTGGGAGTGCTGAAGCCAGGGAGGGGCGGAGCCAGGCTGCGCCATGCCCGCCCCTACCCCGGTTTCACCTCTCCCAGCAGCTGCTCCAGCCTTGAGGGGCAGTGCCAAGCCAGCGGTGCCAGAGCCAGCACAATGCTGGCTTGGCACTGTCCCCTCAAGGCTGGAGCAGCTGCTGGGAGTGCTGAAGTCGGGGGCAGAGCCAGGCCGCGCCATGCCCGCCCCTCCCCCAGCTTCAGCTCACCTACAGGCCACGCCATGCCCCGCCCCCTCCCCCCCCCAGCTTCAGCTCTCTTACAGAGGAGGAGCATGAGCGGTAGATGGGCTTCAGTGGGTGGGGCTCCTCCTCCACGCGGCTTCAGCGAGCGAGGGGCGAGAGTCATGGTGGGAGTCATGGCGGATTGGAGGCTGGCTGGGGAAACGGCCGAAGGAGGCGGCGCACCGGTCCCTTCTTTTTCTTTGCCACTGCCCGGCCCTTCCTCCTCCTCCCCCAAGCAGCAGGAGTTCGGCAGGAAGGGGGGGAGGAAGGGGGGCAGAGAGCTTTTCTCGCGGCACAGCAGGAGGTCCGTCACGGCACACTAGTGCGCCACGGCACACTGGTTGAGAAAGACTCGTGTAGATGTACCCTTAGGCATTCCTAGAGAAAACATTTAATCAAATCCACCAAAGTCAAACTGCAAATTTGGATGACTGAGTATACAGGCAGTCCCCAAGTTACAAATATCTGACTTATAAGCGACTCATAGTTAAGAACAGGGGTGAGACAACAGGAAGTGAGAGAAATCTATCCCTTGGAAGGGAAATCGACTTCTGGAGGAATTAACATGGGAAAAAGGTGAAACCACTGAAGCTTTCTCACCAACCCTTGTTTACACCACAAGCCACATTTTTCAAAATCCAATTCTCACAGGGACAGAAAATGGGGTGAAATCTTCTGAACAGGGGCACAGACGGCAAAATAAACACCACAGGGATGTTAGCCCTTCCCTATGCCATCCAAAACATATATATTCGGCTGGAGTTACACTTAAAAATGTGCCTGTTTTGACTTACAAATTCAACTTAAGAACAAACCTACAGAACCTACCATATATACTCGAAGATTAAGCAAAGTTTTTCAGCAATTTTTTGAGCTGAAAAGCCTACCTCGGCTTATAATGGGGTCAAGGTCAAAGCCAGGTAGAGGAGCCTGGAGGGAATTACTTGGTCTCTCTCTCTCTCTCTCTCTCTCTCTCTCTCTCTCTCTCTCTCTCTCTCTCTCTCTCTCTCTCTCTCTGTCTCTCTCTCTATATATATATGCTGTTGTCGTCGTGAGTACCTTAAAAACAAAAAAACTACAGGGGCCAATACCCACCAAATTTGGCAGCAAAACATCTCACAACGCAAGGTGTGACCAACAGTAAAAATCCCCCCAAAGGACCCCTCAAAATTCATTAAATTAACAAAATGCAGATCCTCCATTGTCCCGCTCTGGCCCCGCCTCCTCTCCCTTGCCGCAGTCCTCCCTTCTTCCCTCTAGCGAGCATTTCTTCCTTCTTTCCCTTTGGCCAGGGAGGGAGATGTGGATGAGGGGCAAAAAGAGGCCATGCCCCGTTCCGGCCCCACCCCCTACTCCAGCCCCAGCCCCGTCCCTTCCCTGCTCTGGCCCCGCCCCCTCTCCCTCACCGCACCCCCCTCCTTCCCTCTAGCATTCCTTCTTTTTTTGGTATCTATTTTATTTAATTTAACAGTGACTGCTGTATTTTCCATCCTAGGCTTATACTCTAGTTCAGTGTTTCCCAACCTTTCTTGAGCCACAGCACATTTTTTACATTTACAAAATCCTGGGGCACACCACCAACCAAAATGACACAAAATGACACTCTAACGCAGTCATACATATAGTTAATATGTTTTTAAATGTATTTATACACTCAGTGTGAAACCTGGGCCTGTTTCGATGAACACAACATAGATATCCTGGCAGGAATGGCAGAAAGACACAAACTTCCCATACAGATATCCCATAGCCAAGAGAAAATGCTATAAGAGTTTGGTGGGCATTGACCTTGGGTTTTGGAGTTGTAGTTCACCTATATCCAGAGAGCACTGTGGACTCAAATAATGTTGGATCAGGACCAAACTTGGCATGAATACTCAATATGCCCAAATGTGAACACAGATGGAGTTTGGGGAAAATAGACCTTGACATTTGGGAGTTACAGTTTCTGGGATTTAGAGTTAACACATAAACAAAGAGTATCCTGAACTCTTGCAACAATGGAATTGAACCAAACTTGGCATATTGAACTTTCATTGCCAACAGGAAGTAATGAAAGGGTTTGCTTGGGAATTGACCTTGAGTTTGGAAGTTGTAGTTCACCTACACCCAGAGAGCACTGTGGACTGAAATGATGGCTCTGGACCACACTTGAAATGAATACTCAATATGCCCAAATATGAACGGAGATGGAGTTCAGGGGAAATAGATCTTGCCATTTGGGAGTTGTAGTTGCTGGGATTTATAGTTCCCCTACAATCAAAGAGCATTCTGAACCCCACCAATGATAAAACTGGGCCAAACTTCCCACACAGAACCCCCAGGTGGCTCCCTTCCTGAATGGCTCTCTCCCTCTTCCACACCAGAAGGGAAGGCACTCACTCGGTCTGCAGTTGCCTTCCTTCCTTCCTTCTTTCCTGCGGTTCGAAAGAAGAATCCGGTGGGCCTGCCTCGGACTGTGCTCCTCACTTCCGCTTCCATTCCCCGCCCTCCCTTGATTGGAGGCTCGCTGGCTGAGGAAACGGCTGAAGGAGGTGGCGCCCCGGCCCCTTCTTCTTCGCCGCTGCCCGGCCCTTCCTCCTCCCCCAAGCAGAAGGAGTTCGGCAGGAGGGGGAAGAAAGGGGGGAAGAGAGGCTTTACCGCGGCACACCAGGTGATCACTCACGGCACACTAGTGTGCCGCGGAACAGCGGTTGGGAAACACTGCTCTAGTTAATACGTTTCCCCAGGTTTTTTTGTGGTAAAATTAGGTGCCTCGGCTTATATTCAGGTCGGTTTATACTTGAGTATATACGGTATGTTGTTCAAAACTTGGGGACTGCCTGTAAAGAAGGTGACATTAATACTCCGAGAAAAAATCTTAAAGTTGCAGTTCTCTGTACTGTCCTTGCTTTTCCTCTGACACGCCATGTTTTGCACGTGGCAAATTAAATAGAGTGGTACGAGCTCACCGACTGCCCAGGATTGACACAAGCCGTTGTAGGTCTGTGCCAGTTTTCAAACCCGTTCAGTAAGAACTTGCAGGCAGCGACCTGATTCGACGCGTGCTGTGCAGAAGTCATGCCTGGCAGGTCCTTTATGAATGAGACACTGCAGGGGCTGGAAGGAGCCAGGCGTGGCTGAGCCTGCCCCTGCCCTGCGTCAACTGAGGCTTTCTCAATCCTCTTTCCCTCCCAACCTCAGTTCTGTCCCTTGCTTACAGTCACATGTGTGCAGTAGTATCCACAAAGGCACTGCCATTACTCCTGTTGGGTAATAGTTAATTGTGTAGTGTCATCACTTGTTTGCTGCCTTGAGTCCCTATGGGGAGAAAGATGACGATAAAATAATAATAATCTATATATATAAAAATCTTCATATCGTTGTTATAGGCTTAAAAACAACAAAACCACTGAATGCAGAAACACCAAATTTGGCCACAAAACCCCGAACGGTACAAGGTATGACCAACACATGGAAAATTTCACAAAAAGCCCAAACAACCACTTCAAAAAAAGCAAAAAACAAAGGAAACTACATTTCCCGGCATCCCTGCGCCAAAGGTAGACAGAGCATGAGCGGAAATACTGCGCACGCTTGCAAACCCCTTCTCTCCCTTCCTTCCCCCCACTGGCCCCACACCCTCTCCCTCGTCTCACTCCCCCTTCCTTCTCTTTAGCAAACTAGGGAGGGGGGTATGTGGTGGAGGGGCAATAACAGGCCCTGCCCCCTGCTCCACCCCCACCCCCTACTCCAGCCCCTTCCCTGCCCCTTCCCCGCTCCACCCCCCCCCATTCGAGAAGAGAAGGGAAGGAGGGAAAAAGGGAGGGAGAAGTGATAGAGCAAAGGAAAAATGGGAGGAAGGAGGGAAAGGAGGGAGGGAAGGGAGAAGTAGAGAGCTGAAGGATGAGGTGACAGGGAGGAGAGGAAGAACAAAAGACAGGAAGTGATGTTGTTGTTGTTCTTCTTATTAACCAGACCTTCTCATACCACCAGACTGCGCCACAGCAATGTGTGGCCAGGTACAGCTAGTAATAATAATAATAATTATTATTATTATTTGGTGCATCTTCTACACAGTAAAATTAATGTATTATCGAAGGCTTTCATGGCTGCAATCACTGGCTTGTTGTGAGTTCTCTGGGCTGTACGGCCATGTTCCAGAAGCATTCTCTCCTGATATTTCACCTGCATCTATGGCAGGCATCCTCAGAGTTTGTGAGGTTTGTTGGAAATTAGGAAAATGGGGTCTATATCTCTGTGGAATGTCTAGGGTGAGAGAAAGAACTCTTGCCTGTTTGAGGTAGGTGTGAATGCACCGGGAATGTGGTGCAGCTGGCTGGGTGTCAGCTGCATAAGATCTCTACTGACCAGAAGGTCATGAGTTTGAGGCCTGCCCGGGTTGGGATGAGCTCTCGACCAATTGTGTAGGCCGTTGTCGACCTTTGCAACCCAAAAGGCAGTTGCATCTGTCAAGTAGGAAATTTAGGTACCACTCGAGTGGGGATGCTAAATTTAACTGATTTAAGGGGCCATAAAATCTCCAGGAAGTACACAAAAATGAAGGAATGCGACAGCTCCTCCTGGTGGCCAGCAGCTGGAATGTTAAATTGCCTCTATGTTTGTCTATATCTGTTGTATATCAAATGGCATTGAATGTTTGCCTGTATATGTGCGATCCACCCTGAGTCCCCTGCGGGGTGAGAAGGGTGGAATAGAAATGAAATAAATAAATAAATAAATAAATAAATGGCCAGCTTGATTAGCATTTAATGGCCAGCAGTTTCAGGGTTTGGCTTCTTACTGCCTGGGGGAATCCTTTATTGGGAGGTGATTAGCTGGCCCTGATTATTTCTTGTCTGGAATTCCCCTATTTTTGAATGTTGTTCTTTATTTACTATTATGATTTTAGAGGGTTAAAATTTTTTTTTACTGGCAATCACCTTCCAAAAAGGATTCCCCCAGGCAGTAAGAAGACAGACCTTGAAACAGCCAGGCCATTAAACGCTAATCAAGTTGGCCAACTGGAACATTCACACCTATCTCAGACAGACAAGAGTTCTTTCTCCCTCCCCAGAAATATAAATCCCATTTTCCTAGTTTCCAACAGACCTCACAACCTCTGAGGATGCCTGCCATAGATGCAGGGGAAACGTCAGGAGAGAGTGCTTCTGGAACATGGCGATACAACCCGGAAAGCTTACAACAACCCAAAATTAATTTAGTTTGATGTCACTTTCACTACCATAGTTCATGGGAGTTGTAGTTTTCTAAGGTCTTTGGCCACCTTTGCCATAGAGCGTTGGTGCCTCGCCAAACTACAACTCCCAGGATTCTACAGCATTGAGACATATCTTTGAAAGTGCTGCCAAACTGCATTGATTCTCCAGTGGAGGTGTACCCTAAAACATTTTTTAAAGTCACCTTGTTCTTGACATAAGTATGTAGCAATGTCCCCATGAGGATTGTGTTGGCATCAGTCAGCTTTCCTGCTTTGTATCTGTAAAGTCAGAGGGAAAGCTAGTGAATGTATACATTTATGGGGCCTTTGAAGCCTTTCAGTGCCAGAAGGAAGAGTGGGCTTCAGTCACCCCATTCTCCCTCTATCCCTTCCTCCTTCCTCCAACTCCCGGTAGGCTGTTAGGAACTGTGGGAGTTGAAGTCCAAAACACCTGGAGGGCCAAAGTTTGCCCATGCCTGGTGTATATAGTAATTGTTTCCTGGACTACAGCTCCCAAAAGCCCCTTCCAACCAGCATAGCCAACACCCAATTCTTCCAGACTGTAGGATTCTAGGCTATGTTGTCCAAAATGTAACTTTTAAAACTGTGCCAAACATACATGCATCTCTACTATGGCTGGAATTGCACATTCTCCAACTTCATCCGTCTCCAGGTTTGTTCGCTGCCTAGCCACTGCTCAGAGAAAGTTGTGATATCTGTGAGAGCTATAGTTTCCTCCATCCTGATGGGTAGCATTCCTTAGCTGTTGCCGCTTTCCCCTTGGCATGTCTACACCTTTGCCGTGTTACTCTGGTCCTGGCACATCCAGACCCCGTTCTGATCTGAAGACTGACGGAGAAGGTCATAGGCAGGTCAGCACCGTGTTCTGCCAGGACTAACAAGCACCCTTTGTGCTGTAGCATTAAAAGCTTGGGCATGTGACAGACCTTTTCCTGCGGATGCCGAGAAGCATAAGGTGTAGCAGGAGGAGGAGGGGTCCCTACTTCTTCAATCTCAATGCTAGGACTGTCATTAAGCAGGGGGCAGCTCTCACAGGCAGTGCATTTGGGGTGTCATCAAAGGACAGCAAAGGCAGGTTGCGGATCCCTTGTGCCCTGCAATGTTTGGGATGCTGTTTTTGGGCTTTTTTTTAATGTTACATATACAGATATGGTTTTCGCCCTCAGACAACTGCAAGAGAAATGTAGAGAGCAGAACAAAGGACTCTATGTAACATTTGTCGACCTCACCAAAGCCTTCGACACTGTGAGCAGAAAAGGTCTGTGGCAGATACTGGAACGTCTAGGATGTCCCCCCAAATTCCTCAAAATGATTTTCCTGCTCCATGAGGGCCAGCGCGGTCAAGTCAGATACGACGATGCTCCCTCACAGCCCTTTCTCATAACTAATGGAGTGAAGCAAGGTTGTGTTCTTACACCAACCCTATTGACAATCTTCTTCAGCATGATGCTGCAAAGTGCTATGGCAGACCTCGAAGAAGAAGACGGCATTTATATACGCAATCGTACTGATGGCAGCTTGTTCCACTTAAGCCGTCTGAGGGCTCGCACGAACTATCTAGTCCGTGAGCTGCTTTTTGCTGACAATGCTGCCCTTGTCGCCCCTTCACAAGCGGCCCTGCAGCGCCTAACATCCTGCTTTGCAACAGCTGCAGAGCTGTTTGGGCTGGAAGTCAGCCTGAAGAAAATGGAAGTCCTCTACCAGCCCGCACCACAGGAAGAACACCATCATCCCCACGTCAGCATAGGCAATTCTGTGCTTAAGTCCGTTCAGCAGTTCACCTCCCTGGGAAGCATCATCTCTTCAGATGCCAAGATTGATAAAGAGATAGATCACAGATTAGCAAAGGCATAGAGTGCATTTGGAAGGCTTCACAAAAGAGTCTGGAGCAACAAGCACCTGAGGCAAAGCACCAAAATCAGTGTGTACAGAGCTATCCTACTGTCTATTCTCCTCTATGGGTCTGAAACATGGGTCACCTATCGCCAACACCTACGACTCCTCGAACGCTTTCATCAGCGCTGTCTTTGCACAATCCTAAATATACACTGGACCGATTATGTGACTAATATTGCTGTCCTTGAGCAAGCAGGGATCGCCAGCATTGAGGCCATGCTATTGAGAACACAACTGCCCTGGGCAGGGCACGAGGTCTCTAGGATGGAGGACCACCGCCTCCCAAAGATACTACTCTAAGGTGAACTCTCCACGGGTCAGCGCAAGAGAGGCGCCCCCAAAAAGAGATATAAGGACTCCCTGAAACAACATCTCAGGCTTGGCCAGATTGATCACCAACAATGGTCCACCCTGGCCTCACATCGGGAGGCATGGAGACGCACTATCCACAATGCTGCGGCCTCTTTCGAGAAGACACGCCGAATGGGTCTTGAAGAGATACGACAACGCAGAAAGAACCACAACTTGGAAACAACATCACCCAAGTAGACTTTCTGCTGTGCTTTCTGCAACCTAACTTGCTTATCTCAAATTGGCCTTTTTTTAGTCATCAACGCACTTGTAGAAAGCGTGGCATGAGTCCTTCCTGAATCTTCGTTAGTGAAGTAATGCAGAGAGAGAAACATATACGTACATATCACAGAAATGGGACCTAAATCGAAGAAATAAATAAATAAATAAATAAATAAATAATAAACCTACACGTGAGGTTCACTTATGTTGCATATATAGCCTGAAAGGAATTTTATTTATTTATTTACTATATTTCCATACCGCCCCTCTCAGCATGAAAGCGACTCGAGGCAGTGTACACATGGCAACGAATGCCCACAAGATAAAACACATTCAAACAATTAATAAAACAACCATCTAAAAACAATACAATTAGCAATTAAAATTATAAAATACACTTCGTAGCGTCTCATTATTAAAATCAGTTTCCGTTGTGTCGTCGTATCATTCCGTAGGTGTCAGTTAAATAATTATACTTCATCTGCAAATGCCTGCTCGAACAGCCAAGTCTTAACTTTCTTTCAAAATGTTAAGAGGGAGGGGGCTGATCTAATGTCCTTAGGGTGTGCGTTCCATAGCCAAGGGGCCACTGCTGAGAAGGCCCTGTCTCTCGTCGCCACCAATCGAGTCAGCAAAGAAGGCGGGACCAAGAGCAGGGCCTCCTCAGACGATCTTAAACACCTAGATCAGGGGTGCTCAGAATGGTGATCTCGATCACCAGGGTGATCTTCGGGCCTCATCCTGGTGATCTTCAGACCCCTGACCAGGTTTTTGCTGTAGGTGCTCTTCACGCGCCCCTGCACGGTGCAAAGAAGTCCTCCGTCGTTGCTCCTCCCCGCTCCCTTCTCGTGCGCCGCCTCCAAAAGCTCCAGAGTTGAAGAGGCAGAATGGGCCCCCTCTTTTGGATTCCTCCTCCTGCCTCCGTCCTTCTCCAGCCACTCTGAGTCGTAGGAGACCAAAGGGGGCGGGCCTGGATGATGCGATGCATGGCTGACCCCGCGCACATGCGCAGAAGTGCCCATTCTGCCTCTCAGACTTCTTGTGAGCTCTTGGAGGCGGCATGCATGCTGGCAGCGTGGAAATAGGAGCAACAACAGAGGAGAAGAAGAAGGACGCTTTGGGGTCATTTCCTTACCGCATCTCAAAGGTCGGTCTTTTTACTTTGGGGTGGGTGCTTGATTGTTCTGTGACATGTCTCTTTGTTTATTTTTAATGTTTAAAAATGGCATTTTAGCTCCAAAGCCTCTCTGCTTGCTTTGTTCCTTGAGAAATATATGTTGGGGAATATGGAAATGTGGGAGAAATGGGGTGGTTGGATGTATTTTTGCATGCCCCTTTGTTTACCTTGCTGAGTATTAAATGGCCTTGCAGTTCAAAAGCTCTCTTCTTATTTTCTGGCTGATAATATGTCTGGTAATATGGCAGTGTGGGAGAAATGGGGTGGTTGGATGTATTTACGCATGTCCCTTTGTTTACCTTGCTGAGTATTAAATGGCCTTGCAGTTCAAAAGCCTCTCTTCTTACTTTCTGGTTGATAATATGTGTGGTAATATGGCAGTGTGGGAGAAATGGGGTGGTTGGATGTATTTTTATTCTCTGTTTTATATTGTTGTTAAAAATTGAAATGTTGATGTTTTATAACTTCATTTTATGTAAACTGCCCCGAGCCTGCTGGAAGGAGCGGTACATAAAAATGAATAATAAATATAAATAAATAAGAAAATAGTTATACGTTTTACATTTCTGGGTGGGTGATCTCTGGGACTTGGTTTTTTAATCAGTAGCTCCCATGCTGAAAAAGTGTGAGCACCCCTGACCTAGATGGTTCATAGGGAGAGATGCGTTCAGACAGATAAGCTGGACCAGAAACAGTTTTTGTTGAAAGTGAATAAATTAAACCAGGGCTGTCCAACTGCCGGCCCTGCAGGTGTTTTGGACTTCAACTCCCAGAAATCCCAGCCAGTTTACCAGCTGTTAGGATTTCTGGGATTTGAAGTCCAAACACCTGCAGGGCCGGCAGTTGGACAGCCCTGAATTAAACCATGGGTACTAGTCATATAGATAGTAAAGTTAAAGATTTTCCCTTGACATTAAGTCTAGTCGAGTCCGACTCTGGGGAGTGGTGCTCATCTCCATTTCTAAGTTGAAGAGCTGGTGTTGTCCATAGACACCTCCAAGGTCATGTGGCCAGCATGACTGCAAGGAGTGCTATTACTTTCCTGCTGAAGCGGTACCTATTGATCTACTCATATTTGCATGTTTTCGAACTGCTAGGTTGGCAGAAATTGGGGCTAACAACAAGAGCTCACCCCATCCCACAGATTAAACCACCGTTCTTCTGGCCAGCAAGTTCTGTAACTTTAACCTACTGCGCTAACATGGCCCCCACCTAAATATCTTCTTCTCTTCTTCTTCTTCTTGGCTTTTCTTCGCAAACAAAGATTCAGGAAGGACTCATCCCACGCTTTCTACAAGCGTGTTGATGACTAAGAAGGCCGATCCGAGATAGGCAAGTCTGGTTGCAGAAAGCACAGCAGAAAGTCTCCTTTGGTGATGTTGTTTCCAAGTTGCGGTTCTTACTGCGTTGTCGTTTCCCTTCAAGACTCATTCGGCGTGACTTCTCGAAAGAGGCCGCAGCATTGTGGGTAGTGCATCTCCATACCTCCCGATGTGAGGCCACATAAATATAGTGGTCATATTATATACATATTTCTGTTCTATCAACTGTTGAGGGAGGTGACAGGGTTGGTGCAGTTTCAGGTATGCTACTGAACTTCTCATAGGCAATGTGATGAAGGAAAAATGCTCCACTAGGTATGGCACCATCTCCACATGTTGGTTTGTTTGTACTTTGGTTTCTTTTGGGAAAAGTCCCGGTGCCTCAAAATACCTTGAAATGATGTTGGTCTGTTCTTTCTTCTTTTTCAACCAGTCCAGGTAGCTGAAGCTCAAGGTCCTGAAGAGCCTGACCTGTTGTATCATGGCTGTTCAGAGGGGAGTTGCTACCCAGCCACCGGGAATCTTCTCATTGGGAGGGACCAGAGCTTGAGCGCTACCTCGACATGCGGCTTGGAAAGCCCTCAGGACTACTGCATTGTCAGCCATCTACAGGTAATGCTGCTTGAGGACAGGTCTGGGCGTATAAATCTTGTCAAAAAGGCTGATCAGCGGGGCAATATAATAATAATAACACTTTATTTATTTATTTATTTATTATTTATTTACTTACGTTATTTCCACCCTGCTCTTCTCACCCCCGCAGGGGGACTCAGAGCACCTTACATGGCAACAATTAGATGCCGTAGGGCAGGGGTGCCCACACTTTTTCATCATGCGAGCTACTGTATGAACAATCACGTTGAAAAGATCACCTGTTGTGCATGTGAGCGTGCGCCCGCACGCTCCTACTGCAGCCTTCCGTCCGTGCGGGGCTTCTTTCTTGCCTGCCCACGAACTCGCCGCCGAGCACAACCGGGAAGGGGATCCTCCTTGCCTGCATGCGCGCTCTCTCTAATGTCTTCGTTGCCTTCCTCCTTCCTGCTGCGTGCTTTTGCTGGCAGGAAGTCCCCATCCCATCCTGCTTCTTGCGTGCACAGCAGGCCCCTCCCATGCACGCAGCAGGAGGGTATATATAGGCGCACCCGCCAGCGCTCCAACCAGATATGGCTTCGGCGGCAGCTCGGAAGGCGCAGGGCTGGGAAGAGGGGCTGCCTGGCTGCTGCCTTGGCCAGGAAACTCAACAGAGAGGGACCCACGTGAGGCTGGAGCCTCCCCACAGCAGCCTCCCCCCTCCTCCCTCGAGGCTTCCTTACCTGGGCATGAGAAGGAAGAGTGGAAGAGGTGCTTCCCCAAAGTGACAGATGCAGCAGGGGGCACCCTTCCTTCCTTTCGAGGGTGTCACTCAGAAAGGACGCCCAAGTGGACGGCTGGCAGGAAGGAGGACCCCTCTCACTGGTGCCAGTCCAGTGCCACCAGAGAGAGAGAGAGAGAGAGAGAGGGTGGCTCTTCCTAGCTGGCTCTGAAGAGCGACCCTCTCTCTGTCTCTCTCTCTGTCTCTCTCTCGCTCTCAGGCCCTCGCCGCCTTTCTCCGAGGGCGAGGAAGGCGAGGCGGAGAAAGGTGAGGGCAAGCAGTAGCAGCAGTGGAGTCTCCGTCCCCGCAGCCCCCTCCTCCTCGGGTTCAGCCCCAGGTGAGGCCCAAAGATCACCCGGAAGAGGATCACCTAGGTGCTCCCGATCACCATAATGAGCACCCCTGCCGTAGGGATACAATATAAAAAGATAAAAAACATATACAAAGCACAGATTAAAATACATTAATTACAATAACATTATCTACTCAATCCAAAAGGCCTTTCCATTTCAACAATCACAAGGTCCGTTTCAATGTTCAGTGCCATTATATTCATTGTCCAAACGCCTGGTTCCACAGCCACATCCTTAATTTCTTTCTGAAAAAAAGGAGGGATGATGGCGATCTAATTTTGCCGGGGAGCGAGTTCCATAGGAGGGGGGGGGGGTGTCACCACGGAGAAGGCCCTGTCCCTCGTCCCCTTCAGTCGTGTTTGCGTAGCTGGTAGGATCGTGAGCAAGGCCTCCCCGGTGGATCTTAGGCTACGAGGTGGAACGTAAAGGGAGATATGTTCGGACAAGTAAGCTGGGCCAGAGTCGTATAGGGCTTTATAGGCCAAGACCAGCAATTTGAATTGTGCTCGGAAATGGATCGGCAGCAAGTGGAGTTGACGCAATTGCTCCAGTGAGCAATCTAGGTGCCGCCCCTTGGACTAGTTGAAGTTTCTGAACAGTCTTCAAAGGCAGCCCCACGTAGAGCGCGTTGCAGTAATCTATTCGGGATTACTTTATTTATATTCCACTCTATTTCCCTGAAAAGACTCCGAGTAGATTGCAACATACACAGATAGGCAAACATTTAACACCTTTAATACAGTGTAATAACAATGACATACAAATAAACAGAACAAAGGTAAAGGCTTCCCCTTTCATCTCTGGCTTGCTGAAGGCAATGCTCGACTCTGGCCCTGGGGAGGTGCTCTTACTCCATTTCCAAGCTGAGGAGCCTGTTGTCCATAGACACCTGTTGGTCGTGTTGCCAGCATGGCTGCCTGGGCACTTTTTTTACCTTTCCACCAAAGCAATACCTATTGACCTACCCACATTTGCATGTTTCTGAACTGCTAGGTTGGCAGGAGCTAGGGCTCACCCCTACCAATGCCTTCAAACCACCCATCTTTACATCAGCAGATTCAACAGTTCAACAGTTTAATCCATTGTGCCACCACAGCAACAGTATTTCCTGCACATGTGTTTACAGTGCATTCTCACATAGGTGTGTAACTGTCATTTTATATTAAGATGCCCCGCAAAATGTGAAAATCCACAGGAGTGGCAGGTAATACATTTATTATTATGTTACTGACATGAAAACACAGTATGTTACTGCAAACGAGATCTATATGCTGGATTTCGTATCACAAAATCACAAGTCAAACACTTCCCAAGCATTTATTATTATTATTATTATTATTCAAACAGAAAGCAATACAGAGACCAATGTACACAAAGCAAAACACAATATCCCTGCACAAAACAAATGTTATTTTAATAGTATAACAACCAACAGAGTTCAATCTAAAAAGCAATCATCCTACAATCATCAGGGGCCCATCTCCCTTCGCTCTCTCTCCCTCCTTCTCTCTCTCTCTCTCTGCTTGTGACTATAGGGAACAGTAATGCTCATTGGGAGGGACCAGAGCTTGAGCGCTACTACCTCGACATGCGGCTTGGAAAGCCCTCAGGACTACTGCATTGTCAGCCATCTACAGGTAATGCTGCTTGAGGACAGGTCTGGGCGTATAAATCTAGTCAAAAAGGATGAACATCGGGGCAATATAATAATAATAACACTGTATTTATTTATTTATTTATTATTTATTTACTTACGTTATTTCCACCCTGCTCTTCTCACCCCCGCAGGGGGGGACTCAGAGCACCTTACATGGCAACAATTAGATGCCGTAGGGATACAATATAAAAAGATAAAAAACATATACAAAGCACAGATTAAAATACATTAATTACAATAACATTATCTACTCAATCCAAAAGGCCTTTCCATTTCAACAATCACAAGGTCCATCTCAATGTTCAGTGCCATTATATTCATTGTCCAAACGCCTGGTTCCGCAGCCACATCTTTAATTTCTTTCTGAAAAAAAGGAGGGAGGATGGCGATCTAATTTTGCCGGGGAGCGAGTTCCATAGGAGGGGGGGTGTCACCACCGAGAAGGCCCTGTCCCTCGTCCCCTTCAGTCGTGTTTGCGTAGCTGGTAGGATCGTGAGCAAGGCCTCCCGGTGGATCTTAGGGCGAGGTGGAACGTAAAGGGAGATATGTTCGACAAGTAAGCTGGGCCAGAGTCGTATAGGGCTTTATAGGCCAAGACCAGCAATTTGAATTGTGCTCGGAAATGGATCGGCAGCCAGTGGAGTTGACGCAATTGCTCCAGTGAGCAATCTAGGTGTCAGGATTGGGAGACCTGAGCTTGGGAGAAGTTCAGGCTGCCATCCTGCCATGAAATTGCACCGACCTTTGTCCCAGTTATTTGATGACCTTGGCTCCAGCTGCATAGAGCCGGTGCTGAGTCAAGTGGGAGTGACGTAACCCAGATGTGTGTGTGGCTCTGGAGGAAGTGAGGTAACTCCTCCGAGCCTGACATTGGACAATTGACTCATAACGCTGACTCATGGGGCCATGAGGTCACATCCCTTTGACTATGGGATATGCTGAATCACCGGACATGGTGCAACCCTGCTTGACATTGCATGGGCAATGGGGAGGGACTCGGGTATATAAGGTGTGTTTGGGTGGCGGTGCTTTTTTGCTTCACATGTGTCGTACCTACAATAAAATCGTGTTGGACCGTGCTACAACCTACGCGTGATCCTTATCGAGTATTGAAGAGTCGTTACAGAAGCAAAAGCCCTTTTTTCAACTATCCCAGCAATGGAGAGGTTGGCTTGGAGAGAGGAGGAGACTTCACTTACTATTCCTGGATGGATGGCGGAGTATCGGTTGAGCGTCCTAGATCTCCCTTGGGAGTGTGGACTGTTGGCGGCCATCCAGGAGGAAATCCGGCTCAGAGGAGGTGCCCGGCGCAACCGGCTGGCATGGGAAGAGGTGTTACCCGGCCAGCCAGAGGTCCCTCAAGGAGGGAAGTGTTGTCTCAGGAGTTTGGGGCCCGCATGAAGAAAGAGCCATTACGGGTTGAATTTGGAAGGAGAAGCCTGTAAAGTGGCCTTTTTTGCTGCTGCGGTGCAAGATCATATGGAGGACTACGGTCACCTTTATCCCAGCGACAGCAGCCGAGTGCAGGCCATCGGAGCGGTGTTCAAAGGAAGGGCAGCTGAATGGTATGTCCAATGCCATGACCGCCGGACCCGTGTTTAAGATCTGTAAAATTTTTTGCAGGCGATTCGAATAGGTTTCGAGATCCATTGAGAGGATTAAAGCCAAGGAAGCGCTTGCGCTGCCTGACCAGGGATCCCGGTCCGTCACCGAATATGCAGAAGAGTTTATGGGGTTAGCTGGGAAAATCGCTGAGTGGTCCCCTGCTACCCTACTTGAGCTGTTTAAGGACGGATTGCGGAAGGAGATCCTTGAATGGTGTCTGCATCGGGATGATCCTGGCGACATTGATGGGTGGATCCAGTTGGCCGGCAGTGTGGAGGGAATCCTTGCCCAGGTGCAGCGGCGTCGTTTCCAGCCTGCGAGATCCAGGGGATCCAGTCGTGGTGCGGTGGAAGGGCGATTCCGAGGAGGAGAGCCTAGACGCGGTGGTGACAACCGATCCAGTGTTACGAGGAGGCCAACAATGGGACGGGGCCTTTGTTTCATTTGTTCTCAACCCGGTCATTTTGCGTCCCAATGCCGGCAGAGGCAGGTGCTGGAGCCAGTGAAGGTGGCCTCTGCTAAAGCAGCAAGTGGGGACAATGATGATAAAAAAGTGTTAGGGTGAGCTCTAATATACAATGTACCTTGGGATTGTATAAAGGGGATAAGATTGTGGAAAGGAAAGCTTTAGTAGACTGTGGATGTTCAGAGAACATTATGTCCCCAAAGTTGATAGGAGAGTTGGGTGGGGGGACAAAACCCTTAGAAACGCCCATAACTTTTGCTCAGTTGGATGGGTCTTTTATTGAGGGTGGCCCGTTCTCTGTGGGGACTAACGATTTAAAGGGTCGGGTGGGACCCTGGGAGGGGGATATTGACTTTGTGGTAGCCCCCATTAAAGGGCATGAGGTGGTGTTGGGGATGCCATGGCTAGAGCAGGCCAACCCCAAGATTGATTGGAAGACAGGAATTGTACAATGTGCCCTTAATAAAGAGAAGGAGGATAAGAGCGAAGTGCAAGGGGTGCCTGTAGAGTATTAGGATTATGGATGTGTTTAATCCGGTCTTAGCTCAGGTCTTCCCTTCGCAATGTACAGTGTAGTATAGAGGTCAAGAGGGAGCTGTTTTACCTAAGCCCAAGATATATGCCATGACAGTGAAAGAGAAGGAGGCTTTGAGGAGCAGATAGATGTGGGTATTTGAGTAGGGGTTTATTCGAAGGTCCGAGTCTCCCATTGCGGCCCCAGTTTTGTTTCGTGAGAAGGATGGCAGGTTGCGGTTGTGTATTGATTATAGAGGGTTGAATGCTGTCAGTACTACCAATTGTTATCCTTTACCGTTGATCAAGGATTTGTTAGGTCAGTTGGGAGGTGGTAAGGTTTTTACCAAGTTGGATTTGATTGACGCGTTTCATATGGTGAGAGTGAAGAGGAGTGATCAATGAAAGACTGCTTTCTCTTGCCCCCTCGGGCTGTACGAATGGGTCGTAATGCCATTCGGATTGGCGGGGGCTCCCGGTATTTTCATGCAATTAATAAATGAGGTGTTGCACCCCCTTTGTATAAGGGGTGTTTGTGTATTTGGATGATATTGTGATTGTGACGCGCACCAGAGATGAGCATGTTAGTTTGGTAAGAGAGGTGTTGGAAAGGTTGCGACAAGCGAGTCTGTATGTGAAATTGAGTAAGTGTGAGTTTGGCAAGGCTCAGATTGATTTCCTGGGATATAGGATTAGTGGAGATGGAGTTGCGATGGATCCGGCTAAGGTGGAGGATGTGTTGAATTGGGAAGCTCCGCAGACTCGTAGGCAGTTACAGGCTTTTTTGGGGTTGGCCAATTTTTATCGCACTTTTATATCTGAGTTTTCGGCGATAACCCTCCCGCTTACTGAGTTATTAAGAACCAAGGGTAAGGGTGAGTCAAAGAGGACTAAGTCTCCAGGTGCTAAGCTGGATTGGACGAAGGAATGTCAGGAGGCGTTTGTGGCATTAAAGAAAGCTTTTACTGATGGACCTCTATTAATGCATCCGGATGTGGAGAAGCCCTTCGTGGTGCAGTGTGACGCGTCTGCTTGGGCTTATGGTGGAGTGTTGTTGCAGGAGGATGAGCGAGGCAGATTGAAGCCGTGTGCTTATTTTTCTAAAAGTTTGGAGAGCATGAGCGGAAGTGGCCAGTCTGGGAAAAGGAGGCGTTTGCTGTGCGGAATGCTTTACAAACGTGGCGGCAGTTTTTGGAAGGTGCTGCTTTCCCTTTTGTGGTGATGACTGATCATCAGAACCTCCAGTATCTGAGAAACCCTCAAAAGTTGTCTCCCAAATTGGTGAGGTGGGCTCAGTTTTTTGCTAGGTTTGATTTTCGGCTGCAACATATAAGGGGCAAGGAGAATGTGGTGGCTGATGCTTTGTCTCGGTATCCGAGTGTAGGAGAGAATGAGTTGCATAAGTCCGGAGAGGTGTTTGCCAGGGAGCATTGGGGTCTGGCTGTGCAGACAAGGTCCCAGACGGCGTGTGAGGTTAAGAAGGAAGAAGGAGTGATAGACGAATGGAGTTTAGAGTTGCAGAAGGGTTATGTAGGTGATGTATGGTTACAGAGTCATGAGAAAAGTGTAAGTCATTGAACGGTCTGTGGATTATGGGAGGTAAGGTGTATGTCCCTCAGAGTATGAGAGAGAAAGGTACTGAGGTTGAATCACGATCATAGATCTGCTGGTCATTGGGGGTCACGAAAACTCTTTTGACCTAAAGAAGAGGTATTGGTGGCCAGGCATGAGGGCTGAGGTGAAGAAGTATGTAGAGTGTTGTGAGACGTGTAGGAATAAGGTTCCCTCTGCGAAGCCGCAGGGTTGATTCAAGTGGTAGTTACTCCTGTGAGGCCGTGGAGCATGTCAGTACGGATTGTGTGGGGGAGTTGCCCTCAAGCCGGGGTTACAAGTACATTTGGACTGTGCTAGATATGTTCTCTAAGCAGGCCCATTTTATTCCGTTGACGGGGTTGCCTAGTGCAGAAAGGCTGGCTGAATTATATGTGCAGCATGTGTACCGTTTGCATGGGTGCCCGGAGCAGGTTTTGAGTGATCGTGGAGTCCAGTTTACTGCCCAATTTTGGGAGCGGTTCTTGGAGGTGTTGGGGGGCTCAGAGACGTCTGACGACTTCTTATCATCCTTGTTGCAATGGCGGCGTAGAAAGGGCTCAGAAATCATTGGGGTCTTAATTGCGTATGTTTAGCAACAAGGAACAGAATAATTGGTCCGATCTGTTGCCTTATGCTGAGGTAGCCTCTCACAGTTCAGTACACTCTTCCACTGGAAGGTCCCTTTCGAGGTGGTCTATGGGCAGGAGGTGGCTCCTTTGCCCCAGCTGTTGGAGTCGGGGGGGGGAGGAGAAAGTGGAATGGAGGATGCGAGCCCAAGAGGATTGGAAAGAGGTGGCGGCAGCTTTGGGAAAAGCACAGCGTTCCTACAAGTTGTTTGGAGACCGGAAGAGGCAGGAAGGGAGGAGTATAGTGAGGGGGACTTGGTGTGGCTGTCTACACAGAATCTGAAATTAGGCTATCCATCGAAGAAATTGAGTCCGAAGTACATTGGGCCATTTAGGATTAAGAATGCAGTAAATAAAGTTTCATATACCCTCCTGCTGCCCAAGAGTTTAGGGAAGGTTCATCCCACCTTCCACTGTAGTCTTTTAAAGAGATATGTGGGCCCTTTTCCTCCTCCAGATTGAATGTATTTTATCTTCTAGGGAGGACGTGGTGGAGGAGACCGTTATGTCAGGATTGGGAGACCTGAGCTTGGGAGAAGTTCAGGCTGCCATCCTGCCATGAAATTGTACCGACCTTTGTCCCAGTTATTTGATGACCTTGGCTCCAGCTGCATAGAGCCGGTGCTGAGTCAAGTGGGAGTCAGGCGTAACTTCCAGATGTGTGTGTGGCTCTGGAGGGAAGTGAGGTAACTCCTCCGAGCCTGGACATTGGACAATTGGACTCATAACGCTGACTCATGGGGCCATGAGGTCACATCCCTTTGGACTATGGGATATGCTGAATCACCGGACATGGTGCAACCCTGCTTGGACATTGCATGGGCAATGGGGAGGGACTCGGGGTATATAAGGTGTGTTTGGGTGGCGGGGCGGTGCTTTTGCTTCACATGTGTCGTACCTACAATAAAATCGTGTTGGACCGTGCTACAACCTACGCGTGATCCTTATCGAGTATTGAAGAGTCGTTACACTAGGTGCCGCCCCTTGGACTAGTTGAAGTTTCTGAACAGTCTTCAAAGGCAGCCCCACGTAGAGCGCGTTGCAGTAATCTATTCGGGATTACTTTATTTATATTCCACTCTATTTCCCTGAAAAGACTCAGAGTAGATTGCAACATACACAGATAGGCAAACATTTTACACTTTTAATACAGTGTAATAACAATGACATACAAATAAACAGAACAAAGGTAAAGGCTTCCCCTTTCATCTCTGGCTTGCTGAAGGCAATGCTCGACTCTGGCCCTGGGAGGTGCTCTTACTCCATTTCCAAGCTGAGGAGCCTGTTGTCCATAGACACCTGTTGGTCGTGTTGCCAGCATGGCTGCCTGGGCACTTTTTTTACCTTTCCACCAAAGCAATACCTATTGACCTACCCACATTTGCATGTTTCTGAACTGCTAGGTTGGCAGGAGCTAGGGCTCACCCCTACCAATGCCTTCAAACCACCCACCCTTACATCAGCAGATTCAACAGTTCAACAGTTTAATCCATTGTGCCACCACAGCAACAGTATTTCCTGCACATGTGTTTACAGTGCATTCTCACATAGGTGTGTAACTGTCATTTTATATTAAGATGCCCCGCAAAAATGTGAAAATCCACAGGGAGTGGCAGGTAATACATTTATTATTATGTTACTGACATGAAAACACAGTATGTTACTGCAAACGAGATCTATATGCTGGATTTCGTATCACAAAATCACAAGTCAAACACTTCCCAAGCATTTATTATTATTATTATTATTATTATTCAAACAGAAAGCAATACAGAGACCAATGTACACAAAGAAAAACACAATATCCCTGCACAAAACAAATGTTATTTTAATAGTATAACAACCAACAGAGTTCAATCTAAAAAGCAATCATCCTACAATCATCAGGGGCCCATCTCCCTTCGCTCTCTCTCCCTCCTTCTCTCTTTCTTTCTCTCTCTGCTTGTGACTATAGGGAACAGTAATGGGATTAGTGCAGGTATGGGCAAACTTTGGCCCTCCAGGTGTTTTGGACTTCACCTCCCACAATTCCTAACAGCCTCAGGCTGTTAAGCAGCTGAGGGGGAAAAGGAAAGGCCTGAGGCTGTTAGGAATTGTGGGAGTTGAAGTCCAAAACACCTGGAGGGCCAAAGTTTGGCCCTGGCTGGGGTAGTGGCTCCCATGTCTGTGGAGCAATGAATCCACTCTGGATTTCTATCCAAACTTGAAAGGAATTCTCCAAGATGCTGAACCACCATTGAGGGCTTGGTCCAACACCTTGGATAACTTTTCTAAAGTTTGGACTGAATCCAAGGTGGATTTACTGTCCCATGACATGCAAACCCACCTCCTGGCACTGTGTGGCACCTGGTCATCTCCAAGCTTTTGGCAATGTTTAACGATCCATTGTGTGGGCCTTGACAGGACTCTGAGAAATGCTTCCTGTGCGACTCTCGCTCGGCCTCCCTGCGCGAAAACCACCACATTGAGAACGTCATCTACCTCAGTGGCCCGGATGGGGAGCAGACCTGGTGGCAGTCGGAGAATGGTAAGAGCCAGAGCAAGATTCAAGCATTTATTTACTTGTATTTGGCAGTAGCCCTTCAGAGGAACACCTTGGCCAATTTAGATCCAGACATAGGTTACTACCAAACAGTAAATACTAGGCATGAGAAAAAAGTTATGAAAATGAAAAGAAATCGGAAGGGATTCGTATGTATGGGACTTTCAAGTTTATACACATCGCAGGGCCAATCCCGGAAGTGGACTTTCTTTTCTGCACCCCTGGGCCCAAAATTTCGTTAGATTAGTAACTATTTCGGATGCCCACCCAACAGGAAAATGTCCCCCTCCAAAATAGCTTTGCAGACATAACTCACAGTCAAATCAGGGCCTTTCCATGCTTGGAGCCTAATTAGAGTGAAAGGCCTCCTCCAGGAAGTGAAAAAGGAGCCGGAAACGATAGAGAGATCAGATCGGGACTCCTAGAGGGGCTGGTTGACTGACGAAACTAGGGATTTAAACACCCAGGAAGGGGGTTTAGATAGAAGGACAGAGTAGAAGGACATAAGAACTGCTGAGAGAAGGGCAGCAGGAGTGAAAAGAGCACGGAGAGGAGAAGGAAGAGTTCAGAATCAAGAAAAGCCATAGAGTTCGAACGGAGGTCCTAGACTGCTATGGTAAAACTGAATGGGAAAAAGCTGGAGTGAGGAGAACTCTACAGATTAGCAAGGCCTGCACCAGAGGTGGGCATTGGCAACTATTTTATTTAATAATATTAATAATAATAATATATTAATGCATTATATGTCCCTGCAAAGAAACCCTGTCCTTTAATAATATTAATAATAATATTAATAATAATATATTAATGCATTATATCTCCTGCAAGGAAACCAAGAGAAATGTTGCCCCTTGATTTGCCTGTGCTTAAAACAGTGTCAGTCCTGTTTCCCTGCTTTGCCTACTTTAGAACTACTAACGAATTTCGTTAGTAATTATGTTACATTTTAGAAATTTTTGGAATTTTTTTTGTAAGTCTTTCTATTACTAATAAAAAAAAATATCCCCCGCCATTAGATTTTCGATTCCCTATTTTTGGGTTCTAAACCATGCCTGGTAAATACACATCCTTATTGCCATTGCCTTCTTTTCTTTACTGTGCTCAAGTTCATTGGAGCTGCTTCAAAGGTGATGAACAAGCTTATTTTTCCTCACAAGGAGGGGCAGGACCAGAGATAGAATTAGTCAAGGTGAAATATCAACTCCAGGCAACGGATTTTTGGGGTCATGAAAGGGCAATACATCACACCCTCCAACTGACCCAATTTAGGAGAAACAGTACCAGTTAATCCCCTGTAATCCCATTTTTCCAGATACATTTAAAATGCCCCAATTTTTCTCTTCCTCCCATTTCCCTCCTTTGTCCTCAGCATACGTGGTTGGTGCAAATTGAGTTCAAAATTAATTTGCACTTAGGCTGTCCCTACAATGTAGAATTAATGGAGATTGAAAGCACTTTGACTACCATGGCTCAATGATATGGAATCTTGGGAGGTGTAGTTTGGTGAGGTTATGGCGTCCCGCCAGGGCCAAAAAGGGGGCTTTAAAAGGATGGACGAATTCTATGGACCCTGGGGTTCGCGTTCTAGCCCTCCCATGTACAGGAGACCTGGAGTATTTAAGCAATGAGTTCAGGACCCAGAAAAGGTGAACTCAAAACTATGGTTTATTTGCTTACAATCAGTAAAAACTGATGGTCCAAAAGCTTGAAGTGGGTTGCAAAAAGGGTCCTTTAAACAAAGGGATTGCATTCACTTGCCTTTTGCAGAGTGAAGGTGCCTTTCTTTAGTTTCCAGGTATCCTGCTGCTCCTCAAATGGTCCTCTGGCACACGACGTCTGAAGGTCCCCAAATAAATACAGTCTCTGTTGAAGGGCTGGCCCTTCCTATTACTGAATTCCTTGGTTTGGGAGCATTGGATGGCTATACGTGAACGAAGGTGCTTTGTCTGAGCCTTGGCTCCAGACTTCCACCTGCTTCGTCCATGTTCTATGCTTGGAATGAGGCCAGAAAGGAAACCCAGCCTCTCAGGTGACCTCTGGAAGGGGAGGAGCTCAGGGCGGTGATGCCAGGTATGGAGCCAGGCACAGCCCCTCCCATCAGTCCACATGGCCACAACAATAGAACAAAGGCCCATGCAGGTAAAGGGCAACAAAATACAAAATACAGATATAAAACCAGCCCCGTGGGGGCGTCACAGAGACACCAGCACTATTTGGCAGAGGCGATCGCAAAACTTCAACTGCCACTATTCCATATCATTGAGCCATGATAGTTAAAGTGGTGCCAAGCTGCATTAAAAGGGGCTGCGGTGGCACAACTGCTGACATAAAGATTGGCAGTTAGAAGCCGCAGGTCAAAGTGAGTTCCTGTTGTTAGACTTAGCTCCTGCTAACCTAGCAGTTCAAAAAACATGCAAATGTGAATAGATCAATAAGTACCACCTCAGCGGGAAAGTAATAAAGGTGCTCATGCAGCCATGCCATCAACATGGCCAGGAGGTGTCTATGGGTAACAGACTCCTTGGCTTGGAAATGGAGAAAGAGCGCTTCCTCATGGCTGGAGTTGAACACGTGTGTCATTGTTATTCCACTGCATTAAAGGCATTGAATGTTTGCCTATCTGTGTAAGTTGTAATCCACTCTGAGTTCCCTCAGGGAGATAGAGCGGAATATAGATAAATTATTATTAATAATAATAATATTAACTCAGCTAAGAAGAGAGGGGGGATGAAGCATTATCCTTCTCAGTAAACTAAGGCAAAAGCAAACTGCTGCAGCGGCTCCTGGCTGGAATGGTGAAATAAAATCACAACCCTGGGCAGGCACATATACATATATAAAATAGCTAGAAAAATTAAACATTTACCAATAATAAATCAGCAAGGCTTCCTAAATAGACTGATTTTTCCTTTTGATGAAATTCTGCTGAATCATTTTTTTGCAGAGTCCACAGTAAACACTTCACATCTTTGCTAACACATTTGTATAAATGGGTGATGTTCAGAAACCTTTTATTGTCGCCAAATTTTTCATGACCCGACATTGAGCTAAGTGTTGGGAGCCACACTTTAAGAAGCAGTGATCTAGACCATTCTCTGCTGTCAAGAGAAAGTGAGATTTGATGGTAGTTTGAGTGTTGCACTAGGACTTTGGAATATAATAATAATAATAATACACTTTATTTATATTCCGCTCTTCTCACCCCGAAGGTGACTCAGAGCGGATTACATTACACATATGGCAGACAATCCCTGCCGAATTGACATACAATTGACATACAATTACAATACAGTTGTACAGACAAACAGACAAACCGGTGCAGACACTTGTACAGTTAGAAGCATTTCCATCTGGCTGCATTTTGAAGGGTGCGGTCGCTCCATACGTCACAAGGGGGTGCTGTTGAATCATCCTCAGACGAGAGCCTGGTTCCGCTTTCCACCTTCAGTCAGCCGATCTTCCATATTGTTGTTGTAAGTCCTTATTTTTATTATAAGTCCTTAAAAATCCTTCCCCGCTACGCGGTACCTAGGTTTATCTACTCACAGCTGGCTGTTTTCGATCTGTTAGGTGGACAGTGGACAGGGCTCACAGCTGAGTGTCCAAGCCAGCCCAGGGATTTGAACGTGTAACCTTCAGATTACAACACAGCTATTGTTACCGCTGTGCTATCTCTCCGACCCTGGAAGGCCAGGCTTTGGATTCCTGCTTAGTTGTGAAAACCCATTAGGTGGCTTTGGGGAGATCACAGCCCCTCAGCCTCAAGGGAAAGCAATGGCAAGCCTCTTCTGAAAAAAATGTGTCAGAAATACACTACAATGGAGTTGTCATAAGTTGGAGGAAACTGGAAGGCACGTGGTGACAAATAAAAATACCATGTGAAGTCAGATCTGGCCACGGTGGTCCACGCCTTAGTCACCTCCAGATTGGACTACTGTAATGCACTCTACGTGGGGCTGCCCTTGAAGACGGCCCGGAAGTTTCAATTGGTCCAACGGGCGTCAGCTAGATTACTAACTGGAGCGTCCTACAGGGAGCGGTCAACCCCCTGTTTAAGGAGCTCCATTGGCTGCCGTTCATCTTCCGGTCCCAATTCAAGGTGCAGGTTCTTACCTACAAAGCCCTGAACAGTTTGGGACCTGCCTACTTTCGTGACCGCATTTCCATATACGAACCCAGGCAATCTCTTCGATCATCTGGAGAGGCCCTGCTCTCACTCCCTCCCCCTTCGCAGGCGCGATTGGTGGGGACGAGGGAGAGGGCCTTCTCTGTGGTGGCCCCTGACTCTGAAACTCGCTCCCCAAGGGTATCAGACAAGTCCCCACATTGGCAGTTTTTAGGAGGAGCCTGAAAACATTGCTGTTTAGATGTGCCTGCCCTGCTCTGATCAACCTTTTCAGAATGTCCTCAGAAGCACTTTAATCACCTGTTGGGTTGTCTGCTCCACATTATTTTTCTAAAAACCCTCCTGTGATGCATATTCTACCTCTGTTCGCACCCAGTGTTATTTAATTTAAAACTTTCATATTTTACATCTGGCCCAGACATAATGCTTTTAAACTGTGTTGTTGTTGTTGTTGTTGCTAACGTAAGTTATATTGATTGTATTATTTGCTGTTGTGTTGTTTTATTGTGTGCTGTTTGGCTTGGCCTCATGTAAGCTGCCCTGAGTCCCTTCTGGGAGATGGGGCGGGGTATACATAAAGTTTAATAATAATAATAATAATAATTATTATTAAAAAACAAACCAAAATGCATTTGCACACTTCTTCCATGACATGTAATTTTAACCAAAGTCATATGACAATTCTTTAAAGTGCTTTAAAAATGGTATTATAGAGCTATTGTTGCCTGTGGGCACTTGCATTGGTGCTTCTTTCAGTCTTATTGTGGTTTGCAGTTAAACCACAGGCGTGGTTTAGGTGTTTGAAGTCTTAGAGAGAGAAGTGTAGCAATTGAACCACAACAAAGGAAAAAATGAAGCTACATGGCCACAGGCTATAGCAGTTCTACCAACCTATTTTCCATGCTCTGAAATCCACTGCATTGCCTGAGGCACTATCTAAAAGAATATGTGAGCACAGCCAGATGTGGGTGGAAGAAAAACAACTGAGGAGAAGGCTGGCACCATAACCTGCACCCAAGAGCATCACTTTCCTGATGTACATGAGAGGGGCTTGCAGAGCCTGGCTGTGTTGTATTTTGTACTACAGCACCAGAATATTCCAAACAGCCATGCATTTGGAGTAGGTTGCTTCAATGTTGTTGGGTGAGTGGTGAATCTCCTCCAGGTTTGAATGGTAATTTTAAAAGAGCTGTCCGCGGTGATGAAATTGTAGAGCTGGAAGAGATCTCAAGGGCCATACAGTCCAAAAAAACCCTTCTGCCATGCAGGAACATACACATCCAGAGGATATTCCACTGCCAAACAGTGCTTACCGTCAGGAAGTTCTTCCTAATGTTTAGGTAAAAGTATTTTTTGCAGTTAGAATCCCTTGCTCTGTCCTGGTTTCCAGAGCAACAGAAGACAAGCTTGCCCCTCCCTCAATGTGACATCCCTTCAAATATTTAATCGTGGTTATCGTGCCCCTTCTCAGTCTTCTGTTCTCTAAGCCAGTGTTTCCCAACCTTTTTTGAGCCGCGGCACATTTTTTACATTTGCAAAATCCTGGGGCACACCACCAACCAAAATGACACAAAATGGCACTCTAACACAGTAATACATATAGTTCATATGTTTTTTTAATGTATTTATACATTCAGTGTGAAACCTGGGCCTCTTTCAATGAACTCAACATAGATATCCTGGCAGGAATGGTAGAAAGACACAAACTTCCCACACAGAACTCCCATAACCAAGAGAAAATGCTATAAGAGTTTGGTGGCATTGACCTTGGGTTTTGGAGTTGTAGTTCACCTATATCCAGAGAGCACTGTGGACTCAAACAATGTTGGATAAGGACCAAACTTAGCATGAATACTCAATATGCCCAAATGTGAACACAGATGGAGGTCAGGGGAAATAGACCTTTATATTTGGGAGTTGTAGTTGCTGGGATCTATAGTTCCCCTACATTCAAAGAGCATTCGGAACCCCACCAATGATAGAACTGGGCCAAACTTCCCACACAGAACCCCAAGGAGGCAAGAGGAGGTCTCTACTTGGGGAAAGGGAGGTGGGCCTTCCCAATGCATGGAGAGGGAGAGACCAAGTAGACAATGGGTGGGGAGGGGGTTGTTTGTAATTTTGTGTCTTTATCGAGGTAGGTTTCTTAGGGTTTTTATACTTCAACACACTAGACTCGCTCCCCCTTGGGAGGTTCCAATTTCCCACGGCACACCTGATGATCGCTCACGGCACACTGGTTGGGAAACACTGCTCTAAGCTAAACATCTCCATTTCCCTGATAAAGAGTTGCAGTGGAGGGAACCTGCTGTGTTTATGGAGGTTTCCCATATGACTGTGTATGATCATGGGTCTTAATCACACACAGAATCACTACTAGTATATCATGTTGTTTAAAAGGTCACGTTTTGGATGACAACTCACAGAATCCTCCAGCCAGAATGATTACAAGCAGGTTTCAGGGATGAAGAAGAAGCCAACAATGTGGACTTGATAGAAGGGTGGAGCCTCTGCTCTCTCCTTCATTTCCTAAAGCGAAGAACACTTGAGCAGAGCTCTTGAAGGAGATACACTCCCCCGAGATGACGTTCAGAGCGAATTTGCTCCTGATTCCAGCCTGTCAGATCTAAGGGCTTTTCTGTGGTGGCTTCCTGGAGGGGCGTTCCCAGTCAGTGAAGTTGGGGGATTCCTGCTCAGACCCCTGGCCATTGACCTGTGGGGTTCTGCAAGGATCTATTCTGTCCCCTGCTATTCAACATCTACATGAAACCGTTGGTCATCCAGAGTTTTGGAGTACAGTGCCATCTCTACGCAGATGACACCCAACTCCACTACTCTTTTCCACCAGATTCCAAGGAAGCCCCTTGGATACTGGACCAGTGCCTGGCCGCTGTGACAGTCTGGATGAGGAGGAACAAACTGAGGATCAATTCTGATAAGACAGAGGTCCTCCAGGTCAGTCGTTCTTCTGACTGGGGTATTGGGTAGCAACCTGCGCTGGACGGGGTTACACTCCCCCTGAAGTCACAGGTCCACAGTTTGGGGGTCCTCCTGGATTCAGCGCTGACACTTGATGCTCAGGTGTCGGCGGTGGCTGGGAGGGCCTTCACACAGTTAAAACCCATGTGTCAACTGCGACCATACCTCGTGAAGTCTGACTTGACCACAGTGGTCCAAGCCTTGGTTACCTCTAGACTGGATTACTGCAATGCAATCTACGTGGGGCTTCCCTTGAAGACGGCCCGGAAACTTCAACTTGTCCAGCAATCAGCAGCCAGATTAATAACTGGGGCAAGTTACAGGGAGCGGTCAACCCCCCTGTTTAAAGAACCGCACTGGCTGCCATTTATTTTCTGGTCCCAATTCAAGGTGCAGGTGATCACCTATAAAGCCCTAAATGGATCGGGACCCACCTACCTTCGTGACCGGATCTCCCTTCATGAACCAACTTGAACCCTCCGCTCCTCAGCGAAGGCCCTCCTGTCGCCCCTGCCAGTCTCACAGACTCGTCTGGTGGGCACAAGGGAGACGGCCTTCTCCTCTGTGGCCCCCCGACTCTGGAACTCCTTGCCCGGAGAGATTAGGAAAGCCCCCACTCTGGAGACCTTTAAAAAACACCTGAAAACCTGGCTTTTCCGTTGTGCCTTCGGAGAGTAGATATTTAATTTCTAGCATTGCTCTTCTCAATGCTTCCGTTCTTGGAGTCTATCCCCCGGGTAAAGGATACCATTTCGCTTATCTCACCCTGAGTTTTTAACGCTTTATATGTGTGCCTGTGGCCCGCCCTGTCTTTGTGATTTTGACATCTAGTTGTATATTGTTGTTTTATTTATATGTATATATTTTTACTGTGTTATTGCTTATGTTTTTTTGGGTTTTTTTAAATGATTTTATTAGGTTTTCGATATATATACATATACAACACAACAACAAATTGGGGGAATGAGGTGTGGGTGAGGGGGGGTGGTGCGGGGAAGGGAGGAGGGGAAGGCAGGGGTTGGTGCGGGTAGTGCAACAAGAGGGAGGGGGGGGGGTACAGGTAAAACTGAACTTCCCAAAAGTTACCCAGAACTTATACTTTAACAATAAAAAGAAAATCGTTTTCTCTTAACATCTGGTGTCTTTTTCTTCCTATATTGCAGTGTCTTGATACTACCTATAAATCATTTAAATCCGTCATAAATTTGTCTCCTGTCTTTTGTAAGAAGGACGTAAATCCTGACCAGTCCGTTTTGTCCTTTTTATTACATAATCTCTGTGATATGGCGTCCATTTGAACCATGTCCAGAGTCTTTAACTTCCATTCTTCCAGGGAAGGGATAGTCTTCTGTTTCCAGTGCCTTTGCCAGCACTATTCTGGCGCATGCTCCCAGGATAAATAACATCCTGTCTTGATTATGGTTCAGGGCGTGGTTAGTAATTCCCAACAAGTACTCCTGTGGATCTAGTTTGAATTTGATGCCTAGAATTTTTTGAGTAACCCCGTGAATTTCTTTCCAATATCTTTTAACCTTCTTGCAGCTCCACCACTGGTGTAAATAGGTGTCTGGCTCTTTCCTACACTTCCAACAATTGTTGGAAAGTCCCTGGTGGAATTTTGCCATTCTCGTTGGGTATAAGTGCCACCGAAACTGCATTTTTATCCAATTCTCTGTGATTTCCGTGGTGGTGGTGTATTTAAGTTTCTTGGTCCACACTTCCTCCCATTGATGTAACAAGGACTAGAGGCAGTGACCAGATGGCTCCGCTCATACAAACTCAAGATCAACCCATCAAAGACTGAGATTCTATGGCCGGGACGCCCAGAGCCACCCATTCCGCTGCCTCTCTTTGAGGGAGAGCCGCTGATCCCGGCCCCGTCGGTGAAGAGTCTCGGTGTGATACTAGACTCGAGACTCTCACTGGAGGCCCAGGTTGCTGCGACAAGTAAGGGAGCTTTCTTCCACCTACGCCAGGCACGTCAACTGGCACCTTACCTCCCATCAGATGCACTGGCTACGGTGGTCCATGCCACAGTGACATCACGGCTGGACTACTGTAATGCCTTGTACGTGGGGTTGCCGCAGTCAACCACTCGTAAAATCCAGCTAGTGCAGAATGCAGCCGCCAGACTCCTCACCGGGACACCACTGAGATGCCATATCGCGCCATCTCTACAGCACCTGCACTGGCTGCCAGTCGAGCTCAGAGCCATCCACAAGATCTTGTCGCTTACCTTTAAGGCCCTCCGTGGCGCCGGCCCAGATTATTTAAAAAGACCGCTTGTCGAACCAGTCCATTTAAGGTCGCCGCGTTCAGGAAACAGGGACCTTCTCCGCATCCCAGGTGTGAGTGAGGCCCGCCTCGACACCACGAGACGGAGAGCCTTTTCCATCGCGGCCCCTGTTCTTTGGAACTTGATGCCGGCGGATCAGAGAGCTATCCGGGACATGCCCCAGTTCCTGACCGCACTGAAGACCTGGCTCTTCCGAAAGGCTTACGGCTAAGGACACCCTCCAGACTTGGCCTGAGTTACTGGAACTATTTTAATTAATCTTCCTATTCTTTTAGCTTTTAACTATTGAACTCTTTTATGTGTTTTATGTGTAAGTCGCCCGGAGCACTGACGTGGAGGGCGACACATAAATAATAAAATCAATTAATCAAATCAATCAAATCAATAATATGTTATTGCTTATGTTTTTGATTTTATTTTATTGTAATTTGCTGTTTGGGCTTGGGCTCATGTGAGCCGCCCTAAGTCCCCATTGGGGAGAGGGGGGCAGGGTACAAATAAAGTTTTTTATTATTATTATTAATTTCTGTTTTTCTCTCTTGTCTTCTAGGTGTTGAAGAGGTCAGCATCCGCTTGGACCTGGAAGCCGAGTTCCATTTTACTCACCTCATAATGAAGTTTAAGGTACTTGAACCTCCAAGTAGGCACAGAACTGTATTAGATGACTTCATAGGAGCCTGTATAAAATTATAAACTCATAGAACCTCAGTGTTGGAAGAGACTCACTCCAAGGGCCATCCAATCCAACTCCATTCTGTCATTAGGAACACATATCCAAAACACTCCTGACAGATGGCCGCTCAACCTCTGTCTTCTTTCCAGAGAAGGAGATTCCATAACGCTTCAAGACAGCAGCATATTCCACAGTTGAACAGCCCTTACCATCAGGAAGTTTCTCCTAATATTGAGGTGGAATATCTTTTTCTGCTGTTTGGATCCATTGCTCGGTGTTGCAGTCTCCAGAGTAGCAGAAAGCAAGCCTGCTCCCTCTTCCTTATGACAACCTTTCAAATCTTTAAACACATCTATCAATAAGGGACATTACATGGGATATTATTGTGTATATATATTTCGGTTTAAGCCCATACTCTTCCATTTGTTCAGGGCGTTTAAGTTCTCAGACATTTTGTGCCAATGATGGAATTCTTCCCAATGCACAATATCAAATTTTGGGGCAGCCATTCTCACAAGAACACACAGCAAGGGCGGAAAGGATTAAGTTCTCCCTTTCCATCAACAGTGTCTATAGACTCTCCAGTTTATCTAATTTGAACTGGATTATTTACTTAGGCAATCCCTCATAGCTCGAGGATGATGGTCTTCCAGACGTGGTGTCTTGATGGTGGGTCAGTAGGTGGCTGTGGAGCCCTATTCGTGATCCACATGCTTTCTTGCAGTGAGGATATTGGTTTCCAGATGGAAGGCGATCCCGGTCAAGGTTGGCTTGACGTGCCTTCCTCCTGGCACATTTCTCAGTTTCACCCTCCATTTGTGCTTCTCTGAATTCCGCAGCACTGCTGGTCACAGCTGACCTCTAGCTAGCGCTCTCAAGGAGAAAGGCTTCCCAGTTCTCAGTGTCTATGCCACAGTTTTTGGGGTTGGCTTTAAGCCCATCTTTAAATCTCTTTTCCTGTCCACCAACATTACATTTCCCGTTCTTGAGTTGGAAGTATAGTAACTGCTTTGGGAGACAATGATCGGGCATTCGGACAACGTGGCCAGTTCAACAGTTGATGGTGTAGGAGTATCGCTTCAGTGTGGGTGGTCTTTGCTTCTTCCAGCACACTGACATTTGTCTGCCTGTCTTCCCAAGAGATTTGCAGGATTTTTGGGGGGCAACGCTGATGGAGTCATTCCAGGAGTTGAGAGTGACAGTCCACACTTCAAAGGCATAGAGCAGGGTTGGGAGGACAATAGCTTTATAAACAAGCACCTTGGTCTCCCTACGGATGTCCTGGTCCTCAAACACTCCCTGATTCATTCGGAAAAATGCTGCACTCGCAGAGCTCAGGCGGTGTTGTATTTCAGTGTCAATATTAACTTTTGTGGAGGGGTGGCTGCCAAGGTAGCAGAAATGGTCAACATTTTCTAACGTTACACCATTAAGCTGTATTTCTGGCATTGCAGAGGGATTGGTTGGTGACTGCTGGAAGAGCACTTTGGTTTTCTCGATGTTCAATGAGAGGCCGAGCTAAAAAATGCCTGCAGACTGTATACCAAACATGGGCAACTAGTTTTCCAAAGATCAGATTTTGGGACTCAGGAATGAATAGCTACAAATACTGACTTGATGAATGGATTTGTGGTAGTGATGAAGGAGAGCAATTAAGCTGAGGAAAGGATGATGAAACCCAGCTTTCTATTTTGCGCTTTTTCCCCTGCAGACCTTCCGCCCAGCTGCCATGTTGATTGAGCGGTCATCTGATTTTGGGCGCAGCTGGAAAGTGTATCGCTACTTTGCCTTCAACTGCTCCAAACTCTTCCCTGGCATCCCCTCTCAGGTCCCAGCACATGCCAACCAGGCAGTCTGTGACCAGCGATACTCAGAGATTGAGCCCTCCAGCCACGGTGAGGTCAGTATGTGGCCATGCAGCTGGGCGTTTGGGGAGCCGCAGAGCTGCAGAAGGGCAGCATCAGCTTGTGAAAGGCCACATCTGCATTGCAATATAGTACGCTTTGAAAATGCATCATTATATGATCAGTGTAGAATCATATAATGTAGTTTCATTGCATTATATGGGTCTACACCAGGCATGGGCAAACTTTGGCTTTCCAGGTGTTTTGGACTTCAACTGTCCAAAAGTCCAGTTTGGACTTCAACTGTCTGTTAGGAATTGTGTGAGTTTGTTGGAGCATGTAAAAATTTGTGTATGTTCTTCTTAATCTTATTTTGCAGGTGATTTTCAAAGTGTTGGACCCAGCTATAAAAGTGGACGATCCCTACAGCCAGGAAATCCAAGGTACAGCTGCAAGTAGAAAGAGCAAAAACAGAAATAGAATTTGGAGATTATTGGAGTCCTTGTTAAAAATATTGTACAAGAATAAGACCAGCCTTCCCAAATCTGTCACTATGCCGTCACACCAGGTCTGTTTAAAATTAAAACTGGCAGATGTGTTGTCCTTTCTACCTGGTGGACTGCAGAGCGCTTGCTGAAAAGCTAGGTGGTCTAGCAAGCCAAAAAACACTCCAAATAAATTTAAAAATCAAACAGTTTATTCAATAACAAAGTCTTTGCAGGACTTGGCACAGCTTCTTAATGGTTGCAAAAAAACAGAGTGGAAATGCCTTGGGTTGTTGCTCAAAAGATTCCTACTGCTTCTTTTTTGGATGGCAGGAAACCCGATATTTCCACCCTTGTCCTAGGTGTTTGGTAGAAGGAACCACTCCTCCCCCCTCTAAACCTAAGCTCAGTCCAAAGGTGACCTAAAGCTGGGCTGGTAACCAGATGTCTATCCTATACAGCATGCAAAGCCAGTCTCTGCAAGGTACCATAAACTCATCTGGCTCCAGCAGTCCCCCAGCTAATGGTCAAGCAAATAGCAATCAGCAGGTCAGCATGCAGGTCAGCATGCAGGTTAGCACCCAGGTAAGCACCCAGTAAGCACCCAGTACTTACGGTGACCCTTTCGGAGCCAATCCTGGCTGGCCAAAAACACATCTGGCTTCCTTCCCTCTCTGAAAGGAACTAAAACACTTTCTAAAATGGAGGCCAATCCCCAGGAAGAAAAAGGGGTGGACACCAACTAAAAGATACATTTGCAGAGCTTTAGGTGGCAAATTCTGCACCAGGCTGCAACCTTGCTAATAATTAACAGGCAAGGTGCCAGTGTGTCTGGAACAGTCCCAGTAAAAAATGCAAAAGGAAAAAATGCTGCCTTTTTAAAACCAAACTATGGGGCTATGCATATAAAACGTCTGGAGGACGGAACAGTCACCCTCCAGATGTTTTGAACTACAACACCCATTGGTTAGTTTGGCTATTAGTAAAGTCTGGAATATACACAATGCCATTATGGCCTGAGTTGGAACAAATAGAGAAATGAGAGGTTGGAAATGGTAGAGAGGAGCAATCTATTGTTGTATTGGAAAACCACTTTGCTACAGGGCTTGGAATAGTGCAATTTAAAGCAAAAGAAAAACGTATCTTCAGCATGTTTTTTTTTCAATCTCTGTGAAAATAATTTTCAGAAGGTTTTGCAGCCTTTTGGAAACAAGCCCCAAGTACAGATATAAAATTTGCAAGATCAAGCTGAAAATGGGGGGGCGTGGGCCCTTTCTGTTGTACCTCACCCAAAGTTCACCAGGACTCCAAAAACAGTAATAAAATAGTTTATTGAAGAAAATACATATAAAAAGGGAAAATCACTGAAAGGGATAAGAAAGGCAAACATCCAACAGGTAACCAGAAAAGGCAGTCCATAAGTTTAAAAAGCCCAACCAAGCTGATGAGGAGTAAAACACTGCAAAGGCAATAATCCAAATAATTCAATAAAAATCATAACATGAGCATAAATCCAGGGTAAGAAAAGTCAAAACATGAACCCAGAAAAGAACTTAGGCTAAAACATGAACTGGAAAGAGGACGTGAGATCCTCGCTATCTAGCAGTGTTGCCTGATCTGAATTCTCAAAGAGACACCTTCTAAGGGCCACAAAATATGAAGGCAATTCTTTGACCTTGACATTTTGGCTTGTGAAACTTTCTCTGTGCTTCCTTCTCACTGAACCTTTTGGATTTCCTGAGCCTGATATTTTTCTCCCTAAGATCAAGCCTGATACCCCTCCCTGTCAAACACACCTGACCTCTCAGGTGAGCTATCTCAACCTTCGAGGCCTTTATCAGGAGTTGGTAAGCTACTTGTAGGCTAAAAGTAATATCCGCCATTCACTGTGGGCCCTTCCACAGATAACCCGGTTCAAAGCAGATAGTGTGGGATTTTCTGCCTTGATATTCTGGGATATAGGGCAGTGTGAAAGGGCCCTCTATCTCCTGGTCTCCTGAACTCTCAAAAAGTTTTACTTTCAAGCCCTGTCTGACGAACCTTGATCTAAATTTCCCTAATTTCCCTCAGTGAAAGAACCACTCATCTTCATCTGTGTGAACCACAACACCTTCCACACAGCCATAGAACCCAGAATATCAAGACAGATAATCCAACTGCTTTAAACTGGGTTATCTGAGTCCATGCTGCCATATTGTCTAGTTCAGTGTGGATTTTACACAGCTGTGTGGAAGGGGCCGTAGAGGAGTAAAGCCATAGGAATGAAAGAGCCAAAACTATGTATCAACAAATGGTTCCTCTCCCACCCAGATTTGTTACGTGTCACCAATTTGCGGGTGAACTTCACAAAGCTGCACACCCTGGGAGACAACCTCCTGGACTCGCGACTTCAGGTGCTTCAGAAATATTACTACGCCGTGTATGAGCTGGTGCTGCGTGGAAGCTGCTTCTGCTATGGACATGCCTCGGAGTGCGCTCCTTTGGCTGGAGTGACAAACCTGGTTGAAGGCATGGTAAGGCACAGGAGGCGGGTTTAAGGTTGGGAATTTGGATGGGAGACCAAGGAAGCGAGAATAATGGGAGACATTGCTAGAGGATCAAAGGACCTCATATGGGTTAAATACACTATAATGTCATTTCACTAGCGTTCTGCGCTGGAATAGGACCTTTTAAATAATATTACTAACTTAGGTAACCAGCGTTGCCTGGGCTGGGTATTTTGTAGTGCGGTTTATTAGAATTATTAGTTTGTTTTGGATTTTATGAATGGTCTTATACGTATGACCTTATAATTGAGCCATTTATAAAACCATAGAGGAGATGGGGTGGATCTCCCCTCAACCCAAGATCTGGCCAGGACACCCATCATCCTCTGTCAATCTCCCCAGACCCAGTGTATTAAGTTGTTCATGATGGGTATATGTGCCAAGTTTGGTCCAGATCTATGATTGGCAGGATTCGCAGGGCTCTCGTATGTGGGTCGATTACAATTCCCATCATCGATTACAGTTCCCTCCCAAACTCTTGCTTGTATTTAAAGTTGGTCATGATGTAGATGTGTGCCAAGTCTGGTCCAGATGCAGCTTTGGTGTGATTCACATGGCCTCACCAAACTACAATTCTCATTGTTCCATAGCATTGAACCATAGCAATTATAGCGGTGTCAAATTGCATTACTTCTACAGTGTAGATGCATTCTCCTCTGATCCATCTCCTTTTGTTCCAGATCCATGGCCGATGTGTCTGCAAGCACCACACGAAAGGCCTCAACTGTGAACTCTGCAAGGACTTTTACCAGGAGTTGCCTTGGAGGCCCGCTGAGGCCCACCATTCACATGCCTGCAAAGGTGAGCGGGTTGGTATCTGTACCAAGTTATATAGTCCAACAGCTGACAGGGAGAGATATATCTCTAGAGGAGGGGATCCTTGTGTTTTGGGGAGGCTAGCACCCTCGGTTTTAGGTCAGAGCGGCTCAGTTATTTGTAGATAAGGAATAGTGAGGAACCACAACATGGTTATGGGGCTGTTCAATGAAGGTTGTTTTATTTTTCTGGGCTGTGATCTAAACCAGTGATTTTCAACCAGTGTGCCACAGAACACTAGTGTGCCATGAGAGATCATCAGGCGTGCCGTGGGAAATTATTTTCGAACTTCATTCATATATAAACTATAAGACGCATCTGTCCCTTTAAGAAATGGAACCATAGCATTCTCGCGTCACCTAAGAAGTGACGCGAGAGTGCTATGGTCGCGCCATCTTGGATTCGCTCAGACGCGGCTAAGTAAACAAAGTTCGAGTTAGTGCTGCAGCTGCGCATCAAGTGAGAGTGGCAATTTGGGATCACAGCAAGGCAAGCGAGTGACAGTGATGGAGAAGTTTTTGAGAAGGGAAAATGCAAATGCCGAACAGGGCCCTGGGGAAAATTATGACACAGATGAAGGCCCTAATATGAGCGGTGGACAAAAGAAAAAAGAAAAGCCGGTGAGCCCGAGGCAATACAGCGAAACTATCTTTCATTTGGATTCACTTTCACCGGGGATGCGATGACACCGACTCTGCTGTGCTTGGTGTGTGGTGAGAAGCTGTCCAATAGCGCCATGGTGCCAAGCAAGCTTAAACAGCATCTCCAAATGAAACACCCTTCCGTTCATCAAAACAGGCCCAGGTTTCACACTAAGTGAGTGTATAAATACATTTAAAAACATATTAACTATATGTATTACTGTGCTAGAGTGTCATTTTGTGTCATTTTGGTTGGTGGTGTGCCCCAGGATTTTGTAAATGTAAAAAATGTGCCGTGGCTCAAAAAAGGTTGAAAATCACGGATCTAAATAGGCCAAATGCATTGGGCTAATTGACAAAATAGAATCACCTTGCGTCAGTGGGTGCATCTATATTGTTGAATTAATGCAGTGTGACCGTACTTTAACTGCCATGGCTCAATGCAATGCAATCATGGGAGTTGTATGATTTATGTGTTTGTTTATTACCAAGGCATTGAATGCCTGCCTTTTTGGCCTGTAAGCCACCCTGAATCTCCCTGGGAAGATAGGGCAGCCTATAAATAAAGTGTTGCTGTTGCTGCTGCTGCTCTTGTTGTTGTTGTTGTTGTTGTTGTTTTACAAAGACTTTAGCCCTCTCTGCCAAAGAGTGCTGGTTCCTCATCAAATTACAGCTCCCTTGATTTCATAGCATTGAGTTATGGCTGTTCAAGGGGTGTCAAACTGCATTAATTCTACAGTGTGGATGCACCCTTTTCCTCCTTTCATTTGTGTTACTAGTCCTCATTCTTTCATTCAGTGGAAGGCCTTTTCAGAAACAGGCTGCTGAAAAACATACATAGGATGCATCCTCTAAACTGCAGAATAATAATAATAATAATAATAATAATAATAATAATCTTTATTTATATTCGCCCTATCTCCCCGGAGGGACTCAGGGCGGATTCCAAACATAAAAGGCAAACATTCAATGTCTGAATACTAACAAAATTTAAACAACCTAACATGTAAGCACAAATTATGGCTTAACAACTAAAATTAAATAAAAAAACACAGCCCGTTATAACAGACGTAAGACAAAACATCAAGCATCAAATGGAAACAAATAATATAAATAATAAAATTAAGTTTATTATTTATTTATTTATTTAGACGTATTAGTCGCCCCATCCCATAGGCTCGGGGCGACTCACAGGGATTAGGAAACACAGTACAAAAAACAGCAGTAAAACAATAACAACAAGGGAAGTGGGAAGGGGGGGGAATGAGGGCAAGCACAGTGAGCTACTCAGGTCCCTAGCCGGATGGCCACTTTCTAGGTCAGTCTTGCTCAACCAGTGTGCCGTGAAGGACCTCCTGCTGTGCCGCGAGAAAGGCTCTCTGCCCCCCTTCCTCCCCCCTTCCTGCTGAACTCCTGCTGCTTGGGGGGGGGGGAGGAAGGGCCGGGCAGTGGCGAAGAAAAAGAAGAAGGGACCGGGGCGCCACCTCCTTCGGCCGTTTCCCCAGCCAGCCTCCAATCCGCCATGACTCCCACCATGACTCTCGCCCCTCGCTCACTGAAGCCGTGTGGAGGAGGAGCCCGCCCACTGAAGCCCATGCACCACTCATGCTCCTCCTCCGTAGGAGAGCTGAAGCTGGGGGGAGGGGGCAGGGCATGGCGCGGCCTGTAGGTGAGCTGAAGCTGGGGGAGGGGCAGGGTATGGCGCGGCCTGTAGGTGAGCTGAAGCTGGGGGGAGGGGGCAGGGCATGGCGCGGCCTGTAGGTGAGCTGAAGCTGGGGGGAGGGGCAGGGTATGGCGCAGCCTGGCTCTGCCCCCTCCCTCGGCTTCGGCACTCCCAGCAGCTGCTCCAGCCTTGAGGGGGCAGTGCCAAGCCAGCATTGTGCTGGCTCTGGCACCGCTGGCTTGGCACTGCCCCCTCAAGGCTGGAGCAGCTGCTGGGAGAGGTGAAGCCGGGGGTAGGGGGTGGGGCATGGTGCAACCTGGCTCTGCCCCCTCCCCGGCTTTGGCACTCCCAGCAGCTGCTCCCAGCAGGCCACCAACCCCCAGCCGTTCTTTACTGTGTTAGAGTGTCATTTTGTGTCATTTTGGTTGGTGGTGTGCCCCGGATTTTTTTAATGTTAAAAGTGTGCCGCGGCTCAAAAAAGGTTGGGAAACACTGTTCTAGGTTACGCCATTATAAATAATAAATAAATAAACAAACAAACAAACAAACAATAATTTGAATTAATGACTGCAGTTTGATACCACTTTAATGGCCATGACAAAATGTTTTGGAACCCTGGTATTTGTAGCTTGGAAAGGCACCAGCACTCTGGCAGAGACGACTAGAAGACCTACCTACAGCTTTGATGGATCCAGAGCCTTGTCATGGTGGTTAAAGTGATGTCAAACTGCATTTAATTCTAGTGCCGATTCACCCTTTATCGCTTTTCTATGGATACTACAAGTCCTCGTTGTTTTCTGTGTTGAAAATAAACTCTTTATTTCATTCCATGGAGGATTTCCCAATATAGGAAGGTGTTGCTCCTGACTCAGGTCGGGAAACAGTCTACTGAATTTTCCCCCCAGGAAGTTGTTTGGGATCCAAGGTAGAAAGTATCTGGGGGCCCTTCCACACAGCCATATACCCCAGAATATCAAGGCAGAAAATCCCACAATATATCTGGAATATATGGCAGTGTGGACTCAGATAACCCAGTTCCAAGCAGATATTGTGGGATTTCCTGCCTTGATATTCTGAGTTGTATTTCTGCTTTGAACTGGAATATATGGTAGTGTGGAAGGGCCCAAAGTCCATACTACCATATATACCAGTTCAAAGCAGGAAATGTGGGATTTTATTCAGCTGTGTGGGAGGGGCCTGGGTGACCTGAAAACATTTCACCAAGATTTTATGCTCATGGGGCTCTATGAAGGCCATAACGTGTTTCAAACCACTTTAAATTGGGAATCGCAAGGCAAATATACACCTTATCTCTTCAAAAATATTTAGAGCAGGGGTTGGGAACCTATGGCTTGCAAACCATATATGGCTCTTTTGGCAATACTTTATGGCTCCCAAGCATCCGGCCCCTCCTCGCCCAAGGAGTTGCCAGAAAGCGGCCCTACCGGGCCTGAAACCCACAACAAGGGAGGCGGGGAGGGTCGGGGCAGGCTGGGGCCACCACACAGCATTTTCTGTTGCCCAGGGCCACTTTCCGGCAACTCCTTGGGCAGGGAGGGGCTGGATGCCGGGCTGCAGGCCCCACCCCGCCCAAAGAGTTGCCGGAAAGTGGTCCTGGGCCACGGAAAACGCCACGTGGTGGGCCCAGCCTGCCCCAGTACCTGCAGCAAGGGAGGCGGGGAGGACCAGGGCAGGCCGGGTCCGCATGGAAGGCGGGCCAAGACCTTTCACCGCCCGACCGGAAGCCAAGCCAGGGCCAGCGGTGAGAAAGGGGGAGGGGGCAGGCGCAGCCCCCCACGACCCGGATGCATGGCGGGCCCCCACCGAACCCGGTGCAATGGCGGGGGAGAAGGGAATGGTGTGGGTGGAGAGCTTTCCCGAACAAAGGAAGGAGCGGAAGCCATGCAGGTAAAGGGCCTTGCCAATGGGCACGGGGAAATCCTTTTCTCATAGTATGCATAGATATACTCACATTTAGTTGAATTCAGTGTTAAAATATATTATATATATATTATATGGCTCTCACTGAAATAAATTTCCAAATATTTTGCTTTTATGGCTCTCTGTGTCAAAAAGGTTCCCAACCCCTAATTTGGAGGATTCCCTCTGTGTTTAAAACCAGGCATGGGCGAACTCTGGCCCTCCATGTGTTTTGGACTTCAACTCCCACAATTCCGAATAGTTGGTAGGTTGTTAGGAATTGTGGGAGTTGAAGTCCAAAACACCTGGAGGGTTGATGTTTCCCCATGCCTGGTTTAAACTGTGTAGCCAGTGGTCGCAAGCAAGGCCTTGACGGAGACCTGGAAATTGTGCATTCCTACAGAAATGTGTGCATGCGACTAATGTTCTGGCAGCACCACTTGTAACAGTGTTGTGGTTTCCCTGCAGAGTGCAACTGCAATGAGCACTCACATCGGTGCCACTTTGACATGGCCGTGTACCTGGCCACGGGCAACACCAGTGGCGGGGTTTGTGACGAGTGCCTGCACAACACCATGGGGCGCCACTGCCAGCTCTGCAAGCCCTTCTACTATCGCAACCCAATGGCTGACATCCGCGCAAGCACTGCCTGCATCCGTGAGTATTCCCTCATTCTAGGGCAGTGGTGTTAAGCTCATTTTCTGTTTAACTCCAGAGGATATTAATCTGAGAGTCATCCTGGAAGACCTAAAGATTCCTAGAAAAGGGATGTGGTGGCACAATGGGTTAAACTCTTGTGCTTCTGAACTGCTGACCTGAAGGTTGGCAGTTCAAATCTGCAGGACGGGGTGAGCTAGTGCAGTTAGTCCTAGCTCCTGCCAACCTAGCAGTTCAAAGACATGCAAATGTGAATAGATAAATAGGTACCGCTTTGGCAGGAAAAGGCAAAAAGATGCTCCTAGCAGTCCTGCTGACCACATGATCAGGTGGTGACAACACACACAGGCTCCTTGGCTTGGAAATGGAGATAAGCACCTCCAAAGAGGCAGATGAGCACCACCTCCAGAAGCCGGAAATGAAAGGGGAAGCCTTTTGCCTCTGTTTGTGTTTGTGTGTCTCTTGTATGTGATTGTAAGGCATTGAATGTTTGTCTGTGTCTTCTGTATATGCTGTAATCCACCCTGAGTCCCTTGGGGAAGAAGGCGCAAGTGCGTCTGGTGGGAATGAGAGACAGGTCCTTCTCTGTGGTGGCCCCTCGGCTATGGAACTTTCTCCTGAGCAAGATCGGATCTGCCCCCTCCCTCTTGTCCTTCAGGAGGCTAGTGAAATCCTGGCTATGGAACGAAGCATTCCCAGAATAATGGTAGAGACTGGTTACAGACCAAAGTGAGCGATCACATATGCGGACTAAGTTGAGCATGATTTTAGTTTGGTGGCTGGCTTATATGTATTTTAATCTTGTATTGTTGTAGGATGTTTTAATTTGAATTAGTAGCATGGAATCCTTGCTGTAAGCCGGTCTGAGTCCCTCTACGGAGATGAGAAGATCGGGATATACAAGTTTTAAATAATAAATAAACAAATAAATAAGGGCAGAATATAAATGAATTGTATTATTATTATTATCATTATTATCATTATTAAATTATTTTTGGATAACCTGGCAAGAATTACTCCGATTCCTGCTCTTTTGGATAGTGGCAGGATTTATGAGAAGCTACAAGTTTATCCCAATTTCCTGATTGAGAGCCTGGCATGGTTTGCCGTGGTTGTTCTCCTTTAAATTCCGACTCCCTGGGTTCCTGGTTCTGATTCAGCTCTTCATATCTGTCCAAGAGAATGAGTGTAAGGATTGCAAATGTGTCTGCCTCACTATCTCTTCTTTTTTGCCCCATAGCCTGTGACTGTGATCCAGTGGGCTCGTTGGATGGTGGCGTGTGCGACAGTCATACAGATGTGGCCTTGGGCATGATCGCGGGGCAGTGCCGCTGCAAGGACAACGTCAAAGGCGTGCGTTGTGACAGCTGCAAAGAAGCCTTCTATGGACTGAGCCAGAACGACCCTCTGGGTTGCCAGCGTTAGTATTGGTGACAGTCTAGGGTGACTTAGTAAGAGGGGACAAACACAAATGGGGAATCCAACAATAGTAGTATTGTGACACCCCCACGGGGCTGTTTTGTATCTGTATTTTGTATTTTTTGGCCCTTTACCTGCATGGGCCTTTGTTTCACCTTTCTGCCATGTGGACATTTATGGGAGGAGCTGTGTTTGGCTCCACACATGACTTCACCACCCTAACTCCTCCGCTTTCTGAGGTCATCTGAGGGGCAGGACTTCCTCTCTTTGGCCATTCCAAGCATAGAACGTGGACGAAGCAGGCGCAAGTCTGGAGCCAAGACTCAGACAAAGCACCTTCGTTCACGTATAGCCTTTCCAACGCTCTCAAGCCAGGATTGCAGTGATAGGAAGGCCAGCCCTTCACCCATAGACTGTAATCTCTGGGGACCCACAGACTTTGTGCGCCAGAGGACCATTTGAGGAGCAACTGGAAACCTAGAAACAACAGAAAGGTACCTTCACTCTGCAAAAGGCAAGTGAACGCAATCCATTTGTTTAAAGCAGTGTTTCCCAACCTTTTTTGAGCCACGGCACACTTGCAAAATCCTGGGGCACACCACCAACCAAAATGACACAAAATGACACTCTAACACAGTAATACATATAGTTAATATGTTTTTAAAATGTATTTATACACTCAATGTGAAACCTGGGCCTGTTTCGATGAACACAACATAGATATCCTGGCAGGAATGGCAAAAAGACACAAACTTCCCACACAGAACTCTCATAACCAAGAGAACTTCCCACACAGAACTCTCATAACCTTTGTGTTTTGGAGTTGTAGTTCACCTATATCCAGAGAGCACTGTGGACTCAAACAATGTTGGATCAGGACCAAACTTGGCATGAATACTCAATATGCCCAAATATGAACGCAGATGGAGTTCAGGGGAAATAGACTTTGACATTTGGGAGTTGTAGTTGCTGGGATTTATAGTTCCCCTACAATCAAAGAGCATTCTGAACCCCACCAATGATAGAACTGGGTCAAACTTATTTATTTATTTATTTATTTATTTATTTATAAATTCGATTTGGTAGACCGCTCTCTCTGGAGCCCAGAGCGGTTTACAGCATAAAATCAATAAAACATCAATAAACAGATAAAAGACGTATACCCAAAAGCCCCCTCCCCACAAATGATCCCCAAGCAATAATACACAGAGGCAATACATGGCAGGACGGTATGTTGGCAGCTGGCAACTAAGGAGGCATCAGTTGGGACCAAATGCCTGCCTATATAGCCAAGTCTTCACAGACTTGCGGAAGGCCAACAAACCCCGTAGTGCTCGTATCTCCTCCGGCAGAGAATTCCAGAGGGTCGGAGCGGCCACTGTAAATGCTCTCTGCCGGGTGCTCGACAGCCTACAGATCTTAATACTAGGGACCTCTAGTAGATTAAGCCCCTCTGAGCGCAGTGATCTTCTGGGTTTGTATGGGGTAAGACGCTCCCTCAAGTACACTGGCCCCAAACCATATAAGGCCTTGAAAGTTAGAACTAACACCTTGAAGGAGACCCGGAATTCGATGGGAAGCCAGTGCAGTGCACGCAGGAGTGGGGTCACATGCGCAGATCTTGGGGCTCCCGACAGCAGAGCGCTGCTGCGTTCTGCACCAGCTTAAGTTTCCGGATCGCCGACAAGGGTAGGCCAATGTACAGCGCATTACAGTAATCAAGCCTCGAGATGACCGTGGCTTGGATCACCGTGGCCAGGTCGCAGCGGGAGAGGTAAGGAGCCAGACGTTTCGCCTGCCGCAGATGGTAGAACGCTGTCTTGCAAGCGCAGGCAATCTGCGCTTCCATCGACAGTTGGGTGTCTAGCTGGACCCCAAGGCTCTTAACTAGGGGCTGTGGGCGAAGTGCCACACCATCAAACGTCGGCAACTGGGTCTCTACCCCCTCCGGGCGGCCCAGCCACAAGATCTCCGTCTTCATCGGGTTCACCTTCAACTTACTGGCTCGCAGCCATCCAGTTACGGCTTCTAGGCAGAGATGGAAATTATCGGGTACAGATTCCACCCCGGGGTCCATCCTCAGAATGAGCTGGGTGTCATCACACAGAACCCCCAGGAGGCAAGAGGAGGTCTCTACTTGGGGAAAGGGAGGCGGGCCTTCCCAATGCATGGCGAGGGAGAGACCAAGTAGACAACGGGTGGGGAGGGGGGTGTTTGTAATTTTGTGCCTTTATCGAGGTAGGTTTCTTAGTGTTTTTATACTTCAACACACTAGACTCCCCCTGGAGGTTCCAGTTTCCCACGGCACACCTTTCCACGGCACACTAGTGTGCCCCGGCACATTGGTTGGGAAACACTGGTTTAAAGGACCCTTTTTGCAACCTACTTCAAGCATTTGGGCCACCAGCATTTTTACTGGTTGTTATTAAATAAATTTGTTTTGAGTTCACCCTTTTGTAGTCATTGCTTAGGGACTCTCCAGGTTTCTTGTGGATGGGAAGCTAGAACGCGAACCCCAGGGCCTATAGAATTTGCTCTGAGTCCCCCCTCGGGGGTTAAGAAGAGCGGGGTAGAAATGTTGGAAATAAAAAAATAAATAAATTCATCCTATTAGAGCCCTTTTTTTTGGCCCTGGCGAGACGCCACAGTGAACGAAGATGCGCTGTCTAAGCAAGCTTCAGATTTCCACTTGCTTCGTCCATGTGCTATGCTTGGAATGGCCAAAAAGAGGAATTCCTGCCCCTCAGATGACCTCAGAAAGGGGAGGAGTTAGGGCGGTGACGTCATGTGTGGAGCCAAACACAACTCCTCCCATAAATGTCCACATGGCAGAAAGGTGAAACAAAGGCCCATTCAGGTGGCTACAGAACTTGTAAGTGATTTGAGCTGGATCTACCGGCTGAAGATGAAACAACTAGAATGAAGCATTCTAAATTATTCCAGGATTATCCCTTTGAATAAAAGCAAGGCTTGTGCATTTAGAAAATGAACGACTAATACACAGAATTCTTTAGTACAGTGGTTCTAAACCAGTGGGTCCCCAGGTGTTTTGGCCTACAACTCCCAGAAATCGCAGCCAGTTTACCAGCTGTTAGGATTTCTGAAAGCTGAAAGTCAAAACATCTGGGGACCCACAGATTGAGAATCACTGCTTTAGTAGACTTTGAAGGCTGTGATTGTAGAAATCAGGTGGAGCACAGTATAGGGCGGGCATGGGCAAACTTCATCCCTCCAGGTGTTTTGGACTTCAACTCCCACAATTCCTAGCAGCTGGTAGGCTATTAGGAGTTATGGGAGTTGAAGTCCAAAGCACCCGGAGAGCCAAAGTTTGCCCATGCCTGGTATAGGGTGAGCTGGGAATGTGGCGCAGCTGGCTGGGAGTCAGCTGCATAAGATCTCTACTGACCAGAAGGTCATGAGTTTGAGGCCTGCCCAGGTCGGAATGAGCTCTCGACCAATTGTGTAGGTCGTTGCTTGTCTATATATGTTGTATGTCTATGGCATTGAATGTTTGCCTGTATATGTGCATTGTGGTCCCCTGTGGGGTGAGAAGGGCGGAATATAAATGATGTAAATAAATATAAATGATGATGTAAATAAATCAGGCCAGGACATAGTGATACTATGCATTTGTGCTCTGTAAAGTTGCATTAGAAATCAGGAAACCTATGGAAACGGGTGCTATGTGTCTTCAGCCTGCAGGTGTGACCCCCGTGGGATCATTGCAGGAAACAGCCCTTGTGACCATATCAGTGGTGACTGCTATTGCAAGCGTTTTGTCACAGGGAGATACTGCAACCAGTGTCTGGTGAGTAGACGATATAACTAACATAAGACCAAGGACGTCAAATTCATCTTTATTGGGGAGCACACCAGCCTTACGGTCGCATTCAAAGGGACGTTGAATCCATGGATGGAGAACTATGATGTTTTTACATAGTGGTTGATGCTCTTTAGTCCCAGTGTCCCCCTCCCCCCCGCCCCCCAGTGTGGATCCCCAGATGTTATTGAATGATAACTTCCACCACTTTTGATGATCTGAGAATTGTAACCTGGTGGCTTTAAGGTTGGGGAAGGAAAGGTTAAAGAACATTTAAAAGTCAAACACTATATCCACAAGCCTTATATCTACATTAAAACCTTACTCCCCTGGCAAAACAGAACAAACTGCACCCCCTCCAGATGTGAGTGTATCCCAACTACCATCATGCAAATGATTAGGAATATTACAGCTGGTGTCCATCATCTGAAGGGCCACATGAGGTTTTCCAGGTATTCTTGGAAGACACGGATTATCTAGACCCGGCACAGTCTGGTTTTAGGCTGGGGCATGGTACCGAGATAGCCTTGGTCGCCTTAGTGGATTATCTACGCCGGGAGCTCAACAGGGGGAGGGTGTCCCTGTTGGTTCTGCTGGACCTCTCAGTGGCCTTCGATCCCGTTGACCACGGTATCCTTCTGGGACGCCTCGCAGAGATGGGGCTTGGAGGTACTGTCTTGCAGTGGCTCCAGTCCTTTCTGGAGGGCCGTTCTCAGAAGGTGTTATTGGGAGATACCTGTTCAACCCCACAACCATTGTCTTGTGGGGTTCCTCAGGGTTCAATACTATCTCCCATGTTGTTTAACATCTACATGAAGCCGCTGGGGGAGGTCATCCGGAGTTTCGGAGTGCGGTGTCACCTGTACGCAGATGATGTCCAACTCTGTCACTCCTTCCCACCTGCTACTAAGGAGGCTGTTTTGGTCCTGAACCGGTGATTGGCCGCTGTGTCGGACTGGATGAGAGCGAACAAATTGAAATTGAATCCAGACAAGACAGAAGCACTCCTGGTCAGTCGAAAGGCCGAACAGGGCATAGGGTTACAGCCTGTGTTAGACGGGGTTACACTCCCCCTGAAGACGTAGGCTCGCAGTTTGGGAGTGATCCTGGACTCATCGCTGAGCCTGGAACACCAGGTTTCGGCGGTGACTAGGGGAGCATTTGCACAGTTAAAACTTGTGCGCCAGCTGCGCCCATACCTTGGGAAGTCTGACTTGGCCACGGTTGGCCACGCTCTGGTTACATCCCGTATAGATTACGTGGGGTTGCCTTTGAAGACTGTTCGGAAGCTGCAACTAGTCCAACGGACAGCAGCCAGGGTGATAACAGGAGTGGCATTCAGAGAGCGTACAACTCCCCTGTTGTGCCAGATCCACTGGCTGCCAATCTGCTACCGGGCACAATTCAAAGTGCTGGCTTTAGCCTTTAAAGCCCTAAACGGTTTGGGTCCAATTTACCTGTCCGAACGCATCTCTCCCTATGAACCATCGAGATGTTTAAGATCATCTGGAGAGGCCCTGCTCTCGGTCCCACCCTCTTCTCAGGCGCGACTGGCGGGGACGAGAGATAGGGCCTTCTCAGTGGTGGCTTCTCGGCTTTGGAACGCCCTCCCTAGAGACATCAGATCGGCCCCCTCCCTCCTGACATTTTGCAAGAAAGTCAATACCTGGCTGTTTGAGCAGCCATTTGCTGATGAAATATAAAGGTTTAATTAGATATATGGAATGACAACGATGTGTCGGAAACTGATTTCAACATGACGCTGAGACTGCAATTGTATGTTTTTAATTGCTAATTTGTTGCTATATGGTTATTTTGTTTGTTTGTTTGTTTGCTTGTGTTGTATTGAGGGCAGAGACTGCCTTGTGTAAACCGTCCCGAGACGCCTTCGGGCTGAGAGGGGCGGTATAGAAATGTGACAAATAAATAAATAAATAAATGAGATGTCAGTCCGGATTCAGCCCACGGGCCTTGAGTTTGACACATGCACATTACAACAACTGTCCTTAATGTTTGAGAATGGGGATGATCACAGATCACTCTGAGGCCCCTTCTGCACAGCTGTATAAAATCCACATTGAACTATATAGCTGTGTACTGAGATAACCCAGTTCAAAGCAGATCTTGTGAATTATCTGCCTTGATATTCTGGGTTATATGGCTGTGCAGAAGGGCACTGAGAATCTTATGAAACCAATGGACATTCTTCTCTCTCAAAGGTAATTATACACTATTTTAAAGGAATGGGAAAGAATAAAAGAAAAATAAGTTCATGGACTATAGCAGAGTTTCTCAACCTGGGGGTCGGGACCCCTAGTGGGGTCACGAGGGGGTATCAGAGGGGTCACCAAAGACCATAAAAAACACAATTATTTTCTGTCAGCCATGGGATTCCTGTGTGGGAAGTTTGGGCCAATTCTCTCATGGGTGGGGTTCGGAATGCTCTTTGATTGTAGTGAACTATAAATCCCAGCAATTACAACTCCCAAATGTCAAGTCTATTTTCCCTAAACTCCATCAGTGTTCACATTTGGGCCTATTGAGTATTTGTGCCAAGTTTGGTCCAGATCCAGCATTGTATGAGTCCACAGTGTTCTCTTTGGATGGAGGTGAACTACAACTCCAAAACTCATGGTCAATGCCCACCAAATGCTTCCAGTGTTTTCTCTTGGTTATGGGAGTTCTGTATTCCAAGATTGGTTAAATTCCATTGTTGGTGGAGTTCGGAATGCTCTTTGATTGTAGGTTAACTATAAATCCCAGCAACGACAATTCCCAAATGACAAAATCAACATCCCCCACCCCAACCCCACCAGTATTCAAATTTGGGTGTGCCAGGTATTTGTGCCAAATTTGGTCCAGTGAATGAAAATACATCCTGCACATTACGATTCATAACTGTAGCAAAATTACAGTTATGAAGTAGCAATGAAAAGAATGTTATGGTTGGGGGTCACCACATGAGGAACTGTATTAAGGGGTCATGGCATTAGGAAGGTTGAAAACCACTGGACTATTGGGTTATGCCCTGGGTTCATAACATTGGGTAAAGACCCCCATGTTAGAATGAACCTCCATGTAAGTCTTGTGTGTACCTTGGGACCGGCTCCTTATTTTAATGCTTCTCCTCCTTCACAGCCAGAATATTGGGGTCTGAGCTATGACATGACTGGCTGCAGGGGCTGCGCTTGCGATTTCGGAGGGGCTTACAGCAACAGGTAGGAGAAGCAGTGAGTAAAGGCTGGGCAGAGGAGTGTGGGTGGAACGGGAGGTCTGTGGACGGCCAACCTCTGTATTCTCAGGGCCATTTTATTGACAGGGGCCCAGGGGATGGAAGTGTATGATCCTGCATAAACTGGCTCTGTTGGGAGTGGGCAGGCTCCATAACAAAATGCATGCCATCATGTGGTAAGCAATTCACTGCTCTGGTGCGTATGCTCTCAAGCGTGGCTTTGTACGTACACATTTGCAGCATCGCTGGAAAAGGTTGCTTTGTGTGCTTCTGCAGTGTTGATAATACCTTTAAACATTCCAACTGCATTTATGACCCATTGCTTAAAAGATGTGTGAGTGTAATATATAGTTTTGCAGGGGCCTGTGCCATGCTTGTCTAATACTGCACATGAAGCCTTCATTGTGGCCCAGTGTCAAGACAAATATTTATTTATTCATCTGATCATTCGTGCAAAGTGTCGGAAAGTCAAACCCCAGAAGCCAAACTTGCAAGTGTGCATTGTGTGCTCCATTTCTTACAGTTTGGAATTGTTTCCCCTTTTTCTAATGAGGATTTTAGACTAAATGTTCAGCATATGTAAATGATCATTTGATCAGGCCCAGATTAACACTTTTTTGCGCCCTAGGCCACTCTTTCTAATTACGTCCCCTTTAAGCCAACCTCCTGCCACCTCCAAGGTCCCCATTCCCACCGGCTGGAAAGCTCCGCTGTGCTCTGAAGGTCTCCTCGGGAGTCGGGTGGCTTGGGGAGAGCGCAGCGGGTGCAAACTCGCTCCAAAGGCACGCACGAGAGAGAGAGAGCGCATGAGAGAGAGTGTGCGTGAGAGAGAAAGAGAGCGCATACATGAGAGAGAGAGAGAACACGCATGCGAGAGAGAGAGAGAGAGAGAGAGAGAGAGAGAGAGCAAGCAAGAGAGAGAAAAAGAGAGAGCAAGAGAGAGGGGGGACGACGGACGGAGCAGATACTTTGCCGGGAGAAGGAGTGAGGAGGGTCATGAGAAAGGGGGAAAGAGGGGCGCAGACCAGTTGTGGTTTTTTTGGTCCATGATCTTCGCCGCCGCCCCCCCCCCGGCTTGCGCCCCTAGGCCATGGCCTCGTTGGCCTTATGCATAATCCGGGCATGCATTTGATAGGACAATCATGAGACAAGATGGGTGGTTTGGGAGCTAGACCGTCAATTATCCATTTTTAGGCTACTAAAATAACTCTGATTTTCAAACCTTGCCCGTATTCCTCACTGGGATGACATCCTGTGGCAGTGAGACCTAACTTGGAGATTTTAAAGTGGATGGCCATCTATCAGGACTACTTTGGTTGTATATTCCTGGATGCTACAAAAGTGGTATCAATATTTATTTATTTATTTATTTATTTTTCTTCAGTTTTGTATGCGGTCTTTCCCCGAGGGCTCAGGACGGCTTACAGAGAGTACAAGAGCACACTTTAAAACAACCAAAAATTTAAACTCTTAGCTAAAAACTATAAAAACTATTTACAGCTGGTTAACCAAATCAGACCCCGAAAACCTGCTGGAATAAAAACATCTTGCACGCTCTGCGGAACTTGGTTAGACCTCTCAGAGCTCGCACATCTTCCGGCAGAGCGTTCCAAAGAGTTGGAGCTATGATCGTAAAGGCTCGCCGTCTTGTCGATGTCAGCCGATATGAGCGGCCGCTAGGAATCATCAAAAGATTTTGGTCAATGGAGCACAGTGACCTCTGGGGCTGATATGGGGTGAGACGGTCCCTCAGGTACGACGGCCCCTGACCATATAAGGCCTTGAAGGTGATAATCAACACTTTGAAGGAGACCCGGTGCTCCACTGGTAGCCAGTGCAGCTGCTGCAATATTTCGTGTTATACGAGCACTCACTGGCATACCAGTGAGAAGCCTCCGGCTTTTGCACCAGCTTGAGCCTCCGGATTGCCAACATAGGTAGGCCAATGTAGAGGGCATTGCAGTAGTCAATTCTCGAGGTGACCATAGCCTGGATCACTGTGGCCAGATCCTCCCTGGATCTTTCTCACCTTGCCTGCCAGAGATGGAAGAAAGCCACTCTGTTGTCACTGGAGATCTGAGCCTCCATTGATAGCCGAGGGTCCAGCAGGACTCCCAGGCTCTTCACAGAGGACAATGGACACAGGGGTACACCGTCAAGGGTAGGCAACTGAACAGTCCCTCCACCAGGGTGACCCAGCCACAAGATCTCCATCTTTGCCGGGTTCACCCTCCACCTGCTAGCACGCAGCCAGCCAGTCACGGCTTCAAGGCACTGCTGGAAATTATCAGGTACAGAGTCCGGCCAGCCATCCATTTGCAGAACGAGCTGAGTGTCGTCAGCGTACTGGGAACACTCTAATCCATAGCTCCAAACCAGTTGAGCGAGAGGTCGCATATAGATGTTAAAGAGCAGGGGGGAGAGAATGGCCGCTTGGGGAACTCCACAAACACGTGGAGACTTTTTGGAAACCAGGTCTCCCCTCTCCACTCGCTGTCCCCGATCGTGGAGGAAGGAGGACAGCCATTTCAGACTGACCCTCGAACTCCAGCTATGGCAAGGCGGTGGGTCAATAGGTCGTAGTCGACCATATCAAACGCTGCCGTTACATCTAATAACATAAGCAGCATGTGCTTCTTGACCTCACTGCAGCGTTTGATACTGTTGATTATGATCTGTTGATACACTGCCTCACCATGTCCAGAGTTTGTGGGCTGACCCTTAATAGATTCAGCTCATTTCTCCAGAACCGGGGACAGCGAGTGGAGTGGATGGGACAAGTCTCCAAGAGGCGCCCCCTTTACTGTGGGGTGCCACAAGGGGCTATCCTTTCCCCTCTCTTATTTAACATCTATGTTCAACCGCTCGCTCAGCTGATGCGGAGTTTCGGACTGGAGTGTTATCAGTACGCTGAAGACACCCAGCTCCTTCTGCGTCTGGAGACTGGGGCAGTTTCAGTACTCGATAATTTCACCTTATGCCTTAAAGCCATGACTGGATGGCTGCGTGCTAGCAGACTGAGGGTGAACCCGAGGGAGTGGAGCGCCCGCTGCCTACCCTTGACGGTGAGCCTCTTGCTCCATCAGCCACCATGAAAAGCCTGGGTGTCATTTTGGACCCCTTGCTATCGATGGAGGCCCAGGTCTCCGCTGTCAGTAAACAGACGTTTTTCCATCTTCGCCAAGCCAGGCAGCTGGTGCCCTATCTTTCTGGGAAGGCCTTGGCCATGCCAGGGTCACCTCGAGACTGGACTACTGTAATGCTCTTTACATTGGTCTTCCTTTGTCAGTGACCCGGAAACTTTGTATGGTTCAAAATGCAGCTTCCAGGCTCCTTACAGGAAGTCCTGTGGGATGTCATATAACACCTATCCTGTGTCAGCTGCATTGGCTACCGATCAAATTCCGGATCTCCTACAAGGTATTGGTTCTAACCATTAAGGCCTTGTACAGCCAGGGGCCAATATACCTTCGGGTCCGTCTCTCCCCCTATCAACCCCAGTGCTCACCTCGATCTTCACAAGCGAATCTCCCACATATACCGGGCCCTAGAGAAATCCGCCTGGAGGTCACTAGACGGAGAGCTTTCTCAGCCGCCGTCCCAAAACTGTGGAACTCTCTGCCACCCGACATCCGAGCCATGCGCGAATTGAGATGTTTTACTGTCGCACTGAAGACTTGGCTCTTTGGCAGAGCATTTGATTAGTGGTTTTAATGATAATGTAAGTGTTTTAATTCATTTATTCTGTAAGTCGCTCAGAGCACCATTGGTGGAGGGCGACTAAGCAAGTAATAAATGGATTGGTTGATTGATTGATTTGGTATCATGCCCTCTGTCTCCAGATGCTCAATGGATGACGGCCAGTGCCCCTGTCGGCCTCACTTCATGGGGCGCCAGTGTGACGATGTACAGCCCGGGTTCTTCTGCATGCCCTTGGACTACTACATGTATGAAGCTGAACATGCCATAGGTCTTCCACCAACCCATCAGAGCCTCCCGGTGAGTGTGCAGACAACGGAAGAGGAAGCCAGTTTTGGAGAGGAAAAACACATCCTTGTCCATACATAGAGGGGAAAACATCCAAAAAACAAGCACTTGTTGTTTGGATAGGGGGAATGCTTTTGTTTATATGCTTCTTATTTGTCTACGGCTGGATCTACACTGCCCTATATCCCAGGATGTTATCCCAGATTATCTGCTTTGATCTGGATTATAGTTATTTATTTATTTATTTATTTATTTATTTATTTATTCGGCTTATACACCACCACTCCCAAAGGAGGATGCCTGCCATAGATGTAGGTGAAACTTCAGGAAACAGCCTAGAAAGCACACAACAACCCTGTTCAGAAGGTGATATGTCATCTAATAGGCTTGATGTTAGATACAAAGGGAAGTTATTCACTATTCTTCATGGTACCCAAACACTTTGGGGATTACAGATTGGCTTTAGGCTTGAAATATCTCAGTGCGTTTGTTTGTTCAGTCCTGGAGATTCAAAGTGGAAATCTTAAGAGAATTTGGGGTGCATGATACTCCGAAGGGTGGCACAAATCAGCTCTGTGGCAGCAGCTGCACAATGCACAGATCAATGTGGGCTAAAGCTGCTTAATTCTCCTAGGAAATCCAGAGCAAACTTAAGAACATAAGAACATAAGAAGAGCCATGCTGAATCGGGCCTCAGCCCATCTAGTCCAGCATTCTGTGTCACACAGTGGCCCACTAGTTGTACACAGGGATCTCTAGCAGAAAGGAGGGCAAAACCCTCACCTGCTCCCGACCCCCACAACCAGTACCCGGGGAAATTGCCTGCCTCCATCAACACAGAGGTGGCACTTGGATGTCCATTTCAGTAGCTACTGATTCCCTTGGTATCCATGAATCTGTCTAATCCTGCCTTGAAGCTGTCCAGGCTGACCGCTGTCACAACCTCCTCTGGAAGTGAGTTCCATAACCCAATGACCCTCTGGGTGAAGAAATATTTCCTTTATTAGTCCTAACTTTCCTACCTTGGAGCTTCAGGAGTGCCCCCTAGTCCTAGTGTTGTGTGACAGAGAAAATATTTTTCTCTATTCACCTTTTCTATCCCATGCATGATTTTATACACTTCGATCAAGTCACCTCTTAAACGCCGTCTTTCAAGGCTGAAAAGACCAAGGCGTTGCAACCTGATTTTGTAAGGGAGCTGCTCCATCCCTTGGATCATTCTTGTTGCCCTTTTCTGTACCTTTTCCAGTTCCGTTATATCCTTCTTGAGGTGCGGTGACCAGAATTGTACACAGTACTCCAGACTTTGAACCTGTGTAAACTTGACTTTGAACCTGTGTAAACAGTGGGACCAGTTCCAAGTTGCAACCGGCTGCAAATATTTACATGGCCACCTCACATTTACTCACCATCTCCCTCCTGTTCTTTATTAATTGCCTGGAGTGATATCAGCGGAGGAGCCTCTTTCCCCAAGCATCCCAATGTCCTGGCCTCCATCACTTCAGGTGACAAGTGAGGGGCAGTAGGCTAAATTTTGGCTATTTATAGGTTTGTAAGAAGTGTGAGAACTCCCCAATGTTCTGTAAGGACCAGGCGCAGACGGCAAATCGATTCCACTAGATTTATTGAAGGTATAACACTATTGATGCCAGAACTGGCATCACAAGGAACAAACACACTGTCTCTACAAAACACACCCCATCACCTGTCCATCATATCAAAGCCCCACCCCATGGCTTGCAATGTACAGGAGAGGTTGCATCATAACCCCTCTGACTCAGCAGTCCCAATGTCCAGAGGATATTTCATCATATCCTTCCTGAGTCAGCAAGATGCAAGTCCGTGCTACTCATGTTGGTGTGGTGTGACCCAAGGCTATCCCAGGCCAACACCTGGAGCTTATCTTATCTATGAGCTGAGCAATGCAGGCAGCCCAGGCATTCAGTGAAATGCTGGCAGGTCAGGAAATCAGAGCAACACCAGCTCTGATCTTCACTGATCCTGACAAAGAAGCATATCTACATGCTCCCATAAATCCTTCAGGTAGTCTGGTGCTTGGCCGCTGTGTCAGACTGGATGAGGGAGAACAAATGGAAATCGAATCCAGACAAGACAGTTGAAAGGCCGAACAGGACATAGGGTTACAGCCTGTGTTGGACGGGGTCACATTCCCCTGAAGACACAGGTTCGCAGTCTGGGTGTGATCCTGGACTCATCGCTGACCCTAGAACCTCAGGTTTCGGCAGTGACCAGGGGAGCATTTGCACAGTTAAAACGTGTGCCAGCTGCGCCCATACCTTGGGATGTCTGACTTGGCCACGGTAGTCTACACTCTGGTTACATCCCGTATAGGGTACTGCAATGCTCTCTACGTGGGGCTGCCTCTGAAGACTGTTTGGAAGCTTCAAATGGTCCAACGGACATCAGCCAGCTTGATAACAGGAGTGGCACTCAGGGAGCATACACCCCCTCTGTTGCGCCAGCTCCACTGGCTGCCAGTTTGCTACCGGGCACAATTCAAAGTGCTGGTTTTGGCCTTTAAAGCCCTAAACGGTTCAGGTCCAACTTACCTGTCCAAACGCATGTTTAAGATCATCTGGAGAGGCCCTGCTTTCAGTCCCACCCTCTTCTCAGGCGCGACTGGCGGGGACGAGAGACAGGGCCTTCTCAGTGGTGGCTCCTTGGCTTTGGAATGCCCTTCCTAGTGACATCGGATCAGCCCCCTCCCCCCTGACATTTCGTAAGAAAGTCAAGACTTGGCTGTTCGAGCAAGCATTCGCAGACAAACTTTAATTAATCGAGACCAACGGAATATTATGATGATGCAACGGAATCCGATTTTAAGAATGAGATGCTGAGATTTGTATTTTTTAGTTTTAACTGTTCATTTGTATAGTTTTTATATGGCTGTTTTTATCATATTTATGATGTATTTTGTCTGTAGGCACTTGCTGCCGTTTGTTCACCTCCTCGAGTGGCCTTCGGGCAGAGAGGGGGGTATAGAAGCATAGTAAATAAAATAAATAAATAATAGTCAGTTTTGTGGCAGAAGGAAAATCACGCATAGTTCATGTTTTTACCAGTCCACACACTGTCTTTCTAGGGAAATAAAATATGCCATGCAGATTATCACTAAGAACAAGGTTTGCTCTTTGTAATGCAGAGCAACAGCTATACAGTCATGTGATTCACACAATGACCTTTGAGAGAGGTTCAAATAGTCTTTCGGTGTCCGTGTGGAAGATCTTTTTCCAGCAGCTCATGAAGCAAGAACGGTCACTCTGTAAGCTCATGCACAGCTAAAGCCTAAATATGTAACTGTTGCCTACCCCCCTCCCCCGCTGAGCTCCGCGCGCGGATTTTGGGGTGAAGGCGGCGCGTGCAGGTGAGCCATATTTAATCATCGAAAGAGCCAAATATGGCTCGCGAGCCATAGGTTCCCGACACCTGATTTAGCGGCTCAGGCCTCATCTACGGTGCCATATAAAATCCAGATGATTCACTTTGAACTGGATTATATGGCACGATATACTCATATAATCCAGTTCAAAGGTTTATATAATCCAGTTCAAAGGTGGATTATCTGCTTTGGTAATGTGGATTATATGGCAATGTTGAAGGGGCCCAAGTGCTTGAATCCTGAACTATATAGTATAGGACTTTGCATACAAGTTCCAATGACCATACTGATGGGTATAAAATGTATAATTTCCAAATTCTGAATAGTACTAACAAACCTATATTTGGATTCACTGGATCACGAATAGGTGTGACTGTTAGTAACAAGGATCAACTGACGGTGCCATTTTTGAAATTCCTCTCTATCATAGGGTGCTTTGCGTCCTGAGGCCCCCGTAGACTGTGTGGAGTATTATAATGGAGTCCAAAATGGGCGGAAAGTGCGGCTACGGCGCCAGCACAGCACCATAAGAGTCCTACAGCAGCGAGGAGCACTTCGGCGAGCCCGGCAGCTTCAGCAAAAGGTGGCTTGTGATTGAGAGGAGAAAGTGGAGTCTGATAGAAAATAGTGGGAAGGCCCCAAAACAATTTGCTTCTGATTGTGATTCCACTTGCAAGATGGATTGGAATGACAAATACTGAAGAGTATGTAGAACCCATGGTTCTTTACTAACCATGTGTTTTCACCTACAGCCCGATGTAGAAGTCATACAGCGTGAGCATACAGGTCACATGATTACATGGACGGGACCAGGTTTTGCCCGTGTTCGGGATGGGGCTGGTTTATCTTTCCATATTAGCAACATTCCCTACCCCATGGACTATGACATCCTTCTACGCTATGAACCAGAGGTAAGTGGAAGAAGGGTGTTGGAGGGTGCTATTTGTTATGAGAAAAGGGTTGGGTAAGTTCTGTGTACTGAGCAACGGTAGAAAGACAAGACCTGGCTGTTCGAACAGGCATTTGCAGATTATTATAATTATTATTATTATTATTATTATTATTTCAAATCTGTAGGCCACCACTCCCCGCAGGCTCAGAACAGCTTACATCAGACATGAGTGATACAATAAAACAGTAAAAACAGTAAAATATAAGACTGATTAGCCAGGTGGGAAGACCTGCCTAAACAGATAAGTCTTGCACGCTCTCTGAAACGTTAGTATGTCTTGGAGCGTACGGACTTCAAGCGGAAGAGTATTCCAAAGTGACGGAGCCGCAGCAGAGAAGGCCCTGCGCCTGGTCTTTGTAGATCATATGATCTTGAGACTGGGAACTACAAGCAGCATTTGATCTTTAGTTCGAAGTGATCTCTGGGGTTGACAGAAAGCGAGTCGATTTTTTAGATATAACGGGCCGTGGCCGTGTAATGCCTTGAAGGTGAGGACCAGTAGCTTAAAGATGATTCGATACTCGATCGGAAGCCAGTGACGTTTTTGCAGAATTGGAGTGATGTGGCATCTTGCAGGGGGCCCTTCCAAGAGAGCTGCATTTTGGACCAGTTTAAGTCTACGGATGGTAGACCCTGGTAAGCCGATGTAAAGAGCATTGCCATAGTCTAGTCTTGAGATGACCAAGGCCTGGATCACTGTGGCCAGGTCATCTCTACGAAGGTAGGAGGCCAGGCGTCTGATACAACACAGATGGAAGAAGGCCGTTCTACTGATGGTGGACACCTGGGCTTCCATCGTCAATCGAGAGTCCAATTGGACACCCAGGCTCTTCACTCGAGGTAAAGGGTGCAATGTCTCGCCGTCTAGGGTCGGTAAATTGATGGTCCCACCACTCGGGGAGCCCAGCCACAGGATCTCCATTTTTGCAGGGTTCACTTTCAGCCTGCTAGCCCGAAGCCATCTGGTAACGACCTCCAGACACTGATGGAGATTGCATGGCACTGTGTCTGGTTGACCAGCCATCTTCAGGATAAGTTGAGTGCCATCGGCATATTGGTAACACTCTAACCCGAAGTCTCGGGCCAGCTGTGCGAGAAGTCGCATGTAGATGTTTTATAAGAGGGGGGAGAGGATGGCTCCTTGGGGCACCCCACAAGATAGGCGAGACCTTTCCGATATCCGCCCTCCCCACTCAACCTGCTGACCTCAGTTACGGAGGAAGGAGGACAGCCAGTCGAGAGCTGTACCTCTGATTCCCACAGTCGAGAGCCGATGAATCAGAAGGTCATGGTTGACTGTGTCAAAAGCCACTGTGAGACCTAGCAACACCAGGAGAGCCGACCCTCCCTGATCCGGTTGGCAGTGGAGTTGGTCCACGATGGATACCAGCACCGTCTCCGTTCCATGTCCAGCCCAGAGGCCAGACTGAAAGGGGTCTAAACCAGCTGTGTCGTCAAGGAACTGTTGTAATTGTTCCGCAACAGCTCTCTCGATCATCTTTCCAAGGAAGGGAAGATTAGACACAGGGCGGCAGTTCGCTAGGGTTGAGGGGTCTAAGATGAATTGTCATTATTTCATTGTGACCAACAGAACGTTATGACGATGCAACAGAAACCGATTTTAAGAATGAGATGCTGACATTTGTATTTTATAATTTTAACTGTTAATTATATTGTTTTTATTAATTTTTTATGATATGTTTTATCTGTGGGCATTCGTTGCCTTGTGTTCACCACCTCAAGTCGCCTTCGGGCTGAGAGGGGCGGTATTAAAAATATATAGTAAATAAATAAATACATAAATGCAGTCTATTTTAGACACTCAGGTGTTATTTGTTCTACTTTAAATCTGTTTATCTTCTTTCAGTCTACAGAAGATTGGGAAGCTGTGGTCAGTGTCAGCTCGCAGGCTTTACCCATGAGCCCCCGCTGTGGCAATGTGCTACCTTCAGAGCAGATGTACCGAGAGAGCCTGCCACACAGTTCCAGGTGAGAACAAAAGGATCCAAGCGAACCAATGGATCATCACGAATTAAAGTGGCTTAGGTGCATCTACACTGTAGAATTAAAGCAGATCGACACCACTTGAACTGCCATGGATCATTGGCTATGTAATCATGGGAGCTGTTGTTTTGCACCTCTGACAAGTAGTGCTGGTGCCTCACCAAACTACAACTCCCATGATTCTACAGCACTGAGCTATGTCAGTTAAAGTGTTTTCAAGCAGCATTAACTCTACAGTGTAGAGACAACCTCAGAAGCAGAGACTCCAGCCCCATTTACATTGCCATATTACGCAGTTTAAACTTTATTATATGGTCAGTGTAGACTATTATAATGCAGACTGAACTACATTGAACTGGATTATATGAGTCTACACTGCTATATAATCCAGTTCAATCTGCATTATAATGGCAATACTTATACAGTCAATGTGAGCATTTCATGGAAATTAAGACCCTGCAGATTCCAACCCTTGATTACCTTCCAAATTGCTTCCTGACAACACTCAAGTGTTCTTTTCTTTAAATATGCTTTAAATTATCACTTGCCTCGTGTCACTAATAATTAGTTTTGAGCTCTTTAATTACAAATATTATGTGTGAGTGGTGACAGTCTGAAACAGTCTGATTGAGGGGACCAAAGTGTATTATTCCTCTTTCATATTTACAGTACAATAAAATTCATTTATTTACTTATTTTATGCCGCCCCTTCTCAGCCCAAAGGCGATTCAGGGTGGTTTACAAATAACAATTTCAAAACAACCCCCCAAAAAGCATTAAACCATTAATATACAGTATAAAATTAAAATTTAAAATGTTACAAAACATTTATTTATTCATTTAATTATTTCTTATTTGGACTTTTACGCCGCCACTCCTCGAGGGCTCGGAGTGGCTCACAATCATATCAAAACATAACAGAGAACAGTAGCATTGAATTAAAATTAACAGGCAAGCGTAATAAACACTCAGCAATCAAATGCTAACCGGAAGAGAGGGGTCTTGCAGGCCTTACGAAATGATGGTAAATCTTGTAAGGCCCGCACTTCGCTTGGAAGAGTATTCCAAATCGAAGGCACTACCCCAGAAAAGGCTCTGCACCGAGTGGATGTTAAGCGGATGGATTTGAAGCTAGGCACTTCAATGAAGTTCAGTTGTTCGGAGCGGAGTGACCTCTGGGGTTGGTAGGGGAAGAGATATTAAAAACCGGACAGCCTAAAGACGTTATCGTGAGTGTTAACCATGTCATGTTGCCATTCAATTCATCATCGGGTCATTCCGTAAGTTCATAGAGCTATGCTGTGCTCAGAAAAGCCTGTTCGAAAAGCCTTCGGAAAGACAACAGGGAGGGGGCCGATCTTATCTCCCTAGGTAAGGCGTTCCATGGGGCCACCACCAAGATATTTGTGCTGGGCAGGGCACGTCTCTAGGATGGAGGACCATCGCCTCCCAAATATATTACTCTATGGTGAACTCGCCACGGGTCAGCGCAAGAGAGGCAAGAGAGGCCCCGCAAAAAAGAGATACAAGGACTCCCTGGAACAACATCTCAGGCTTGGCCAGATTGATCACCAACAATGGTCCACCCTGGCCTCACATCGGGAGGTATAGAGACACACTATCCACAATGCTGTGGCCTCTTTCGAGAAGAGAAACGACAACGCAGAAAGAACCGCAACTTGTGTTACAAAACTCTGTCAGTCTGGATTATTATTATTATAATTCCGCTTTCATACTGTCTATTCTCCTCTATGGGTCTGAAACATGGGTCACCTATCGCCAGCACCAACGACTCGAACGCTTTCATCAGAGCAGTCTTCGCACAATCCTACATGTACACTGCACCGACTATGTGACGAATGTTGCTGTCCTTGAGCAAGCAGGGATCACCAGCATTGAGGCCATGCTATTGAGAACACAGCTGCGCTGGGCAGGGCACGTCTCTAGGATGGAGGACCACCGACTCCCAAAGATACTACTCTATGGTGAACTCACCACGGGTCAGCGCAAGAGAGGCACCCCCAAAAAGAGATACAAAGACTCCCTGAAACAACATCTCAGGCTCAGCCAGATTGATCACCAAACATGGTCCACCCTGGCCTCACATCGGGAGGCATGGAGATGCACTATCCACAATGCTGCGGCCTCTTTCGAGAAGACACGCCGAACGGGTATCAAAGAGAAACGACAACACAGAAAGAACCACAACTTGGAAACAGCATCACCCAAGGAGACTTTCCGCTGTGCTTTCTGCAACCGGACTTGCCTATCTCGGATTGGCCTTTTTAGTCATCAACGCGCTTGTAGAAAGCGTGGGATGAGTCCTTCCTAAGAATCTTTGTTCAGGAAGTAATGCCAGAGAGAATAATAATAATTATAATAGTAATATTCATCATCACCACCAAGACTCGGGGCAGCTTACAAGGCACTCCAGGGTGCACATATGATATACAACAGGTAAAAACAATACAAAAGTATAAAACAAGTCACATTAAATTTTAACAACAACCCCCGTCAACACATGTACCATAAAATCAAAATAATACAATTTTGGACAATGCATGGACACAAAATATGAGCCCCCCCCCCCCCATGACAGAACAATTTTAGCATTTGAAACAAATGCTGAAAACTCCTAATTCCTCAGACACCCATTTCCATTCTTCAGTTGTAGAGCCTGTGCTTTGGCACGATTGAAAAGCCAGCGGTTTTTCTGTCATCAGAGTATTTGCCGTTGGATTACTTGAGTGTTTACCACAGTTAAGTAGAAAGATCATGGATTGTGTGTGTGTGTGGTTAGGAAGGTGTTGATATTTTGGTTTGGCTAAGGGCCTTCTTTGTGTGTTGATGGCAGAATGCAAAGGGTATTATTCTCTGCTTTCTTCCCTTGCATTCCTATCTGTTCCTGCACTTGTCGAAGTCCCCTATTGTCCTTCTCTTTGTATGCTATGCCTGGTTTCATTCATATACATGCAGTGTCTCATAATAATGTGGGAATTTTTCTAACTTTGCGATGTCTCTTGTTTTTTTTAATTCTTCTAATGTGGCTGTTAATTGTTCTCTGTGTTATATGTATTAGAAAAAGACAGGTGTGATGCTTTTAGAAAGTGAGCATTCATTTTCCTTTGTCAATGTGGATTTTAGACAGCTGTCTCTCTCTCTCTCTCTCGGCATTACTTCGCGAACGAAGATTCAGGAAGGACTCATCCCATGCTTTCTACAAGCGCGTTGATGGCTAAAAAGGCCAATCTGAGACAGGCAAGTTCGGTTGCAGAAAGCGCAGCAGAAAGTCTCCTTGGGTGATGTTTTTTCCAAGTTGCGGTTCTTTCTGCGTTGTCGTTTCTCTTCGAGACCCATTCGGCGTGTCTTCTCAAAAGAGGCCACAGCATTGTGGATAGTGCTTCTCCATGCCTCCCGATGTGAGGCCAGGGTGGACCATTGTTGGTGATCAATCTGGCCGAGCCTGGGTTGTTGTTTCAGGGAGTCCTTGTATCTCTTTTTGGGGGGCGCCTCTCTTGTGCTGACCCGTGGTGAGTTCACCATAGAGTAGTATCTTTGGGAGGCGGTGGTCCTCCATCCTAGAGATGTGCCCTGCCCAGCGCAGCTGTGTTCTCAATAGCATGGCCTCAATGCTGGTGATCCCTGCTTGCTCAAGGACAGCAACATTAGTCACATAGTCGGTCCAGTGTATATTTAGAATTGTGCGAAGACAGCACTGATGAAAGTGCTCGAGGAGTCGTAGGTGTTGGCGATAGGTGACCCATGTTTCAGACCCATAGAGGAGAATGGACAGTATGATAGCTCTGTACACACTGATTTTGGTGCTTTGTCTCAGGTGCTTGTTGCTCCAGACTCTTTTGTGAAGCTTTCTGAATGCACTATATGCCTTTGATAATCTGTGATCTATCAGCTGTATGGAAGGGGCATACCTGTACATATTTCTTCTAAGACAAAACTTTCTCTTAACTCTACCTTTCTGCCTCTCTACCGCCCTCTAATGGCCTTGGGATATTAGTGCCGCAAGAAGTGGCCATGCACTTGAAGAAATAGATTGAAAAGCAGGGATTCTTTTACTAAAACTTTGGCCTCATCTACACTGCCATGTCATCCAGTTTGGACTGCATTATAATGGTCAATATATGCCCCTTCCAAACAGCTGTATAAAATCCACACTGAACTGGATTTATTTATTTATTTATTTATTTATTTAGTATTCGGTCTTATATTCCGCTCCTCCCTGCAGGCTCGGGGCGGATCACAGCGTACAGTAAAACATACAGTAAAAACATAAAGCATAACAGTGATAAAAACGGAGATTACAGTTCTTGGATTCAAGGACATACACGTGCCAATTACAATTCAGACTTAGCTAAAAGCAAGCCTAAAAAGGGCGGCCTTACACGCCCTTCGAAAGGGGGCGAGCTCTGGGATCGCACGAGTACGATCTGGAAGCGAGTTCCAGAGCACAGGCGCCATGGCAGAGAAGGCTCGCTGTCTCATAATAGACAGGTGGCAGGAGCGGATCGATGGAATGACCAACAGGTTCTGCTCTTCCGAGCGTAGCGATCTCGGGGGAACATACGGGGTAAGGCGGTCTACACTGGCCCTAGACCGTGCAAGGCCTTAAAGGTTAGAACCAACACCTTGAGGGCAATCCACTAATCAATGGGGAGCCAGTGCAGCTGCCGTAGGATGGGAGTAATATGCTCCCTCACTGGTGCTCCCACCAGCAAGCGAGCAGCGGCATTCTGCACTAGCTTGAGTTTCCGTATTGTCGACAAGGGAAGGCCAACGTAGAGGGCGTTACAGTAGTCCAGCCTCGAGATGACCGTCGCTTGGATCACCGTGGCCAGGTCGTCCCTGGACAGGTAGGGTGCCAGTCGTCTAGCCTGGATTATATAGTAGTGAGGACTCAGGTAACCAAGTTCAAAGGAAATATTGTGGATTATTATTATTATTTTAAATTTATATACCACCATTCCCAGTGGCTCATGGTAGTTCACAATACATACATAAACATTCATAGAACGGCAATTAAAAACACAATAAAACAATTTATAACTAAGACATAAAAAGATGACTAGGCTGGACCATTATTTATTTTATTTATTTTATTTATTATTTGGATTTGTACGCCGCGACTCCCCGAGGGCTCGGAGTGGCTTACAATCATATAAAAACACCACAGAAGTAAAAACAACGTATTAAACTAGAAATTAAGAGAAGGAGAAAAAGATTTCTGGCTTAGCAGTCAAAAGCTAGTCAGAAAAGGTGGGTCTTGCAGGCCTTGCAGAAAGAGGGTAGGTCCTGCATGGCCCGCGCATCACTTGGAAGGGTATTCCAAATTGACGGCGCTACTACAGAGAAGGCTCTGCATCGGGTTGATGTGAGACTGATTGCTTTGAAGGTCGACACTTCCAGGAGGTTCAGTTGTTCGGAGCGGAGTGATCCCTGGGGTTGATAGGGGAAGAGATGGTCCCTCAGATACAGCGGCTCCAGACTATGCAAGGCCTTGAAAGTTAACACCATCACCTTGAAGATGATCCGGTGCTCGACCGGAAGCCAATGGAGCTGCAGAAGGATGGGTGTTATGTGACATCTCACTGGGGTCCCAGTGAGAAGTCGAGCAGCGGCATTCTGGACGAGCGTAAGTTTCCGGATCACTGAAAAGGGCAGGCCAATGTAAAGGGCGTTACAGTAGTCCAGTCTCAAGATGACCGTGGCTTGGAGCACCGTGGTCAGGTCGTCTCTGGATAGGTAGGGGGCCAGACACCTAGCTCGCTGCAGAAGGAAAATGGTGGTTTTGCTGACAGATTGAATGCCTGTTGGAAAAGGTTGGTCTTGCAAGCCCTCCGGAAGGAGAGCAGATCTGTTATTGCTCAAACCTCCTCGGGTAAGGCGTTCCATAGGTTAGGCGCTGCTACCGAGAAGGCGCGCTGTCTCGTGGATGATAGTCGGCAAGTTCGGATAGTTGGAATTTCCAGGAGATTTTGGTCCTCAGACCGTAGTGATCTCTGGGGGATATACGGGGAAAGGCGGTCCTTCAAGTACGCTGGCCCCAGACCATGTAAGGCCTTAAAGGTTAACACCAGCACTTTGAAGGCAATCCGGTACTCAATGGGAAGCCAGTGCAGACGCTGAAGGAGAATGTGGCACGTCGATGGCACTCCAGCCAGCAGTCGAGCAGCAGCATTCTGCACCACCTTGAGTTTCCGGGTCACCGACAAAGGAAGGCCGATGTAGAGGGCATTACAGTAGTCTAGTCTAGCAGATTGTCCGCCTTGATATTCTGTGTTTACATGGCTGTGTGATATGGCCCTTAGACTCATATAACGTACATTGAGCAGCACTGAACTGGATTATATGAGTCTACACTCATATAATCCAGTTCAGTGGAGTTAATCTGCGTTCTGAAATTCTGGATTATGATTAATTTGTATAAACAAATTACATCAAAACAAAACATATCAAACAATATAAAACTGCCTAGCCTTAAACTTAATAACAGACAAAAATTAACTAAAAAATAAAAACTTAAATAACCCAAACAGACATAATTAGTACATACAGGGGCGGTCCTACAAGATAGGCCAAGTAGGCGGCCGCCTAGGGCGCCATTTGGGAAGGGGGCACCATCCTGGCCGCAGGGGGCGCCATCCTGGCCCTGCCGATGTTCCTCAGACAGTGCTGCAGCTGCCTGCTTTTTGACCCCGGCCTTGTGCGCTCTGACGCCGCTTCTGGGCACGCACGGAGGTTTTCACGCAGGCACAGTTGCTCTGGAGCTGAAGTTGAGCGCAGGAGCAACTGCACATGCGTGAAAACCTCTGTGCATGCCCAGTAGCTCCCTTGCGCAGAAGCCTGTAAGCAAAGCACTCCCTATCGGGCAGGCAGGGAGTGCTTGCCCTCTCCTTTTGCCTCCGCCGCGCGCACGCGTTTGCAGGGAAGGAGAAAAGAATCAGTGAAGGAAGTGTAAGTGAAGGAATGAATGAAGGTCTTTCCTCCTCCTCCTCCTCTGTGACCTTTTCTCTCCCTCCTTCCTTTCTTCGGCTCTATTTCTGTCTAGACCTGAGGGGCCTGAGGCTATGAGGAGTTGTGGGAGTTGGAGTCCAAAACACCTAGAGGGAGGGCCCAAGTTTGCCCAGGCCGCGCTGCCTGTATGCGACCTCATTTGAACATTTTGGCTGTTTTTCTATTTACATTTACATTGGGATCCTAATTTTGGACTTATGGGAGACTCCTATAAATTATGAGTCGGGTGATAGGTAATATATTCTGATTTTGATGCATTTACATTGCATTTCTTGTTGATTATTATACAGTTCTGCTTAATATTGTCATACAATATAATACAAATACAATATAACAATAGAATAATGATATATTTTATATTACATGTAATATTACAAACAATATTGCAGTATAGTGGTATTGTACAAAATAGTAATATATAATATTTTATTTTACTTTATTTTGGGTTATTTGAGTTTTATAGGAGTCATGAAAATATTTAGTAGAGGATAATTTTATTTAAATAAATAATTTTATTATTTTATAATAATAATATAATAGAATGTTACATTATATTATAATGTCAATATATTATAATATAATTATATTGTAATGTAGTATAATATAATTATGATATAATATAGTATGAGTATGGTATAATATATTGTATATACATTGATACAATATAATACTACTAATGGTATTGTGATATTACAATTGTATATTTGTTTTACATGGGGCGGCAAAATAATGTTTTTTGGGGGGGGCACCAAAATAATGTTCGCCTACCATTTAAAATTACCTTAGACCGCCCCTGAGTACATAGTATAAATTTAGCACAAGATAAAACATCTAAAACTAACAACTAAAATCTTATAGAGAGATGGGGTGGTTTTTGAACAACCAACAGGCTGAAATCAATTCCAGTATCTGGACAAAATGTAACATGTCTAGACAAGGATGTACATCAAGATGTATTAGTCTTCCTCTTCTCCATATGCCAGAGCGCATAGGTGGGTTTTTGGTGACTTTTTAAAGGCGAGGACAGAGGAAACTAGTTCCTCAACCCTCTTGCATCCGTTTCCCTACGATATCTCTTTCTACCTTCGCAGGGGAGGCCTCACCTTGTCTTCTCTTTCCCCACAGGTATGTGCTTTTGCCACGGCCTTTCTGCTTTGAGCCCAGGAACCACTATGAGATCACGGTGCGGTTCCAGCGAACTGGTGTGGCACAACGCCATCCCGCAGCCTTCCTTCTTGTTGACTCGGTGAGAAACGCCTGTGTGCCAGGGAAAGGTTTATGATCCAGATCTGAGGTTCCCAAGCCTATTTCACCTATCACCCCCTTTCAAAAAAAAAACTCTGGAAATCTACCTTTTTTAAGTGAACAAATAGAAAGATGCAGTGACAACTTTGCATTATTTTATGTATTTATGTGATTAGATCAGGGGTGCTCATTAGGTAGATCGCGATCTACTGGTAGATCGCGTAGGGTTTCCTAGTAGATCGCAGGCAGGGTGGGAGGAAGGCTCAGTCCTGCCCTGCAGGCTCCCGACGCCGCCCAGGTGCAGAAGGAGGTTGGACTGGATGACCCTTGGAGGTCTCCTCCCATTCTAGGAACCCATTACTATTATTATCAGAGGCTGAGTGGCCATCTGTGAGGAATGCTTTGATTGTGTTTTTGCCTTATGGCAGAAGGGGGTTGGACTGGTTGGCCCTTGGAGGTCTCCTTCTACTCTAGGAACCTGTTGTTGTTGTTGTTACTATTAGTAGTAGTAGTAGTAGTAGTAGTAGCAGAGGCTGAATGAATATTATCATCATCATTATTATGTATAAATTCAGGGGCTTATTAGACTCACATTTAGTTGAATTCAGTATTAAAATATATTATACAAGCTGACCCGTGCACGCGTTGCTGTGCCATACGCCATTCTTTCTCTCTCTCTCTCTCTTACTCTCTCTCTCTCTCTCTCTCTCTCTCTCTCTTTCTCTCTCTCTCTCTGTCTCTCTCTCTGTCTGTCTCTCTCTCTCTCTCTCTCTTTTTCTCTCTCTTTCTCTCTTTCTCTTTCTCTCCCTCTCTCTCACCCCCTCCTCCTCCCTGCCCGGCCCCCTCCCTCCCCCCCCCCGGCGCCGCCATTCCCGATCGGAGCGACGGGCGAGAGGCGGATCAGAGGAGGAGGGCCTAAGGAGGAGGACGAGAGGCGTCTCCCTTCCTCCTCTTTAGGCCCTCCTCCTCCTCCCTCCCTCCCCCCTCCCCGCGCCGCCATTCCCGATCGGAGCGACGAGCGAGAGGCGGAACAGAGGAGGAGGGCCTAAAGAGGAGGAAGGAGGCACCTCCCTTCCTCCTCCCTTCTAGCCCTCCTCCCTCCCCCGGTGCCGCCGTTCTTGATCGGAGCGGCGAGGGAGAGGCGGAATGGAGGAGGAGGGCCTAAGGAGGAGGAAGAGAGGCGTCTCCTTCCTCCTCTTTAGGCCCTCCTCCCTCCTCCCTCCCCCCCCGGCACCGCTGTTCCCGATCGGAGCAGCAGGGGGAGAGACGGAACGGAGGAGGAGGGCCTAAGGAGGAGGAAGGGAGGTGCCTCCTCCTCCCTGCTCGGCCCCCTCCCTCCCCCCGGAGCCGCCACCGCTGTTCCCGATCGGAGCGGCAAGGGGGAGACGGAAGGAGGAGGCGGAGGCGGAGGAGGAGGAGGCGAGGGTGAGTGTTGGCTGCCATGTGTGAACATTCTAAATACGCGCTGGCAGCGAAGAGGCAGGGATGGAAGGTTCCGTTGCCCGTTTTTGGGGGGTTGTGTTTGGGGGTGTTGGGAGGTTCATAGGTCGGGGTTTTTTGGCAGAAGACATACCTTGTGGTATGTTGGAATGTGTTGCCGAGTTTAATGGTTCTGCGGCTTATAGTTTAGTTGTCTATTTGCCGAGTTGCACGACCGTTCAAAATATATATATATAGATGGCTCTCACTGCAATACGTTTCCAAATATTTTGCTTTTATGGCTCTCTGAGTAGTGGGGAGGTAGATCATTTTGACTTGGTTGTTTTATAAGTAGCTCGCATGCTGAAAAAGTGTGATTACCCTTGGATTAGATCAATAGGTAGCGCTCTGGTGGGAGGGTAACGGCGCTCCATGCAGTCATGCTGGCCACCTGACCTTGGAGGTGTCTATGGACAATGCCAGCTCCTCAGCTTAGTAATGGAGATGAGCACCAATTTGCACAGTTGGATACAACTGGACTTAATGTGAGGGGAAAACCTTTACCTATGTATTTATATTTATATATATTCTATAACATGGTGAAGGAAGATGTTGTTATAAATAAGACACCTTGAAATTATAAAATCACAGTATGTAACACATTTTTTTGTTCCTGGGGTTTAAATGGCATTTCCTAATTGGCCCTAACATAAAAACATAGGAAAAGTTTGTTAAACTGCCAAGACTTTGTTTTTGTGGGACTCCCTGCAGCACATTTTGCCATAGTTTTCAATAAATATCTCATTGAGTCTCAACCAATTCAACATAGTCTGTAGCGGCTACAAAAACAAAGTTTCTGGAGTATCACAACTACTTTCTAAGTAGGTACCACATAATTAAACAAGAAATAACACTTCCAGATGAGGAACAGATCCCCCCCATCTTAGTGTTATTTATTACATTCAACTACAGTAACTTTTGCATTACACACAGAAAATTAAAATAGGGGTAATATTAAATTATGAATAAAAATTACCCTAAATGAGAAGAATTGCTATGAGTTCATTAACGTTCAGCTCCGGGGGACGTTTTCAGCAGCATGAATTCAAAATTTTCAATACTTATGGCACTTGCACTATTATTAGCAGCTTGTCACACAATTCAGATACAATCTAAATTAGATTTCAAACATGCAGCCTATTTATAGTATCATACTGTAAACAAGCCATTACACCCACACATTCCTGCAGATGCATGCGGGATCTTCCTGAAAATTCACCACACAGTCAGCTTTCAAAACATGGTTTTTAAGACCTGTCAGAGGATTTGACAGCTGATTGTTTATAACTTGCATTTTATGTGTTCATTTTGAAAAATAAAATAATCACTGCCACTTTAACTCTATGTTACACATTATTATTATTATAACTGGGAATGTGGCGCAGCTGGCTGTGTGTCAGCTGCATAAAATCTCTACTGACCAGAAGGTCATGGGTTCGAGGCCTGCCCGGGACGAGGTGAGCGCTCGATCATTTGTGTAGCTCATTGTCGACCTTTGCAACCCAAAAAACAGTTGCATCTGTCAAGTAGGAAATTTAGGTACCACTTTGTGTGGGGAGGCTAATTTAACTAATTTACGAGGCCATAAATCACCAGGAAGTGTGTAAAAGGAGTGAAGGAGTGCAGCAGCTCCCCCTGGTGGCCAGAAGCTGAAATGATAAATTACCTCTGAGTGTCTTGTCTATACATGTTTGTATGTCAAATGGCATTGAATGTTTGCCTGTATATGTGCATTGTGATCCGCCCTGAGACGGGCGGAATATAAATGATGTAAATAAATAAATAGATATTATTATTACAAATACAACAAGATTAGCACACAGCAAACAAGATCACACCTGCGGGGTGAGAAGGGCAGAATATAAATAAAGTGTTATTATTATTATTATTATTCAGAAACTGGGTCATATAGCAGTGTAGATGGGTCTACTATTGCCTACTTTGAGAAGCACTGATGTAGACTATCCCAGGATTCTTCTTTCATTCTGGTATTATGTAGCTAGTGCCTTTTGCACAGTATCCTCCCCGGTGGGAGTACACGTTCCCCAGCTGAGAATGGATGTATCCTCTCTATCCCAGCCAGCCTTTCCTGATGTGCATTCCTCTCTCCTTCCCACAGCTGGTCCTTTTGCCGCGTGTGACGGAGCTGTCCGGGCTCCATGGCAATGATCCAGCTGCCGTGGAGCACCGAGAGGCCCTGGAGCGCTACACCTGCCTGGAGGCCTTCCGCATGGCCACTATGCCTGACCTGGCCGAGACCTGCGCCCAGCTTCTGTGCAGCATCTCCGCCCTGATGCATGACGGGGCTTTGCGTGAGTGAAAGGTCAAGTGTGTGGCAGACATGGAACTACAAGAGAAAGGGTCTATATTTACATTTATCACCGGGAATGTGGCGCAGCTGGCTAAGTGTCAGCTGCATAAGATCTCTCTGACCAGTAGGTCATGAGTTCGTGGTCTGGCTGGGTCAAGGTGGGTGCTTGACCTTTAAGTGTAGCCTGCAGTCGACCTTTGCAGCCCAAAAGACAGTTGCATCTGTCAAGTAGGAGATAAAGGTACCACATGAAGTGGGGAGGCAAATTTTGACTGATTTATGAAGCCATTAAACAATTCCAGGAACGCTGAGGAATGCTGAAAGAACAACAAGGGACGCGGGGAACGCTGAGAGATGAGGAGTGCGTTAGCTCCCCCTGGTGGTCAGAGTTTGCCTCTGTTTGTCTATATGTATGGATGTGGAAACGGCTGGGATTGTCTGCTAAGTATGTGTACCTGTAACCCGCTCTGAGTCCCCTTCAGGGTGAGAAGAGCAGAATATAAATAAAGTAAATAAATAAATACATTTAGCTTCAGCTGAAAGAGAAAGAAGGGGGATAGTTGGTTTTCCTGAACTGGAAATAATGGTACTTTGGGCATAGTAATATTTAGAGCTTGTCTTGTGCAAATTCAGTAGGTACAAATGTTGGAAAGGAAGCAGCTGGTAAACAGCAAGCAAAGAGCCAAAGAGTCTCTTGACGGAGGCTTCATCTACACTGCCATATAATGCAGTTTCATGATGCAGTTAAACTGCATTATATGGCAGTGTGGACGCATTCTGAGACTGCATTATATGGCAGCGTAGATGGGCCCTGAGTTCCCCTTGACCAAGACGACATAAGAGTTCTAGAATTCTGGAACAAATCATTTTCCTGAATTCCGAAACCAGAAAGACAAAATCGGCTACTGAAATTGTGACTATTAACAAATTTGCCAACATTTAGCCTCCATATTACAAATAGTTGTGAGTGCCCTCTTCTTGGTCTTTTTCAGTGTTTTTCAAACTCTGCTCTTCCAGATGTTTTGGACTTCAGCTCCCAGAAATTTTAATTTAATTTAATTATTCGATTTCTTGGCCGCCACTCCCGGATGGCTTGAAGCGGCTCACAAATCGCAGCAGAATACAACAACGTAATAACATTAAAATTCAACATAGCATTTAGCATTAAAATTAATATAAAGTATAAAACTAAGACCATCTTAGTTTACAAAGGTGTAGCAACCCAGTTCCCTTTTGCGCTTGGGGGGCAGGGGGCAGCACCGGGGGTCCCACTTGCATTAGAACCAGCGGCAGCTGAGGAAGATTCTGAGGAGGATTTTGAGGGATTGGAAGAAGGGGTTAATGAGTTAGCTGGGCCTTCTTCTCCCACAGAGAGTCCGGCCTGGGATGATGGATGGCCTGACCCCACGAGAATGTGGAATGTCAGAGGGATTCAGATAGCAGTGATAGCGAAGGCTATGAGAAACCGGGGGGGCTCGGTTCACAGGAACGAATGTGGGAAACGGAGGAGGATGAGTCCATGGAAGCGCAAGGGGAGTTTGACTCTCACAAAGATAGGGAACCAGGTGCTGGGAGGCAAGGTCGGAGCTTTGATAGGAGACGGAGCATTGAGGCTAGCAGGAGGGGCTGGCATCACAGCCTAGACCGGCCAAAGGGGCGAGGCCCGAAGCACAGATTGGAGGAGAAGCCTAGAGCGTCGGGGTCCTCGCCAAGGGAATTAAGTATAGGATCCGTGGGAACGGATCCTCAGTACCCGGCTACGTCTAACCTAAGGAGGTGTAGCGAGGAAAAGACCACGGAGCCAAGTTGTGGCTCGTGCCTTGCCAAGAAGTTTCTTGGACCTTGATTAAACCCTGCCTTGTTTCTTGATCCGCTTTGTTGTGCGGAGCTTTTGCCAAGCCTTTTGCCAAGACCCTTGCCTTTGGATTTGCTACGGATGCTTTGCTTTTGAACTGAACTTTTATATCTTACGGACAATTGCCTTTTTACTTGTTCTTTATTCTACAATAAAATAGTTAGCTGATTACCGTCTCTGTGTGTGTGATTAAGGGGCCGGCCGAGTCTTTAGAACATAAGAACATAAGAAGAGCCATGCTGAATCGGACCTCAGCCCATCTAGTCCAGCATTCTGTATCACACAGTGGCCCACCAGTTGTAGACGGGGATCTCGAGCAGAAGGGAGGGCAAAACCCTGACCTGCTCCCGACCCCCCACAACCAGTACCCAGGGAAATCCTGCCTACCTCAACCAACTCCGAGGTGGCACTTGAATGTCCTTTTCAGTAACTACCGATACACTTGGTATCCATGAATCTGTCTAATCCTGCCTTGAAGCTGTCCAGGCTGACCGCTGTCACAACCTCCTCTGGAAGTGAATTCCATAACCCAATGACCCTCTGGGTGAAGAAATATTTCCCTTTATTAGTCCTAACTTTCCTAGCTTGGAGCTTTAGGGAGTGCCCCCTAGTCCTAGTGTTGGGTGACAGAGAAAATAGTTTTTCTTTATTCACCTTTTCTATCCCATGCATGATTTTATACACTTCGATCAAGTCACCTCTTAAACGCCGTCTTTCAAGGCTGAAAAGACCAAGGCGTTGCAACCTTTGCATTGTGACAAAAGGCCTTTCGTAATAACCAGGTCTTGCAGGCCTTCCGGAACACCAAAAGGTCTCGGAGAGAAATAGAAATCCCAGCCAGCTTGCCAGGTGTTAGGAATTGTGGGGGCTGAAGTCCAAAACATCTGGAGGATCACAGTTTGAGGAAACTGGTTTATGTAATGTATATCCTGGTTTTCTGTCATAAAACCTCAAATATTTAGAGGCATCTTCACTTTAAATAAAACAGAAGACATGTTCGCAGCCTCCAGATTTGAGGGCGGTTGCCAGATTTGTTTCATATGCCGCATACTGCCTACATTTTATTTATTTATTTATTTACTATACTTTTATACCACCCCTCTCAGCCCGAAGGCGACTCGAGGCGGTGTACAATGGCAAATGAATGCCTACAGATAAATACATAACAATTAATAAAAACAACCATATAAAAGCAAAAAATCACAGTCAAAAATATAAAATACAAATCTCAGCGTCTCCTTGTTAGAATCGGTTTCCGTTGCATCGTCATCGTTCTATAGGTCTCAATTCCATAATTACATTTCCTCTGCAAAAACCTGCTCAAACAGCCAGGTCTTGACTTTCTTCCGGAATGTTAGGGGGGAGGGGGGCAATCTAATGTCCCTAGGGAGGTCGTTCCATAGCTGAGGGGCCACTGCTGAGAAGGCCCTGTCTCTCGTCCCCGCCAATCGTGTCTGCAAAGAAGGCGGGACTGAGAGCAGGGCCTCCCCAGTCGATCTTAAGCACCTGGATGGTTCATAGGGAGAGTTGTGTTCGGACAGATGAGCTGGACCAGAACCGTTTAGGGCTCTGTAACATAAACTTAGTAACATAAACTTAGTAACATAAAGTTTTACCTTTATGTTACTGCTTGTGGTATCAGTGGTATCAGTGTTTGGGCAAACAAGCAGGAGGATATTGTTGTGTTTTGCAGTAATGAGTAAGCCCCCTCATTGTTTACAGGTGACTCGTGGTCTGCTTTGTTTAGTGTAATATTAAGAGGAGTCCTATACCAAATATCCTTGATCAAGAATCATCATGAAAGAGGGAGCTGGCTTCTATCCAGTGTACTGAGAAATGTTTTAACTTGCCCCTCTTAGACAAACATCTCCAACATAACTATTTCCCTAACTCTTGGCAATGAGAAGGAGTCACAGGTCCGCAGCTTGGGTGTCCTCCTAGACTCGTTGCTAATGTTTGACGCTCAGGCGTCGGCGGTGGCTGGGAGGGCCTTAGCACAATTACAATTCGTGGGCCAGCTGTGACCGTACCTCATGAAGTCGGATCTCCATGTCTTAGTCACCTCCAGATTGGATTACTGTAATGCACTCTACATGGGGCTGCCCTTGAAGACAGCCTGGACGTTTCAACTGCTCCAATGGGCAGCAGCCAGATTGCTAACTGGAGCGACTTACAGGGAGCAATCAACCCCCCTGTTTAAGGAGCTCCATTGGCTGCCGTTCATCTTCCGGTCCCCATTGAAGGTGCAGGTTCTTACCTACAAAGCCCTGAACAGTTTGGGACCTGCCTACCTGCGTGACCGTATTTCTGTCTACGAACCCAGGCGATCTCTCTGTTCATCTGGAGAGGCCCTGCTCTTGCTCCCATTCCCTTTGCAGGCACGATTGGTGAGGACGAGGGAGAGGGCCTTCTCTGTAGTGGCGCCCCGACACTGGAACGTGCTCCCCAAGGATGTTAGACAGGCAGTTTTTAGGAGGAGCTTGAAGACGTGGTTGTTCCAATGTGCCTTCTCTGAATAAAGTAAATAACACCCTGCTGTGTTCAATCTCTGCAAATGTCCTCAGAAGCACTTTAATTCCCTGTTGGGTGTCTGCCCCACATTGTCCTTGAAACCTTCCTGTTATATACAATCTACCTCTGTCTGCTCCCAGTGTTTATTTAGTTTAAAAAATTTAATATTCACATTTGGCCCGCCCAAAATGGTTTTAAACTGTCTGTTGCGGATTATGTTGAGTTTTATTGATTGTATTGTTTTTATAATTACTGTTGTGTTGTTGTTATGCGTTATTGGGCTTGGCCTCATGTAAGCTGCACCGGGTCCCTTCGGGGAGATGGTGGCGGTGTATGTATAAAGTTAATAATATAAATAAAATAATAAATAAATAAATAAATAATAAATATGATTCCCTCTGTCCTTAGCTTGCCAGTGTGACCCCCAGGGCTCCACCAGCAGCGTCTGTCACAAAATAGGAGGGCAGTGTCAGTGTAAATCCAATGTGATCGGTCGGCGGTGTGACGAGTGTGTCCCGGGCACTTATGGATTTGGACCATACGGCTGCATTCGTGAGTATCTGAGACTTCCTGTATCATGTGTTTCAGGTCCATTCTTCTCTTTGTGCCAGCATTTTTCTAGTTTTACATTTCACTAAGAAGACAAAATTTATTGTCAAAGGCTTTCACGGCCAGATTCACTGGGTTGTGATGTGTTTTCCGGGCTGTATTGCCATGTTACAGAAGCATTCTCTCCTGACATTTCACCTGCATCTATGGCGGGCATCCAAAATTTCATTAATTTTTTTCTTTTACTAAAATTAGCAAATTGTATTCTGGATGAAGAAAACTTGAGATTTAACATTTCTAATGTAGCAGAAACTGAAATAAGAACAAAAACAGGCAGATTGGTCAATTGATGCTCAGGACTTTGTTTCTGAAATCTGGGATTTAATCCCTGTGTAATCTGTTACGGTTTAATGATGCATATAAACCAGCAGATTAGTCCTTTATATATTCAAAAATGAGCAATACAAGTACAAGATACACAAAACTTGAGTTTTACTCTTGCACAGTAGAGTTTTTCGGGGGGAAACCCAGCAACTTCAACACAAACTTTCTAGTAATAATATAGTCACAGTTCCTCTGGAGCAGGAGGAGGGAACCCATGGCTCGGGAGCCAGGTGTGGCTCTTTTAATGACTGCATCTGGCTCTCCAGAGAAGCCCGGGCCTCGGTTTCCCAGCATGCAGCTGGGAGGAGTGACGCAAATATGCTGGGACTGCCGCTTCCGCACCCCCATCCCTGCCTCTTCCTCATCCCCCGCTGCTTTCCATCAGAAAATATGTCTTCACCTAATTTTCATTTCTGGTTTGTGGAGATGGGCATGGCCGATCTCCACTTGCCAGCATCAAATAGGCTTCACCCAGGAGCTTTCATCGAGTAAGCTCAAGAGCAAACATACAGTGAGCCTAAAGTCATACAACAAACACTCTCCACTTATACCCCTTCCGGAGTAAACCTGTTGACCTTAATTACTCCAATTACTCAGCCTGTGGATTGTAATTAACCACGGTGAGTCTTTTTCTCTTAACACACTCACAGTAGTAATCCCACCCAGGAACCTAGCCAGGAACCTTAATATACCATATTTTTCGCACCATAAGACGCAGTTTTTTTCCTCCCAAAGTAGGAAGAAAAATGAGCCGCGTCTTATGGAGCGAAGATGCAGGTGGGGGGGGGGGCGCTGGAGCAGAGGGGGGGCGCGGCGATATACTCACGCTATATTCGCCCCCCACCCCGGCGGCTCCCGGCGGCTCCCGGATGCGCCCGCGCATGGCCAGACTCCCGCTGCCGTGTCGCCGCAGCCAGTCGGCGGCGCGGAGGAACAGGGGCGGAAGAGGGGACTCACGGGGCGGGAGGGAGGGAGGGAGGGAAGGAGGAAGAGGCCGCAGCGCCTCCGCAGGGCTCCCTCCGGCGAGGCCTTCCTCCTCTTCCTCCTCGGCAGAGGCGCGACGGAGTGATGTCACGAAGATGCGCCTCTGTCTTCGGGCCCTTCCGGGGGCGCTGCTACCGCCGACTGGCTGCGGCGACACGGCAGCGGGAGTCTGGCCATGCGCGGGCGCATCCGGGAGCCGCCGGGAGCCACCGGGGGGGGGCGCGAATATAGCGTGGGTATATCGCCGCCCCCCCTGCTCCAGCGCCTCCCCCCTCCATATTAGGGTCCCATATAGTAGACAGCCCCCATTTCCCCCCCCCCAATTTTCCATCTCTAAAATCTAGGTGCGTCTTATCAGCAGGTGCGCCTTATGGTGCGAAAAATATGGTAATCAACTATATGCACGCCCCCTGGTGTTGCAGTGGGTTAAACTGCTGAGATGCTGAACTTGCTGACCGAAAGGTTGGTGGTTTGTTTGAATCCAGGGAGGGGGTGAGCTCCTCCTGTTAGCTCCAGCTTCTGCCAACCTAGCAGTTTATTATTATCAATAGGTACTGCTTCTGCGGGAAGGTAATGCCCCTCCATTCAATCATGCTGGCCACATGACCTTGGAGGTGTCTATGGACAACACCGGCTCTTTGGCTTAGAAATTGAGATGAGCACACACACACACACACACCCCAGAGTCGGACATGATGAGAAATAATGGGGAAACCTTTTCCTTTACTATGGTTTTGAATAATGAGGTTCTCTCCCTCCCGTCTCATTTTTTTTTATTATTCCCATCTTTAACATCTAAATAGCAGACGAGTACAATATTGCTTCACCACACTGGGCCACTTATTGAGAAAGTAAAAGGAAATGAGTCTTTCTCCAACAAGGGGCAATCAAAAAAGATTTACCATATGGACAGGAGAATGCCTATCTAGGGGCGGATTAACGCACTCGGCAGAGTAGGCGTGCGCTGAGAGCGCCAGATCCTCAGGGGCGCACCGTTGCCGGATGGAAACTCCGCCTTCGCGTCTGCTGTGTTTCCAGCAAGCGCGGAGGCGGAGTTACCAGCCGGTGTGGAGGTGGAGTTTCCAGCACGCGTGGAGCCTCTACGCATGTTGGAAACTCTGCCTCCACGCCTGCTCCAGGTTTGGGGGGGGGGGGGGATAATTTTCACCTACCATTTAAAATTACCTTGGGCCGCCTCTGTGCTTATCACATTAGAAACTATGCACCTAGAAACTCTGTAGTTACTCTGTGTCTGGAAGAAGGTGGACACAATCTGCATATCAGGATATTCCTAGGTATCAGGGCCATAGCTATGCCTCTGCTCTGTAACATTATATTTAGCCTAACCATTAATACAGCCTCTCTCCACTCATGTTGATGTCTTTGGGACCTCTTCCCACAGCCTGTGCCTGTTCCCTCGAAGGCTCTGCCTCCAAAATCTGTGAACCAATAAGTGGACAGTGCCGGTGCCAACATGGAGCTGTGGGGCGGCAGTGTGATCAGTGCCCACCGGGCCAGTGGGGATTCCCAAGCTGCCGCCCTTGCCATTGCAATGGGCACTCTGAAGAATGTGACTTGCATACGGGAGCCTGCCACAACTGTCGTGATTACACAGCTGGCCGCCACTGTGAGAGGTGGGTACATGCATTTTGGAGAAATGCTGCCTAAATGATCCTTTTGAGATACATTGGCCAGCTTATACTTCTATCAAACTCGAAGGAATTGATGGTTGTTGATGTGTGCCTTCCTGTTACCTGCTGACAGGAAGGCACATGAATTTTATAAGGTTTGTTTTCCTGCAAGGAATACTCAGAGATGGTGTAACTAGTTCCTTCCTCTGCTCTTCATTAGTTCTCTCCCATCCAAATACAAACCATGGCTGACCCTGGAGACCTACCAATAATCAGACAGAATTTATTTATTTATTTATTTACATCATTTATATTCCGCCCTTCTCGCCCTCACTCAGGGCAGATCACAATGCACATATACAGGCAAACATTCAATACCATTTGACATACAACATATATAGACAGGCACAGAGGCAATTTAACATTTCAGCTTCTGGCCACCAGGAGGAGCTGTCGCATTCCTTCATTCTTTTTTGTGTACTTCCTTGATTTTTTATGGCCTCATAAATCAGATAAATTTAGCCTCCCCACACAAAGTGGTATCTAAATTTCCTATTTATTTATTTATTTATTTATTTATTTGATTTAGTAGACCGCTCTCTCCGGAGCCCAGAGCGGTTTACAGCAAATTAAAACCAGATAAAACACATAAAAACAGCATTATAAAACCAATTAAACCCCACTCCCAACAATAAAATCCCAGCAGATCGACAGTAATGCAGGCGGCAAGATGCGGCAGGATGGCAAATTACAGCGGCATCAGTCAGGACCGAATGCCTGTCTGAACAGCCAAGTCTTTACGGACTTGCGAAATGCCATCAAGCCCCGTAGGGCTCGCGTCTCCTCGGGCAGCAAGTTCCAGAGGCTCGGCGTAGCCACTGTGAACGCCCTCTGCCACGTACTCGACAACCTGTAGGTCTTGATACCAGGCACCTCTAGTAAGTTGAGCCCCTCGGAACGCAGTGATCTTCTGGGCATGTATGGGGTAAGCCGCTCCTTCAGGTACACTGGCCCCAAACCAAATAAGGCCTTAAAAGTTAAAACTAACACCTTGGAGATGCCTCCCCGAGTCACCATTGGGGAGATGGGGGTGGGGTACAAATAAAGTTTATTTTATTATTATTATTATTCCAGAGCAGGTGAGCCACCAACGAGAAGGCCCTCTCTTTTGTCCCCACCAACTGGACCTGAGACGATGGCGGTACTGAGAGGAGGGTCTCCCAGGCAGATCTCAGAGCCCGCTCTGGTTCATAGAAGGAGATGCGGTCTCGAAGATAGGTTGGACCCAAAGCATACAGCGCTGTATAGGAGACAACCTGCACTTTGAATTGGGCCCGGAAACTTGTTGGAAGCCAGTGGAGCTGCTTTAATAGGGGTGTAGGATGCTCCCTATAACTAGCCCCAGTTAGTAACCTGGCTGCCGACCTTTGCACTAACTGCAGTTTCCGAGTCGTCTTCAAAGGCAGCCCCACGTAGAGTGTATTACAGTAGTCCATTCTGGATGTAACTAAGACCAAGTTGCAGCTGGCACACAAGTTTTAACTCTGCGAAGGCCCTCCTGACACCTGAGCTTCAAGCATCCATAAGGTCACCATGAATTATTCCCTACTAGCTGAGGACCCGGCGGTGCCCGAGTTATTTGAGGAAGGCATTGTGTGCCAAGGTTGGTTCCTATTAGATGTGTATGTGGCTTGCAGTGGTCTCAGGAAGTTAGTGAAGGTACTGCAAGTCCCATTGGCCATGGTCCATCCCCCTCCCAACAGCACAGGATGTAGAGTGGGTCATGAGGGCTTTGTGTGCCAAGTTTGGTCTTCATTAGTCATTGAATGAGGGTCGCAGCAGTCTTGGGAAGTGAGGGGAGGTACTTCAAGTCCCATCATTCATGGTACATCCTCCTCAATACTGCACCAGAATGTAGAATGAGTCATGGGGGCTCTGTGTGCCAAGTTTGGTCTTGATCAGTGTTTGGATGAGGTTGGCAATGGTCTGGTGAAATGAGTGGAGGTACTTCAAGTCCATCATCCGTGGTCCGCCTCCGAACTGCATCAAGACGTCCATTGGGTCATGGGGGCTTTTTGTGCCAAGTGTGGTCATGATTATGCACTGGATGAGGGTTGCAGCGGGCTTGGGAAGTGAATGGAGGTACTTGAAATCCCATCTTCATGGTCCATCCTCCTCTAAACTGCAGTAGGATGGAGTGTGGGACATGGGGGTACTGTGTGCCAAGTTTGGTCTTGTGGTTCAGGGCCGCCTTGGTCTGTGGGGAATGAAGAGTTTGAAAGTACTACAAATCTCATAACCTGTGATGGTACTTCAAGTCCCATCATCCATGGTCCTCCCTACCCAAACTGCAGTAGAATGAATCATGGGTCATAGGGGCTCAGTGTGCCAAGGTAGGTTACTGTAAATTCAGGCCATACACAATGTTCCATTAGCTGAGGCCTAGTCAGGGAAATCAAGTTAATGAAGCCGTACTGTAAATTTTGGGCCTGGTTTGTGATTTGTAGGGGCTACAGTGTTTTCTGGGAAGTGAAGTGGGATGCAAATCCCATCATTCGTGGGCCATCCTGCCCTAAACTCTCTTTTGGGGCCTGTAATGTTCTGGCCTGTTCTGCTGGTAATTGGTAACTTTAAAAGGCGGAATGGCAGGCAGCCGTTTTCTAAAAGCTGAGGGGGAGGAGAAAACAGGATTCCATTTTTTTTTCACAGAGCCAAGTGGGGAGGGAATGTTGATGGTGCATTTTTCCCCTCAGTGGGAAGAAATCCTGTTGTTTGAATGTAGAGGCCTGGATTCTGGGATGCTGGCTAATCTGTGGCTATCAATGCCCTCTGTCTGGTGCCTTAGAATTTTGGAGTGCCAAGGCTGGCCAATCAAAGGACTTTATGCAAATAGCTGGCACTTAGAATTTTGGAGTGCCAAGGCTGGCCAATCAAAGGACTTTATGCAAATAGCTGGCACTTAGAATTTTGGAGTGGCGAGGCTGGCCAATCAAAGAACTTTATGCAAATAGCTGGCACTTAGAATTTTGGAGTGCCAAGGCTGGCCAATCAAAGGACTTTATGCAAATAGCTGCCACATATCGCTGTGGCCTGTGAAAGTGGCTGCCACATATCTGCCCTTCCGCCTCCCGCCTCCCTCCCTCCGCACACATACATACAAACATTCCGCTTTATAAAGGCATACAGATGAATCATTAGTTTGGCTCCTTGAAAACAGTAGTGGGAATTTCTGATTTCAGGAGGTAACGAAAGGATAAATTCTTTTAGTGAGATTTATAAATGTAACTGTGCGAAGGCCCTCCCGACCACCGCCAACACCTGCGCATCAAGTGTCAGCACTGAATCCAGGAGGACCCCCAAACTGCGGACCTGTGACTTCAAGGGGAGTGTAACCCCGTCCAGCACAGGTTGCCACCCTCCTGATCAGACGAGCGACTGACCTGGAGGACTCTGTCTTATCGGGATTGATCCTCAGCTTGTTACCCCTCATCCAAACCATCACAGCGGCCAGGCACTGGTCCAGTATCCGAGGGGCTTCCTTGGAATCTGGTGGAAAAGAGTAGTGGAGTTGGGTGTCATCTGCGTAGAGGTAGCACCGTACTCCAAAACTCTGGATGACCTCAGCAAGCGGTTTCATGTAGATGTTAAATAGCATGGGGGACAGAATAGATCCTTGCGGGACCCCACAGGTCAATGGCCAGGGGTCCGAGCAGAAGTCCCCCAGCATCACCGACTGGGAACGCCCCTCCAGGAAGGACCGGAGCCACAGAAGAACCGTGCCCCCGAGTCCCATCCCAGCGAGTCTCCCCAGAAGGATACCATGATCGATGGTATCGAAAGCCACTGAGATATCCAAGAGAACGAGCAGGGTCACCCTCCCCCTGTCCAGTTCCCTGCGGAGGTCATCCACCAAGAGGACCAAAGCCGTCTCAGTACTGTGCCCAGGAATGCCCTCCGTAGAGAGATTAGGGTAGCCCCCTGTGACGATCTCGGTCACCTAAATTGACGAATTTGAAACTCCCGGTAGTCTGCCACCAACCTAATGGGTCATTAGGATTTGCTTTGAATTAAACTCTAATTAAATTAAGTGTCTGTAGCGTTGGCCTTTACAACAACCCACCCACCAAGAATGTAAACTGAGGAGACCGAAAGATGACAGAGGCTTCTATTAAAGTTAATAAGAAAAGTATTTATTAACTACAACAAGGCTATTAAATAGGCACAGATCGTATTGGTTCAACTGAGAGGCAACTGGCGTACGGTTACAACAATGATAGTTAGGATAGCGTGATGGTTAACAAGATTTACTATATGTGCTAGAGCGTAGAGGTTACTTATTAAAAGGCTATTAATTCTTCTTCAGATGGCTATTCCACAGAATACATCTTCTTCAGATGGTCACACAGTGGCCCACTCAGTTCCACAGACAGTACTACCTGGGAAAACTTGTCCATCAACACCAACTCCAGTAACTACTGAATAGTTCCACTAGATGGTTGTTGTTCTAAACTTCTGGAACATCTAAACACTTAGATCGTTCCCTGAGTCTGGTTACTACTGGGTTACTCAGAACCCACACAGTCTAAGAGTCCAACTACCTGTCACTCTATCTCCAGAGATGACCAGGTAAACCCAACTGCCTATCACAAGAACAGTTCTAGATGGCACTCTTCCACAAGCGTTCCCACTAGAATGACTACTGGCCCTAAGGGCGGTCAGAACTGAGTCGTGACTCCCACTAGTCCAGCCTATTCTAACGTGGTGAATTGCTTAGGACAGACTGTCAGTCTCTGTTGCCAAGGCTCTGGTGATACTCCCCAGAAACCTTGCTCAAGACTGCCTCAGGCGTAGATGCTGAATCTACAGCCTGACTCTAAACAGCAGAGGCTGGAGATGTGCGTCTGCACAGCCTCGCTCTAAACTCCAAAACTCCAGACTGAAACTTTCTCTGACAGGACTTCTACTCTGCCAGCTCCAACTCCTCCCCTTCTACTCTAGCCAATCACAGCCTCTTCACTGTAGCTAGGCACAAGCCTGCAAGGCCACACCCCCTTGCTCTGGCTTCCCTTCCCTTAATGGTTGCTGGCTGCAGCCACCTCTCCAAGATGGATGCTAGCACAACCAAAACAGGATTTCTAAACCCCTTTTAAGCAGGCCTCGGCCCTGCTTAAGGCAGGTGAGTCCTTACACCCCCACTCTCTGAACCTTTCAATCCCGCCTAAAATATGACTTTTTAAACGGGCCTTTGACTTTGAATAGAGTGAGATGGGTGTAAGTGAGGACTGATTATTCACTCTGGCATTTTAGTTCGTTAATTAATGACAGTTTTATCCGCAGGTACTGCTGCATTTTATAATTTTAGCCATTTTATTATTATGTGATGTTATGTGCGCTCGTTGTGGTTGCTGCTATAATTGTATATTGCTTTTGTTTTTATGTTTATGAATGGTTTATTTTATATACAGCACTCCGGAATGCTTTTGTGAGTCTCCCCAAGTCCCTTTTTGGGAGATGGTGGCGGGGTAAATTAGTTTGATATGTTTTTATTATACAGTATATTATTCAGCACACCCTTGGGGGGGGGGGGGGGAACTAACCATGAAGGGATGCCCCAAGAGAGGTGGTGGCAATTCCAGGTTGCTCTGACTGTATTGGGTTCTCCTTTGGCCCCTGCCACAGGTGCTTGGATGGCTACTACGGAGATCCCGTCCTAGGCTCAGGACAACAATGCCGGCCATGTCCTTGTCCTGGATATCCCGGATCTCGGCACTATCATGGCATCTCCTGTGACACGGACAGGGAGACCAACCAGATCAGTTGCCTGTGTGCTCCAGGCTATACAGGTATGATCTATTTCAGGACAAGGTCGGTCTTAACTGCAGCTATTTAAGTCCGATGTTCTGCTTACTCCATCCTCTGGAAGCATGCCGTCCAAAATTTTGCAGGGTGCATGTGATCAAGCAGCATCAAAATGGAAAAAATGTATGAATGAGAAAGAACACAAAAGCTAAGGGAAACCTCAGCAGTTTGCCTTTCCAGGATTCTGTTCCCTTCCTGATTTTTTTCTCCCCTACTGAGTTCATTGATTGCTTTTGCACTTTGAAGATCACTTCATGATTAGGAGCGGATTAACGCACTCGGCAGAGTAGGCGCCCGCCGAGAGCGCCAGATCCGCAGGGGCGCACCACCGCCGGATGGAAACTCCGCCTCCACACCGGCTGGAAACTCTGCCCACATGTCTGCTGTGTTTCCAGCACGCGCAGAGGTGGCGTTACCAGCCGGCGCGGAGGCGGAGTTTCCAGCATGCATGGAGGTTCCACGCATGCTGGAAACTCCGCCTCCGCGCCTGCTCCAGGTTTGGTTTGGTTGGGTTTGGGGGGGGGGGGACAAAATAATTTTCTCCTACCATTTAAAATTACCTTGGGCCGCCTGTATTTCAATCTCTCCTCGCTTCTGCCTCACCCTCAGAATGCGATATACATATATAGCATCCCTACTTCACGGATTTTCACTTTTTGTGGGTGGTTCTGGAACGTAACATGCGCGATAAGTGAGGGAACACTGGACTTGCTTTGTACTGTACTCCTTCAGAGGTTTGATGACCTTCAAGAGTTTATACTCCTAAATAGATAGGCAAAATCAATAAGGGATTTTTGTTGTTGTTATTCATGATAAATTTAGATAAATGTGACTGACTATAGAAAGTTAACTAACACACTGGGATGCTTATGGTTATCACATAAATGCAAAACCCCACAGGGTCTAAAGTGGAAATAGTATAATCAACAATGATAATAAATCAATGTTATTAAGAATAGTATATCTAATATTTACTCTTGATTAGTATAACATGAAGATGCACCATCGAAAGATCCTTAATCAGTATACAGTATATCAATCATAAACATAAGCAATAATCAATCCAGCAGTCCAATGATGCTAAAATTAAATTGTCCATACTGAATATCCCACAGTAGGTTCCACAGTAACTCACAGTCCATGTGGAAGCTGGAAAAGTCTTGCGTTGCGATGCGGGTTATCCTGCCGAAAAATCCAAATTGAGTAATGTTGGGCAGTTCCCGGAACGCCCTACTTGGTCATCTGATGTTTGTATTTACCGTGTATTCTTGACATTGACGCTTGATACAGTTAGTGAACTCGAGACTCCGCCGCCACTGGCGGGCCCACCTTCACCCGCTTCCAATTGCTGACGAGCAGCTGTCGACAAGTTACTAGCTGCAGCTAGACCAACTACATGCTCCCTCGACCCGTGCCCCTCCTGGCTTGTTAGAGCGTGTCGGGAGGGGCTACGAGGCCCCCTGGGCACGATCATAAATAGCTCCCTTGAGCAAGGAGTCTTCCCGGGGGGGGGGGGGGGTGAAAGAGGCCATGGTGAGACCGCTGCGGAAGAAGCCGAAGTTCGATCCTTCGGCGCCCGCCACCACCGGCCAGTTTCCAACCTGCCTTCTTAGGCAAGGTGATTGAGAGGGCAGCAGCGGATCAGCTGCTGCAGGTCTTGGAAGAGCCAGCTGGACTTGATCCCTTCCAGTCCGGCTTTCCGTATTGGGCACGGACGGAGACCGTGCTTGTCGCCATTACAGACCAACTTCGCCGCCAGCTGGACCAGGGTGGATCGGCACTGCTCGCCTTGTTAGATCTGACGGCAGCTTTCGACACTGTAGATCACGCACTGTTAACCCACCGCTTAGCCGGCTCCGGGGTCGGGGGACCGCCCTTAAATGGGTGGCCTTCCTCCGGGACCGGGACAACGTGTGGAGGGGGCGGGGAGGTCTCTGGGAGATTCCCACTTAACTGTAGGGCCCCCAGGGGCCATCCTCTCCCCTTATTATTTAACGTGTACATGCGCCCCTGGCCCAGCTGGCCCGCGACTTTGGTCTGGAGTGTTATCAGTACGCTGATGACACCCAGCTTCTGCTGAGAATGGACGGCAGGACGCACACCGCACCCGATTGTTTCCATCAGTGCCTAGAGGCCGTGACTGGTTGGCTGCGGGCTAGCCGGCTGAAGGTGAACCCGTCGAAGACGGAGATCTTGTGGCCTGGTCGACCTGGGCGGGATGAGTGCCGGTTGCCTACCCTGGACGGCGAACGGCTTAGCCCGCCGCCTGTTGTTAAGAGCCTAGGTGTCCACCTGGACCCCCTGCTGACCATGGAGACCCAGGTCTCCGCGGCCAGCAGGGCGTCATTTTTCCACCTACAACAGGCTAGGCGACTGGCACCCTACCTTTCCAGGGATGACCTGGCCACGGTGATCCAAGCGACGGTCATCTCGAGATTAGACTACTGTAACGCCTCACGTTGGCCTTCCCTTGGCGACAGTTCGGAAACTCAAGCTAGTGCAGAATGCCGCTGCTCGCTTGCTGACGGGAACGCCGGTAAGGGAGCACATCGCCTATCCTCCGGCAGCTGCACTGGCTGCCTATTGAGTACCGAATTGCCTTCAAGGTGTTGGTGTTAACCTTTAAGGCTCTACACGGCCTAGGGCCTGCGTGTACCTGAAGGACCGCCTTGCCCCATACATTCCCTGAGATCACTACGTATGTTCTGAGGAGTCGAATTTGCTCCTGATTCCATCGGTCCGCGCCTGTCACCTGTCTGCTACCAGGCAAAGGGCTTCTCTGTGGCGGCCCGGTACTCTGAACTCTCTCCCGGACGACGTCCGAGCTGCCACGGAGCTCATCCTGTTCCGCAGGGCTTGTAAGACCGCCCTGTTCAGACTGGCCTTCGGCTAGGCGAGTGCCGAATGTACTCATCTTCCTAATCAGCACCCTGGTTCAGGGAATGCCATGGCATGCACATAATTTTAATCTCGGACCTATTGTATTTTGTTTTATTGTATGTTTTATGTTGCATTTTATTGTATGGCGACATGGATGTACATGCCTGCCGAATTTTATGATGTTATCCGCCCCGAGCCTGCAGGGAGGGGCGGAATACAAGATGGAACAAATAAATAAATAAATAAATAAATAAATAAATAAATATGACCAGTGTGTAACATGTAGAACACTACAAGGTGTATTCTAGCATGGTGGCTACGCTTGAGAAAGCCCCAGAGGAAGGCGTTGCAGATTGGCCTTGCAGCGGCCCCACCCCAACTCCCCACCCCGAGTCCCGTCTTTTGATTTTCATGATCTACAGACGGTACCTATTATTTCAAAGCAGTCCTACCAACAAGAGATGCCAGTATTGTGGGCTCAGCGGGGACTTCCCTGTGAAGCCTACTCCTCTCACCTTTGGATAACCCACACTTACGGTGTTCCGGGAACTGCCCAACATTACTCAATTCGAATTTCCACTTTAGACCTCGTGGTTTTCTGTATTTGGAAAGTTTATTATTTATTTAGTTATTATTTAAACTTGTGAGTCGCCACTCCCGGGTGGCTCGGGGCGACTTACACAGAATTCAAGACTAAAACATATTAAAACACCATAAAAACATTCAGCGCACTAAAAACACTCAAGTTAGCCAGGCCTTTCCTGTTACCTGACCCAAATTCCTCCTTCTCTGATTCTTTCTGTAAATTCAGACATATGCCCACTCATACAATTCTGAATCACTGAGGAAAATACTCTTTCTTGATTTGATTCTGATGTTCACATATCCCATCCCATTCTTTCGAGTACATAGTGGCTTGATTGTAATGTCGGGAAAGGTGTGCCACACTTACCCAATTTGCTAAACTGGCGGCATGTGTCTTATCTTCTTGTCAATTTGTGGATTATCTGTGTTGGTAATCTGGATTACATGGCAGTGTAGAAGGAGCCTGGGAAAGGGGATGAATACCCTACTGATCACATCCTATATCCCTGGCAGGGCTTCGTTGTGACCGTTGCTCACCTGGCTATTTTGGAGCTCCTGAGCAGGAAGGTGGAGCCTGCCGCCCCTGTCAGTGCAATAACAACATCGACACCAGTGACCCTGAGGCCTGTGATCCACACACCGGGCAGTGTCTGCGCTGCCTCTACCACACCAGTGGACACCATTGTGCCGAATGCCAGCCCGGATACTATGGCAGTGCCTTTCACCGTAGCTGTCGACGTGAGTGAGATATTTAGACCTGGGATGTATTGACCGAGAGGGACGTGCGCTTTTGGAATCATAAATGGTATTTGGTTGGCTTCATAACGTTAATGGAGCCCTAATTAGGATCATATAGTAGGCTTGGGTATGTGAGGGACCAGAAAAGTTTGAGATTTTGAAATACCTGTGAAGATATATATAAGATATCCTGGATATGGACCCGTGTAAACATGAAATTAATTTATGCTTCATATACATCTTATGTACATAGCCTGAAAGTCATTAGTTCTGTGCATGAAACAAAGTTTGTGTACACTGAACCAACGGAAAGCATAGTTGTCAACGTCTCAGCTACATATTTAAATAATTTGGAATTTTTGAGTATTGTGTATTTATTGTACTCTATGCCTTTGCTAATCTGTGATCTATCTCTTTATCAATCTTGGCGTCTGAAGAGATGATACTTCCCAGGTAGGTGAACTGCTGAACGGACTTTAGCACAGATTTGCCTATGCTGACGTGGGGATGATGGTGTTCTTTCTGTGGTGCGGGCTGGTAGAGAACTTCTGTTTTCTTCATGCTGACTACCAGCCCAAACAGCTCTGCAGCTGTTGCAAAGCAGGATGTGAGGCGCTGCAGGGCTGCTTCCGAATGGGCGACAAGGGCATCATCATCAGCAAAAAGCAGCTCACGGACTAGATAGTTTAGAGTCTTAGTATGTATATACAATGACTCCATAACTAGATATCTTGGAGATGGGACCCATTCCTAAACATGAAATTCCTTTATGTTTCATATATACCTTATACACATAGCCTGAAGATACTTTTGTACACATTTTGTATAATGTTATTTTGTGAATGAAACAAAGTATATGTACTGTACATTGAACCATCAGAAAGAAAAAGTGTCACAGCTACCCATATGGACAATTTTGGATGATCAACCACTAAACATTCTGTTGGCAACATATCAGGTTAACATTTCGGGAAATCCCGTATCTAGGAAAACTAAGACATGTTCTGTTGATGGCTTCTGAACATGTACCTGGATATTGAGAAACTTTGAGGTACATGAGAGTTGGGTAGGATACCCTTACCTATGAGAAAGGCAGGTAGCCATTTTCTACTTCCCTACACAAGCCAATGCCTTGCTTTACCTTCCAGGCTGTACCTGCAATGAACAAGGCACTCTGCCTATGCGCTGCTCCAAGGGCATCTGCCACTGTGACCGAACTACCGGCAACTGCCCCTGTCGTCCAAATGTGGTGGACAAGAACTGTGACAGATGTGCCCAAAACTTCTGGGGTTTTGGCAGCGACTTGGGGTGTCAGCCCTGTGACTGTAATCCTGCTCATTCGTTACGTTCAGACTGTAACATGGTAAATAACCCACCGCTCGAATATGGAGGGATCTTGATATGTGGTGATCAGCTTGAATTTGGGCACTTCTCACCAGTGTCTTTTGCTTTGTCCAGTTCACAGGGCAGTGCCACTGTCAGCCAGGGTTTGGAGGACGTGTTTGCTCCCACTGCCAAGAAGATCATTGGGGAGACCCCGAACAGGAATGTCTGCGTGAGTATGAGAACATAAGGCAAGCAAGCAAGCCTCATATCATATCATATCAGGTGCCCACAGATACATATGGACATGAGCAGAGCTTTCAAGGAACCAATGTGCATAATCCCCCTAATATTAGAGAATATTTTTTTAAACCCAAATCTCAGCTCGAATGTGGATAGTTACCTGTAATAAGTAACAAACCGAAGGCATAACAAAATCACATCTCAAAAGTAATGTAGTGGGTAGAAATTAAATTTGAGTATTCTAAGTAATGAATTGGGTTCTGCAGTTGTTTATGAAAGCTATCATATATATTCGAGTATAACTTGAGTTTTTCAGCCTTTTTTTTGGCTCAGAAAGCTCCCCATGGCTTATACTCGAGTCAAAGTTATTTATTATTTTACTCTGTTGTTGTTATTATTACATTTATTATTTTACTTTTTTATTATTACGTTTACATTATTTTACTCTATTATTATTTTATTACATTTATTATTATTACAATTATTATTTTTCTTTATTATTACATTTATTATTTGACTTTATAATTATTATGTTTACATTATTTTACTCTATTATTATTTTATTACATTTATTATTACAATTATTATTTTTCTGTATTATTACATTTATTATTTTACTTTATAATTATTACGTTTACATTATTTTACTCTATTATTATTTTATTACATTTATTATTATTACAATTATTATTTTTCTGTATTGTTACATTTATTTTTTATTCTATTATTATTATATTTATTATTTTACTCTATTATTTTTATTACATTTATTATTTTACTCTATTATTATTGGAAGCATACATAAGCACATAAGCCATTAATTTTATTATTACATTCATTATTTTACTTTATTATTATTACAATTATTATTTTTCTCTATTTATTATTATTTTACTCTATTATTTTTATTACATTTATTATTTTACTCTATTATTATTTTTCTGTATTATTATTACATTTATTTTTTATTCTATTATTATTGTTATTATTACATTTCCATTATTATTTTTATTACATTTATTATCTTATCTCTTTATTATTATTGGAAGGATACATAAGCACATTTACATTGAAGAAGGTTAGGATAATGGTTATTATTTTACTCTGCCATTAATTTTATTACATTTATTATTTTACTTTATTATTATTACAATTATTATTTTTCTCTATTTATTATTATTACATTTATTATTTTACTCTATTATTTTTATTACATTTTTCATTTTACTCTATTATTATTGGAAGGATACATAAGCACATTTACATTGAAGAAGGTTAGAATAATGGTTAATCAGAGTTGGACAGTCTTATCTTAAATCACAGTTTTATTTAAATATTCAAAAACATTTCACCTACTGATGCCTCAGTTAATGTAATTTTATTGGTATCTATTTTTATTTTGAAATTTACCAGTAGCTGCTGCATTTTCCACCCTTGGCTTATACTGGAGGCAATAGGTTTTCCCAGTTTTTTGTGGTAAAATGAGGTGCCTCAGCTTATATTCGGGTCAGCTTATACTTGAGTATCTACGGCAGTGATTTTCAACCAGTGTGCCGTGAGAGATCATCAGTGTGCCATGGGAAATTATTTTCGAACTTCATTCATATATAAACTATAAGGTGCATCTGTCCCTTTAAGAAATGGAACCATAGCACTCTCGCGTCATCTAAGAAGTGATGCGAGAGTGCTATGGTCGCGCCATCTTGGATTCGCTCAGACGCGGCTAAGTAAACAAAGTTAGAGTTAGTGCTGCAGCTGCGCGTCAAGTGACAGTGGCAATTTGGGATCGCAGCAAGACAAGCGAGTGACAGGGATGGAGAAGTTTTTGAGAAGGGAAAATGCAAATGCCGAACAGGGCCCTGGACAAAATTATGGCACAGATGAAGGCCCTAATATGAGCGGTGGACAAAAGAAAAAAGAAAAGGTGGTGAGCTCGAGGCAATACAGCAAGAGCTTCATGTGTGCCTTTCTACCATTCCTTATACACAAGCAAGTAGCAATACTGTAAATGGAATACAGCAAAACACACAAAGAGACTGAATAATATCAAAAATAACTATTAGTGTATAAACAGACACGTGGTGAGTACTGTAAGGGAGCGATAACAATGGTCACTCCCTGGCGCTTACATACATCAATCTTGGCATAAATACCATACAGAGAAGCGCAGTGTAGTTCTCCGGCGAAGTCCCAAGAGTGGGCGTGATGAAGCTCAAGGAGGGCAGCGAGGTAAACAGTTGGGATGGGGATCAAAATGCACAGGCGAGAAGGGAAGATAAGCAGGAATTGATGCCTGGAGTGATCCCAAACCACGAAACATAAGCGGCAAAGGCAAACGCCTCAGTGAGTAATCCCAGCTCCTAAAACGGCCGATCGCCGGGAGCAGTGCTGCGCAAATGCGCTGTGACTCGGAGCCAGAGCAACGCACGCCGTCCTGGTAGACAACCCGGGGGAGAACCACAGACTGGAACAGCAAATCGAACCACGAGGAAACGCCGGGCACGCCGCAACGGTTTCAGCTGCAGGGGGGCCCATCCGTTTCGCCGATAAACGGCTTTTTCAAGCGGCCAGGTGCGGTAGAAATCACAGGCGTTTCACAGAAGTAACATGGAATACATAGCATCGTGCGGTATCATGGCCCCATCATAGGCAATTCCATGGACCCTCGGGCCCCCTGCAGCCAGGGCCGTAGCCAGGATTTTGTTTCGGAGGGGGCTGAGTTTGGTTCTGGGGGGGCTGAGACTGGGTGGAAGAGGGTCTACCCTAGCAAATCTTTTGTATTGTTATCCCAATAACCCCATTAATGTGGGATATAATGAGCATGGTGATCAGATCATGATATGAATAAACATAACAGTTTAAATAATGTACCAGTAAGGCCTTTTCACGGACCACCCTGAGAATTTCGGGGGCTGAAGCCCCCTTAGCCCCCCCCCCCCCGGCTACATGCCTGCCTGCAGCTGAAACCGTTTATACACTAATATATGTTATTTTTGATATTATTCAGTCTCTTTGTGTGTTTTTCTACCATTCCTGCCAGGATATCTATTTTGTGTTCATCGAAACAAGCCCAGGTTTCACACTAAGTGAGTGTATAAATACTGTACCTTTAAAAACATATTAACTATATGTATTACTGTGTTAGAGTGTAAATCCATTTTGGAGGCATTTTAGAGTATGTGTTCCAGTTTTATGACTTTTTAATCAATCCTAACAGGTTTTGTTTAAAATGGAAAAAGAGAAACAAACAATGCAGTCAGCTGTGTCAACAATTTTAAGGAGTCTGGGAAAGTAATTACTTTTTATAAGTGGTTTTCCAAGCTCCGCTTGGGCTGCAATCTGACTGAGGCTCAAGAGTGAGGCTTTCGTAGATGAATGTGTTAACATTCACTATTATGTTGTAAATTATGAAATTAACTAATTATGTCAATCATTCTCGCATTAGTCACACATTAGTTTTAATTTTTTTATTTAAAAAAACCCCAATTAGCGGCCCTCACCTCAAAGTCAACCTCGGAATCCAGAAAATTAGTTGCCAATTACTAGTTAATGTGTTAGTATTGTCATTTAATAATGTAGATAACGACCTTTAAAAGGAAGATGACAAATTAAGCTCAAATTAATTGTTTCCACTCTGAGCATGACCTTTGCCTCCCACAGCCTGTGAATGCGATCCAGCCGGGTCTGAGAGTCCGCAGTGCGACCGCCTCGGTGGGCACTGTCTGTGCCGAACGGGCTTCACGGGACGGCGGTGCCACCAGTGCCAGCGGGGCTTCCATAAGAACTTTCCGCGTTGTTCCCCTTGCCACCCGTGCTTTGGGCAATGGGATAAAGTGCTGGGACAACTCTGGGAACAGGTGCAGAGGCTACAGGATGCCGTAAAGGCTCTGAAAGAAGGTGGCCCCATACCTGAAGCCAGCAGCAACCGTATGCGCAACCTGGAGAACAGCCTTGATCACGTAGAGCGGCTTCTTGGGGATGGGAGTAGTCCAAACGCTCCACTTCTGTACGAAATCAGCACCGTTCTGGCAGATATCAGGTAGGAGGAGATGGCAAGGACAACAGTGGGTAGAATGGGAAGCAAAACCCATACTAATGCTATGATAATATAGTGTACTAATGCTTTTATGGCAAAGCTCTTTGAGTCCCCTTTGGAGAAATAAAGCGGAATCTCTCGGCAGTACTTCGCGAACGAAGATTCTTTAGGAAAGACTCATACCATGCTATTTACAAGCGTGTTGATGACTAAAAAGGCCAATCTGAGATAGGCAAGTCCGGTTGCAGAAAGCACAGCATAAAGTCTCCTTGGGTGATGCTGTTTCCAAGTTGTGGTTCTTTCTGTGTTGTCGTTTCTCTTTGAGACCCGTTCGGCGAGTCTTCTCGAAAGAGGCCGCAGCATTGTGGATAGTGCATCTCCATGCCTCCCGATGTGAGGCCAGGGTGGACCATGTTTGGTGATCAATCTGGCTGAGCCTGAGATGTTGTTTCAGGGAGTCCTTATATCTCTTTGTGGGGGCGCCTCTCTTGCGCTGACCCGTGGCGAGTTCACCATAGAGTAGTATCTTTGGGAGGCGGTGGTCCTCCATCCTAGAGACGTGCCCTGCCCAGCGCAGCTGTGTTCTCAATAGCATGGCCTCAATGCTGGTGATCCCTGCTTGCTCAAGGACAGCAACATTCGTCACATAGTCGGTGCAGTGTACATGTAGGATTGTGTGAAGACTGCTCTGATGAAAGCGTTCGAGTCTTTGGTGCTGGCGATAGGTGACCCATGTTTCAGACCCATAGAGGAGAATAGACAGTATGAAAGCGGAATAATAATAATAATAATAATCCAGACTGACAGAGTTTTGGAACACAATACTCCTGAACTCACAATTGTGGAAAGAAACAAAGTATAGATTGTCTTTGTTGCAATCCCAGGTGACAGCAGAATTGACTTACACGATACAAGGATTTGAAGATCAAACTGCAAAGACTCTGGCACAAACCAGCAAAGGTGGTCCCAGTGGTGATCGGCACACTGGGTGCAGTGCCTCAAGACCTTGACCTGCACTTAAACACAATTGGCGCTGACAAAATTACTGTCAGCTGCAAAAGGCCACCCTACAAAGATCTGCGCACATTATTTGTCGATACATCACACAGTCCTAGACACTTGGGACACCTAGACACCTCTCCATTGGTGCCCCCTTGTTGGCAACAAAGCAGAAAAAACCACAAATTGGAAACAACATCACCCAAGGAGACTTTCTGCTGTGCTTTCTGCAACCGAACTCCCCCCCCCCCCCGGCTACATGCCTGTACGACCTCGCTCCCACTGTCCTAAGCTTGCTAGGTCCCGGCAGACGAACCTTTGGTTTAAAGGGTGTGGCCAGTTCTGTGCACGCTGCGCTCCACCAGAAAAATCCATTGCACAGGCTCGAAGGACACATCCAACCTCCAAATCATCAACGCGCTTGTAGAAAGCGTGGGATGAGTCCTTCCTAAGTATCTTCGTTTGCGAAGAAAAGCCAAAAAGATACACTTGGGAAGTGTCTGATATGTGATTGAATACAAAAGGCAGCATAGTGATCTTGTTTGCTGTGTACTAATCATGTTGTCTAATAATAATAATAATAATAATAATTAATAAACAGGGACTTTGCCTGGCTTTTATTCTGAGTGTAAATGTTATTAATAATCTGCCAATGGATTCTCTCACTATTCTTCTGAGGCTTCATCTAAGTGCAGATCAAAGTGCATTTTAGACTTTCATGCGACTTGTAAAACGTGGCTGTTTGAGAGGGCGTTCGGCTGAGGACCATTAGACAATTGTTTTTAGATGTTTTTAGATGTTAGATACTTTAGAGCAGGGGTGCTCACACGTTTTCAGCATGGGAGCTACTGATTAAAAAACCAAGTCCCAAAGATCACCTACCCAGAAATGCAAAACGTATAACTATTTTCTTATTTATTTATATTTATTATTCATTTTTATGTACCGCTCCTTCCAGCCGGCTCGGGGCAGTTTTTTTCCAGTTTTTTTATTGTATTGTTATAATACATTTACACTTACTTTACATTGCTTTAGTTACAATACATTTTCTTCCCCCTGACCTCCCCCTCCCCCGTTGACAAGTTAGTCCTTCCTTTATTTGAGCCATCGTTGCATTCTGTCCAGTTTCCCCCCCCAATGTTCATCTTCTGGTTTAGCTTCCTGTATCCAGTTTTTGAAGGGTGACCATATTTCTTTGATTTTCTTCTGCTTTTCTGTCCATGGATTTTCATTTCTTATAATGTCCATAATTTCCAACTGAACTTGTTCCCACACATATTCATACCATTTTTCAAGGGTCCATTTCTTTCTTTCTTTCCACCCCCAGGCAATCACAGCATGTGCCGCTCTAAACATCATCATAACTAATTTTTGTTCTTGCGCTTTGATTTTACTATCCCCGCATATACCTTTTAAGAGAATATCCATATTTAAATCATTTTTTTATTTTTGTATATAGTTCAATCTTCTTAAAAATTTGATTCCAGAACCTTTGTGTCTCCTTACACTCCCACCAGAGATGTGAGTACCAGGCTTCTCTACTCCCACAGTGCCAACATTTCGGGTTTAGACCCTGGATCATATGTGCCAATTGGATTGGTGTCCTGTACCATTTTGTTATTACTTTCTGCTCTAGTTCCCTATATTTTTCTATTTTTATTTTATTTAGTCCATTCCTTATCCTATCTATTCTTTCTTTCCCTAGGCCTCCTTCCTTTTCCCACCTATTTTCCATCCTTTTATACATAAATTCCTTATCCTCCAGCATTCTTCCATATATTTTGCCTAACCCTTTTTTGCCTTCCACTGGATCTTTCTTTTAATATCCTCAGCAAGGTAAACAAAGGGGCATGCAAAAATACATCCAACCACCCCATTTCTCCCACACTGCCATATTACCACACATATAATCAGCCAGAAAGTAAGAAGAGAGGCTTTTGAACTGCAAGGCCATTTAATACTCAGCAAGGTAAACAAAGGGGCATGCAAAAATACATCCAACCACCCCATTTCTCCCACATTTCCATATTCCCCAACATATGTTTCTCAAGGAACAAAGCAAGCAGAGAGGCTTTGGAGCTAAAAGGCCATTTTAAAACATTAAAAATAAACAAAGAGACATGCCACAGAACAATCAAGCACCCACCCCAAAGTAAAAAGACCGACCTTTGAGATGCGGTAAGGAAATCACCTCAAAGCGCCCTTCTTCTCCTCCTCCGTCATTGCTCCTATTTCCACGCCGCCAGCATGCGTGCCGCCTCCAAGAGCTCACGAGAAGTCCGAGAGGCAGAATGGGCGCTTCTACGCATGCGCGCGGGGCCAGCCATGCATCGCGTCATCCAGGCCCGCCCCCTTTGGTCTCCTACAACTCTGAGTGGCTGGAGAAGGACGGAGGGAGGAGGAGGAGTCCAAAAGAGGGGGCCCATTCTGCCTCTTGGACTCTGGAGCTTTTTGGAGGCGGCGCGCGAGCAGGGAGCGGGGAGGAGCAACAACGGAGGACTTCTTTGCAGAGTGCAGGGGCACGTGAAGAGGACCAACAGCAAAAAACCTGGTCAGGGGCCTGAAGATCACCAGGATGAGGCCCGAAGATCACCCTGGTGATCACGATCACTGTTCTGAGCACCCCTGCTTTAGAGATTGGTCAGCGCTAAACTGGGGGGAAATGTCTGATCCAAGGATTATCATGACAGAAGCAGGCTGAGAACTCCTATGCTATTTTCTCCTAACAGGGCAGATATGGATGAGCTCTGGCAGCAGTTGCAGACCGCCGATTCACACCTGGATGAGTCTGATCGGACAGACACAGGACAGAGGAGCCACCTCAATAAACTGAGCAGAGAGCTAAGGGAACTTAACCACACTGTCAACCACTTGAGAAAGATGTCAAACGGCAGCTTCAATGGTAAGAAACATGTCACCAGAACAGCAAGTAATAAATCTCCCTGCAAACCCTGGCCAAAGAAGCCCCTTTCCTAACACATGTCTGGTTTTGTTGTGCTGGCAGAATCTTTCCATAGCATCCTGGAGTCCTTCCGGCAGTCAGAACTGGCCCATCAGCGAGCAAATGCCTCTGTTCAAGGACCACAAAGTCCAGTGGGTCATGCCAAGCGCACACGTCAGGCCACCGTTGAACTCCTGAGGCACCGGGGAGATGCTTTCCGCAAGAGTGCGGCTGCTCACCGAGAGTCACTGCTGGACATCCAGGGACAAATTGACCTCCTTGGACTGAGTGGGATCAATGAGAAAGTGAGTTCTGCAGTGAGGATGGATTGGGGGTGAGAAAGTAGAGGGAAATGGGGAGGTGTTTGGGTTGTAGTGTGTTTTTGATTTAAGATCATCTGGGGAGGCCCTGCTCTCGCTTCCGCCAGCTTCTCAAATGCAGCTGGTGGGGATGAGAGACAGGACCTTCTCGGCTGTGGCTCCCTGCCTGTGGAATGCGCTTCCAAGCGAAATACGATCGACCCCATCCCTCCTAGCTTTCAGGAAGAAAGTAAAATTGTGGTTGTGGGACCAGGCCTTTGTACAATAGCAGAAAGCAGCACTTTGGACTGGAATAGGACTGGCAAGCTAACAGATGAGAATATGGCGTACTGTTTTTTAATGTGGGTTTGTGGACGGAACATTGTTTTAAAATTTTAACTGTTATTTCTAATGTTTTATGGTTTTATAGTGTGTACTATGGCATCAAGTTTCTGGCTTGTAAGCCGCCCTGAGTCTCCCTGGGTGTGTGTGTGTGTGAGAGAGAAGGGCGGGGTAGAAATAATGTTAATTAATTAATTAATTAATTTTCCGGGCTGTCTGGCCATGTTTGACTTTTGACTTTTGACTTTATTATTTCTGAGTCGCCCTCCACGTTAGTGCTCCGGGCGACTTACACATAGCAATTCAACAATTAAAAATATTAAAAATATTAAAAATTAGATTAAAATATTTAGGGGTTAAATGCAAGGGCCAGGCTCAGGTAGTTGTTCCAGAAGCATTCTCTCCTGACGTTTCACCTGCATCTATGGCAGGCATCGTCAGAGGTTGTGAGGATGCCTGCCATAGATGCAGGTGAAACGTCAGGAGAGAATGCTTCTGGAACATGGCCAGACAGCCCGGAAAACACACAACGACCCAGTGATTCCGGCCATGAAATCCTTCAACAACACGGGAAGGTGTTTGTTGGAGAAGCCAATTTCTTTATCTGAATCCGGTAGCTGCCCTCCTTTCCCTCCTTTCTGTCGGGAGACAGGGCTCTTCTTCGTCAATGAGATGCTTGTTTTCCTGTACTGATCCTGGACTGCTCTCCTAATCTAGATCTGCGGTGCTTCTGGAGAGGAGCAATGCGAACCCTGCGGAGGAGCCTCCTGCCGAGACAGCATAGGCCAGCGACACTGTGGCGGCCCGGGCTGCACTGGAGCTCTCCCTGTGTCCGCAAAGGCACTGGACACAGCCCAGAACATCTCTCTTCAGCTAGAGGACACATTGAAGCAGCTAGGCACCATTTCTAGCAAGGTACAGTGCCAGCAGAATTAGTCATAAAGAAGACGTGCCATTAAAATGAAAGCAAAGGCTTCACCACTGTATTGTAACATGGAAGAGCAAGACTAGAGTTTGGAGAACTCTTTACCAGCAGTGTGTCGATCAATTTGAGTAAAGGGAAAGGTTTTCCCCTGACATTAAGTCCAGTTGAGTCCTACTCTGTGGGTTGGTGCTCAATTTTATTTTATTTTTTTATTTTAAATTTTTATTTTAAATTTTATTTTATTTAAATTTTATTTTATTTAAATTTTACTTGATCAATTTTATTCTGTTTCTATTTACATGAATTTTCTAATGTCCATTATCTGTTTTCCAGTGTATTTGGATTTGGACAACAGAAAACAGTGGATTGCTGTGAGTTTTCTGGTCTGTAGGGCCATATTCCAGAAGCATTCTCTCCTGACGTTTCACCCATATCTATGGCAGGCATCCTCAGAGGTTGTGAGGTCTGTTGGAAACTAGGCAAGTGGGCTTTATATATCTGGAATGTCCAGGGTGGGAGAAAGAACTCTTGTTTGTTGGAGGTAAGTGTGAATGTTGCAGTTGCAAGGCCATTCAATGCTACTCAAGGTGGCCAACTGCAACAGTCACACTTGCCTCAAATAGACAAGAGTTATTTCTCCCACCCTGGACATTATTCCACAGATACATAAACCCCACTTACCTAGTTTTCAACACACCTTACAACCTCCGAGGATACCTGCCATCGATGTGGGTGACACGTCAGGCGAGAATGCTTCGGGAACATGGCCAGACAGCCTGCAAAACTCAGAGAAACCCAGTGATTCCAGCCATGAAAGCCTTCAACAACATAGAAGACATACAGTTTAGAATATGGATAAAATTCAGGACAGACACTGCTGAGCTGATGTTAAAATGTCTTCTCTTCTAAATTAAAACTTATGCGCCAGCTGCGCCCGTACCTTGAGAAGTCTGACTTGGCCACGGTAGTCCACGCTCTGGTTACATCCCGTATAGATTACTGCAACACTCTCTACATAGGGCTGCCTCTGAAGACTGCTCGGAAGCTTAAAATGGTCCAATGGACAGCAGCCAGGTTGATAACAGGAGCGGCACTCAGGGAACGTACAACTCCTCTGTTGTGCCAGCTCCACTGGATGCCAGTTTGCTACGGAGCACAATTCAAAGTGCTGGTTTTGGTCTTTAAAGCTCTAGATGGTTCCGTTCCAACTTACCTGTCCGAACACATCTCTCCCTATAAACCGTCAAGATGCTTAAGATCATCCGGAGAGGCCCTGCTCTTAGTCCCGCCTGCTTCACAGGCGAGAGACAGGGCCTTCTCAGTGGTGACTCCTCGACTGTGGAACACCCTTCCTAGTGACATCAGATCGGCCCACTCCCTCCTGACATTTCATAAGAAAGTCAAGACTTGGCTGTTCGAGCAAGCATTCGCAGACGAACTTTAATTAATCGAGATCAAAGGATTATTATGACAACGAACAGAAACCAATTTTAAGAATGAGGTGCTGGGATTTGTATCCTTGGGTGATGTTGTTTCCAAGTTGCGATCCTTTCCGCGTTGTCGTTTCTCTTCGAGACCCATTCGGTGTCGAAAGAGACCGCAGCATTGTGGATAGTGCATCTCCATGCCTCCTGATGTGAGGCCAGGGTGGACCATTGTTGGTGATCAATCTGGCCGAGCCTGAGATGTTGTTTCAGGGAGTCCTTATATCTCTTTTTGGGGGCGCCTCTCTTGCGCTGACCCGTGGCGAGTTCACCATAGAGTAGTATCTTTGGGAGTCGGTGGTCCTCCATCCTAGAGACCTCGTGCCCTGCCCAGCGCGCGTGTTCTCAATAGCGTGGCCTCAATGCTGGTGATCCCTGCTTGCTCAAGGACAGCGACATTCCTCTCATAGTCAGTCCAGTGGACATTTAGGATTGTGCGAAGACAGCGCTGATGAAAGTGTTCGAGGAGTTGTAGGTGTTGGCGATAGGTGATAATCCCTCAATACAACACAGCAACAAGTCAACTCCCCCAGAAAAAAACATATAATAACAATTTAACAATTAAAAACATACAATTGCAGCCTCAATTGAAATCAGTTTCCATCACATCGGCGTCATTCCTTATATCCAATTAAGCCTTATATTTCATCAACAAATGCCTGCTCAAATAACCAGGTCTTGACTTTCTTGCGAAACGTCAGGAGGGAGGGGGCCGATCTGATGTCTCTAGGGAGGACGTTCCAAAGCCGAGGAGCCACCACTGAAAAGGCCCTGTCTCTCGTCCCCGCCAGTCCCGCCTGCGAAGAAGGCGGGACCGAGAGCAGGGCCTCTCCAGATGATCTTAAACATCTCGATGGTTCATAGGGAGAGATGCGTTCGGACAGGTAAGTTGGACCCAAACCGTTTAGGGCTTTAAAGGCTAAAGCCAGCACTTTGAATTGTGCCCGGTAGCCAACTGGCAGCCAGTGGAGCTGGCACAACAGAGGAGTTGTACGCTCTCTGAATGGCGCTCCTGTTATCAACCTGGCTGCTGTCCGTTGGACTAGTTGCAGCTCCCAAACAGTCTTCAAAGGCAACCCCACGTAGAGAGCATTGCAGTAATCTATACGGGATGTAACCAGAGCATGGACCACCGTGGCCAAGTCAGACTTCTCAAGGTATGGGCGCAGCTGGCGCACAAGTTTTAACTGTGCAAATGCTCCCCTGGTCATCGCCGAAACCTGGGGTTCCAGGCTCAGCAATGAGTCCAGGATCACACCCAAACTGCGAACCTGCGTCTTCAGGGGGAGTGTAACCCCATTTAACACAGGCTGTAACCCTATGCCCTGTTCGGCCTTTCGACTGACCAGGAGTGCCTCTGTCTTGTCTGGATTCAATTTCAATTTGACAACACCAGTGAAAACCAGAATATACAGCAAATATTCCTATATCTATAGTCCTTGCATTGTCGTTTACTCTCTGTTGTCCCGTCCGTTTGCCATCACTCGTACCCATATCATCCTGGACAGTATGGGCTTCTAAGCTTGGTTTCAATTTTTTAGGTGCAAGACATTCAAGAGTTGGCACAGGATGCCAGGAATCATGCCCAGGAGATACTGGGACAAGCTCAGGGAGCCCGGAGCCGTGTGGAGAAGTCCACAGCTAAGCTGAGGGAATTCATCCAAAAAATAAAGGACTTCCTAGCAGGTACCAGAGTATTGCATAGGGAATATCAGAGTCAGCGAGACAGTAGAAGGGAGAATGAATATGTTCCCTGGCTGACCCAGTAAAACGAGCATCCAATATAATCTAAACGCATATTTATGTAAATTTCAATGATGCAATAATAACAATAAATTTTATTGATATCCTGCCCTATCTCCCCATGGGGACTCAGGGCGGTTCACAGCAAACAGCAAATATTCAATGCCGTAAAGTGCAACCAGAAATAAAAACAAGCATATGATATCAAAAGTTATGCTATCAAATACAGTCCACATTTATTGGGGTTAGGGGCACATAATGCGTTGTTAAAGAGGGAAAATGGCAAATTAAAAATTGCCTTTTTTGAACCTGAGAGGACACCTCTCCTGGAATTTCTAGGTCCTCCAGCTTGACTCTATGGGCAACGTCTGCTGGACGCTGATGATAGAGTTGCACTGAAGGACCTAGAGATTTCTAGAGAGAACTTTTTAATCAAATTCATGGATAATCAAGTCTGCAAAAGTCAAATGTCAAGTCGAGTGATATTTGGAGTGTGTGTGTGAAGGACTAATAATAATCATAATAATCTCTCTCTCGCATTATTTCGCGAACGAAGATTCTTAGGAAGGACTCATCCCACGCTTTCTACATGCGCCTTGATGACTAAAAAGGCCAATCCGAGATAGCCAAGTCCAGTTGCAGAAAGCACAGCAAGAAAGTCTCCTTGGGTGGTGTTGTTTCCAAGTTGTGGTTCTTACTGCCTTGTCATTTATCTTTGAGACCCGTATGGCGTGTCTTCTCGAAAGAGGCCGCAGCATTGTGGATAGTGCATCTCCATGCCTCCCGATGTGAGGCCAGGGTAGACCATTGTTGGTGGTCAATCTGGGCGAGCCTAAAATGTTGTTTCAGGGAGTCCTTATATCTCTTTTTTGGGGTGCCTCTCTTGCGCTGACCCGTGGCGAGTTCACCATAGAGTAGTACCTTTGGGAGGTGGTGGTCCTCTATCCTAGAGACGTGCCCTGCGCAGCGAAGCTGTGTTCTCAATAGCATGGCCTCAATGCTGGTGATCCCTGCTTGCTCAAGGACAGCAACATTCGTCACATAGTCGGTCCAGTGTACATTTAGGATTGTGTGAAGACGGCGCTGATGAAAGTGTTCGAGGAGTCATAGGTGTTGGCGATAGGTGACCCATGGTTCAGACCCATAGAGGAGAATAGACAATACGATAGCTCTGTACACACTGATTTTGGTGCTTTGCCTCAGGTGCTTGTTGCTCCAGACTCTTTTGTGAAGCCTTCCAAATGCACTCTATGCCTTTGCTAATCTGTGATCTATCTCTTTCTCAATCTTGGCATCTGAAGAGATAATAATACATACTGTTTATCTCTTGATTGTGATGCAAATCCATAGCGATGGATTCTCCATCCTTGCATTTATCTATCCCTTGCTTTAAAATACCCTCTCCCCACCCCACCCCCAAAATAGAAAGCAAATATTTATTTCTATTTTTTTATATGATGGATATTATTTTCTTATGTCACTATATATAATGAACACACAGAGATTTTGATATCCATGGAGTGGGGGGCAGTTCCTCCACAGCCCATTGTATAGTCATGCATATAATGTAATTTATATATTTTTGTATTTTAATGATTATTGATTATGTATGATGGTTTTAACTGTTTGTATGGTGGCATCGAATTGCTGCCTATGTAAACCGTCCCCCTTTTGGAGTTGAGAAATAGACGGGGTATAAATGCTATAAATAATAATAATAATAATAATAATGCATGTCCAATAATGATACTTGTTCTTGCCACCTAGAGGAAGGGGCTGACCCTGAAAGCATTGAGCTTGTGGCCCAGCAAGTGCTGAACATCTCCTTGCCCCGCAGTCCAGGTCAAATCAGCAGCCTGATTAAAGAAATCCATGACAGAATTGGAGAGCTGGATGGTGTGGACATCATCCTGAACAATACAGTGCACAACCTGACCCGTGCCAGGGAGCTACTGGCAGAAGCAGAAGAAGCCAAGTGAGTCTGCCCAAGAGAAGAGTAACGCATGCCTTTGTCATTTCATTTTTTCTGTAATCAAATTATAAGGTATTTTATATTGTCATAACTCATTGTACTACCAGTATATCACTGGTTATCATGCTACTGGCTTAACACCTTACTCCGAAACTCCGGACAATCTCTCCCAACGGCTTCATGTAGATTATATTTATTATTCATTTTTATGTGCCGCTCCTTCCAGCAGGCTCGGGGCAGTTGACATAAAATGAAGTTATAGAACATCAACATTTCAATTTAATAACAACAATATAAAACAGAGCATAAAAATACACCCAACCACCCCATTTCTCCCACACTGCCATATTACCACACATATTATCAGCCAGAAAGTAAGAAGAGAGGCTTTTGAACTGCAAGGCCATTTAATACTCAGCAAGGTAAACAAAGGGGCATGCAAAAATACATCCAACCACCCCATTTCTCCCACATTTCCATATTCCCCAACATATGTTTCTCAAAGAACAAAGCAAGCAGAGAGGCTTTGGAGCTAAAAGGCCATTTTTAAACATTAAAAATAAACAAAGAGACATGCCACAGAACAATCAAGCACCCACCCCAAAGTAAAAAGACCGACCTTTGAGATGCGGTAAAGAAATGACCCCAAAGCGTCCTTCTTCTCCTCCGTCGTTGCTCCTATTTCCACGCCGCCAGCATGTGTGCTGCCTCCAAGAGCTCACGAGAAGTCCGAGAGGCAGAATGGGCACTTCTGCGCATGCGCACGGGGCCAGCCATGCATCGCATCATCCAGGCCTGCCCCCTTTGGTCTCCTACGACTCTGAGTGGCTGGAGAAGGATGGAGGGAGGAGGAGGAATCCAAAAGAGGGGGCCCATTCTGCCTCTGGGACTCTGGAGCTTTTGGAGCGGCGCGAGCAGGAGGAGCAATGACGGAGGACTTCTTTGCAGCGTGCAGGGGCGCGTGAAGAGGACAAACTGCAAAAAACCTGGTCAGGGGCCTGAAGATCACCAGGATGAGGCCCAAAGATCACCCTGGTGATCCCGATCACCATTCTGAGCACCCCTCATGTAGATGCTAAATAACATTGGGAACAGTACAGAACCCTGAGGGACTCCACAAGACAGGGCCGTAGCCCGGATTTTGGTTGGGGGGGGCTGAGTTTGGTTCAGGGGGGGCTGAGACTGGGTGGAAGAGGGTCTACCCTAGCAAACTTTTGTATTGTTATCCCAATAACCCCATGAATGTGGGATATACTGAGCATGGTGATCAGATCATGATATGAATAAACATAACAGTTTAAATAATGTACCAGTCAGGCCTTTTCGCGGACCACCCTGAGAATTTCGGGGGGCTGAAGCCCCCTTAGTGCCCCCCCCCCCCCCTGGCTACATGCCTGCCACAAGACAACGGTTGTGGAGACAAACCGGTGTCACCCTGTAACACCTTCTGAGACCGACCCTCCAGGAAGGACCGGAGCCACTGCAAAGCAGTACCCCCAAGCCCCATTTCTGAGAGGTGCCCCAGAAGGATACCATGGCCAACGGTATCAAAGGCCGCTGAGAAGTCCAGCAGAACTAACAGGGACACACTCCTCCTGTCAAGCTCCCGGTGTAGATCATCCACTAAGGTGACTAAGGCTACCTTTAACAATTAACCTGTGGGTCCCCAGATGTTTTGGCCTTCAGAAATCATAACAGCTGGTAAACTGGCTGGGATATCGGGGAGTTGCAGACCAAATCATCTGGGGACCCACAGGTTGAGAACTCCCACCCTACATTTTCAGAGATCATGCTATGGGATTCTTCTCCCATATATTATGCGATATACACTCAGGTCCTCGGGGGACATTTACTTCAATCTGCCCAAACTAGGATGCTATGCAGTGGAAGTTTTCTTAGGCTGCCCCCAGGTTGTGGAATGACCTGCCAGAATGGATCCTACCAAACATCAATAGTACACCAATCCCGAGGATTTTAAATTATGAGTTTTGAAGTATTAATTGATTGTTTTAAATGTGCATTGGTATTAATGCTCTTTGAATTAGCGTTATGTATTCTTCACCTCTCCATTGGCACCCCGTTGACGTGGGGGAGAGGCTTGCGTACCCTAATGAAGTTGTGAGCTATGCTGGTGGTGGCATAATAGCCAAAATAAATGCGGGAAAACACTTTGTCTTCACAATTCAATTGATTTATTTTCTTTCAATCTTCAAACTTATTTTTAAAGTGGATAATGGAATGCAGATCGTCTTTGACATCAAATCATTGGCATATCTATCCTTCACAAAAATATAATCCAACATTTCTGATACATCATCATCATTTATAATCCAGATAAATGCCAATATCAGGTCGACGGTCTATAAGGCCCTGCCGTTTCGCCGTTTCCGGCTTCTTCGGGACCTGTCATATAATAATCCACTGCACAAATCCACTGGTCCGATATCTATTAAATGAAACATCAAAAAGTTCTTGTAATATATAATCCGGTATAGCATTACACACATTTATAACCTACAAACATTAGGCGTGTTCCCACATGAGATTTATAACCTACAAACATTAGGCGTGTTCCCACATGAGGTTATAAATGTGTGTAATGCTATACCGGATTATATATTACAAGAACTTTTTGATGTTTCATTTAATAGATATCGGACCAGTGGATTTGTGCAGTGGATTATTATATGACAGGTCCCGAAGAAGCCGGAAACGGCGAAATGGCAGGGCCTTATAGACCGTCGACCTGATATTGGCATTTATCCAGATTATAAATGACTAGCTGTACCCGGCACGCGTTGCTGTGCCCTTTTTAGGAGATGCGAGGAAGTCCAATCATCCACGGTGTGCCCTCCTCTAAACTGCAGTTGGATGGAGTGTGGGTCATGGGGGGCATGGTGTGCCAAGTTGGGTCTTTATTGGTTTTGGTTCTGGGCCACAGTGGTCTGTGGGGAATGATGGGTTTTGAAGTACTACAAATCCCATTTTCCATGGTGGTACTTCAAGTCCCATCATGCATGGTCGGGGCTCTGTGTGCCAAGGTAGGTTACTGTAAATTCAGGCCATACACAATGTCCCATGAGCTGAGGCCTAGTTAGGAACAGCAAGTTAATGAAGCCTTACTGTCAATTCAGGCCATACACAATGTCCAATGAGCTGAGGCCTAGTCAGGAGAATCAAGTTAATGAAGCCTTACTGTCAATTCAGAGCGTAAACAGCTTCCCAGTAAGTGAGGGCTAGTTAGGGAAATCAAGTTAATGAAGCCTTACTGTCAATTTTGGGTGTGGTCTGTGATTTTTTGGCGTGTAAATTGTCGGTTGGAAGTGATTTGGGTGTTTGTGTTGGGGTTTGGCTCAGGCCTTTTCCTTATTCTGTTTTGGCAGTTTTGTATGGATCGGGATTTTCATGTTGGCTGGCCAGTGCAGCAGTTATGCAAATCCGCCCTTATTGGCAGCCAATCATGTTGTTCAGAATGTAGAGGCTGGGTGAGTCTTTGGCTGCCCCGGAGGATGCTGGTAAATGTAGTTTTATTTTTACTTGTTGTTTTGGGGGCCTTTTAGGTTTTGGGGGGGGGAATTTTCTTTGCTACAAACGTACCTTGCTTGAGGCCTATTTCTGTTGGCAAGTATTGTGTTTCTGCGTTGTATGGTTTCTTTGTTTGAGGTATACATCACATGACGTGAACCCATTTATATAATAGATGATGATGTATCAGAAATTTTGGATTATATTTTTGTGAAGGATAAATATGCAAGTGATTTGATGTCAAAAACGATCTGCATTCCACTATCCACTTTAAAAATAAGTTTGAATATTGAAAGAAAATAAATCAATTGAATTGTGAAGACAAAGTGTTTTCCTGCATTTATTTTGAATACAGTTGTGCAGAGGAACACCCCACTCATTTATTTTGCGGAGGCATAATAGCCACCAGTAGGGCCTCCCATGCCAGACAGGTCACAACCGAAGGGTCTGACAAAGAGCGCCAAAGGACAGGATGGGCTCTCTAGCCTTTTGGGAACCATCCTAAGAGAAGGAAAACTCTGATTTCAAACCCGGGCAGATGGTGCTCGTCTAACCCTGTAAGGTCAACCATCTAAGAGAAGGTAACTCTAATCAAACCTACGACCTGAGGACCTCGCTGCCACCGTCCTAAGCTTGCTAGGCCCCAGCAGATGAACCTTTGGTTTGAAGGGTGAAGGCAGTTCTGTGCACGTTGCGCTCCACCAGAAAAATCCATTGCACAGGCTCAAAGGACACATCTGTGCTTGTAGAAAGCATGAGATGAGTCCTTCCTAAATCTTCATCCACGAAGAAAAGCCAGAGATGTATTCTTCAGCTTAGAAATGGAGATGAGCACCAACCCCCAGAATCAGACATAACTGGACTTAAAGTCAGAGGAAAACCTTTACCTTTACCTTTTTATCCAATTTCTTAGGGAGGCCCTGGTAGTACAGCGAGTTAAAGCGCTGAGCTGCTGAACTTGCCGACCAAAGTATTGGTAGTTCAAATCCGGGGAGCAGGGTGAGCTGTCAGCCCCAGTTTCTACCAACCTAGCAGTTTGAAAACATGCAAATGTGAATAGATCAATAGGTACCGCTTCTGCAGGAACATAATGACGCTCCATGAAGTCATGCTGGCTACATGACCTTGGAGGTGTCTACTAGGCATGAGAAAAAAGTTATTAAAATGAAATTATTCGTAAGAAATTTGTAAGAAATGCTACTTTTGAGTATTTCCGCACCTGGAACGCCAACCAGGACGTGGACTTTCTTTATAGAACCGGGGCCAGGATTTTCTTAAGTGTCGTTATTAGGTCGTATGGGGGCACCTCCTTCTCTCTCACCACCCTCCCGCCTCCCTTGCCAATAAGTATTATGGCAAGGCAAGCCCTAAACTCGCTCCTTCTGCGGCTGGAAGCCTGGAAAAAATGTAAACAGAGAGGATTACTCAGAAGTAAATCTGCAAAGAAGGGCACTTTGGCTGAAGTGCCCTCCTTTGTGGATTTACTTCTGAGTAAACCTCTCTGTTAACATTTTTTCCAGGCTTCCCTGCCTCTCCTGCCTGCCAGGATCTAAAGCATCAAAGAGTATTGGGGTGAGAAACCAACCTAATGTAGAATAGAATGAATGCTACTGTAAGTGCCTAATATTATAAGTAATCCAACTGGTCATATACCTACATTCCATGCACATGCAATAAACAGCAGTAATAACAATAACAAGAGGTAAAATTCAAACCGAAGTATTCTGACTGTGGTCCCTCCTCAAACTGCAAAGGGCTCTTCTCTATGAGCCCGGGGAAGCGTAAAGCCCGGGCACAGCGTTTGCTGCCTGGGTGCACACACATACATATTCTTGGGGATTTGCTGCAGAATTCCGGGCTCATAGAGAAGATTCTGCAGCAAATACCCCCCCCCCCCCAAAGAATATGTATGTGTGTGCACCCAGGCAGCAAACGCTGTGCCCGGTTTTGCCTTTTCCCCAGGCTCAGAGAAGAGCCTTTTGCAGTTTGAGGAGGGAGCACAGTCAGAATACTTCGGTTTGAATTTACCTCTTCTTATACCCATTGTTATTACTGCTGTATTATTGCATGTGCATGGAATGTAGGTATATGACCAGTTGGATTACTTATAATATTAGGCACTTACAGTAGCATTCATTCTATTATACATTAGGTTGGTTTCTCACCCCAATACTCTTTGATGCTTTAGATCCTGGCAGGGCAGGAGGAGAGATTGACGCTCTCCTGCCCCTCCTGCCTGTCAGGATCTAAAGCCTTGAAGAGGCTTCATGAGGGGCCAACTTCAGCCTTCCAGGTGTTTTGGACTTCAACTCCCACCATTCCTCACAGCCTCAGGCCTCTTCCTTTTCCTCTCAGCCTGGGCAAACTTGGGCCCTCGCTCCCCTCAGGATCGGGGTGAGAGAGAGGCAGCGAGGAGCGAGGGGGGCTCCTCCTCCTTTTTTTGCTGCTTCCAAGAATAGAATACCCCCTCCCTCCCTCCTTCCCTCCCTCCTTCCTATTTGGAGAATCCCATCTAGAATTCAGTGTGATTTATTCAAGTTTTGGCCTACAACTCCCAGAAATCCCAGCCAATTTACCAGCTGTTAGGATTTCTGGGAGTTTTAGGCCAAAACCCTCTCGAATGCGCATGCGCTGGCATACGAACTACTAACGAATTTCGTTAGTAATGAAGTTACATTTTAGAAATTTTGGAAAATTTTTGTAAGTCTTTCTTTTACTAATCAACCCCCCATTTGATTTTAGAATCGCCATTTTGGGTTCGAAACCATGCCTAGTGTCTACGGACACCAGCCAGCTCTTTGGCTTAGAAATGGAGATGAGCGCCACCCCCCAGAATCAGACCTGACTAGACTTAATGTCAGGGGAAACCTTTACTTGTGCTTTGTATCCAATTTCTTGTTGTATTTTAATCTGCTGTAGTTCTTTGCCTCAATCAATAGGGAATAGCTTTATTGATCTTAATGGTGCCACCATATTTGTTCTTCCTTCGTGTCCAGAGAGCGAGCAGAGGGTGTAGACGCAATAATCTCAGAAACCCGTGCAGAACTAAGCGGTGTAAGGGACAAAGTGAGTGCGGCAGAACGAGCCATGAAGGGTGCCAAGGAGGCCATTCGCAGCGTGGAAGGCAGAATCAGGCAGGTGAGGCTTAGGCTGCCAACTGGGAGCCAACCTGCTGCTTACATTGCTTTGGACAATGGAAGTACTGAGTATCGCGTTGCTGCTCTGAAATCATTCTACTGTAAACTTTCTTGTATTGTCATTGTTAGTACTACCTTCATTCAGATATAAACCACGGTCAGTGTTTGTGAGCCTTTATAAAGTAACAACAAGAGACGACAACCAACCCCACCAAAAATGTACCCTAATATAAAGGCAGACTGGTAAATGTATACAATCCAAGTATTTGCTTATTATGTGTTATATCAAGGCATCTGAAACTTTTTCCACTCATGACCCCTTCCTGCCTGAGAAATGTTTAGGTGACCTCTGCTATATAGGTATATAAAATAGATATAAAAATCAGACATTTATTGATAATAAATCAGCATTTACAAGACACGCCTGCGCTGGAGGAGGTGGCGCTGGAGGGGCTGGACGGCATCACCCCAGGAGCCCTCTGGGAGCGCTTGGCCACACGCGTGCCACCCTTATTTTATTTATTTACTTCATTTCTATTCCGCCCTTCTCACCCCGCAGGTGACTCAGGGCGGATTACAATGTACACATTACATTTAGACACACAAACACACAAGACAGACAGAGGCAATTTTTTTAACATCTGGCCACCAGGGGGAGCTGTTTTGCTCCTTCATTTCTCAGCGTGTTTCCTGGAAATCTTTTTTTAATGGCCTCATAAATCAGTTAAACTAGCCTCCCCACTAAGTGGGACCCTTAATTTCCTACTTGACAGATGCAACTGTCTGTTGGGTTGCAAAGGTCAACAACAAGCTGCACAATACGTCGAGAACCCACCTTGACCCGGGCAGGCCTCGAACTCATGACCTTCTGGTCAGTAGAGATCTTATGCGGCTGACACCCAGCCAGCTGCACCACCCTTCCTGCTCATGCCCATCGGAGCCTAGTTCCGGGTGCTGCTCTGGACCTCGCTGGCCGCCAATGCCAAGCTCCACTTCGCCCTCTTCCCCAAGCCGCACCCTCCGCTGCACCTCTATGACTGGTGAGCCTTGGGGCCATGGCCTCGTGCTCTAGGCCACGCATGGGCCAACTTGAGCCCTTCCAGGTGTTATTGACTCCAACTCCCACCATTCCTAACAGCCCCATGTCCTTTCCTTTTCCCCCTCATCCCTTTTCCCTAGAGCTTAATCGGCCGAGGGGGGAAAGGAAGGCGCCTGAGGCCATTAGGAATGGTGAGAGTTGAAGTGAATGAATATTTATTTATTTATTTATTTATGAAGTGTCCCTTATTTTTGTGAAAAATCCCGTATTTATTAGGTAAATGTCCCTTATTTCTTATATCAACAAGTGGCAACCCTAATGAGGAGGGTCTTTTGTTCATAAGCCCACTTGCCCAACATGATTATCACTGTGCTTTAAAGTTTGAACTAACTGTACAAGTTTCAGAGAGCAATATAAAAAGATAGTGATAGAGTTATCATAGTTTGTCATATATCCGAATGTTTGCAAGTGATCGAACATTGAGAAGGCCATTTCATCTCTTACAGGCCGAGCGCCAGCTCCAAACGCTGGTCAGCAAGGAGTCACAGGTGGAAAGTCGCCTTGGAGACCTGGCACAGGACGTGGCCCATTTACAAAAGAAGTCCCAGGCTAATCAGCAGCTGGCGCAGGAGGCCAAGGGGAAAGCAGAGCGTGCCACGGCTGCTGCGGGGAGGCTGGAAAATGTGAGAGTTCCTTTTCCTTTTGATCCGTGGGCCATGCAGGGAACACGTTTGATCCCAACATAGTTTTTGCAGCCCCTACGTTCCCCTGAAACGTGCCACTGAGGTTTGGCCAGTAGACCCACCATCAACATCAAGTGGAAGACTCCTCAATGCCATGAAATGAAGCAGAAGGTGCTTTCCCGCACACACTACCTAAACATTATTTATTTATTTAGCACATTTATTTATTTAGCCATCCGGAAGGCGACTCGGGGCAGTTTACAACAACATCATAAAAACAACATTTAAAGCAGATTAAAAACATTAACACATTTTTTTAAAAGACAAAAAAAGAAGAAAAAAAACAATAAAAAAACATTAACACATTGATTAAAATCATAACAATGATAAAACATCAATACATCTCCAAGATTAAACATAGTCCGATCTCACAATCAAGTTCCAAATCATATGTCGGATACACTGCCATCCCAAACGCCTGTTCAAATAGCCACGTTTTGACTTTTTTTTCGGAAGGCCAAAAGAAAAGGGGCTGATCTAATGTCCCTGGGAAGGGCGTTCCATAGCTGAGGGGCCACCGCTGAGAAGGCCCTGTCCCTCGTCCCCACCAAACACATTTGTGATGTAGACGGGGTCGAGAGCAGGGCCTCCCCAGATGATCTTAACATCCTATATGGTTCATAAGGGGAGATACATTCAGACAGGTAAGTTGGGCCAGAACCGTTTAGGGCTTTATAGGCTAAAGCCAGCACTTTGAATTGTGCCTGGTAGCAGACTGGCAGCCAGTGGAGCTAGCGCAGCAGAGGAGTAGTATGCTCCCTGAGCCCCGCTCCTCTTAGTAATCTGGCTGCCGTACGTTGGACTAGTGGAAGCTTCCGAACAGTCTTCAAAGGCAACCCCACGTAGAGTGCATTGCAGTAGTCTATACGGGATGTAACCAGAGCATGGACTACCGTGGCCAAGTCAGACTTCCCAAGGTATGGGCGCAGCTGGCACACAAGTTTTAACTGTGCAAATGCTCCCCTCGTCACCGCCGAGACCTGGGGTGACAAGGTATAGACGCCACAAAGTCAAGCCCAAGTTCAAAGTAACAATAGTTTATTACAAGTACAGCTCGTAAATCAGTTACATTTAGCCTCCCCACTAAGTGGTACCTTAATTTCCTACTTGACAGATGCAACTGTCTTTTGGGTTGCAAACGTCAACAACAGGCTACACAATAGGTCAAGAGCCCACCTCGACCCGGGCAGGCCTCGAACTCATGACCTTCTGGTCAGTAGAGATCTTATGCAGCTGACACCCAGCCAGCTGCGCCATTTCTCGGTGATACTGAGTGGTACTGAAGGCACCTGTTAACTCATAAGAGCATAACTTCCTGTTCTGCATTTTTTGATGAGGGACCAGAGCGGTGCTGATATTGGAGACAAGGAGTCTGGATGGTCAAGGTCTTCCACCATCTTTATTGTAAGACAGATATCCCCCCCCCAGTCCTGTGCTATGTAAGTAATGAATGTTAACTTCTGTGTTCCCAGGATGTGGAAAAAGTGATGCAGGGATACCAGAAGTTGCAAGACAAGTTGGGGGAACTGCCCCAAGACATGCTGTTCAAGCTGAAAAACCTGAGGGATGAAGCCCAGAATCTCCTAAACAAGGCCAATGACAGCAAGCGAAAGTTGGAAGGTAATGATACTTAGCAGAGAGATGTTTTGAGCAAAATCAAACCCCAAAAATAGAGAGTTCAGTGGTGGTGAGGATGATGTTAGAAATGGATTCAATACATTAAAAATCAAAGAGTTAAGTCATTTTTCACTAGTCATGTTAAATTAAGGCCCCTTCTAGTTAAGGTCCCTTGTGCCATATAAAATCCAGATTATCTGTTTTGAACTGGATTTTATATGGCAATGCAGACTCAGATAATCCAGTTCACAACAGATAGCGCAGATTATTTGATTTGATAATCTGGATTATATGGCAGTGTACTATGGTAACTGAACTGTGGGAAGAAGCTAAACAATGAGATTTCTCAATTTATAAACAAAAGTTATTTAAGTGTTTGTGGGAATAGGATCAATATAGCTGACCATTCAGAGCTTTCAGAAAATTGTTTCTAGGCGCAGCAGGGATTAAGCGTGAACGGAATGACATAACATTAAGTAAAGATAAAGGTTTCCCCTTGACATTGAGTCTAGTCATGTCTGACTCTGGGGTGGTGGTATTAATCTCCATTTCTAAGCCAGCATTGTCCGCAGATGCCTTATTTATTTATTTATTTATTATTCGGTTTTATATTCCGCTCCTCCCAGCAGGCTCGGGGTGGATCACAAATACAAGCCTACAATAAAAGCATACGATAAAACATACAGTAAAAGCACAATACATAGCCATGGTGGTACAGGTCTACGATTCTTTGACTGAAGCGAGACGGACCAATTGAATTTGGATTTACCCAAACGCCAGCCTGAAGAGGGCCGTCTTACATTCCCTTCGAAAAGGGAGAAGGTCAGAGACCGCTCGAATGTGGTCAGGGAGCGAATTCCAGAGTACTGGAGCCGCCGCAGAGAAAGCTCTCTGTCTTGTGCTGGACAAATGGCAGGAGCGGGACGATGGTACAACCAACAAATTTTGCTCTTCCGAGCGCAGTGATCTTGGGGGAACGTACGGGGTAAGGCGGTCCCTCAGGTACACAGGCCCTAGACCGTGCAAGGCCTTAAAGGTTAAAACCAACACCTTGAAGGCAATCCGGTACTCGATGGGAAGCCAGTGCAGTTGCCGAAGGATGGGAGTAATGTGCTCCCTCACTGGTGCTCCCACCAGCAAGCGAGCCGCGGCATTCTGCACCAGCTTGAGTTTCCGGATTGTCGACAAGGGAAGGCCAACGTAGAGGGCGTTACAGTAGTCCAACCTCGAGATGACCGTCGCTTGGATCACCGTGGCCAGGTCATCCCTGGACAGGTAGGGGGCCAATCGCCTAGCCTGTCGTAGATGGAAAAATGACATCTTGCTGACCATGGAGACCTGGGCCTCCATGGTCAGCAAGGAGTCCAATTTGACACCCAAGCTCTTAACCAAGCTCTTAACCAACTTAGCTCGCCATCCAGGGTAGGCAACCGGCACTCATCCAGCCCAGGTCGACCAGGCCACAAGATCTCCGTCTTCGACGGGTTCACCTTCAGCCGGCTGGCACACAGCCATCCAGTCACGGCCTCCAGGCATAGATGGAAACAATCGGGTACGGTATCCGGCCTGCCGTCCATTCTCAGCAGAAGCTGGGTGTCATCAGCGTACTGATAACACTCCAGACCAAAGTTGCGGGCCAGCTGGGCCAGGGGGCGCATGTAGATGTTAAATAATAAGGGCGAGAGGATAGCCCCCTGGGGGACCCCACAACTTAATGGGAGCCTCCCGGAGACCTCCTCTCCCCTCTCCACACGCTGTCCCCGATCCTGGAGAAAGGAGGCCACCCATTTAAGGGCAGTCCCCCTGACTCCAGTCACGGCTAGGCGGTGGGCTAACAATACATGATCTACGGTATCAAACGCTGCTGTTAGATCTAACAAAACAAGCAGGGTTGACCCACCCTGGTCCAGCTGGCGGCGAAGTTGGTCTGTAATGGCGACAAGCACGGTCTCCGTCCCATGCCCGATACGGAAGCCAGACTGGAAGGGATCAAGTCCAGCTGTGTCTTCTAAGTACCGCTGCAGCTGATCCGCTGCTGCCTTCTCAATTACCTTGCCTAAAAAAGGCAAATTAGACACAGGTCGGTAATTGAGGAGCCGAAGGATCTAAATTCGGCTTCTTCAGCAGCGGTCTTACCATTGCCTCTTTCAAACCCCTGGGAACACTCTTTGCTCAAGGGAGCTGTTGATAATCTTTCCCAGGGGTCTCGTAGCCCTCCCAGCAAGATCTAACAAGCCAGGAGGGGCCCGGATCACGGGAGCAGGTAGTTGGTCTAGCTGCAGCGAGTAACTTATCGACAGCTGCTGCGTCCAGCAGTTGGAAGCGGGTGAAGGTGGGCCCGCCGAGTGGCGGCGGGGTCTCGAGTTCACATACTGTATCAAGAGTGGCTGGGATATCCCGGCGGAGAGTCGAGATCTTGTCGGCAAAATAGTTCTGGAATGCCTCAGCTATGGGAGCCAAACCCCTATCAGTTGGGACAGTCGAAATTGTTGTCAGTGACCGAATTATTTTGAAAAGTTGAGCTGGGCGTGAACTAGCCGACTCTATCAAGGAAGTATAGTGGACCTTTTTGGCTTCCTTGATAGCACACTCATAAACATCCTTAAATTGTTTATAAGCCGATCTCGATGCTCCGTCACAGAGATCTCGCCACACGTCCTCTAAATGTCTCTTCCTCAATTTCATCGCCTGTAACTCCTTGGTAAAACCAAGGCGAGCGATTACTACGGGGATGAGAGAGCTGCGTCTGGGGGCGATCTCGTAAGGCTGTGGAAAGACAGGTGTTCCAGCATTCCACTTGCCTGTCGACTGAGTCGCTGGTAAACTCCAATTCCCTCAGAGCATTCAGGAACCGAGTGGGTTCCATAAGTCTCTTCGGGCGAACCAGAATAGGTTCGGCACCCTTACCGGGAGGAGAGGTCACCTCAAGACGGACTACCAGGACACCGTGATCCAACCATGGAACCTCGACTATAGAGGTTAGGGTCACTTGGACCCCGGCCGCAAGATCAAATCCAGGGTGTGCCCGGCCTGATGCGTGGGACCGGTCTTACAGAGTGAGAGTCCTAGTGTCTCCATGGTGGACACCAGGTCCATGGCTGCTGGTGAAGGGGTGGCGGTGTCGGCGTGGATATTGAAGTCCCCCAACACAATAAGTTTAGGGAACCTCAATGCCCACTCCGACACCACCTCCAGCAGCTTAGGTAGACTCCCTGCCGGCGCGTCCGGTACACAGTACGCCAGCAGAAAGGCCACACTCTCACTGGAATCCCACACAAGGCCCGCACACTCCATTCCCGGGATGTTCGCGGTTGGGACCGTCCTGGAATTAAATTTGTCACGACTGAGAATGGCCACCCCCCCGTCCCCCTGTCCGGATCTGCACCAGCCACATAACCTGGAGATGTAAGCTCGTGTATAAGGACGTCGTCTCCCTCCTGCAGCCAAGTCTCTGTAACACAGGCTAGATCTACATCATGCTCAAGGAGGAAGTCTCTGATGGTCCCAGTTTTGTTTCGCACGGACCTGGCATTGGCTAGAACCAGAATCGGAGAGGAGATGTTTGGAAGCCCACCATCTGTGTGCCTGGGGATAGCTCGTGCAGGTCAGAAGGCGGCCGAGTCTTTCTTCGACTCTGTCGCCTTCTCTCATAAGGCCTGCGCCTACCGTCCCATTTACCCCTACCCGAGATCACTGGGATTCCCTGCCCCTGATCATTGCCCACCGGTGGATCGTCTAAGTATCTGGTCTTCTGCCCGCCCTCTGAAAAGGGGGCGGGTTTAGATGACTAGCTCCCATACTTCCCAATCCACAAGAGTGTCTTTCAGTCAATGCTAACCCTCCAAGGTCCAGAGCCGACAACTGATTAGAGCCAACATCAGGCTTAACACCCGGATGTGCTATCCCAATCCCCGGGGTGGAGCCAGTGGAATGTCTCCTACCCCAGCTACCAAATCCCAAGCCCCAAAAGGTTCTGGACCTATAGCGGCTCTTTCTAGATTTTACGTGGCTCTTAACAGAGCAGTCTGGGATTTGGGCTGGGTCGGCAAACCCTCCGCCAGCCAGTTCCGGTTGTTGGGCAGTTGGTACCGTCAACTCTCTCCATGGGAGGCCAGTTGGTGGAGTTGGTAAAGGCAAGGCAACACCTTCAGCCTGATGGAATCGCCGTTGGTCTCCCTCCGGTGGCAAAGGTGGCAAGGACAAGGCTTTTTGTCCACAGGGGGAAGGTGGCAAAGCTCCCCCCACTTGGTTTTTTTGGCCTTGATAGTTCAGTTCCTCCGATAGAATTGGAGGCAATGGAAAGGCCTCCTGCACTTCAAGGGGAGAGGCGGGTCTTCCCACCTGATGGTGGCGCTGGCGCTGATCGTCTCCTGCAGATGGAACCGGCAGGTCCTCTGATGCATCCGAGGGAGGAGGGGCCGCAGGCAGGGTCCTGGCTGGCTTCCGTTTCCGGCGGCAATGACGGGGCCACCTCCGTCTGTGAGTGGGCTTCCCTCCTCCTGATTCAGGAGGATGGGAAGCCATGTGCTCGCCTGGCGCATCTTCCGGCCCCTTCCCAGAGCCTTCTGGGGGGGGGGGGCGGGGACGTCGCAGATCTTCTCTTCCGGCGGCGCTGGTGTCGGGTGTGCTTGCGCTTGGAGGCCGCACCTCCCCCTTTGGGGGCATCTGGGGCCTCGCTCTCCCCTTGCGCGTCTTCAAGGCCACGTGCCATTTTGGCCCTCTCCTCGAGCTCCTTCTGAATAGAGGACGACAGTGATGGACGTCTGGGCCTGTGTCCCTCACAGCGAGCCAGGACTTGGGAGATATCGAAGGATGTCTCCTCCAGTTCCTGCACAGGCCGCGGCCTCAACGGCCCCCCTGCAGGCCGACCACGGGCAGATTGCCGGATCAAGGCCAGCCTGTACAATAGGGCAGCTTTCCCCAAAGAAGCAGCCCACAGGCGGCGCGGTCGCAGCGGTCTCTCCCTCCAGATCTTCCTCCATCAGGGCCGGGCCGGGGCTCTGCGGGGACATCATTCTCTCCGCTGTTCTCTCAGCCTCCTCCATGCACAGATCGGCTTGAGGTAAGTCTATGCCGGATGACTCGGCATGCTCGGGTAGCTGTAGGTCCCAAGAATGGTCCCAGAAGAGGTCAGGAGAACCCCTTCGGCTTTGGATCGGGGTGGTGTCGTCGTCCCCATTCCATACCCCTTCCGTTGCCCACGGTTGGGGTTGGAATTGGGGCTGGGACCCCTCGATGGTCAATTTCAGCCGCTCGCCAAATTCGCTGAATTTATCAGCCAGATCTCTAAAGTCACTCCAAAGTTGGAGTAAGGGCGACGGCTCAGGTCCCGATCCTGATGTTATGGCCAGGGGCCCTGTTGCAAGGTAATCAGGAGAAGGATCCCCAGTTTCCTTACATACCGGCTGCTTCTGGGCTTTCTGGGCCTTCAAGTCAGTCTCTACCAAGGGATACCAAGGGAATCAGTAGCTACTGAAATGGACATCCAAGTGCCACCTCTGTGTTGATGGAGGCAGGCAGGATTTTCCCCGGGTATTGGTTGTGGGGGGTCGGGAGCAGGTGAGGGTTTTGCCCTCCTTTCTGCTAGAGATCCCTGTGTACAACTAGTGGGCCACTGTGTGACACAGAATGCTGGACTAGATGGGCTGAGGCCCGATTCAGCATGGCTCTTCTTATGTTCTTATGTTCTTATGTTCTAGCTTCAGGCAGAAGGCATAAAAATCCTCGTAGTCCTTGTCCAGATCGGTTCTCTCTCGCTGAGGACCCACGCCGGCCTCCTCTCGAGACCGGGGATCTACTGCAGCTGGAATCTGATCCGTTATATGGTCTGTTTTCATCTCAAAGGCAAGATTTGGCATTCTCAGGCGGAGTGCTCCTGCAAGCTGCTCCTGCACCGGCGCCATCTTGCCAGGCGCCGGTGCAGAACAATCTAATTCGTCTGAAAGCGAATCTAACAATCTAATTCGTCTGAAAGCGAATCTAACAATCTAATTCGTCTGAATGCTAAATTGTTCTGCACCTTCACAGTCATGTGGCCAGCATAACAGCATGGAGCACCGTTATCTTCCCAGCAGAGCAGGACCTATTGATCTACTCACATTTGCATGTTTTTGAACTGCTAAGTTGGCAGAAGCTGGGGCTAACAGCGGGAGCTCACCCTGCTCCCCGGATTCAAACCACTGACTTTTTGGTCAGCGGTTTAACCTACTGCACCACCGGGGCTCCTGAAATAACATTACTTTTAAATTAACACTTATACAACATTTACCAGGATAAGCATTTTGGGGTGCCACAATCTTTACATAGTTAGGTTGGCAACGTTAGTATCCCAAATGTTTTGTGTGGTGGTTGTTAGGGCTGAAAGATATTGGCTGGTGTTGGAGGTTATAAATGTAAAATAAAATAAACAGAAGCTTTACCACAGTTTCTGAACCCATATATATCCTGCAGCATGATAATGTGTCACTCAGATACGAGTAACAGTAACTTTACTTCAGTTCAAAAGGTAAAACAGAACAAGAATTCTCTCTGAATTCTTACAGAGAACAGAGGGAATAAACAGTCTTTTTAAAATATGCTTCATGCCTTGGAAATGATCAAGCTTCAGAGAGTTGGCAGCCATTTCCTCCCTGGCTGTTTCCAGTCAGCGCTCTCTTTACTCTCCGAGGTAAAAGTGGCAGTTAAAACCGTTTGTCTCAGCAGCAAGCTAGAGATAGTAGCCAATCAGAATTCTGGTTCCTGCCAGGCTCAGCCAATTAGCTGCTGACACATGCTTTTCCAGTCAACCCATTTCATTATGGTGTTTCCTAGCGTTCAACTAAACCCTGACGGACAGTATGTCACCTGCTATACTTCTTTGTATTTTCCGTGCACCTCTTGAATTTTATTTTGACATGTCAAACTATGTTTTTAACCTGTTATGTTTTATTGTCGGACTGCATGTCTGTGACATGCTGCCCATGTGTATTTGCCTATAGGAGCCTGTAGTGGGATATAGCGGAATACAAAACTGAAGAAATAAATAAATAAATAAATAATAAATCCCCACAACTGGCACTCTTGCCAAGCTTTTCATGATGCCTTCGTAGCTACAGTGGCAAGCCCTAAATAATATGTTTGTCCTGGTGGAGAACACAGCCTCTTGGGCATTCTCCTGCAATAAACCCCATTCTTTGCCTCTATTAATGAAGAGTTTTAACTCCACTGCGATTGCTTTTATCGGTTTCTGAAAACCTTTGCCTGTCTTTCAGATCTGGAAGAGCGCTTTCAGACGAATGAGAAAGAAATGAAGGACAAAGCAAACACTCTGCAGTCACTGGAGAAGCAAGTGACCGACCTGCTGGAGTTCATCCGTAACAAAGCCACTGCCTATGCGACCTGTTAGGGGCCAGGCTTTGGCCGCCAGCCCCTTGGGCCTGATTCCTGCCAGCTCTGGACTCTACCATGGTAGGGCCCTTCCAGACCCATCACCGAATGGCTCCTGTCTTGCGGGGCTTTGGCCGTAGATCCAGGGCCTTCATGTAACCAGCATTACACTTTCCTTTGATTGTACCATACTACTGTGAGCACGCCCAGTCTTGTGTGATTTCAGGAACCGATCAGGGTTGGTTTAGGTATTTAAATGGGATGGCAACAGAAAATACTATGCCAGGGTTATCTAGGTAGAGCTAGGAAAAGAATCCTACTTGAAACCCTGGAAAGTCATTCCTGCCAATCGTGGCTAGTTGGACCAACAGTCTGGATTCAGTTTAAGGCAGCTTCCTATGTTCTTGCGTACCAGTTAGGCCGCTTGGCATCAGGTATATGAGGGGTAGTAATGCTAATGTCAGAATCTCAGAGACACAGTTACGTTGTACTTAGTCTTTGGAAAAAAAATGTCTATCACAGAGAGTATCTACTCAAACAAGTCCATCCAAGCTTCTTGAATAGCATAGTTCGCATCTGCACACGGTTTTCTTGCCTTTCCTAGGCTCATTTGCTGTGACCATGGAAACAGCGCACTTCTTGGACCTACCCAGGGCACAAAAGGATTGCACGGAAACCATGGAAACAGGATTCTGCCTGTTCATGTCCAGCACCAGGTTGCCTGTATTTTCAGTTGCCTCTTGTATTTCCAAGTCTTTCTCCTCCTTCAGACTGAGGCCCTACGGCTTCCTTTATTGATGAAGGCACATCACGTTCCCGTCCACCATGCCTACTCAACCATCCCTTCTCTCCCCAACACTCAGTGAGGTAATCATGTAGAGAAAAGCTGAGGCACCATTACATCCAATTCTCTTCCAATACCTCCATTGAAAAGAAGGCTTTCGTATTCCTTTCTAGATTTTGAGGTGTTGTCTATCACGCTCCTTATATTCATCACCCCAGCAAACGTAAAAAGAATACTGACTATGATCATGGCAGGTAGATTTTGTTTTATGTGTTGTCGAAGGCTTTCATGGTCCAAATCACTGGGTTGCGGTGAGTTTTCCGGGCTGTATGTCCATGTTCCAGACACATTCTCTCCTGACGTTGGTGTTACCAAATTCCACCCATTCCCCCTGAAACGACATCTCTCGGGATAGAGCCCTTAGCATCCTTTCCTGTGGTCCCTGACCTTTGCGATCTTCTGGTGCCTATTTACCTCTCTGTGCCTCTGGAAGAAAGAAGTAGTTAAGATGGTGTTCTTAGGGATTAAGAAGTTGCCATGCCTCCAGACTTTTGAGATAACAGCAACAACAAGAACAACAACTTCACCTTTGAGCTGCACTCTTCTCTGACTTGTGTTGGGACAGGATTTAGACGTCTTTATTTCTGTATCAAAACAATTCCAAGAGCTGCCCAGGCTGAGAGAGGCTCTAGTGCCTTTAGTAAACGTGTGGCAGAAATAAATCAAGCGTATGAGCATTTTCTCTGTAGTGATGTGAGAATCAACATCAGGTGTCACTTTGCTGTTACCTTAATCACTAAATTAAGAGTAGGTGACAAATGTTATCTCTGAATAAAGTTTTTTTTAAAGACTATCATCCCCGCACATTTATTTCCAAGTATCAAACACAAAGAGGAAAACCACATATTTTGCATGTGCTTTTGTGACTGTGTGGCGTCCCGCCAGGGCCAAAAAAGGGACTTTAAAAGTTTGGACGAGCTCTATGGGCCGTGGGGTTCGCGTTCTAGCCCTCCCATGTACAGGAGACCTGGAGTAGCTTTAAGAATGAGTGCTAGACTCAAAATAGTGAACCATAACCAAGATGTATTTAATAACAACCAGTAAAAGTGCTGGTGGCCCAAAAGCTTGAGGTTGGTTGCTAGCAAAGGTCCTTTGAGAAAAGGGAATTGCATTCACTTGCCTCTGTTGCAGAGTGAAGGTACCTTCCTTCGATTCCAGGTTTCCTTTGTTGCTCCAAATGGTCCTCCGACACACGAAGTTCTGAGGTCCCCAGAGATTACAGTCTTTGGGTGAAGGGGTGGCCTTCCTATCACTGCAATCCTGGCTTGAGAGCGTTGGGAGAAAGCTATACGTGAACAAAGGTGCTTTGTCTGAGCGTTGACTCCAGATTTCCGCCTGCTTCGTCCATGTGCTCTTTGCTGGAATGAGGCCAGAAAGGAAGCCCAGCCTTTCAGGTGACCTCTGGAAGGGGAAGAGTTCAGGGTGGTGATGCCAGGTATGGAGCCAGGCACAGCCCCTCCCATTTGTCCACATGGTAGAAAGGTGAAACAGAGGCCCATGCAGGTAAAGGGCAACAAAATACGAAATACAGATATAAAACAGCCCCTTAGGGGCATCACCAACTGTGACTCAATTCACCAGGAAGCCGCGGATTATGGATCTTGGCCAGCTGGCCAGGAAAGATGTTTATTGCCAACCAAGGACAATAGATTGCTCAACTTGAGAACGTGAGAGCTCTCGTCAAGCGCTTGGCCACTTGATTTACAAATTTAATCCAATCAAGACAAACCTCCAACCTCATTGTTTCCTGCTTTGCCCGCCTCCTGTAGATGACGTCAGAGGTGGTGCACTTCTCCCATTGGGTGTGACGCAGCAAGGCCGGCTGTTCCTCCTCCTCCAGCTGATCGCGCTAGCCAATTAGCGCGATACCGGCAAGGAAAATTCAAATTTTGACAGCTCTGTATAACTATAAAAAGGCATGTTTTCCAATGTAACCTTATTTTATTTCTTTATTTATTTGCTTTATTTATATTCCACTCTTCTCACCCCGAAGGGGACTCAGAGCGGATTACAGGTACACATACGTACTTTAGCAGACAATCCCTGCCGTTTCCACATACACACATATAGACAAACAGAGGCAAACTCTGGCCACCAGGGGGAGCTGACGCACTCCTCATCTCTCAGCGTTCCCAGCATCCCTTGTTGTTCCTTCCGCATTCCTCAATGTTCCTGGAGTTCTTTAATGGCCTCATAATTCAGTCAATATTTGCCTCCCCACTTAATGTGGTACCTCTCCTACTTGACAGATGCAACTGCCTTTCAGGCTGCAAAGGTCGACAGCAGGCTACACTTAAAGGTCGAGCACCCACCTCGACCCGGGCAGGCCTCGAACTCATGACCTACTGGTCAGAGAGATCTTATGCAGCTGACACTTAGCCAGCTGTGCCACATTCCCTTATGTTAGCCTTGTGGACATCAAGCAAAATCATGGTTTGCTTTCATCCTTCTCAGCTGAGACAGATTCAAACTCGGTGGCATCTACTTCTGGACTTTGGTGAGATTCATTTTGGGGAAAGGGTTGATTGTGCGCTCCTAGCTCGCCAAGGTTAACGAATCCTCTCTTTTGGATTCCTAGAGCCTAAGCCCCATCTGGACTAGGCTGTCCCAAATTTCCTGCTCCATAACATCTATGCTCTGCTGCAAGGAAAATACAAGATGTATGTCCTTGCCTGCCAAGGTCTGTGCTCCCAGAAAGAGAGCGCTATTCTTACGTTCTGCGACTCTGTGGTGCTTGGGAATGAAAGGACTCTTTTGAAACGAGTCATACCTTCAAAACAGAGAAGCTTTGGTCACTGTGAAGCATGGTATCCATATAGTAGTAAGAACACTTTTCAGCTGGGTGGAAATCTTTGGTTTCCTGCCCCTCCTGGTTGTAAAGCATCACAATAACCTTGATGTTTGAACTTTGATCGCCGGTTTCCCCATCTTTTCCTGTGGCAACAAAAACATTTTAGCATTGAATTCCTTCTGCTAGCAAAATGATGGTTTGCTTTCACAAGATTCAAGCCTGTGAGAGAAGTTTTAAAAAGGGGGGGGAAGATAGAGCTACTAGTGTAGCCACATGGGCGAATTCAATGCGGTGTGTGTGTTTTGACTCTCTGTATGGAAGGGAGCAAGCTAGGAATTGGAAAGACACATTCCAGGCCAGCTCCAGGGCCAGCCCACACTGCACACGAGAAAAGCTGGAGCACGATGGCTCTCCAGCTGGAATGGGAGCCTTTGTCCATCCACTCCGCACAAATAAGGATGCTGGCACATCGAAATGTCAACCAAAGGCCACCATCCAGCTGCCTGATGTTACACTTCTTTTTCAAACGAGTTTCAAGCACTTCTATGAAGCTGGATGGGTCATGATCCCGGAGTCCTAGCCAATTAAGATCAAATAGGCTGGGTTCCAATGCAAAAAGTGTTGCCTTTTTAAGATGAGAAGAACTATTCACAGTTTTGAAGGAAGCTTATAGTGGTCTATCTTTAGCAGCAGGAACGGAATCCCCTTCCCCAAAGGAACACACATCAAGCCTTTGTTTGTTGACAAGGTCAAATGAGGAGAGGTTCGGAAAGCAGAATCCAGGCGTAGTTCAGCGGCTCCTCCCTGAACAAGGACGCAACTCAAAATAAGCCTTCGTTCACCAAAGTAACATATAAATAAAAGCTATTTGATACCAAATAAAGACTGCACAAGCTTTCTATATAAACTCAATTCATAAAACCAGCATCTCAAATTTAGAGTTGATGGGTGTGGGATATTTAACTTAAATTGTTAAATACGATCTGATTATAATACTGAATTTAATGTGGGCACTTATACATTGCTTTGTTAAATGGCTGCGAGCCAGTAGGTTGAGGGTGAATCCGGACAAGACGGAGATCCTGTGGCTGGGCCGTCCGGGCACAGGGGGGATCCGCCTTCCGACCCTGGACGGGGCAACACTCCACCCGTCCCCGTCGGTGAAGAGCCTAGGAGTCACGCTTGACTCCGAGCTGTCGATGGAGAAGCATATCTCCATCGTCAGCGGAGTGGCCTTCTACCACCTCCGACAGGCGAGGAGGCTGGCTCCCTACCTGTCCCGTCATGACCTAGCCACAGTGGTCCAAGCCACTGTCATCTCAAGACTAGACTACTGTAATGCCCTCTACATTGGCCTTCCTTTGTCGGTGATCCGGAAGCTCAAGCTGGTGCAGAACGCAGCAGCACGGCTGGTGGCAGGTTGTCCATCTCGCTGCCACATCACGCCTGTGCTGCGCGAACTGCACTGGCTTCCGATAGAGCACTGGATCACCTTCAAGGTGTTGGTTCTAACCTTTAAGGCCTTGAATGGTCTGGGGCCAGTGTATCTAAGGGACCGCCTCTCCCATTACAGTCCTCCACGACCACTGCGATCCGAGTCCCAAAACCTCCTGGTGGTGCCTAGTCGGCGATCTGTTCATCTGACCTCAACGCAGAGGAGGGCATTCAGTGCCACCGCGCCGGTGCTGTGGAATGCTCTTCCCCCCACAGTCCGAGCGCAGGCCGATCTGCTAACATTTCGCAGGGCCTGCAAGACCCTCCTCTTCACCCAGGCGTTCGGTGCTTAGGTTTATGTATATAAAACCGTGCCCAAACCATGCTTGCGCGCTGGTTACAGCAATTTTACTATGCTTTGTTTTACCCTGATTTTACTTGTTCTGCGACTCTCACAATGTGAGTCGCCCTGAGCCTACGGGAAAGGGCGACTAATAAGTCGAAGAAATAAATAAATAAATAAATAAAGTGTTTAGAGAGAACAAGAAACTTAGAAGAAGAAAGATGTTCTAGTATTTGGAATTTGGTAGAAGGGTTTGGTTTTGAGAAACTGCAAGTTGCTTCTGGTGTGAGAGAATTGGCCGTCTGCAAGGACGTTGCCCAGGGCAGTGTTTTTCAACCATTTTTGAACCGCAGCACATTTTTTACATTTACAAAATCCTGGGGCACACCACCAACCAAAATGACACAAAATGACACTCGAACTTACTATATTGTACTATACCATTATACTGTAATATTATTAGTACTATTACAAGTGATATAAAATATATAATTTCAATATTGTATTATTTTAAAAAGTGTTATCTTGTATTACATTATAATAATATAAATATTATAGGTACATACAATATATTATCAGTAAAGCACAGGAATTAATCCTGACTGTTATCATTACTCTCATAGTCAATAACGATATACACCATGACTATGACAAATGCTGATAATACTATTATTATTATTATTCAGATTTACTAGACCTCTCCTCCCCAAGGCTCGGGGCAGTTTCCAACACGATAAAATTACATAAAAACATCATAAAAACATTCCTAAAAACAATCCCATATGTCATAAAACATCACATAGATCGGAATACGACCGATCTGCAGACAGAGGTGGCATGGTTAGGTGGCGAGGTTTGATGTTCAGGTACTATTCAGTTGCCAAATGCTTGCTGAAATAGCCACGTCTTGCAAGCCCTGCGAAAGGCCATCAGGTCCTGCAGGGCCCGCGTCTCGGCCGGCAAAGAGTTCCACAAGGTCGGTGCAGCCACCGAAAACGCTCTCTGTCGGGTACTGGCCAACCTGTAGGACTTCACACCTGGGACTTCAAGAAGATTACAACCCTCTGAGCGCAGTGATCTTCTGGGCATATATGGGGTAAGCCGCTCCCTCAAGTACACTGGCCCCAAACCATGTAAGGCCTTGAAAGTCAAGACTAACACTTTGAAGGAGATCCGGAATTCAATAGGTAACCAGTGCAGTTTGCGCAGCAGAGGTGTTATGTGAGCTGTTCTAGGGACTCCCAGCAGGAGGCGAGCTGCCGCGTTCTGCACCAGTTTAAGCTTCCGGATCGCCGACAAAGGAAGGCCAATGTAGAGCGCATTACAGTAATCGAGCCTCGAGATGACTGTGGCTTGGATCACCATGGCTAGGTTGCGTCGGGATAGGTAGGGAGCCAGGCGTCTTGCTTGCCGTAGATGGAAAAAGGCTGTCTTGCAGGTACAAGCAATTTGTGCCTCCATAGACAGCTGGGGGTCCAGTCGGACCCCAAGGCTCTTAACTGAAGACTGCGGGCATAATGCCACGCCATCAAAAGTCGGCAACTGGATCTCCCCCCCGCGTGGCCCAGCCACAAGATCTCCGTCTTCGCCGGATTCACCTTCAACTTACTGGCTATGCTATTATATAACAATATAATAGCATATACTAAGGGAAAATAATAATATTATGTTAATACATAGTTCATAATAATAATAATAATAATAATAATAATAATAATATAGCGAGGCTCCTTCCACGCCATGTCACAATCTCTGAGGCCATTAGGCGGCTCGCGTACCATTATGTTGTTTAAGCAAATGGAAACATACAAATATTGAAACACAATTGCCCAATGTTGCAATTGCCCAATGTTAGCACTCTGCTGATATGAAATCCCAGGGTCAGTCTTCCACACAGCTTAACTTTCTACCCATGTGTGACCTACCCAACACATGTGCATTGTGTTTTCTTTGTCCCCCATTTTACTGCAGCTGTGCGGTCGCAGTTTCAGCCTTCTTACGAAACCTTCCTCCCACTTTACAATATTATCACACAGAAAAGAGTTGCAGAACAACAGCAATATTGGATTCATTCATGGGGTTCCCCCAACGATATAAATAAAAACGTAATGTTCATTTGTGGGATTAACATAACTCAAAAACCACTGGACGAATTGACATCACATTTGGACGCAATACACCTCTCAGACCAATGAGTGACCATCACTCATACCCCCCCCCCCCCAAAACCAGTGGAAAGGACTTAAAACCTCTAAAAAGATAAATGACGATACAGAAAAAAGGGAAGGAAGAGGGAGGGAGGGAAGGAAGGGGAGAAAGGAAGGAAGGAAGGAAGGAAGGAAGGAAGGAAGGAAGGAAGGAAGGAGGGTGGAAGCAAAAAGCGAAGGAAAGAAGGAAAGAGGTAGAGAAGGAAAAAAGGAGAGAAAGGGAAGGAAAATAATAATAATAATACACTTTATTTATATTCCACTCTTCTCACCCCGAAGGGGACTCAGAGTGGGTTACATCACACATACGGCAGACAGTCGCTGCCGGGTCTACATACAATTACATACAACATACAAACATATGACAAATACAATTTTTAGAAGAACTTCCCAGTTTTATCTAATCACAGCTGAGCTGTTTTTGAACTGTTGGGTGAACAGTGGACAAGGCTCACAGCTGGGTGTCCAAACCAGCCCGGGATTCGAACTTGCAATCTTCAGATTGCTAGCACAGCTGCTGTTACCGCTATGCTATCTCTCCAGGAAGAGGGAAGGAAAGAGGTAGAGAAGGAAAATGAAAAAAAGAGGGAAGGAAAGAGGTACTGGGTGTGAACAGAGTAAGGTATCTAAACAGGGTTTTTTTTGTAGAGGGTAATATAGGGAAATCAATCCAATTGGTAGATAAAGTGCTTCAGAGGATATGTGGTAGAGAGTGGTCAGATCAGGGCATTGTTTCCTTTATTCAGGGAAGGCACATTGGAAAAGCTACGTTTTTAAGCTCCTCCTAAAGACTGCCAATGTGGGGGCTTGTCTGATATCCTTGGGGAGTGAGTTCCAGAGTCGGGGGGCTACCACAGAGAAGGCCCTCTCCCTCGTCCCCACCAATTGTGCCTGTGAAGGGGGCGGGAGCAAGAGCAGGGCCTCTCCAGGTGATCGAAGAGATTGCGTGGGTTCGTAAACAGAAATGCGATCACGCAGGTACGCGTGTCCCAAACTGTTCAGGGCTTTGTAGGTAAGAACCTGCGCCTTGAATTGGAACCGGAAAATGAACATCAGCCCTCACCCTAACCTTTTCCAGACCTATCACTTAAAATGAAGGTTTTGTTATGCGCAGAATGTAAATGGATCCCCCTCCTCTCGAGTGAGATTCCAGGAGGCCTCAATGACCTACTATCAGTTACTATGCAATCAGCGTCACCTGTTTTGTATAGTATATAAGTTGTCTCTTTCAACAGGTTTCTTGCTCTATCCAGCCCTAGAGGGTCTCTCTTACTTATGTCCTTGAATGCAAAATTTATGGTATGTCTTCCTAGATGATATTTAATTTTTGTACCATGTTTCTTTGTTGCTGAGTGTTGGTTATGCACTTATGTACAGACTTTCCTCTAGCTTGAAATTCTTCAAGAGTAATTTGTGGCAGTACACTATGCATGAGGAGCGTCCTGAGCGCCTGAACGCCTTGAAGAAGCACCGTAGGGCACGAAACGGTTACATAGAGGCGTCCTTTCACCATTGTGCCATTGGCATACATCCAGCGCAGAGACCGCTACTTTGCTGGCTGCCTCCTTCTTTTAGTCCTTGGAAACGCATCCAGGACCGTGAGTCTATAAATGCTAACAGTGAACAGCCACTAATATAATTTGTCTGCAGCAATTGCCTGAAGACAGTACCTGGCTTGGGACACTAATGGCTGAACTTTCATAGAGACACTTACACTTTTAGCGTTACCCCCTCTTGCAGACTTAACACAATATGGGCATTTGCAGCTCTCTGTTTAGAGCGATATTGCGGATTATGTGCAAATAGAGGAATGTGCTCTCTCCCATGTGCTTTACTTGTGATTATTATTGTAGATTGTATACGTTTATAATTGGTAGACTACGTGAGAGGAAGATAGGCATTGTTGCAGCACTGAAAGTTTGTTAAATATAATTAATATAGATGATTCGTGATTGAATACTCTATTAGTGCATCTCCACACCCTCACTGTCGTGAAGCAGATGCCAATTAAAGCCAAGCCCAGAGGTAAAAGGGGGTAACAAAAGGTTTATTATACAAGGAATGGGAATGGGACTAACAAAAGACTAGCCTAACCCACAAAACCCCAGTGAAAGCCCAAAAAATCACTGCAGGAGAATCCAAAACAAACTCAGGACGTCCTCTGTGACGTCCTTCGTGGGATGATCCAAAAGCATAGTCTGTAACCGGTCCGGAGTCAAGGGCAGGAGAATGACAGAGGAAACAAGGAGACAGTCCAAGGTCCAACAGGAGCTAGATGTATAGGGGCAACACACTTCGTAATCCCCATAAATCACATTGTCAACCTCCCTCCATTGTAATACAATACCAGTCTTGCAGCTTGAAACTGACAGAAGGTCCAGCAGAGTTCAAACCCCGCCACTAGGAACACACAGCTGCAACTGGACAGAAAAGAGAACATTGAAACCCAACCCCCCCCCCTTTCCCAACTGCAGCAGCAGCAGCATCTCAGCCCAAAAAGGTGGCAGAGTAAAAACCTTAACTCACAAGTAAACTGGATCAGGAACATGATGCAAGATAACAGGATTCCAAGATAACAGGATACCAGACACAACTCCTTGCCCGCTGCAAGGAGTCATTTCCCAAGCCCACATTTTATAGCCCTAAAGATCAGACTTGCCCGAAGAACACTCCCCTGGATCAGGCAATGCAGCTGCTTCCCTCTCTGCAGCTGACACTCTTTGTGAGTCTCTCCAGCCCCCCCCCCAGCATCTCTCAAAACTTAGTGCTTCCCAGTCATTCCCAGAAGTTTTTCAGGGGGCTAGTCTTTGTCACTGTCAAATCCCATAAACGTATCACTACTGGAGTCAGCATTACACAGATCCCTAACATCCTGTACCAAGGTCCAATCTAGCTCAGTATCACTCTCTTCTGACTCCAATTCTCCATCTCTGTGAAAGCCCTCAAAGGATTCAGAATCCGTGGGAGACGTAAGTATCTGCCGAATTCTCTTCCTCTGTTCTAACTCTTCATTCCTGGAATTGCTTGCATTCCTTTTTCTGCCTGCTCCAGCGTTTGAAGTACTATCAGCCCCTCCCAATTGCATACTATTCTCAGACACTGATCACTCAACGTCTTCTGCAGCTCTACTATCAGGCAATGCCGAGGGCTGAATTACAACACTCACTATGCCCCCCCCCCCAGGGGTTCCACACCCACAGGTTGAAAAATGCTGGTGTTAACTCATGGTTAAATTTTGCCATAAGACAAAGAAAGTCCTATCATTGGCTTAGAAGAGGATTTCCACCTTTTTAATGCCCTTATATCTTTTAACAGCTATGTGACAGGTGGAAATTCAGTTTCCAAAACTTTTCAATAGCAGCTCCATTTAAGTGGAACCTAGCTCAGTTGAATTCACAGTCTGTCACGGTGTCATGATGTAATAGTAACGTATAGGAAAACCCCTCTTTGAATGATCTCTTTAGTCCCTTCATCGCCATAATTATCACTCTGTGCAGAAATGCACAGAAAACTCATTGTTTTCAACAGGAGCACACAACCATTCCACATACTTGTATCCCAGTAACTGCGGAAGAACTGTTGTGATTGCTCACTCTTTAGAAATATTTCCCCAAAATAACTTCCTTTGCTTATTCTCAAAATAAGGATCAGCTAGAGACCAATAATACAGGCAAACAGCATGCGACAGGATGCCGATTTGGTGGGGCCGTCACATTTCCTTTGCTGACAATGGCAGATTTTCCTCATGACTCCGATAAAAAATATTTCACTTTCTATGCCTCTGTGGCATTTATCTTGAATCCCACTTTGGGAGAAAGGCAGGATACAAGTCCAATACATATATACATTTGGGGTAAAGCATGACAGGCATTTTGAGATCCATAAAATTAGTCAGGTTCTATTTCTGTCCATTTTAAAATCCATCTATCTATCTATATGTAAACATTTATTTCTTTGTATGTTTGATCCACAAAGGGTCCTGCATGGTTTGATGACTCTGGACCAAAACTGACACACACGTCCATCTGACTAAAATAATTAGGGGTGGGCCCTGACAGAGCGATGGGAGTTGTAATCCACCCACATATGGAGAGCTGTGTGAATCCCACCGATGATGAATCTGGACCAAATGTGGCACACATACCCATCACGATCATCTTAATATACTGACAGGGTTTGGGGGCATTGATATATGATGTGAGTTATAGTTCGCCCCACATCCATAGATGGATATGCACACATGCCCTTCACCCATACCATTTACCCATACCGTACTCTTAGGGTTTGGGAAGATTGACAGAGGTTGATGGGGATTGTAATCTATATACATTCAGAGCACTACGTCATGGCCACTGATGATAAAGCTGGATCAAACATAGTACGCTTACCTATTATGATCCAGCTTAAAATACTGGCAGGGTTCGAGGGGGATTGGTAGAGAATTGTGGGAGTTGTAGTTCACCCACATCTATAGAGCAGAGTGATTCCCATTGACAATCTGGACCAAACGTGGCACACATACCCTTTGTGATCCATCTTAAAATACTTTTGGGATTTGGAGGCGAAGCCTAATAAAGGATGATGGTAATTGGAGTCTACCCACACCCAGAGAGCACATCATGGCCATCGACAATGGATCTGGACCAAACCTGGTATATATACCCTTCATGATTCAACCTAAAATACTAATGAGGCATGATAGAGGATGATGGGAGTTCAAATTCAGCCAAAGCCACATGAGTCCCACCCATGACTAAAGGAATGCATCTCCTCCTCACCAATCAGATTGCTCACCCTACTTGGCAGCTTGCATCTCCCAATGTCCTTATGTGTTCACTACACAGCCTGGGGATGATGGGAGTTACACCCCAACAAAAAGATGGACTTGTCTGTCCAGTTAGGACCTGACCCTTGACCTCCACCAACTCAGATCTAGGACTAGTGGGAATTCAACACTGGACAGACCTGTGGCTGATGGGAATTCTACCCTATCATTTTGGGGGTAATGGGAGTTATAGCCAACTATATTTGGACCAGATGGGCATTGCAGCATGATCAGGTCTTGGGCTGGTGGAAATTGCATCACACCAACGGTACAGTTTTATAAATGGTCCTGTTATATATTTTTATTATTGTTGTTGTTTATTTCAGCTTGGTAGACTGCTCACTCCGAAGCTCAGAGCGGTTTACAACAATAAAATACCAATAAAAACACATAACAACATTAAAGCAGCGTTAAAACCAATTCCACCCCCCCCAATGAACTGTAACAGGACAGTAGTGATGTAGCGGCAGTGACGCGGCGGGTGGCAGGTTATGGTGGGCACCGGTCAGAGCCGAATGCCTGCCTAAACAGCCAGGTCTTAACAGCCTTATGAAATGTCATCAAGTCCCGCAGGGCTCGCGTCTCTTCAGGGAACGAGTTCCATAGCGTTGGCGCGGCCACTGCGAATGCCCTCTGCCACGTACTGGCTAGCCTGTAGGTCTTTATGCCAGGCACTTCCAACATGTTGAGCCCCTCTGAGCGCAGTGATCTTCTGGGCACGTATGGGGTAAGCCGCTCCCTCAGGTACACTGGCCCCAAACCAGTGTATTTGTAACACATACAGTTATGTGTTTTCTAATGGAGCCATTCATAAAATCCAAAACCAAACAATGACTATTTCTAATAAATAACATGACAAAATACCTAACCTGGGCAATGTTGGGTACATAAGGTAGTGGTCGATAAAAGGAAAAATACTCTCTGAATAAAATGACATGGCTTTGCCATTAGTTTACAGGTTGAGCATCAATCATGTCTGCAATTCCAAAATCTGAAATACTGCCAGATCCAAAATTGTCCACATAGGGTAAGTGGCTGCGATAGTGACATCTTTGCATTCTGATCGTTCAATATACCCAAACTTTGTTTCATGTACAAAAGGTATCCAAAATATGATAGTATCCAAAATCCAAAGGTTTCTGGTCCCGAACATTTTAGGATAAGGGATACTCAACCTGAATAAAATTGTGTGAATGACCAATGACCATTGTTGTTGTTATTGGTTGTTGTTTTTTTAATAAAAGACAGCAGTTCAACAGGTGATGCTTTCCTCTTTCGCTCATCTCTGTATCCAACAAATATGCACCAATGAATAAATAAATAAATTTGGGGTAAAGCATGGGAGTCTTTTTGATTTTATCCTAGATTTGATGTGTTTCCTCCACCACAGACATCCTAGTGTTTCTGACTCTCTCCATTGGTGTGGAATTGGCATGACCCCGCCCACTGCCTCTCCCATAACCCTTGTCACAGAACCTCCATGACCAACAAAAAATACTGGCGGTATTTGGAGGGATTTATAGGAGTTGTAGTTCACCTTAATCCAGAGCATATGAGCCCAAACAATGAAATATCTGGACCAAACTTGGCATGCATGCCCAATATGCCCAAATTTGAATACTGGTGGGTTTTGAGCGGAATTGGCCTGGACATTTTGGAATTGTAAGTACTGAGATTTATAGTTCACCATCAATCAGTGAGCACTCTCAACTCCACCAAATATGGAATTGGACCAAACGTGGCACACAGAGCCCCCATGGCCAGCAAAAAATAGAGGTCTTTGGGGGAAAATTCACCTTGATTTGGGGGAGTTTTAGTTCACCTGATATCAAGCAATTTGGAAGTAGCCTGGCCCGGAAGGGGCAGAGGCCCAGAAATACCCCTAAAGCGAGGATTTTAAAGATACCCTGGCGAGTTAGAAATAACAATCCCTTGACCAAATAATCTTACCAAATAAGTCCGGAATAATGCCATATTTATAGTTATATAGAGCTGTCAAAATTCAAATTTCCTGCCCGCGCGCATTGGCCGGCTCCATGCTGATTGAATGGAACGTTGGGACCAGCTGGAGTTGAGCCAATAGCGAAACAGCACCACCTCTGTTCTGGCGAATGGGAAGCGGGAGTCAGGAATTGGGGAAAACAATGTGGCTGGAAGTGTCTTGATTAGATTAGTCCTTATGCAAATTAAGATCCCATGCTCTCAGCCTTTCGGGCTAAGAAAGTCTTTTGTTTCCTATGGGAAATGGGGAACTGGTCAAATCTGTCCCTTCCTGTTGACAAAGGACAGATACGGATCTTTACAGGGAAGTCTCTGGAATAATAAATAAATAAAAGATCGTTCTGGATTGCTGAGAGTCCTCAGGCTTCGAAGCTGAAAAACCAGCCGTTGTGATAAATGGAAATAATTATGCCAATTTTCCCAGCAGTGAGGGGGAACCGAAACTTCGAAGCCCCTCCTGCTGTAAGATAAGGGGTCTCCATTGGGAAACAGGATAGCCCCTGTTTCCACACCCGAAAAGCCCTTTATTGCCCATGCAATAGTCTTTTGAATCAAAAGGTGCGGCTCTGGAATGCAGCTGTTCTGATCTTCATTCGCTGATAGCACAAACACATGACATTTGCATTATATTTTAAAAGATACTGTACATGGGAAGGAAAAACATGCAGGAAGGGGATACATAGATGGGAATCCAAAGGGAATATTTCCGCCATGACCAATATGTTTATTAATACCATCATCTCATAAGGGAAAAAGGGAGAATATAGTCCAGTAGTTCATAGGGGGGAGTTTAAAACAGCAGTCCATATACTCCGGGGAAATCATGATGAGTAATTCATGAAAAGGAAATTCATCTGGTCCAGTCCTTGGGGAAACCAAGTCTTTTCCTGAAGGGAAAAAAAGTTGTGATGTGAAGTGTTATTAATTAAAGTTATGCTACAAAGTTTCAGGTCGAGTGGGGCGTGGGAATAGGAAGAAAGAACTGGCTAGAGGCCTTCTGAAGCATAGTTCTTTATGATGCCAGACCACATAGAGCATGCAGGAACGTTGGAACTCCCTGCTGCAGGCCAAATCAACTTGGATGCCAGGGGGTCCTCTGGGGCTCGCCTTCACACCTACATCCAAAGAGTACTGTGAACCCAAACACCAGTGGAACTGGACCAAACTTGACTCAGATACCTGAAATACCGAAATTTGATTACTGGGGGTGGGATGGGGGAAACTGACCTTCTTTTCTGAGAGTTGTAGTTCACCCACAACTAAAAAAACGGTGACCTCCACCGATGATGGACCTGGACCAAACTTGGCATACAGAACCTCCATGACTAAGTAAACCTACTAGAGGGGTTTGAGTGGACTGACCCACCATAGTGGGAGTTGTAGTTTACCCTACAGCCAGAGAGCACACTGAACCCCACTGAAGATGCATCTAGAGCAGGGGTGGGCAATTACCGGCCCTCCAGGTGTTTTGGACTTCAACTCCCAGAAATCCTAGCCAGTTTACCAGCTGTTAGGATTTCTGGGAGTTGAAGTCCAAAACCCCTGGAGGGCCGGTAATTGCCCACCCCTGCTCTAGAGCAAACTTGCCCGACATAACAAACCCTAAGTACTGATGGAGTTTTTGGGGCTAACCTGGCATGATGTCAGTTGTATTTAACCCACAACATTATGCATTTTGTACAACGAAAAACTGACTTTTTCAAATAACCCCGGCAACGTCAGGTACCCAAGTTAGTATATAATAAAAATGTATGAATGTAGCAAGAAATCTATGGGGGAAAATCCAAAGCCCAATTATTGCTTTCTTAAGTAAGTCAATATATTTGCATTGAAAACATAAAAGAAAGGTGATCAGCCGCAAGGAAATTAACGTCAGGTGACTAGTTCTTCTCACATCTTCTCACCAAAGACACTTTGCAATGGCCGCCATTATCTTTTGCTCACGAAGGAGGGAAGATCAGTAGTAATATTCCTTTCTGTCTCATGTTCCTTCCTTCCTTCCTTCCTTCCTTCCTTCCTTCCTTCCTTCCTTCCTTCCTTCCATCCATCCATCCATCCATCCATCCTTCTGTGTGTGGTGTATGCCATGTGTTACCTCCTCCTCTCCTTCTTTCCTTCCCTCCTCCCTTCTTCCAATGCAGGGAAGGAGGGAGAAGTTTGTTGTTGTTGCTTATTCATTCAGTTGTGGACACTTTGTGACCTCATGGACTAGCCCAGTGTTTCCCAACCAGTGTGCCGTGGCCAATTTTCCACAGCACACCTGATGATTGCTCACGGCACTCCCCCCCTCCTATCAGCCCCCTCACTGGTTTCCAAGAAACAAATTGAGCCTCTCCGCTTGGAAATGTTTTTTTTACTCTTTTACTGGATTTTTTGAGAGTCCCCCACTCCCAAGGAACTGTTTATAACAGCTTCATGACACCCATATTTAACTGGAAGCAAGTTTCACTCAGGGTGAAATTTCACAAAGGTCTGGAGAACAAGCTCTATGAGGAGCGGCTTAAAGTGCTGGGCATGTTTGGCCTGAAGAAGAGAAGGCTGAGAGAAGACATGATAGCCATGTATAAATATGTGAGAGGAAGTCATATATATGTTGTGTTCATCGAAACAGGCCCAGGTTTCGCACTGAGGATATAAATACATTTAAAAACATATTAACTATATGCATTACTGTGTTAGAGTGTCATTTTGTGTCATTTTGGTTGGTGGTGTGCCCCAGGATGTGGTAAATGTAAAAAACGTGCCGCGGCTCAAAAAAAGTTGAAAAACACTGTACTAGCCCACGCCAGAGCTCTCTGTCGGCCGTGGCCACCCCCAGCTCCTTCAAAGTCAAGCCAGTCACTTCAAGGATACCATCCATCCATCTTGCCCTTGGTCGGCCCCTCTTCCTTTTTCCTTCCTTTCCCCCCAGCATTACTGTCTTCTCTAAGCTTTCCTGTCTTCTCACGATGTGGCCAAAGTACTTCATCTTTGCCTCTAATGTCCTTCCCTTCAGTGAGCAGTTGGGCTTTATTTCCTGGAGGATGGACCGGTTGGATCTTCTTGCGGTCCAAGGCACTCTCAGAATTTTCCCCCAGAACCACAGTTCAAAAACATCTATCTTCCTTCGCTCAACCTTCCCTATGGTCCAGCTCTCACATCCATAGGTTGCTATGGGGAATACCATTGTTTTAACTATGTAGATCAGGCATGCTCACACTTTTTCAGCATGCGAGCTACTTATAAAACAACCAAGTCAAAATGATCTAAATGCACCGGGAATGTGGCGCAGCTGGCTAAGTGCTGTACCATGGTATGTAATTGTATTGCCTTGATATATTTCATGTATATATGGCTGGCATAATAGAATGATTTAGCCTTTGAAAAATATACCTATTTTGATATATTTTGAATACCTATTGAATGAACTGTCCTGTTTGTGGTTCTATGGTTACTTTTCTACAATGAACTTGCATGTACTTAGCAGCTGGCTAGGTGTCAGCTGCATAAGATCTCTCTGAGTCATGAGTTCGAGGCCTGCCCAGGTCGAGGAGGGTTCTCGACCTAAAGTGTAGCCTGCTGTCGACCTTTGCAGCCTGAAAGACAGTTACATTTGTCAAGTAGGAGATAAAGGTACCACATTAAGTGGGGAGGCAAATTTTGACTGATTTCTGAGGCCGTAAGAACTCCAGGAATCGCTGAGGAATGTGGAAGGAACAACAAAGGGGTGCTGGAAAACGCTGAGAGGCAAGGAGTGCGTCAGCTCCCCCTAGTGGCCAGAAAGTTTGCCTCTGTTCATGTAATATGTCAAAAATGTATGTACTGTACGGTACTGTGGTAATTGTCACATGTTTATATGTTATATGTTGAACTGCAGGGATTGTCTGCAAGTATGTGTACTGTAATCCGCTCTGAGTCCCCTTCTGGGTTAGAAGAGCGGAATATAAATAAAAGTAAGTAAGTAAGTAAGTAAATAAATAAATAAAATCTACCCACTACAAAAATGTAAAACATATAACTATTTTCAAATGTATTAAGGATTCTTTGTATGTACAATGTATGTTGATGTACCTTGCATAACTGAATAAGCCAATATTGCACAACACACATAATAAATAATGATTGGGGAGTGCAGTTCCCAGAACCGTAAGTAAACACACGAGAAATCTCGCGTGACGTGAAATCTTGAAATCTCTTCCACTGCGATTGACCAGTACTGCCTCCACGATCGACCAGTAGATCGCAATCGACGTAATGAGCACCCCTGATGTAGATCTTTGTTGCCAGTGTGATGTCTCTACTCTTCACTATTTTATCAAGAGAGGAGGATCATTGAGAAACTAGAGCAAATTGCGCCATAGCAGGATGTTCTTCCTGCAAAGACAAAGTTTTTGCAGTTTAATAAACTTTCCCCATGTGTTTATGATTGCACCAATTAGGAAATGGCATTTATAATACAGGAACAAAAATAATAGTCCCGGAGAGGCAGCGTTTCTTTTCACTTACTTAAGGAACAGCTCTCTACAATGTGATGGCAAATCAACTCAGAACTCCTGAGTAAAATGGATAGTTTGCAAGTATGTGATGGAGGCAGGGGCGGTCTAAGGTAATTTTAAATGGTAGGCGAACATTATTTTGGTGCCCCCAAAAAACATTATTTTGCCGCCCCCATGTAAAACAAATATACAATTATAATATCACAATACCATTAGTAGTATTATATTGTATCAATGTATATACAATATATTATACCATACTCATACTATATTATATCATAATTATATTATACTACATTACAATATAATTATATTATAATATATCGACATTATAATATAATGCAACATTCTATTACATTATTATTATAAAATAATAACATTTATTTAAATAAAATTATCCTCTACTAAATATTTTCATTACTCCTATAAAACTCAAATAATCCAAAATAAAGTAAAATAAAATATTATATATTACTATTTTGTACAATACCACTATACTGCAATATTGTTTGTAATATTACATGTAATATAAAATATATCATTATTCTATTGTTATATTGTATTTGTATTATATTGTATGACAATATTAAGCAGAATTGTATAATAATCAACAAGAAATGCAATGTAAATGCATCAAAATCAGAATGTATTACCTATCACCCGACTCATAATTCATAGGAGTCTCCCATAAGTCCAAAATTAGGATCCCAATGTAAATGTAAATAGAAAAACAGCCAAAATGTTCAAATGAGGTCGAATACAGGCAGCGCGGCCTGGGCAAACTTGGGCCCGCCCTCCCTCCTTCTAAGTGTTTTGGCCTCCAACTCCCACAACTCCTCATAGCCTCAGGCCCCTCAGGTCTAGACAGAAATAGAGCCGAAGAGAGGAAAGAGGGAGAGAAGAGGTCACAGAGGAGGAGGAGGAGGAAAGCCCTTCATTCATTCCTTCACTTACACTTCCTTCACTGATTCTTTTCTCCTTCCCTGCAAACGCATGCGTGCGGGGGGGACAAATGGAGAGGGGAAGCACTCCCTGCCTGCCCGATAGGGAGTGCTTTGCTTACAGGCTTCTGCGCAAGGGAGCTACTGGGCATGCGCGGAGGTTTTCGCGCATGTGCAGTTGCTCCTGTGCTCAACTTCAGCTCTGGAGCAACTGCGCCTGTGTGAAAACCTCCGCGCGTGCCCAGAAGCGGCGTCGGAGCGCACAAGGCCGGGGTCAAAAAGCAGGCAGCTGCAGCACTGTCTGAGGAACATCGGCAGGGCCAGGATGGCGCCCCATGCGGCCAGGATGGCGCCCCCTTCCCAGATGGCGCCCTAGGTGGCCGCCTACTTGGCCTATCTTGTAGGACCGCCCCTGGATGGAGGTAAGAAAATCATCCATTTAATTTCAAAACCTAAAGCTTCGGAGAGCTCCTGTTCCATTATTTCAAAGCTCCCAGCTTAAGTGGTGATGGCATGATGGTGCTCTTACTACCTATTTTGGCACTTAATGTTTGTTACTCTTATTATTATTATTATTCTCTTGGGGAGAGAGGGCAGAGTAAAAATAAATAATGATTATTATTATTATTATTACAGGAAAAAACAGCTGATTCCTAATCCATCTAAAACACAGATGTTTGATTTTCATTTTAAAAACAGACAAGCATCTCGAGCTCTGAAGATTACCTGGGGAGGAATCCCACTGGAGCATTGCAGCACACCCAAGTACCTGGGAGTTACCCTGGACTGTGCTCCGACCTACAAGAAGCACTGCTTGAACATCAAGCAAAAAGTGGGCGCTACAAACAATATCATACGAAAGCTGACTGGCACAACTTAGGGATCACAACCAGACACAGTTAAGACACCCTTGCGCTTTGAACTCTGCAGCTGAAAACGCATGCCTGGTGTGGAACACATCCCACCGTGCTATAACAGCGGATATGGCTCTTCATGAGACTTGCCCCATTATCACACTACTCGAGAAATTATACTATTTATTCATTTCATTTCTATTCCGCCCTTCTCACCCCGCAGGGGACTCAGGGTGGATTACAATGTACACATTACATTTAGACACACAAACACAGAAGACAGACAGAGGCAATTTAACATCTGGCCACCAGGGGGAGCTGTCACACTCCTTCATTCCTCAGCGTGTTTTTTTAAGGCCTCATAAATCAGTTAAATTTATCCTCCCCACTAAGTGGTACCTTAATTTCCTACTTGACAGATGTAAATGTCTTTCGGGTTGCAAAGGTCGACAACAGGCTACACAATAGGTCGAGAGCCCACCTCAACCTGGGCAGGCCTCGAACTCATGACCTTCTGGTCAGCAGAGCTCTTATGCAGCTGACACCCAGCCAGCTGCGCCACATTCCCGGTACTATTTAGCTGGTACTGCACCATTTGACATCCTCCAGGCAGTAGCTCTCTCTGGCATTACTTCGTGAATGAAGATACTTAGGAAGGACTCATCCCACGCTTTCTACAAGCGCGTTGATGCTTTTTTGGAGGTTGGATGTGTCCTTCGAGCCTGTGCAATGGATTTTTCTTATGGAGCGCAGCGTGCACAGAACTGGCCTCACCCTTTAAATCAAAGGTTCGTCTGCCGGGCCTAGCAAGCTTAGGACGGTGGCAGCGAGGTCCTCAGGTCGTAGGTTTGATTAGAGTTTCCTTCTCTTAGATCAGTGTTTCCCAACAAGTGTGCCGTGGCACACTGGTGTGCCGTGAGCGATCATCAGATGTGCCATGGGAAATTGGAACCTCCAATACCCTTTCTTCCCCCTCCTGCCGAACACTTTTTCTTCTCCGCACGGGCTCCCTTCTTCCCAGCCTCACTCTGCTCGCTTTGCCTCACTTTGCTCTGGGGAGAGTCTGCGCAATAGCGCCCACATGGGTCACGCCTTCCTCCCTCCTCCCTCCCCTCCTGAACACGCTCACGCTGCCCCCTCGGATCAAAATGGCGGCAGAAGCGGCAGTGTAGAAAAAAAAGAAAGTGTTTGGCAGGAGGGGGAAGAAAGGGCGCGAAGGGGAAGGGGGAGGAAGAGGTTTCTGTCGAAAGCTGGCATGGGCAAACTTGGACCTTCCGGGTGTTTTGGACTCCAACTCCCACCATTCCCAGCAGCCTCGGGCCCTTTTGCTTTTCCCCCTCAGCCACTTAAGCAGGAAAGGGCCTCAGGCTGTTAGGAATGGTGGGTGTTGGAGTCCAAAGCACCCAGAGGGCCAAAGTTTTCCCATGCCTGTTTTAGGGACCTTAAAGTGGTGAGCCTCCTCCCAACATTGTGATTCTGCATAGAAAACAAACAACAACATAACATAACATTGTTTGAGTCCACAGTGCTCTCTGGGTGTAGGTGAACTACAACTTCCAAACTCAAGGTCAATTCCCAAGCAAACCCTTTCAGTACTTTCTGTTGGTGATGAGGAGAGTTCAATATGCCAAGTTTGGTTCAATTCCATTGTTGCAAGAGTTCAAGATGCTCTTTGATTGTGTGTTAACTATAAATTGCAAAACACACAAAACAAATGAGGCTATGGTGCCGGAGTTGCAGCCTAATTGTGTTAACTATAAATTGAGCAAGACCTTCATGTGTATCTTTATGCCATTCCTGCCAGAATATCTATGTTGTGTCCATTGAAACAGGCCCAGGTTTCACACTGAGTGTATAAATACATTTAAAAACAGATTAACTATATGGATTACTGTGTTAGTGTGTCATTTTGTGTCGTTTTGGTTGGTAGTGTGCCCCAGGATTTTGTAAATGTAAAAAGTGTGCCGCAGTTCAAAAAAGGTTGGGAAACACTGTCTTAGATGGTTGACCTTACAGGGTTAGACGAGCACCACCTGCCCGGGTTTGAAACCAGAGTTTTCCTTCTCCTAGGATGGTTGCCCTTTGACGCTCTTTGTCAGACCCTTCGGTTGTGACCTGTCTGGCATGGGAGGCCCTACCGGTGGCTATTATGCCACCGCCAACATAGCTCACAACTTCATTAGGGTACGCAATCCTCTCCCTGCGACAAGGGGGCGCCAATTGAGAGGCATTATCCCTATACCCCCATGCATATGGGATATACTGAGCATGGTGATCAGATCATGATATGAATACACATAACAGTTTAAATAATGTACCAGTAAGGCCTTCTCGTGGACCACCCTGAGAATTTCCAGGGGGGGGTGAGCCCCTCCAGCCATAACCCCCCTCCTTACTGACGCCTACTCCTAACCGTCTCCTACTATATCAGGCAGTTATTTATTTACTCACTTGAATCACTAGCTTGGAGAAGGATGGTTGCCAAAAGGCTAGAGAGCGTACCCTGCCCATTGACTAGGGTTGCCATTTTTTGATATAAGAAATAAGGGACATTGACGGGATTTTTCACAAAAATAAGGGACACTTCATCAAAAAATTGAAACTCAAACATTAGGTAGAAATAGTTTTATTAACAGAATAAGATAATGATTGAAAGTCACAAAAGAAACTGACTTACACCCTCTTAACAGGACATGGTATGTTCCTGCATGCTTTGTCATGCAGAAAAAACATTATTAGGACTACCTAATTTTCTCCATCTGTATTTAGTCCTTGACTTTGCTGACTTTAAAAGTGCACTGTCTAAATATTAAAATAAAATAAATTTTATAAGACAGTACATCTTTGTGATTATTATGTCGATAGTTAATGGTATAGTATAGTATGGGATACACATCATTGTATAGTATTGGTGTTGCCGAGGGCAACAGTTCTCAAGCTGCAGGTCGTTCCGCGAGTGAACAAGTCCCAACTCCAGCATGCACGCCTGTTCCCGGGTGAAAACCCCCGCCCCTTCCTAAGCCCCGCTGGAGTCTGTTCAAAGGGTTCTTTCCTCCTTCTGACTTTTCCCTATTTCTCCTGAGTTTCTTTATTTTTTTCTCTTCTCCCGTCTCCCCGGGCGCCTTAAGACTGCGAGGAGAACCGCATCTAAGGGAAAGATGCGGTGGCTCAGGCGGCAGAGCCAAGACCGCTCGGGATGGGAGTCCCGGGTTCGAGACCCCCAAAGGGAGGAAAAGAACTCATCTTTGCTTTTTCTCCTTCTATCTTTATTTCCCCCTATTCCTCTCCTCTCACTCTTGGGACGCCTCTGGGCCCAGAAGAAAGTTTTGAGAAGGAGTTGGCCTGTGGAGCAGGAGGCCGCCTCTGTCTATGTTGGGTTGGCTACAGGAATCAGGAAATCATAAATCATAATAAAGGTTCATCCCTGTGTCTGTACCTCTGTACAATATTGTTTCCTTGCCCCCTGACCCCATGTAAACCTTCCCCTCCCCCTTTTTGCCTGGTTAAGAAAGACTGCCTTGAGAATGTTTTACTGTGTTTCGCTAGGAAGAAATGTAACTGAAGCCTGTTTTTCCCAAAACCTTTTGTGGATCACCATATTCATATTGCATGCGTTATTCTGACGGAAAGTCTTGTTATGGATCAGCTGAGCCCTAGTCTTACGCCCCACATTTCCGTCAGCCCGAAGCGGGTTTTCGTCCGTCTGAGTCGTCAAGCTTAATCCGCCTTTGGGACATGGACAATACAAGTTTGTTATTCATAGTGGGTCTCACAGCTGGCCTCGGAACCCAGGTGTGCCCCAAAATAATCCTTTTGTCACCAAAAGGTCTGAGTGAGTTTCTGTCATCAGATCTCTTCCCCTTTTCCTTTCATTCCCATGAATGAAACGTCAACTCCACTAATCCTATCACTCCAGATATCACTCGGGTCGTTTACCCGAAAGGGATTCTTTTGTTATACCCACATGCCATTATTGACAGCAATTTCCGTCTAAGCTTCCCTTCCCGGACATACCATATATGGCCCCAGACCTCTGATTGGCTAGGAGGGCGAATAGGAGTGAGCGCTGATAGGTTCCCCGGGCGGTCAACTTCCCGCCCATCAGCTGGTCTCGACGTTCCGGCCAATCATAGGCGAGCCGGCCCAGAAGGGGGGCAGGCGGGAAATTCAATTGTTTTGACAGTTCTGTAACCTTTAAAAACCAATGTTTTGAATGTATATGCATGCGTTCCTTGCGGGAATCAGGGTATTGCGGTTCGCATCCTCTCAGCTGAGCAGAATAAAACAATTTCGTGGCATCTACCTTGCAGATTGGTGAGCATAATTGGATCTCCGGGAGGTGGGTAGGTTACGAGGACCTAATCGCTCCGGGCTCGCCAGGTTAACTGAACCCTCGCGGGCTCTGCCCCGTGGTCGGTCCGCGGGCTTGCCCGGTTGTCGGACTGCTGGCTGGGGATTGGCGGCCGTTCGATAACATTGGGATGCACAGCTAGGCCTGTTTTAAGAGTAACTCTCAAGCAAACAGAAACTATCTTTATCCAACATAACCCAACATTCCCCTTGGGTAACGGTTAATTAGTCTACTGTACTTTGAAAAAGTCCCGTATCGCCTCTTCCTTCCAACGGGGACGCAGGCTGCCCTGCGAGTTGGAATCCCCGGGCAGGCATTGCCGTGGAAACCACAGCGCGCACCTTCCTCTGGTCAACCCCGCCCAGTCCTGTCCTGCTAGTCAAAAATAAGGGACAGGGCCTGAAAATAAGGGACACAAATTTTAGGGCCAAAATAAGGGACGTCCCTTAGAATAAGGGACATATGGGAACCCTACCATTGACACTCTTTGTCAGACCCTTCGGTTGTGACCTGTCTGGCATGGGAGGCCCTACCCGTGGCTATTATGCCACCGCCAGCATAGCTCAAACATCATGAGGGTATGCAAGCCCCTCCCCCGCAACAAGGGGGCGCCAACGGAGAGGATCCCATATGCACGGGGGCAGGCATGTAGCCAGGGGGGGGCTAAGGGGGCTTCAGCCCCCCCCCCGAAATTCTCAGGGTGGTCCGCGAGAAGTACAAGAACAGAGGGGGAGTTGCTAAAAGGCAACGTGACACGTAAAGTGTAAGCAATTAGTCAGATACTATATTCATAAGAAATTTCAAAAGTATAATTATACATATATAAACAGTTCCCAAATGCATATAATGCATGCCCGCTGTGGGCTCCTACCCCGTACGCCAATGGCGATAACAAAGTCCAAGTAACTTCGGATTTGAAGGGCAAAATTCAAGGGTTCGTAGAAGAGGACTGGGTTTCAAGGAAAGTAGTCGAGGGGAGGAGATACACAAGCCCAGCCGGGCTGTGTCCCAACAGAAGCGGGTGGGCTAGCAAGCCGTGTTGGAAATGCGGACGAATGCTGTAATGCAGAGTTGTTCGCAGGCAGGAACCCAGGCTGTTTCCTTTCGCTATTTGGAAGTGTAGAGTTGATCACTGGGTCGCCTGAACATATCACTGGGCCAGTCCTCTTCTACGAACCCTTGAATTTTGCCCTTCAAATCCGAAGTTACTTGGACTTTGTTATCGCCATTGGCGTAAGGGGTAGGAGCCCACAGCGGGCATGCATTATATGCATTTGTGAACTGTTTATATATGTATAATTATACTTTTGAAATTTCTTATGAATATAGTATCTGACTAATTGCTTACACTTTACGTGTCACGTGGTCCGCGAGAAGGCCTTACTGGTACATTACTTAAACTGTTATGTTTATTCATATCATGATCTGATCACCATGCTCATTCTATCCCACATTCATGGGGTTATTGGGATAACAATACAAAAGGTTTGCTAGGGTAGACCCTCTTCCACCCAGTCTCAGCCCCCCGAACCAAACTCAGCCCCCTGAATCAAAATCCTGGCTACGGCGCCCCCCCGCCCCCGAAGCCAACTCCTGGCATGGAGCCCTGGCAGTGAGGAGTGGTGCCCAAGCGCCTCCTCCTCCTCCCTGCTGCCAGTGGAGATGCGCCCCCGATCCTCCCCAAATCCGGCCCGCGCTTTCCCCTCCGCCCTGAGCGCGTCGCTAACTTTCCCTCGACTTCCAAGTTGAACCTTTTCTTTGCCTTGAGTCAGTTTTTGGGCAGAGGAGGGAGGCGAGGCAGGCAGGCGGCTCTGAGGGGCTTGGCAGGAGGGGAGAAGGAGAGCAGCCACACTCCTCCTCGTCCTCTTGGTCTCTCCTGAGTGGAGCCGGGCCAACCTCCCTTCCTTCCTTCGTTACTTCCTACCACCCCTCCCTCCCCTTCTCTAGTTTGGCCCCCCAGAAGCCCAGTGGCCCCTCTGGCTTCTCTTTCTGCCGAAGGGAGGGACCAGCCCCGTCGCGGCCATGAGAGCCTGGCCTTTGCTCCTGGCAGGTGAGTCGCGCTTGCTTCCTTTTGTGTGTGTCTCCTTTCTATCCCCCCTTCCTAGGGCAAGGCTTCTCGCCCTTCCTCCTGCCTTGAGCCCTTCACACACTCCCTCCTCCTGTGCTGACCCCCAACCATCACATCCCTATGGTTGTTGCTACTTCATCCCTGTCATGTTGCTACTCTTATGCATCTTCCTGTCAATATCTGAGATGTAGGGTGTTGTTTTCATTCGCTGGACCAAATAGGACACAAATACCCCATACACCCAATTTTGAATACTGGTTGGGTTGGGAGAGGGGTTGATTCTGTCATTTAGGGGTTGCAGTTCCTGGGATTTATAGTTCACCTCCAATCAAAGAGCACTCTGTACTCCACCGATGATGGAATTGAATGAAACTTGGGACGCAGAACTCCCATGACCAACTGAAAATACTGGAAGGGTTTGCTGGGCATTGAGCTTGACTTTGGGAGTTGTAGTTCACCTACATCCAGAGAGCACTGTGGACTCAAACAATGATGGATCTGGATCAAACTTGGCACGGATTCTCAATATGGCCAAATGTGAACACTGGTGGAGCTTGGGAAAAATAGACCTTGACATTTGGGAGTTGTAGTTACTGGGATTTATAGTTCATCTACAATCAAAGAGCATTCTAAACCTCACCAACGATAGAGTTACGCCAAACTTCCCACACAGAACCCCCAAGTCCAACAGTTTTCTGGTAGTCTTTGACGACCCCTCGGACACCCCCTCGTGATGACCCCAAGGGTCCCGACCCCCAGGTTGAGAAATGCTTGATTAGGAGGAGGATGGTGGTGACTCCTCTCCATTGGTGCCCCCTTGCAGTGGGGGAGAGGCTTGCGTACCCTAATGAAGTTGTGAGCTATGCTGGCGGTGGCATAATAGCCACCGGTAGGGCCTCCCATGCCAGACAAGTCACAACCGAAGGGTCTCACAAAGAGCGTCTTTGGGCAGGATGGGCTCTCTAGCCTTTTGGCAACCATCCTAGGAGAAGGAAAAAGTTTACCTACACCCAGAGAGCACTGTGGACTCAAACAGCAATGGATATGGACACAAACTTGCCACACATTCTCAATATGCCCAAATATGAACATATGAGTTTGGGGAAAACAGACCTTGATATTTGGGAGTTGTAGTTGCTGGGATTTATAGTTCACCTATCATCAAAGAGCATTCTGAACCCCACCAATCAGGGCCGTAGCCAGGATTTTGATTCCGGGAGGGGGGGGGCTGAGTCTGAGTGAGAGAGGGTCTACCCTAGCAAATCTTTTATGCCATTATCCCAATAATACCCCCATACATATGGGATATATTGAGCATAGTGATCAGATCATGATTTGAATAAACATAACAGTTTGAGTAACGTACCAGTAAGGCCTTCTCGTGGACCACTCTGAGAATTGGGGAGGGGGGAGGGCATGAAGCCCCTCAAGGTCCGTGTCCCCGTCCCCGTCCCCCCCGGCTACATGCCTGCCACCAGTGATACAATTGGGCCAAACTCCCCACGCAGAACCTCCATGACCTACAGAAAATACTGTGTTTTCTGATGGTCTTTGGCGACCTCTCTGACACCCTCCTCGTAACCCCCCCTCCCCAGGGGTCACGACGCCAAGGTTGAGAAACATTGATGGTTCTAGGGTGTCCTCCTAGATTCATCGCTAACGTTTGAAGCCCAGGCGTCGGCAGTAGCTGGGAGGGCTTTCGCACAATTACAAAAACTCGTGCGCCAGCTGCGACCGTACCTCGTGAAGTTGGATCTGGCCACGGTGGTCCACGCCTTAGTCACCTCCAGATTGGACTACTGCAATGCACTCTATGTGGGGCTGCCTTTGACGACAGCCCGGCAGTTTCAATTAGTCCAACGGGCGGCAGCTAATTACTAACTGGCGTGTCCTACAGGGAGTGGTCAACCCGCCTGTTTAAGGAGCTCCATTGGCTGCCGTTCATTTTCCGGTCCCAATTCAAGGTGCAGGTTCTTACCTACAAAGCCCTGAACAATTTGGGACCCACCTACCTTTGCGACCACATTTCCGTCTACGAACCCAGGCGATCTCTTCGATCATCTGAAGAGGCTCTGCTCTCGCTCCCACCCTCTTCGGTGGGGACGAGTGAGAGGGCCTTCTCTGTGGTGACCCCCCGACTCTGGAACTCGCTCCCTAAGGATATCAGACAAGCCCCCACATTGGCAGTTTTTCAGAGGAGCTTGAAAACGTGGCTGTTCCAATCAGGGCCGTAGCCAGGATTTTGTTTCGGAGGGGGCTGAGTTTGGTTCGGGGGCTGAGACTGGGTGGAAGAGGGTCTACCCTAGCAAACTTTTTGTATTGTTATCCCAATAACCCCATTAATGTGGGATATAATGAGCATGGTGATCAGATCATGATATGAATAAACATAACAGTTTAAATAATGTACCAGTCAGGCCTTTTCGCGGACCACCCTGAGAATTTTGGGGGTGAAGCCCCATAGCCCCCCCGGCTACATGCCTGGTTCCAATGTGCCTTCCCGGAATAAAGTAAATAACACCCTGCTCTGATCAACCTTTGCAAAATGTCCTCAGAAGCACTTTAATAATAATAATAATAATACTTTAATCACCTGTTGTGTTGTCTGCTCCACATTATCTTCTAAAAACTCTCCTATGACACACATTCTACCTCTGTTCGCACCCAGTGTTATTTATTTTAAATTTTTTAATAACGTACATCTGGCCCAGCCATAATGCTTTTAAACTGTGTTGTTGTTTATTGCTTATTGTAAGTTATGGTGATTGTATTATTGTTTTATTTACTGTTGTGTTATTTTACTATGTGTTGTTGGGCTTGGCCTCATGTAAGCCGCCCCGAGTCCCTTCTGGGAGATGGTAGCGGGGTATAAATAAAGTTTAATAATAATAATAATAATAATCAATCCACCACATCTCACCCTTTCTGAGGATGAAAGGGAGGCGGAGTGGCACCTGCCTGTCAACCCCCCCTCTCCCCCAGAAACTTTGTTTTTGTGGCCGCCACAAAGCATGTTAAATTGGTTGAGACATTGAAAAGCCATAGCAAAATGTGCCGCAGGATGTCCCTCCCGGGAAAAAAAAAACGTGTTGGCAGTTGAATAAACTTTTTTTCCCATGCTTTTATGATAGAACCATTTAGGAAATGATATTTCTAACCCAGGAACAAAAAAAATCTCATTAAGTGGTATAATAGAAGTTGTCGTTTAGTAGCACCACAAGCTACTTGGCAGAGAAGGCTAAAGACCTTGTAAAACTACAACTCCCACGGTTCCATAGCATTGACCCATGAGTGAAATGTGTCGTTAAACCACACTGCTTCTCCAGTGTAATAGCATCCATACTCTCATCTAATCTCTATATGTATTTGTTGTGGTGCTTTTACCAGTGTTTTGATATTATTATTAATAATAATCTCTCTCTCTCTCTCGGCATTACTTTGCGAACGAAGATTCAGGAAGGACTCATCCCACGCTTTTTACAAGTGCATTGATGACTAAAAAGGCCAATCTGAGATAGGCAAGTCTGGTTGCAGAAAGCACAGCAGAAAGTCTCCTTGGGTGATGTTGTTTCCAAGTTGCGGTTCTTTCTGCGTTGTTGTTTCTCTTCGAGACTCGTTCGGCGTGTCTTCTCAAAAGAGGCCGCAGCATCGTGGATAGTGCGTCTCCATGCCTCCCAACGTGAGGCCAGGGTGGACCATTGTTGGTGATCAATCTGGCCGAACCTGAGATGTTGTTTCAGGGAGTCCTTATATCTCTTCTTTGGGGCGCCTCTCTTGCGCTGACCCGTGGCGAGTTCACCATAGAGTAGTATCTTTGGGAGGCGGTGGTCCCCCATCCTAGAGACGTGCCCTGCCCAGCGCAGCCGTGTTCTCAATAGCATGGCCTCAACGCTGGTGATCCCTGCTTGCTCAAGGACAACAACATTCGTCACATAGTCCGTCCAGTGTACATTTAGGATTGTGCAAAAACAGCGCTGATGAAAGCGTTTGAGGAGTCGTAGGTGTTGGCGATAGGTGACCCATGTTTCAGACCCATATAGGAGAATAGACAGTACGATAGCTCTGTACACACGAATTTTGGTGCTTTGCCTCAGGTGCTTGTTGCTCCAGACTCTTTTGTGAAGCCTTCCAAAAACACTCTATGCCTTTGCTAATCTGTGATCTATCTCTTTATCAATCTTGGCATCTGAAGAGATGATGCTTCAAAGGGAGGTGAACTGCTGAACGGACTTAAGCACAGATTTGCCTATGCTGACATGGGGATGGTGGTGTTCTTCCTGTGGTGCGGGCTGGTAGAGGACTTCCTTTTCTTCAGGCTGACGTTCAGCCCAAACAGCTCTGCAGCTGTAGCAAAGCAGGATGTTAGGCGCTGCAATATTAATATAATATAATAGGTAAAGGTTTTCCCCTGACATTTAGTCTAGTTGTATCTAACTCTGGATGGTGGTGCTCATCCCCATTTCTAAGCTGAAGAGCCGGCATTGTTCGTAGACACCTCCAAGTTCATGTGGCCAGTATGGTTGCATGGAGCACTGTTACCTTCCCAATGGTGCGGTACCTATTGATCTATTCACATTTGCATGCTTTCAAACTGCTAGTTTGGCAGAAGTGGGAGCTAACAGCAGGAGCTCACCCTGCTCTCTGGATTCAAACTGCCAACCTTTTGGTCAGCAAATTCAGCAGCTCAGCGGTTTAACCCACTGTGCCACCAGGGGACCCTCCAATTATTATAATTTTATATATAATATATATTAGCAGAGCTTTCAAAATGGTGTGTCGTGAATGTAATGAAAAACCTCTGAGTGTACAAGTATATGAAATAACCAATAAATCATATATTTTTCAAAAATGAATGAAAAGTTTTTCTGAGATATGCTGTGCCCCCATACATTTCATACCACAATGTATTTTTGTGTCTGTATCTCTTAGAAAGGGTTGATTTAACCTCCAGTTTGTTAGTAAAACTGAATTATTGTGTCGTAAAATGCTGCATGTCTAAAGAGTGTGTCACCAACACGAAATGTTTGGAAAGCTCTGGTGCCTGTGTGTGGCTGTTCATATTTTTTAAAATGCCATGTTATATATAACAAACCATTTTAAGGGTATATATAATCATGAACATCCATAAATAACTAACACATCACTAATGGCAAGCTATCCGGGAATATACAAGTGACTTCTCTTCCCATCGGAGTCTCAATCTTGGACAGGTTACTTTCCATCCTGTTATTTATTTATTTATTAATTTATTTATTTATATATTTATATAAATTTATTTATTTACATTCGCAGCACTACAGGCCGCAACACCGCAATAGAATACAAAATCAAAAACACCATATGATCAACATCAATATAAATATTAAAAACCATTACATTAAAATCACTACGTACCGCAATAATTAAAGCCATCAAGCGGAACACATTGTCAGTCCAGTCAAGTCCAAAGTGTCAATCCAGCCAGGTCCAAAGTACAATTTACGTCTGCTGCCCGAAGGTCTGGCCTCCTGCCCGATATCCCAGCGATATTGTCAGCACTTGCGGTGCTCGTGTTTCCCCATGCACCGTCGATTACCAACTTTTGATACACCGCCTGGCGGTGGCGGGAGTGAGGGGGACAGCCCTCAACTGGCTGTCCTCCTTCCTCCAACGCCGCCAGCAGCGAGTGAAGTGGGGAGGCGGTCTCCGGAGGCTCCCTGCTGGTGCGGGGGTGCCTCAGGGGCTATCCTCTCCCCGCTGTTATTTAACATCTATATGCGACCACTCGCCCAACTGGTACGGAGTTTTGGGCTGGAGTGTCATCAGTATGCTGATGATACCCAGCTCATTCTGAGGTTGGACCCCGGGGCAGTCTCTGTACCCGATAATTTCCATCTTTGCCTTGAAGCCGTTACTGGATGGCTGTGAGCCAGTAAGTTGAAGGTGAACCCGGCGAAGACGGAGATCTTGTGGCTGGGCCGCCCGGGGGGGGTAGCGATCCAGCTGCCAACGTTCGATGGTGTGGCCCTCTGCCCTCAGCCATCGGTAAAAAGTCTGGGGGTCCGGCTGGACGCCCACCTGTCCATGGAGGAGCAGATCAGCTGCACCTGCAGGACAGCATTCTACCACCTACGGTTGGCTAGCGCCTGGCTCCCTACCTCTCCCAACGCGACCTTGCTACGGTGATCCAAGCCACGGTCATCTCGAGAGGCTCGATTACTGTAATGCGCTCTACATTGGCCTTCCCTTGTCGATGATCCGGAAGCTTAAGCTAGTGCAGCACGCCGCAGCCCGCCTCCTCCTGGGTGCTGCAAGATCTGACCGCGCGACCCCACTCCTGCGCGCGAGCTGCACTGGCTTCGATTGAATTCGGGTCCTCTTCAAGGTGTTAGTTCTCACCTTTAAGGCCATCTATGGTTTGGGGCCAGTGTACCTGAGGAGCGACTTACCCCTTATGTGCCCGCGAGATCACTGCGCTCTGAGGAGCTTAACCTCCTTGAGGTGCCTTCCCTTGGAACCTGCAGACTGGCCACTACACGGCGGAGGGCATTCTCTGTAGCTGCCCCAAATCTCTGGAACGGCCTCCCGGAGGAGATCCGCGCCATCCGCGCTCTTCTGCCCTTCCGCAAGGCCTTGAAGACTTGGCTCTTTAGGAAGGCGTTCGGCCCTTAACTCAACCACACTGTGTGCCATGCCGCCTATTCCCCCAGATTCTTATCTCGTCCCCCAGCCTTCGCTGAGGGCTAGCGTTTTAATATGTTTTAACTGCTTTGATGTTTAATGTGTTTTAACTGTTTAATCTGTTTTATTACTCACGGTGTTTATGCTTCTTCTGTAAACCGCTCTGAGCTCCGGAGTGAGCGGTATACTAAATCAAAGTTAATAAATAAATAAATAAAATAAATTGTGCGGTTCCTGTTTCCTGACGTCCGTAAACATCGCTACCTAGGCCACGCCCACTGGTCCTGAGGAAGCCCCTCCGGGGGCGAAACGAAGGCACGCATTATTTTCGTTGACCATGGAATGTCTTCCCATGAGCACATAATTGCTATACAGACTGGTGTCTCTGACCGGGACTTTATTATTATTTAAAAAAATATAACCTTGTTATTGTTTGGGAGACATCCGGGACTGTGTCCCTTTTGGATGACGCAGAAACTCCTTTCCGCCTTTTTACGACGTCCACTCACTTGCATGTGAGTTTACTGCCCGTATTTGCTGTGTATTAATATATAGATAAAGACAGCATGTATGCATTGTTTGAACTACAAAAAAATTGTTGAAATTACTTTGAATGCTACTGATAAATGTTTATTTTGGAACCTGAGAATTTATCTTGCCTGAAATTTACATTGATGTTACACTGTTCCTTTTGATTCACTTCTTGTGTATGCCTGAAGGTCTGGTCCCAGAACCAGGCCCGGATTATCACCTTTTTGCGCCCTAGGCCACACTTTGGAATTACACCCCCTTTACTGCACTTAGACTCCCAGGATTGAGTCAAGGAAGGAGCCGGGCACGAGGAGGAGGAAGGAAGGGAAGCCCCTCCTCCTCGCACTGTCCTCCCTTGACAAGGGCGCAAGGGCGAGGGAGGGGGCGCCATTCCCTCCTTCCCCGCCCCCTCGCAGCGCTCTGCCCGAGAGAGAGAGAGAGAGAGAGAGAGAGAGAGAGAGAGAGAGAGAGTCATCTCTGTCCTGAGTCCATGCGCGTTGCCACTTTTTTTTTTGGTCCGTGATCTGCGCCCCCCTTGTCTTGCGCCCCTAGGCCATGGCCTAGGTTGGCCTTATGGGTAATCCGGGCCTGCCCAGAACCACGACTTTAGCTTTTCCCCCTAAAAGCCAGGATAGATGGAGTCAGTCTTATTTCATTTGGGAGGGCATTCCATAGGCAAGGGGCCACCGCCAAGAAGGCCCTGTCTCTCGTCCCCGCCAGCCGCATTTGCAATGCTGGCGGGAGCGAGCGCAGGGCCTCACCAGATGAGAGTTTGGGGACATGGACTGTAACCCATATAACAAAACGTCTTGGAGATGTAGTTCTAATGTCTTTTTTATTTTCTAAATACCCTTTTGTCACAGTTCCTGCTTGTGCTCCCACTTCGATCCCTACAAGTTACCTCTCAGTTTTTCCTCGGTCATCCTGCCTGCCACGCACAGAATTGCAGCCCCTCCTGTGCCATTTGGGACGGAGGGGTGCTAAACCCAACGAATGAGGCAAAGGGCCAGTTTGGGAGTGCAGCGTTGGGATCTCCAGTTCTTCCTGCACATCCACACAGAACTCTTGCATCAATGCTTTTAAAGCCCTAAACCAGTGGTTCTCAACCTTCCTAATTCCACAACCCCTTAATGCAGTTCCTTAAGTTGTGGTGGCCCCCAACCATAAACATTTTTTTTTGCTCCTTCATAACTGTTATTTTGCTACTGTTATGAAACATACTGTAAATATCTGATATGCAGGATGTATTTTCATTCACTGGACCAAATTTGGCACAAATACTTGATAAGCCCAAATTTGAATACTGGTGGGGTTAGGGGGAGATTTGTCATTCTGGAGTTGTGTGGCTGAGATTTATAGTTCACCTCCAATCAAAGAACATTCTGTACTCCACCGATGATGGAATTGAACGAAACTTGGTACACAGTACTCCCATGACCAACCGAAAATACTGGAAAGGTTTGGTGGACATTGACCTTGAGTTTTGGAGTTATAGTTCACCTACATCCAGAGAGCACTGTGATGGATCTGGACCAAACTTGGCATGGATACTCAATATGCACAAATGTGAACACTGGTGGAGTCTTGGGGAAATAGACATTGACATTTGGGAGTTGTAGTTGCTGGGATTTATAGTTCACCTATAATCAAAGAGCATTCTGAACTCCACCAATGAGAGAATTGGGTCAAACTCCCCACACAGAACCTCCATGACCAACAGAAAATATTTTATTTATTTATTTACAACATTTATATTCCGTCCTTCTCACCCCTCAGGGGACTCAGGGCGGATCACAATGCACATATACAGGCAAACATTCAATGCCATAGACCCGTGTTTCCCAACCGCTGAGACGCGGCACACTAGTGTGCCGTGACGGACCTCCTGCTGCGCCGTGAGAAAAGCTCTCTGCCCCCCTTCCTTCCCCCCTCCTCCTGCCGAACTCCTGCTGCTTGAGGGGGGGAGGAGGAAGGGCCGGGCGACGGCAAAGAAAAAGAAGAAGGGGCCAGGTCGCCACCTCCTTCGTCCGTTTCCCCAGCCAGCCTCCAATCAGTCATGACTCTCGCGTGACTCTTGCCCCTCGCTCACTGAAGCTGCGTGGAGGAGGAGCCCCGCCCACTGAAGCCCGTCCACTGCTCATGCTCCTCTTCTGTGGGACAGCGGAAGCTGGGGGAAGGGAGCTCTGCCCCCTCCCCGCAGCTTCGGCACTCCCAGCAGCCGCTCCAGCCTTGAGGGGACAGAGCCAAGCCAGCATTGTGCTGGCTCTGCCACCGCTGGCTTGGCACTGCCCCCTCAAGGCTGGAGCAGCTGCTGGGAGAGCTGAAGCCGGGGGGAGGGCGCGGGGCATGGCGCTGCCCCCTTCCCCGGCTTCGGCACTCCCAGCAGCTGCTCCCAGCAGGCCACCATCCCCCAGCCGTTCTTTACTGTGCTAGAGTGTCATTTTGTGTCATTTTGGTTGGTGGTGTGCCCCCGGATTTTTTAAATGATAAAAGTGTGCCGTGGCTCAAAAAAGGTTGGGAAACACTGCCATAGACATACAACATATATAGACAGACAATGAGCTACACAATTGGTCGAGAGCTCACCCCGACCCGGGCAGGCCGCGAATTCATGACCGTCTGGTCAGTAGCAATCTTATGCAGCTGACTCCCAGCCAGCTGTGCCACATTCCCACCACATTTAATGGTCTTTGGAGACCCCTTGACACTCCCTCATGACCTCCTCCAGTGGTTCCAACCCTCAGGTTAAGAAGCACTGCCCTAAGCAATTCAGTCATCCCAAGATAGCTGAGGGAGATGGGAACTCTACACAACAGATTGCAAAAGACAACAATGGTATGCTTAGGGCAGTGTTTCCCAACCAGTGTGCCGTGGCACACTAGTGTGCCGTGAGTGATCATCAGGTGTGCTGTGGGAAATTGGAACCTTTAATATCCTTTCTTCCCTCTCCTGCCAAACACTTTTCTTCTCCACTCGGGCTCCCTTCTTCCCAGCCTCGCTCTGCTCGCTTTGCCTCATTTTACTCTGGGGCGAGTTTGCACAATAGCGCCCGCATGGGTCACGTCTTCCTCCCTCCCCTCTCCCCTCCTGAACATGCTCACGCTGCCCACTCGGATCAAAATGGCGGCAAATGCAGCAGTGTAGAAGAAAAAGAGTTCAATATGCTAAGTTTGGTTCAATTCCATTGTTGGAAGAGTTCAGGATGCTCTTTGATTGTGTGTTAACTATAAATCCCAGAAACTGTAACTCCCAAATGTCAAGGTCTATTTTCCCCAAATTCCATCTGTGTTCACATTTGGACATATTGAGTATTCATGCCAAGTTTGGTCCTGATCCAACATTGTTTCAATCCACAGTGCTCTCTGGATATACGGTAGGTGAACTACAACTCCAAAACTCAAGGTCAATGCCCACCAAACTCTTATAGCATTTTCTCTTGGTTATGGGAGTTCTGCTTGGGAAGTTTGTGTCTTTCTGCCATTCCTGCCAGGATATCTATGTTGTGTTCATCGAAACAGGCCCAGGTTTCACACTGAGTGTATAAATACATTTAAAAACATATTAACTATATGTATTACTGTGTTAGAGTGTCCTTTTGTGTCATTTTGGTTGGTGGTGTGCCCCAGGATTTTGGAAATGTAAAAAATGTGTCGCAGCTCAAAAAAGGTTGAAAAACACTGGCTTAGGGGATGCTACTTTTAAGCTCTCACTGCTAAACTTCATGTCTGGTTAATTGAAGTGTGGGGAACATGGACTATCCATTTTACTTTTGGGGATGATATCTTTCTCTAAATCTTCGACAGATTGCTTTTCATCCTGTTTTGTAATAGTTTGGAGATATGGATGGTGGTCTCTCCTTCTTTCTACAGCTGCGGAGTAGACAGGAAATCAACAGGTGCTGCATTCCCTGATAGGAAGAAGCAGTGAAATCCACATCTATTGATTTTTCAGCCTGTTAGTTCTGCACTCCGTTCCCTTGAACAGGCAGCGTAACATTATGCATGTCCTACAGACTGCATTATCTCAGGCAGAGTTACTCAGAGTGTGTGGTCCGTGGGAGCACCCTAGACAACGGCTGCCATAAGGGAGTTTCCATGCAAGAAACAAATTTAGCCAATGGGTATAAAACTACATTCTGATGTAGTTTGATGTGCAGATACATTCCATTCCATGCAAGAAACAAATGTAACGTTAATGGGTATAAAAATGGCACTGCTACAAAAATGATACTAGTGAGCATTGCATAGAATTATAGAATCCTAGAGTTGGGAGAAACCTGGTGGGCCATCCTGTCCAACCCCCTGCCAAGAAGCAGGAAAATCGCATTTATTTATTTATTTACTATACTTTTACCTATTCTCTTATATGGGTCTGAAACATGGGTCACCTATCGCCAACACCTACGACTCCTCTAACGCTTTCATCAGCGCTGTCTTCGCACAATCCTAAATATACACTGGACCGACTATGTGACAAATGTTGCTGTCCTTGAGCAAGCAGGGATCACCAGCGTTGAGGCCATGCTATGGAGAACACAGCTGCGCTGGCCAGGGCACATCTCTAGGATGGAGGACCACTGCCTCTCAAAGATACTACTCTATGGTGAACTCGCCACGGGTCAGCGCAAGAGAGGCACCCCAAAAAACAGATATAAGGACTCCCTGAAACAACATTTTAGGCTCGCCCAGATTGACCACCAACAATGGTCCACCCTGGCCTCACATCGGGAGGCATGGAGATGCACTATCCACAATGCTGCGGCCTCTTTCGAGAAGACACGCCAAACGGGTCTCGAAGAGAAACGACAACGCAGAAAGAACCGCAATTTGGAAACAACATCACCCAAGGAGACTTTCTGCTGTGCTTTCTGCAACCGAACTTGCCTATCTCAGATTGGCCTTTTTAGTCAGCAACGCGCTTGTAAAAGCATGGGATGGGTCCTTCCTAAGAATCTTTGTTCGCGAAGTAATGCCGAGAGAGATACTTTTATACCGCCCCTCTCAGCCCAAAGGCGACTCGAGGCGGTGTACAATGGCAAACGAATGCCCACAGATAAATACATAAAAATTAATAAAAACAGCCATATAAAAGCAAAAATTCACAGTTAAAATATAAAATACAAATCTCAGCGTCTCCTTATTAGAATCGGTTTCCGTTGCATCGCCATCGTTCCATAGGTCTCAATTCCATAATTACATTTCCTCTGCAAAAGCCTGTTCAAACAGCCAGGTCTTGACTTTCTTCCGGAATGTTAGGAGGGAGGGGGGCAATCTTATGTCCCTAGGGAGGGCGTTCCATAGCCGAGGGGCCACTGCTGAGAAGGCCCTGTCTCTCGTCTCTGCCTATCGGGTCTGCGAAGAAGGCGGGACCGAGAGCAGGGCCTCCCCATTCGATCTTAAGCACCTGGATGGTTCCTAGGGAGCTATGCATTCGGACAGATAAACTGGACCAGAACTGTTTAGGGCTTTAAAGGCTAAAGCCAGCACTTTGAATTGTGCCCGGTAGCAGACTGGCAGCCAGTGGAGCTGGCGCAACAGGGGTTGTACGCTCCCTGAGTGCCGCTCCTGTTATCACCCTAGCTGCTGTCCGTTGGACCAATTGAAGCGCCCCCCGACAGATGGCCACCCAACCTCAGCTTAAAAGCTTCCAACGAAGGAGCCTCCACCATACTCCAGGGCATGTCTCACTACATTGGATAGCTGAGGCATGGGCAAACTTCAGCCCTCCAGGTGTTTTGGACTTCAACTCCCTCAATCCCTAATAGCTATTAGGGATTGTGGGAGTTGAAGTCCAAAACACCTGGAGGGCTGAAGTTTGCCCATGCCTGAGATACCTTAAGAAGTCAAAAGGTGACATGGGTCACTTTTGTCCTCCTCCCAAGCCTCCTATGCTCCCTCAGAAACCTTACACCAGGGCATGAGCAAACTTCAGCCCTCAAAGTGTTTTGGACTTCAACTCCCACAATTCCTAGCAGCCAGTAGGCTGTTAGGAATTGTGGGAGTTGAAGTCCAAATACCCGGAGGGCCAAAGTTTGCCCATGTCTGAGATATCTTCAGAAGTACTGCTGTAATGCAGTGTTTTTCAACCTTTTTTGAGACGCGGCACGTTTTTTACAGTTACCAAATCCTGGGGCACACCACCAACCAAAATGACACAAAATCACACTCTAACACAGTCATACATATAGTTAATATGTTTTTAAATGTATTTTATACACTCAGTGTGAAACCTGGGCCTGTTTCGATAAACAAAACATATATATGACTTCCTCTCACATATTTATACATGGCTCATCATGTCTTCCCTCAGCCTTCTCTTCTTCAGGGTAAACATGCCCAGCTCTTCAAGCCACTCCTCATAGACCTTGTTATCCAGACCTTTGTGAAATTTCACCCTGAGTGAAACTTGCTTCTAGTTAACTATGGATGTCATGAAGCTGTTATAAACAGTTCCTTGGGGCGGGGGGGGGGGGACTCTAAAAAAATCCAGTAAAATAGTAAAAAAAAAATCCAAGCGGAGAGGCTCAATTTGTTTCTTGGAAACCTGTGAGGGGGCTGCTAGGAGGGGAGTGCCAATTTCCCACGGCACACCTGATGATCGCTCACGGCACACTGGTTGAGAAACACTGCTGTAATGTATCTCTGCATAAGACTATATTGTCCCATGGAAGGAGAGTTTGTCGTTCCGACTTATTGTCGTGTTCCTTCGTGTTGTTTCTGGCTTACGTCAAATCTATTTTGGGATGTTCTTAGCAAAAGTTTTCCAAGGGTTTTACCATTGCCTTCCTCTGAAACGGAAAATAAGGCTCGTACAGTAATTTCCATGACTGTGAAAGGATTCAAATCCTGTTCTCTCAGAACCCCCGTCTAATATTCTGACCAGGGCTTTATACTGACCTCCTCGTTCCTAAATACTTTGTATTCATTTTTTTATTTTAAAAAACCCCAAGATTTATAACAAATTACTAGATTGGGAAACAGAAACAGAAGTTGTTAAAAACTGCATGATAAACTGGGCAAAAAACGTGGGCCATCAGATAAAATTACAAGACTGGCAGCGAATTTGGAACAAAAAAACTCAAATACACATATGCAGCAAACCTAAAAGAAAATTGGCTTAAGATTTTTCATAGATGGTATTTGACACCAAAAAAACTTAACAAAACGTATAAAAACAAATCCAATCTATGCTGGAAGTGTAAAACGCAGGAGGGCAGTTTTTACCATATATGGTGGACCTGTGAAAAAGCCACCAAGTTTTGGCAAAATATCCAAAAGATAGCACTTTTTTAAAAAAAAACAGGTACCATTAAAAGCAGAACTCTTCCTTTTGGGGCTTACAGACAAATCGACTCAATGGAGTGAAAATGAGGATAGATTATTTATATATATAATTAATGCTCGAATGATATATGCTACATTTTGGAAACTGGAGAAGATACCAGATATGGATCTATGGCACAGCAAAATGTGGGAAATAAGGGATATGGATAAGCTAACCTTTCTCCTAAAACAAAGCAATGGAAAACCAATCAAATCAACGGACTGGTCGCCATTCGAGGACTATTTATCAACTTGCTAAACTAAAGTATTGGCTATGAAAATAGCATAACTCCGGCTATCACAGAAAGAAGGTTAGGGCAGAGGGAAAAAACCATAGTAGCTATATTAATCTATACTGTTAAGAGATGGATATTGTAGCACAGCAGTTCTCGTTTGTGCCTGGAGGGCAGGGAACGGGTCCCGGGGTGCCATTAGCATTAGGGCCTGCAGCAGCAGATGTGGATTCAGAGGATGAGCTAGATGACGGGGGGAAGCACAGGGCCCTTCGGATGGGCCTCAGTCGCCTACAGAGAGCTTGGCATGGGATGAGATGATGTTTGGGCCTAGCATAGATTCCGATCACCAGGTGGAGATGGGAAGCAGCGAAGGGAGTTATGAACACCCGGGGGGGAGGAATTCCCAAGAACTTGAAAGTGTAAACATGGACGAAGCCGAATGGGAAAGTGCAAGGGAGGAAAATTCTCAGGAAGATAGCGACACAGCTGCTGAGAGGCAAGGTCGCTCCTTCGATAGGAGACGAGACATTGAGTCTTCTCGGAGGGCTTGGTCTAGGGTCCTAGACCGACCGAGGTCCGTGAGCAGAGATTGGAGACGGAGAAGCCTAGAGCGTCGCGGACCTCGGCCGAAGGATTAAGTACAGGATCCGTGGGAACGCATCCTCAGTTCTCCGGCCACGTCGTACCTTTACCGGCGTGAAGCGGAGCTGGACCACAGCAGTGGTCATCTAGCCTTGCCTTGCTTTGCCTTGCCTTGTATCCTGATTCGCATTGGGTTGCGAAGCCTTGTTGTTCCTGATTCGCATTGAATTGCGAAGCCTTGTCTTGTTTTCCTGAGCCGCATGGAATTGCGGAGCCCTGCCAAGCTCCAAGCCTAGTTGCTACGTTACTTTGGACAATCTTGTTTTCAACCTTTTGGACAATTACTTCACATTGAACTATATCTTCTTTGGACTTGTTTTTATACTCAATAAAGTAGTTAGCCTTCAGTACGTCTCTGTGTGTGTGATTAAGGGGCCCGCAAGTCCGCGGACAGACAGTTGGCCGGAGAACTCCAAGAACCCCTTATCACACCACGGGACGCCGCTCGGGACGCCGCAAGAAGCGCTCCACGCCCGTGGTAGCCATGGCTAACCTGACTGATGCCCAAGTGCAAGAGCTGCAGCAGGAGTTGGGAGAACTACGTACCCAGGCCGGACGGCACCCGGGGGTGAGCCCGCCGGCCCGCTTCAATGGCAATCCAGTTCAGGTGGAGGTCTTTGTTTGCCAAGTGGAGTTATACTTGGAGCAGCGCCCCAACGAGTTTGCCACTGATCGAGCCAAGGTGGTGTTTGTTTTCAACCTGATGGAAGGGACTGCCGCAACGTGGGCCACCGCGTTGATCCGGGCCCAGTCTCCCCATACCAACACGCTGCAGGCTTTCCTAGCCGCGATCCGGGCGACCTGGGGATCCCCCGTGAATCAAGAGCTGGCGGAGAGGGATTTGGCCCGGCTGAAAGTCCGTGATTGTGACAGATATTAAGATAATATCTGATTTTTCTAAGGATTGTTTAATAGAGGAAAAATGAAATGTTCTTGACTCTGTTTACAAAACTGGAAGCTTATTTTATTGTTTAAGTGTGTTTTTGTTTTTCTTGCTGTTTGTTTTGTCCCCCCCACCCCACCCCACCCCACTGTTTCTGTTTGTATAACACTGCATATTTGAAAATTTCACAATAAAAATGTTATATATATATATATATTTAAAAACCCCAAGATTAGACACAATCAGACACAGTTAGGATTTCTATTTCCTCACAATTGGCACATGGGATGTGAAAGAATCCACCTCAGTCCTTGCATCTCCAGTTTTCCCTTTCACAACTTACCCCCAAAATCTGGTGTAACTAGCTTATTATTTTTAGAGAAAGGCACCTGAGCTGCCTCCGTGACTAAAGATAGAGAGCCCTGGCAATGGGACAGGCATGATTAGTGAGCAAAAGTTGGTGTCAGGGAGAGGGAATTATGGAGGTATGTAAAAGACGCACAGTTGTTATTTCCTTTGGCAAAGGTTCCTGCTTTCGAGAGCCCCTCCTTTTGGGTCCTTAAACTGGGCATTAGCAGTATTCACGTAAACATTCAGCTCTGCTGTGTATTGTATTGTCAAAGGCTTTCATGGCCGGAAACACTGCGTTGTTGTAGGTTTTTTCGGGCTATATGGCCATGTTCTAGAGGCATTCTCTCCTGACGTTTCACCTGCATCTATGGCAAGCATCCTCAGAGGCTGGGAGGTTTGAACCTCTGAGGATGCTTGCCATAGATGCAGGCGAAACATCAGGAAAGAATGCCTCTAGAACAGGGGTGCCCCCACTTTTTCATCATGCGAGCTACTTTTTAAAAAACCAACTCAAAAAGATCGACCTACCTTGCGCGCGGCCCACTTTCCACATGCGCGCACTTTCCGTGCGCGCACCTTGCCCACGCGCCACTCCTCCCACACGCCACTTCTCCCGCAGGGCATTGCGGGAACGAGGGAACGTGAGGCAGGGCCTCCAGAGGCCCCGCCTCACGCTCCCTTGTTCCCACAATGCCCCATGGAAGGAGCGCCGCGCGCCCTGGTGCCCCACACGAGGGCAGAAGTGCCCCATCCGGCTGCGATCGACCTCCTTTAGCCCCGCGATCGACTGGTCGATTGCGATTGACCTTGTGGGAAGCCCTGCTCTAGAACATGGCCATATAGCCCAAAAAACCTACAACAAGGCACTGCTGTGTATTGTTTGGCATAGTCAACACCTTCTTGGCTTTTATTCGTGAAGAAAGATTCAGGAAGGACTCATCCCATGCTTTCTACAAGTGTGTTGATGATTCGGAGGTTGGATGTGTCCTTCGAACCTGTGCAATGGATTTTTCTGGTGGAGCACAGCGTGCACAGAACTGGCTTCACCCTTTAAACCAAAGGTTTGTCTGCCAGGGCCTAGCAAGCTTAGGATGGTGGCAGCGAGGTCCTCAGGTCGTAGGTTTGGTTTGAGTTTCCTTCTCTAGATGGTTGACCTTACAGGGTTAGACGAGTACCATCTGCCCGGGTTTGAAATTAGAGTTTTCCTTCTCTTAGGATGGTTGCCAAAAGGCTAGAGAGCCCATTGACGCTCTTTGTCAGACCCTTCGGTTGTGACCTGTCTGGCATGGGAGGCCCTACTCATGGCTATTATGCCACCGCCAGCATAGCTCACAACTTCATTAGGGTGTGCAAGCCTCTCCCCCACTGCAAGGGGGCGCCAACGGAGAGGAGTCACCACCATCCTCCTCCTAATTCAGCATTTCTCAACCTGGGGGTCGGGACCCCTGGGGGCATCATCAGGGTGTCAGAGGGGTCACCAAAGACTACCAGAAAACACAGTATTTTCCGTTGATTGTGGGGGTTCTGTGTGGGAAGTTTGGCCCAATTGTATCATTGGTGGGGTTCAGAATGCTCTTTGATTGTAGATGAACTATAAATCCCAGTAACTACAACTCCCAAATGTCAAGGTCTATTTCCCCCAAACTCCACCAGTGTTCACATTTGGGCATATCCGTGCCAAGTTTGATGTCCATCTGTGCCAAATTTGGTCCAGATCCATCATTGGGAGTTTGTATGCCAAGTTTGGTTCATTTCCATAGTTGGTGGAGGTCAGAATGCTCTTTGATTGTAGATGAACTATAAATCCCAGCAACTACAACTCCCAAATGACAAAATTAATCCCCCCCCCCCCCCAAGCCCACCAGTATTCAAATTTGGGCATATCAGGTATTTGTGCCAAATGTGGTCCAGTTAATGAAAATACATCCTGCACATTATGATTCATAACAGTAGCAAAATTACAGTTGTGAAGTAGCAACGACAATAATGTTATGGTTGGAAGTCACCACAACATGAGGAACTGCATTAAGGGGTTGCTGCATTAGGAAGGTTGAGAAACACTGTCCTAATTGAAGGAGTGATGGCTGAGCCAGTGCTGGTCTCTGCCAATTTTCCAGGAACGAAAGAATTCAACCCAGTGGGCACAAATGTCATACCATTCCCTGGCACGTTGGGAACGAAATAACTGCCCGTCTTCCACATCAGCTTGAGATTGAGAACATATGCCTTTACATACCATTATTCCCATCATCCCTTCTCTGTATCCTCACCCATGTATGGAGAGAGTAGAAAACCACATCCCCGAAGCTTTTTGGTGTGAAAGAGATCCATATTAGGCATGTTCTTGTGAGCAATTTCATACTTTTTGATTTGCTTTCGTTCTTCCTTTCCACTCTATTCATAGCTAGGAGGTTTTAAAATACCTCCCCAAATGTAAGTGTATGTTTTTATGTGCATTCGAGGCTATTGTACATGTTTGTGAATATGACTCTTATGGGTGTCTGATATTTCCGTTTGTGTAATCCTCAGTCAAACAATGAGATAGTTTGTAAAATGTGAACATCAGCTTGTGAACATCATTCTCTCCATTCTCCCTCACAAGGTGGATGGGAAAACAAAGTGGGGAAGAGGGAGGGCTATTAGAAAGACGGGTAAGTTTAGCTTAGAGAAGAGAAGGTGGCAATTAGCCACCTTGATGAGAATTGAATGGCCTTGCAGATTCAAAGACTGGCCGATTGCTGCCTGGGGGGAAATCAAAAGAGCTGCAAGACCAAGAACAAGCCACAAGAGTAAAGAAAAGGTCCACCCAGAGGAAAAGTCTTCTTGCCATACATCAAGGGAACCACTCACCACATAGGGAAGCTGATGGCAAATGCATTTTAACCTAAACAAGTGTAAAGTCATGCACATCGGGGCAAAGAACCCCAACTACACCTACCAATTGATGGGGTCAAAGCTTTCCGAGACAAACCAGGAAAGGGATCTTGGGGTTTTGGTGGACAGCTCAATGAAGATGTCAACCCAGTGTGCAGCAGCAGTAAAAAAAAGCAAATTGTATGCTTGGCATGATCAGGAAGGGAATCGAAAATAGGTGGGCAAATGTTGTATTGCCTCTCTACAAATCTATGGTGAGGCCACATCTGGAGTACTGTGTACAATTCTGGTCACCGCACCTCAAGAAGGATATAACGGAACTGGAAAAGGTACAGAAAAGGGCAACAAGAATGACCCAAGGGATGGAGCAGCTCCCTTACGAAATCAGGTTGCAACGCCTTGGTCTTTTCAGCCTTGAAAGACGGCGTTTAAGAGGTGACTTGATCGAAGTGTATAAAATCATGCATGGGATAGAAAAGGTGAATAAAGAAAAATTATTTTCTCTGTCACACAACACTAGGACTAGGGGGCACTCCTGAAGCTCCAAGGTAGGAAAGTTAGGACTAATAAAGGGAAATATTTCTTCACCCAGAGGGTCATTGGGTTATGGAACTCACTTCCAGAGGAGGTTGTGACAGCGGTCAGCCTGGACAGCTTCAAGGCAGGATTAGACAGATTCATGGATACCAAGGGAATCAGTAGCTACTGAAATGGACATCCAAGTGCCACCTCTGTGTTGATGGAGGCAGGCAGGATTTTCCCCGGGTACTGGTTGTGGGGGGTCGGGAGCAGGTGAGGTTTTTGACCTCCTTTCTGCTAGAGATCCCTGTGTACAACTAGTGGGCCACTGTGTGACACAGAATGCTGGACTAGATGGGCTGAGGCCCGATTCAGCATGGCTCTTCTTATGTTCTTATGAGGAAACACAACTTGCAAATTATCTACAGACTCACTAAGAAAATCCAACAAATGCTGCGTTCAGCAAAGGACAAGAGGGATCCTCTCACCTCTGCAGGAGTCTATCATATACTACGGTATGTAGCTGTGGACAAGTCTCCAAAGGGACCACCAAACGCAGCATTGCCCAGACACGAATCAAGGAACATGAAAGGCACTGCAGACTACGTCAACCAGAGAAGTCAGCCATAGCAGAGCACCTGATGAACCAACCTGGACACAGCATATTATGTGACAACACAGAAGTGCTGGATCACTCTCACAACCACCGTGTCAGACTACACAGAGAAGTGATTGAAATCCACAAGCATGTGGACAATTTCAACAGAAAGGAGGGAACCAAGGACATGAACAAAATCTGGCTACCAGTATTGAAAAAACTCTAAAATCAGGACAGTAAATATAGAGGTACACACAAAAAACATGGAAATTACAGACGAGAATCAATCCGAGCCAGTTAATATCTCCCAACAAAGGATCCCCAAAGCAGCAACCAGCCAGGCTTTGAAGCTGCAAGGCCATTCAGTACTAATCAAGGTGGCCATTTGCAACATTTGCACTTGCCTCAATTAGACAAGAGTTCTTTCTCCCACCTGGACATTTCACAGATATATAAACCTCACTTGCCTAGTTGCCAACAGACCTCACAACCTCTGAGGATGCCTGCCATAGATATGAGCGAAATGTCAGGAGAGAATGCTTCTAGAACAGGCCTGGGCAAACTTCGGCCCTCCAGGCGTTTTGGACTCCAACTCCCACAATTCCTAACAGCCTACTGGCTGTTAGGAATTGTGGGAGTTGTAGTCCAAAACACCTGGAGGGCCGAAGTTTGCCCAGGCATGTTCTAGAACATGGCTATACAGCCCAGAAAACTCACAGCAACCCAGTGATTCCGGCCATGAAAGCCTTCGAGGACACATTTGAAAGGATGTCACATTGAGGAGAGAGAAAGCATGTTTTTTTTGTCGCTCTGGAGACTAGGACACAGAATGTAGGGTTCAAATTACAGGAAAGAGATCCCACCTAAACATTAGGAAGAACATCTTGGAGGTAGTATCTGTTTTGCAATGGGATATGCCGCCTCCTTGGTGTGTGATGGAGTCTCCTACTCTCTCTAGAGCAGTGGTTCTCAACCGTCTCAATGCTGCGACCCCTTAATCCAGTTCTTCATGTTATGGTGACCCCCAACAATAAAATTGTTTTTGTTGCTACTTCATAACTGTAATTTTACTACAGTTATGAACTGTAATGTAAATATACGATATGCTGGATGTATTTTCATTCACTGGACTAAATTTGGCACGAATACCCAATATGCCCAAATTTGAATGCTGGTAGAGTTGGGGGTTGTTTTTGTCATTTGGGAGTCGTAGTTGCTGGGATTTATAGTTCACCTACAATTAAAGAGCATTCTGAACTCCACCAATGGTGGAATTGAACCAAACTTGGCACATAGAACTCCCATGACCAACAGAAAATACTGGGTTTGGTGAGCACTGACCTTGAGTTTTGGAGTTGTAGTTCACTTACATCCAGAGAGCACTGATGGATCTAGACCAAACTTGGCACACATACTCAATATGCCCAAATGTAAATACTAGTGGAGTTTAGGGGGAAATAGACCTTGGCATTTGGAAGTTGTAGTTGCTGAGATTTATAGTTCTCCTACAATCAAAGTACCTCTTGAACCCCATCAATGATAGAATTGCCAAACTTCCCACACAGAACCCCCCATGACTAACAGAAAATACTGTGTTTTCTCATGGTCTTTGGCGACCCCTTTGACACCCCTTCGTGACCCCCCTAGGGGTCCCGACCCCCAGGTTGAGAAACACTGCTCTAGAGGTCTTTAAGCAGAGACTGGATGACCATCTATTGTATTTTCCTGTCTGGCAGGGGGTTGGACTAGATGGCCTTTGTGAGCTCTTCCAACTCTATGATCCAGTGATTTCCACTGCTTTGGGCTCAATGGAGAACTGGTAAATGCGAAAAAGTCACCCGTTGACACCATCTCCATCCTCCTTCATTTTGGGAATTGGGTTCTCTCCGCACCCCTTTCTCCTTGTTTCCTACAGGATTGGAGTGTGCCTTGTGTGTTTGCTTTGAACCCCAACCAGGCTCAGTCCCACCCCACCAGCTGGAGCCTTTGTCCCTGGCTCCTTTTGAAGCTCTGACTCCAGGGGATTTGAGGCTCAGGGAGGGCTGGCGCGGTGCCTGGGAGCAGTCGGTAATGCAAAAAGAGTGATATGTGCGTGTGTTTGCGAGAGAAGGGGGAGACAACACAGGAAGGGTCCCGCCACACCTGTTCCAGCTCCAGTCTCGTCTGCAATCCTACACAGGCGAGGGGAAAGTGCAAGCCTAGAAAGGAATGGTCCTTGGGTGTTTCCTTCCACAGATACATAGGAGTGAAGGACAGGAGTGGGAAGGTGTTGATGTTCAGGGAAGGAAGTCCCGGGCATCCAAAGGGACCCAGGCCTTTCTTTCCTGAGCTCTGTGGCCGAGGGATGAGGAGGGTGCCCGCCTGGCACTGCGGTGCCCTTTTGGCCTCCTGTCCTCATATCCAGAGGCTCCCAAATGGACGTGTTCTCTCAAACTCAGCCCCCACGTCCCTGGCACAAGGCCAGCCTGGCCGAACAACAGAGCCTATTCCCCGCCAGGGTTATTTCTGGCAAGGCTGCAGCTTCCGCTCCCAGGCCCCACCATGGAGGAGAGGGGAGACGGGGCAGAGGAGGCGAGCTGAGACATTTCTCCCCGCAGGCCCACCCGTCTGTGAGCAACCCCAGCAGGTGGAAGCAGTGGGGGGAGAAGGGAGGGGTGGCGGGGAGGGCGGAGGGGAAAGAAACCCAGCTTTGAGGCAAAGAAGCCTACTGTCGTTCAGTGCCGGTGCATTTATTCTCTCTCTGTGTCAGATTGGGGTCACTGAGCTGGCACCTCGGAGGCCCTAAAGGTCAGATTTGGACAGGAGAAAAAAATAATTATGCTATTTATTTATCATATACAGAGGCTCCCAAACCAAGGAGCAAACCAAGGGTACAGTCATCCTTTCCTTGGCTTTTCTTCGCGAACGAAGATTCAGGAAGGACTCATCCCACGCTTTCTACAAGCGCGTTGATGCTCTTTCAGAGGTTGGACGTGTCCTTCGAGCCTATGCAATGGACCTTTCTGGTGCAGCGCAGCGTGCACAGAACTGGCCTCGCTCTTTAAACCGAAGGTTTGTCAGCCGGGGCCTAGCAAGCTTAGGACAGTGGCAGCGAGGTCCTCAGGTCGTAGGTTTGGTTTGAGTTTCCTTTTCTAGATGGTTGACCTTACAGGGTTAGACCAGCACCATCTACCCGGCTTTGAAATCAGTTTTCCTTCTCCTAGGATGGTTTCCAAAAGGCTAGAGAGCCCATCCTGCCCTTTGACGCTCTTTGTCAGACCCTTCGGTTGTGACCTGTCTGGCATGGGAGGCCCTACCAGTGGCTATTATGCCACCGCCAGCATAGCTCACAACTTCATTAGGGTACACAAGCCTCTCCCCCACAACTAGGGGGCGCCAACGGAGAGGTACAGTCATAATGTATTTTTAAAAACACAAAGTTTAAAATCTGGGCATTATATTTTTATGCCCTTTCACCAGTAGCCGGCCACTTAAAGTGCCTCTTTTGTTGTTGTTTATTCATTCAGTCACTTCTGACTCTTTGTTGACCTCATGGACCATCTCACGCCAGAGCTCCCTGTCGGCCGTGGCCACCCCCAGCTCCTCCAAAGTCAAGCCAGTCACTTCAAGGATACCATCCATCCGTCTTGCCCTTGGTCGGCCCGTCTTCCTTTTTCTTTCCTTTCCCCCCAGCATCATTGTCTTCTCCAAGCTTTCCTGTCTTCTCATGATGTGGCTAAAGTACTTCATCTTTGCCTCTATTATTTATTTATTTATTTATTTATTTATTATTTGAGCTTATCAACCGCCGACTCCCGAGGGCTCGGCGGCTCACAAAGCCAATGGCACAGCGCCATGGTTAAAACATAGAAAACATTTAAAAACACAGTTAAAACAATGCAGAGCAATTAAAACAATAGAGCAGCAACACAGATAACAGCCGGATGAAAATCCACATGGGCCTACTCACCAAGGCCTGCCTAAACAAGTAAGTTTTGCAGGCCCGTCTGAACGGAGTAGGTCCCTCAGGGCTCTAACTCCAGCCGGAAGGGCGTTCCCATAGCGGAGGGGCTATCACGGAGAACGCCCTCCGGCGGGTGGATGTTAAGTGGGCCAACCTTACAGATGGAACTGCTAGGAGATTGGCCTCTTCAGACCGCAGTGATCTTGTTGGGGAATATGGGGTAAGACGGTCCCTCAGGTACGCTGGCCCCAGGCCGTGAATGGCCTTGAAGGTAGAACCAGCACTTTGAAGGCGACCCGGTGCTCAATAGGCAGCCAGTGCAGATCCTGCAAGATTGGTGTTATACGGCAACCTGCTGGGGCCCCAGACAGGAGCCGGGCGGCAGTGTTCTGCACCAGCTTGAGCTTCGGATCGGCGACATAGGCAGGCCAACGTAAAGCGCGTTACAGTAATCTAGCCTCGAGATGACCGTAGCTTGGATCACCGTGGCTAGATCCCTCCGGGAGAGGTAGGGGCGAGCCTCCTTGCCTGGCAGAGGTGGAAAAAGCGGCCTTGCTAGCCATGGAGACCTGGGCCTCCATGGTCAGCTGGGGGTCCAGATGGACACCCAGGCTCTTCACTGACGGCGCTGGGTGCAGCGCCGCACACCGTCCAGGTCGGAAGCCGGCCACCCCCCTCGCCCGGGCGACCCAGCCACAAGATCTCCATCTTCGCCGGATTCACCCTCAACCTACTGGCTCGCAGCCATCCAGGAACGGCTTCGAGGCAATGTTGGAAATTATCGGGACGGACTCCGGCCTGCCCTCCATCCTCAGAATGAGCTGGGTGTCATCAGCGTACTGGTGGCAGACCAGCCCATAACTCCGCACCAGCTGTGCAAGCGGCTGCATGTAGATGTTAAATAACAGAGGGGAGAGAATGGCCCCTGAGGGACTCCACACACTAATGAGGAGCCCTCGGAGACCACCCGCCCCTCCTCACACGCTGAGACCGCTGGCGGAGGAAGGAGGTCAGCCATTTAAGGACCGTCCCCCTCACTCCAGCCATGGCCAGGCGGTGGATCAAGAGATTGTGGTCGACCGTGTCAAACGCTGCCGTGAGGTCCAATAACACGAGCAGCGCAGACCCGCCGTGGTCGAGCTGGCAGCGGAGTTGGTCTGTGATGGAGACCAGGACCGTCTCCGTCCCATGCCCCGAACGGAAGCCGGACTGGAAGGGGTCTAACCATGTTGTGTCATCTAAGAAGGACTGCAGCTGCTCCATTACTGCCCTCTCAACCACCTTGCCCAGGTACGAAAGGTTCGACACTGGGCGGTAGTTGGAGGGAACCGCAGGGTCCAATGATGGTTTCTTCAGCAATGGAGCCACCACCGCCTCTTTTAAGCACTCTGGAAAGACTCCTTGCTCAAGGGAGCTGTTAATGATATTCAACAGAGGCCCACGTAACCCCTCCAGGCAAGATCTAACAAGCCAGGAGGGGCACGGGTCGAGGGAGCAGGTGGTGGGGCGGGCTGCAGTCACTATCTTATCAACAGCATCTGCGTCCAGTGGCCGAAACCGTTCGAGGGTGGGCCCGGCGGAGGGCCACGGGGTCTCTAGCTCTCTTCCCTCCAGTGAGCATTGTGCATATGGCAGGGCCCAAGCTGCATTGTAATAGGTGGTCTGTGGTTTGCTCTTCTCCACACGCGCATGTTGTGGACTCCACTGTGTTGCCCCATTTCTTAAGGTTGGCTCTGCATCTCGTGGTGCCAGAGCGCAGTCTGTTCAGCACCTTCCAAGTTGACCAGCCTTCTGTGTGCCCAAGGGGGAGTCTCTCATTCGGTCTCAGCCACTGATTGAGATGCTGGGTTTTAGCCTGTCACTTTTGGACTCTTGCTTACTGAGGTGTTCCTGCGAGTATCTTTGTAGATCTAAGAAAAATATTTCTTGATTTAAGACATTGAGACGTGAGAGAAGCCTCCCCCACAGTATTGCAACATATCCAGGCGTCCCCTGGGCAATGTCTTTGTAGACAACTGATTTGGACACAATATTCCAGTTGGTTGATGGTATCGAAAGCCTCTGAGATGTCCAAGAGAACCAACAAGGAGACACTCCCCCTGCCTAGTTCTCTGCAGAGGTTATCCATCAAGAGGATGACTTTCCATCCTGTGCTTTAAAATCTCTAGACAAGGAAATTCCATTATAGTTTGAGGCAGCATATACTATTGCCAAACAGGAAGATCTTCCTTTCTCAGTGTGGCATCCTTTCAAGTATTTAAACATGTTTGTGCGCTGATGATGCACGGTCAGGCTAGCCAGCCACCGGGACTCCAAAAGGCCTTTGAGCAGCGTCCACAGCAGCAGATGTTGGCCCTCTGCGCTGCATCCAAGTCACACTCTCTTGGCCTCAAAAGAAAACAAAAGGAACCTCCCCCTGAACAAAGACTCCCTCTTGAAAGGTCGCCATAGGGTTGGACGGGGGGGACGACACTCAGAGTGGCTTACAAGGCAGCAATTAGATGCCGGAAAACAAAATATAATATAAAACCATTAATACAAATAGAGTTAAACACAGTAACAATTAAACAAGCTATCAACAATCAAGCTAAAATAAATCTAATCTACCAGTCAATAAACGATAAGCCATGTTCTCAAATCCATCACCATCAGTCCAATTCCAGGTAAAGTGCTGCATTGAGTTACTGTGCGAAGGCCTGGTTCCATAACCAAGATTTTACCTTCTTTCTAAATGCCAGGAGGGATGGGGTTGATCGAATGTTGCTTGGAAGCGCATTCCACAGAGCAGGACCTCCCTGGATGACCTTAGATGACGAGGTGGGACGTAGAGGCAGATGCATTCGGACAAGTAAGCTGGGCCAGAAACGTATAGAGCTTTATAAATCAAAACCAGCACTTTGAATTGGGCTCAGAACTGGGCAGGCAGCCAGTGGAGCTGACACAACAAGGGGGTGGTATGCTCCCTGTATGTAGCTCCTATTAGTAATCTAGCTGCTGCCCATTTGGCTAATTTAAGTTTCCGAGCCATCTTCAAAGGCAGCCCCACTTAGAGTGCGTTGCAGTAATCTATTTGGGATATGACCAGAGCGTGGACCACCGTGGCCAAGTCAGACTTCCCAAGGTACGGGCGCAGCTGGCGCACGAGTCTTAACTGTGCAAAAGCTCCCCTGGCCACCGCTGAGCGATGAATCCAGGATCACTTCCAAGCTGCGAACCTGCGTCTTCAGGGGAAGTGCAACCCTGTCCAGCACAGGCTGTAATCCTATGCCCTGTTCAGCCTTTCAACTGACCAGGAGGACCTCTGTCTTGTCTGGATTCAATTTCAATTTGCTAGTCCTCATCCAGTCCGACACAGCAGCCAAGCAACGGTTCAAAGTCTGGACAGCCTCCTTGGTGACAGGTGGGAAGGAGTGACAGATCTGGACATCATCTGCGTGCAGATAACACCTTACTCCAAAACTCCAAATGATCTCTCCCAGCGGTTTCATGTAGATGTTAAATAACATCGGGGACAGAACTGAACCCTGAGGAACTCCACAAGACAACGGTTGTGGAGATGAACAGGTGTCACCCAGTAACACCTTCTGAGACCGAATCTCCAGGAAGGATTGGAGCCACTGCAGAGCAGTACCCCCAAGCCCCATTTCTGCGAGGTGCCCCAGAAGGATACCGTGGTCGACGGTATCGAAAGCCACTGAGAAGTCCAGCAGAACGAACAGGGACACACTCCCCCTGTGGAGCTCCCGGCGAAGATCATCTACCAAGGCGACCAAGGCTGTCTCAGTACCGTGTCCTGGGCTAAAACCAGACTGTTCTGGATCAAGATAATCAGTGTCTACCAGGAACCCCTGGAGTTGCAAGGCCACCATACATTCCATGACTTTGCCCAAATAGGGAAGATTGGAAACTGGCCGATAGTTGACGAATTGAGTGGGGTCCAGTGATGGTTTTTTCAACAGCGGTTTTATCAGGCCCGGATCAACACCTTTTTGCGCCCTAGGCCACAGTTTGGAATTACGCCACTCCCCCGCCTCATGCCGCCACATTAGAGAGGCCTATCCCCATTTCCCCCGGCTCCCCTCTGCCCTTCCTCCTCTTCTCCCCAACATCCATCCACTCACCGCTGAGGCTCCTCCCCGTGCCGGGAACAACCGGAGGGGAGGGGGGCCCTTCCACACCACGCCCGCGCACCTGCCGCCCGGCGATCCGAAAAACTACTGAGAGGTTGGTGCCGCCGCCGCATCCCAGTAGCCCCCGCGGCCTCAATGGCAGCTCTACGGCCTTGCGCTGGGTGTGTGGAGGGCAGCGGCTTCAGAGAGGCCTTCCTCCGCCTCAGGAGCCAATCGCAACCAGCATGGGCTGAAGGAAGAGGTCTCTTCAGCCCATGCTGGTCGTGATGCTCCTCCTCTTCCTCCTTATGAGGCAGCAGCAGCATGAGGAGGAAGAGGAGGAGCATCGTGACCATCATGCTGGTCGCGATTGGCTCCTGAGGTGGAGGAAGGCCCCAACTCTCTGCAGCCGCTGCCCTCCGCGCCAGCGCGAGGCCGCAGAGCCGCCTTCGAGGCCGCGGGGGCTGCTGGGATGCGGCGGTGGCGCCAGCCTCTCAGCCGCGGGGCATGCTCCTCCTCATGCTGCTGCTGCTGCCTCATGTGGAGCCCTGGTCACGTGGTGCTCCCTCTGCCGGGTCACGTGGGGGCTCCCGGCTGTATTGTCTGCAGGGCGCCGAGGAGGGTGCCCCCCCTTCCTCCCTCCCTCCTGCCTTCCTTCCTTTTGGGTACCAGGCGACAGGAGCCAATTGTGGCACGATTTTTAAAATTATTTTATAACATTTTTATTTATTTATTTTATTTTGGGCCGTGATCTGCGCCCCCCTCGGCTCGTGCCCCTAGGCCATGGCCTCGTTGGCCCTATGGGTAATCCAGGCCTGAGTTTTACAACGGCTTGTTTTAAGCTGGCTGGAATCTTGCCTTCCTGCAAGGAAGGTGGTGGATGTACTCTACTCTTTTCCCCCAATACAGAATGCCTTTTCTATCTGCCGTGTGGAGTGAGCTACTTCCCTAGGAAGCGAGCCTGTGCTTCGGAAAGAGAGCGACAGAAGTCTCAGAGGAGAACAAATAAGCCTTGACTAAAGTATTATTTTGAAAAGTGGCTTGCAAATCTGAGTAATGAAAGTTAAGACCCAGCTGAAGCACAAAAGTAAAATCTTTGAACCAACGAAATCCCAATTATTCACCCAGCCCCAATGGCTGCGAATCCCAGTGGTATCTAAATGTGCTAATTTTCACAGATGTGTCCGTTTTATTTGTTCATTCCCCGTCCCCCTGGAATTTGGATTTCTGTGTGGGCAAAAGGGTGAGGCGGAGGACAAGCAAACAGTTGATCTAGTGGTAGGTGGCGATGAAGTGAGCAAGTGTGGGATTGTGTGAGTAAAGGAACTTGACTGAAGGCCAAGTGGAAAGAACAAGGCCCTGGAATGCCAAAGGGTAGGATGTGTGTTTTCCACTGGCTGCCTGCGTATTGTCAGGAGAGAAAAGAAAAGAAGGGGAATGAAAACAGGAGATCCGATGGAAAGAGCCCTATATTGTTTGTGCAGGAAAACCTTTTATTGTCCCCAAATCAAATGGGATAATTCAAATACACTTCTACTACTGTTTCCTCAGGAATGTGACGCCAGGGGAAAAATCTAAACAAGGTATTAATAAGAGTCATATTTTGTTTAATTTGGGTACTATCCAGCCAAACTGAACACGTGTACATTCCTATGGTTTTAGTGGTAAAGTTCTGCATGGTTATCAAGGAATAAATCTCGCTGTCACTGGAGGTTACTGTTAAATAAATAAGCTACAGGACTAGCTTCTAAAACTCTTTAACTAAAATGAGTGGAATTTTGAAAATATTTAGCTGAGATTGCTATTCGTCTCGATTTCTCACAGTCTCTTAAGTACTGGTGATCTGCTATGGTATTCACTGGCACTATTTTAATTTCTTTAAAAATATTTTGAGGCTCTGTCAACCTCACTCTACACCTTAGTATGGTCTTCTTCCATGTTTCTGGGAGAATTATTATTTTATTATTATTATTTTAGGATTTATTAATCGCCCATCCCAGATGGCTCTGGGCGATTTACAGTAGAAACACAGTTAAATGCCTGAAACATCTAAACATCTAAAAGTATCGAACATCTAAAAACATCTAAAAACAATTAACTATCTAACCAGTTTTTAAGCCGAATGCCCTCTCAAACAGCCACGTTTTACAAGCCATACGAAAGTCTTTTAGATCACGGGTGGCTCTGATGTAAGGAGGGAGGGCATTCCAGTGTGATGGGGCGATCACCAAAAAAGCTCTACGTCGGGTTGATGTCAGATGGGCATCCTTGTCCCCTTCCATTCCACTCGTTGCCAGTGGTTCCGGAGGAAGGAGTCCACCCAACAGGGGCGGTCTAAGGTAATTTGAAATGGTAGGCGAACATTATTTTGGGGCCCCCCAAAAAACATTATTTTGCCCCCATGTAAAACAAATACTGTATACAATTATAATATCACAATACCATTAGTAGTATTATATTGTATCAATGTATATACAATATATTATACCATACTCATACTATATTATATCATAATTATACTACATTACAATATAATTATATTAGAATATATTGACATTATAATACAATATAACATTCTATTATATTATTATAATATAATAATAAACAAAATTATTTATTTCAATAAAATTATTATCTACTAAATATTTTCATGACTCCTATAAAACTCAAATAACCGAAAATAAAATAAAATAAAATATTATATATTACTATTTTGTACAATACCACTATACTGCAATATTGTTTGTAATATTACATGTAATATAAAATATATCATTATTCTATTGTTATATTGTATTATTATATTGTATGACAATATTAAGCAGAACTGTATAATAATCAACAAGAAATGCAATATAAATGCATCAAAATCAGAATATATTACCTACCACCCGTCTCATAATTCATAGGAGTCTCCCATAAGTCCAAAATTAGGATCCCAATGCAAATGTAAATAGAAAAACAGCCAAAATGTTCAAATGAGGTCGAATACAGGCAGCGCGGCCTGGGCAAACTTGGGCCCTCCTTCCTTCTCAGTGTTTTGGCCTCCAACTCCCACAACTCCTCATAGCCTCAGGCCCCTCAGGTCTGGACAGAAATAGAGCCGAAGAAAGGAAGGAGGGAGAGAAGAGGTCACAGAGGAGGAGGAAAGCCCTTGATTCATTCCTTCACTTACACTTCCTTCACTGAGTCTTTTCTCCTTCCTGGCGCGGCGGAGACAAAAGGAGAGGGGAAGCACTCCTTACCTGCCCAATAGGGAGTGCTTTGCTTACAGGCTTCTGCGCAAGGGAGCTACTGGGCATGCGCGGAGGTTTTCGCGGATGTGCAGTTACTCCTGCGCTCAACTTCAGCTCTGGAGCAACTGCGCCTGCGCGAAAACCTCCGCGCATGCCCAGAAGCGGCATCGGAGCACACAAGGCCGGGGCCCAAAAGCAGGCCGCTGCGGCGCTGTCTGAGGAACATCAGCAGGGCCAGGATGGCGGCCCATGCGGCCAGGAGGGCGCCCCCTTCCCAGATGGCGCCCTAGGCGGCCGCCTACTTGGCCTACCTTGTAGGACCGCCCCTGCCACCCAATTAAGGGCAGACCCTTGGACCCCCGAAGTGGTGAGGAGGTGGATCAAAAGGTCGTAATCAACCATGTCAAAGGCAGCTGTAAGATCTAACAATACAAGCAATGCCGATCCGCCTCGGTCAAGCTGGCATCGGAGTGGATCCGAGATGGCAACCAGCACAGACTCGGTATTTTGGACTTCAGTTCCCGGAATCCCTGGACATTGGTCATGGCAGCCGAGGCTTCTGGGAACGGAAGTCCAGAATACCTTGAGGACTAGACTTTGGGAACTGGAGATCCTGCATTGAGCAGGGGGTTGGCCCAAGAGACCCATTCCTTCAAACTCTATGAGTCTATAACTGCCCCTGCTAAATGGGGACAATAGAAAAGTAGGCCGTTACATCTATAAAACAGCTTCCCTCCTTCATGGTAGTACTTTGAAATGTAACTTGGTTCCACACTTGCAACACCCTCCCCCTTCCAAATAATATGTTTAAATGTATTACACTATGTAACAAAATTTGGAAAAAAATTGTTCCTTATTTAAAATTGTAATTTCTTGTTTAAGTGCAAAACCCTTACTGTGAAAGTAGTCATTATACTCCAGAAACTTTGTTTTCTGTGGCTGCCATAAACCATGTTGAATTGATTGTTACTATAGTTGAAAAACTATAGTAAAATGTGCTGCAGGATGTCCCGCAAAAACAAAGTTTTTGCAGTTTAATAAACTTTTCCCATGCTTTCATGATAGAACCAATTAGGAAATGACATTTATAACCCGGGAACAAAAATCACGTTACATAATGTTATCGAGGCTCATTGCTCTCATGCTGGGATGGAATCTCTATCGTTCCTTCGTGCCAGTCCAATATTGCCATGCTGTTTCTTATTCAGTATTACACAAATCTTCCTTAACTTTCCATGTTTCTGCAGTGCTGGGGGCAGCCCTGTGCCAAGAGCCTGAGCACCCCCATGGCTGTTCCCAAGGCAGCTGCTATCCAAGCACAGGAGATTTGCTGGTAGGCCGGGCTGACCGCCTCTCCGCCACCTCCACCTGTGGCCTGCGACATCGCCAGCCCTACTGCATCGTCAGCCATTTGCAGGTGAGTCTTGCATTGCAAAGGCAGGTGGTCGTCTCAAATTTCAGTGGACGTGTCAGTGCCAGACTAGACTACAGCCACCCCCGGCCCCTCATTCACTGAGCCAAGGGGCACAACTTCAGAATCAGGATAGCACCGGGAATGTGGTGCAGCTGGCTGGGAGTCAGTTGCATCAGATCTCTACTGACCAGAAGGTCATGAGTTTGAGGCCTACCCGGGTCGGCGTGAGCTCTCGACCAATTGTGTAGCTCATTGTCTATCTATATATGTTGTATGTCTATGGCATTGAGTGTTTGCCTGTATATGTGCATTGTGATCCGCCCTGAGTCCCCTGCGGGGTGAGAAGGGCGGAATATAAATGATGTAAATAAATAAATAAATAAATAAATAAAGAACAACACTCAGAACAGGGGAATTCTAGACAGGAAACAATCAGGGCTAGCTAACACCTCCCACCAAAGGATTCCCCCAGGCAGGAAGCAGCCAGGCTTTGAAGCTGCAATGCTAATCAAATTGGCCAATTGCAACATTCACACTTGTCTCAAACAGACAAGAGTTATTTCTCCCATCCTGGACATTGTTCCACAGAGATATAAACCCCACTTGCCCAGTTTCCAACAGACCTCTCAACCTCTGAGGATGCCTGCCATAGATGTGGGTGAACGTCAGAAGAGAATGCTTTTGGAAAATGGCTATAAAACCCGGAAAATTCATGGCAACCCAATAAAATGGCTATTTTAGAACTGGGTGAACACTGGGACGACCACCTGCCTTTGCTAGTTTCTCCATAGCATGGTAATATTGTCCACTTTTGTCGCATCATACTGGAGGACCTAGAGATTCCTAGAGGTGTTCTTTCAGACCAAAGCTGGCCATAGAGTCACACTGAAAAATCTAGAGATTCCTCAAGATAACATTTTAATCAAATCAGTGAGTAATCATGTCTGCGAGTATGGAGGGATGGCCATACCAAGGTCATGTGGCCAGCATGATTGCATGGAGCACCATTACCTTCCCACCGGAGCAGTACCTGTTGCTCTATACCTATTACCTATAGACTTCATTTCTGTGCTATCAGAGCACTCTCACAAAAGTACAAGTATGGATCTGTGGTGGCACAATGGATTAAACCGCTAAGCCGCTGAACTTGCTGACTGGAAGGTTGGCAGTTCAGATCCATGGGACAGGATGAGCTCCCACTGTTAGCCCCAGCTCCTACCAACCTAGCAGTTTGAAAACATGCAAATGTGAGTAGATCAATGGGTACCGCTTCGGTGGGAAGGTAAATAGTGCTCCATGCAGTCATGAAAGCCACATGGCCTAGGAGGTGTTTACAGACAACACAGGCTGGATGGCCAACTGTCAGGGGTGCTTTGAATGGGATGGCTCATGGTCTCTTCCAACTCTATGATTCTATGATTCATTAATGTTGAATAATAAGGGGGCGGGGAGGTCTCCGGGAGGTCCCCACTCAATTGTGGGGTCCCCCAGGGGGCCATCCTCTCCCCCTTATTATTCAACATTTATATGCGCCCCTTGGCCCAGCTGGCCCGCGACTTTGGTCTGGAGTGTTATCAGTATGCGGATGACACCCAGCTTCTGCTGAGAATGGACGGCAGGCCGGACTCCGTACCCGATTGTTTCCATCAATGCCTTGAAGCCGTGACTGGTTGGCTGTGCGCCAGCCGGCTGAAGGTGAATCCGTCGAAAACGGAGATCCTGTGGCCTGGTTGCCCTGGGCTGGGTGGGTGCCGGTTGCCTACCCTGGATGGCGAGCAGCTAAGCCCGTCATCTTTGGTTAAGAGCTTGGGTGTTCAGTTGGATTCCCTGCTGACCATGGAGTCCCAGGTCTCCGCGGTCAGCAGGGCATCCTTCTTTCACCTACGACAGGCTAGGCGACTGGCACCCTACCCTACCTGTCCAGGAACGACCTGGCGACGGTAATCCAAGCGACGGTCATCTCAAGACTGGACTAATGTAACGCCCTCTACGTTGGCCTTCCCTTGTCGACAATTCGGAAACTCAAGCCAGTGCAGAATGCCGCTGCTCGCTTGCTGACGGGCTCGTCGGTAAGGGAGCATATTACGCCCATCTTTCGGCAGCTGCACTGGCTTCCTATTGAGTACCGAATCGCCTTCAAGGTGTTGGTATTGACCTTTAAGGCCTTACACGGCCTAGGGCCTGCGTACCTGAGGGACCGCCTTACCCCGTATGTACCCCCGAGATCACTGCGGTCAGAAGAACAGAATCTGCTGACGGTACCAACAGTCCGCTCCTGCCACCTATCTGGGACTAGACAGAGAGCCTTCTCTGCAGCTGCCCCAGTGCTGTGGAACTCTCTCCCGGACAGTGCACGAGCTATTTCCGAGCTAGTACCATTTAGAAGGGCTTGTAAGACCGCCCTTTTTGGCCTGGCCTTTAATTAAGGCATAGAATGACTGCATCCCTAGAACCATGTTGTCACCCTGCACCTCAAAATGTGTCAAATTGTATGTTTTTAATGTGTTTTATTCCTTTCTGTAGGGCCCCATGTCTGCGACATGATGCCCATTTATCTTGTTGTACCCGCCCCGAGCCTGTAGGGAGGAGCGGTATATAAGATAGAAGAAAATAAAAAATAAATATATATACCAGGCATGGGCAAACTTGGGCCCTCCCTCCAGGTGTTTTGGACTTCAACTCCCCAATTCCTAACAGCCTAACAGCTGTTAGGCATTGTGGGAGTTGAAGTCCAAAACACCTGAAGGGCCCAAGATTGCCTATGCCTGGTATGCACTGGGAATGTGGCGCGGCTGGCTAAGTGTCAGCTGCATAAGATCTCTCTGACCAAAAGGTCATGAGTTCGAGGCCTGCCCGGGTCGAGGTGGGTGCTCGACCTTTAAGTGTAGCCTGCTGTCGACCTTTGCAGCCCGAAAGACAGTTGCATCTGTCAAGTAGGAGATAAAGGTACCACATTAAGTGGGGAGGCAAATTTTGACTGAATTATGAGGCCATTAAAGAATTCCAGGAACGCTGAGGAATGCGGAAGGAACAATAAGTGACGCTGGGAATGCTGAGAGATGAGGAGTGCGTCAGCTCCCCCTGGTGGCCAGAGTTTGCCTCTGTTCGTCTATATGTGTGTATGTGGAAACAGCAGGGATTGTCTGCTAAGTATGTGTACCTGTAATCCGCTCTGAGTCCCCTTCGGGGTGAGAAGAGCGGAATATAAATAAAATGTATTATTATTATTATTATTATTGGTATATAAGGTGCAGTTTGGTCATGCATACACAACTCAACACTTAGGTGACTCCGTATCTCTTACAGGATGAGAAAAAGTGCTTTGTTTGTGACTCTCGCCGGCCCTATGACCCCACGTCCAATCCTAACAGCCATCGGATTGAGAATGTGATCACCACTTTTGCACCGCACCGTAAGAAGGCCTGGTGGCAGTCGGAGAACGGTAGGCAATGGAGGCCTCGTCCCTATTCCACTGGCTGGTAATACCTAACTCAACAACATTGGGTTTATGCTGCTCAGGAGAGGCCACGAGTAGAGGCGCCACAGGCCATTAGTAACTTCTAGTCCCCTTGCTGTGGTGTGCTAGAAGACAACTTGCCATTTGCTTTGTTTTAAAAGGTATACGGTTAGTGTGCGCATTGTTTTCAGGGCTGTCAGTAGTCCCAGATGTTAGATAATATGTAACAAAACGTAGCAGTAAAGAATTTAAAGTGTCAAAGAAAACCACGGTGACGAAGTTACATCGTTTCAGTGTCTCAAAGCCACCTCAGTTTTTAATCCATTGATCTTTACCTCTCTCTGGTTTTTTCCCCACTTGGTCTCACTCAAAATTTGAAAGAGGATGTTAAAAATTACACCTTTTGCATCTTGTATCACCTTTATCCAACCCACAGAAATGAGTATGAGGTTCTGTACATCTGAGAAAATGGGACTCTGTTTTGAGTCCCTTTGGGGGAAAGATAAGGTGAGGTAAAGGTTTGCCCCCGACATTAAGTCCAGTTGTGTCTGACTCTGGGGAGTTAGTGCTCATGTCCATTTCTAAGCTGAAGAACCGGCATTGTCCGTAGACACCTCCAAGGTCATGTGGCCAGCATGACTGCATGGAGCACCTTTACCTTCCCACCGGAGCAGTAACTCTTGCTCTACTAGCATTTGCATGTTTTCAAACTGCTAGGTTGGCACAAGCTGGGGCTAACAGCGGGAGCTCACCCCGCTCCCCAGTGCCCTTTTGGTCAGCAAGTTCAGTAGTTCAGCGGTTTAACCCACTGCACCATCGGGGGCTCCTGGGGGAGATAAAGCAAGATATTAATACTAATATTGATAGTAGTAATAATAATAAACCTGCTTTAATTGAAGTCAGTAATTGGAAACTTCTCAAAGCACAGCAGACAAAGAGTCAGTACAAGAAAACTGCACTCCAAACCAGAGGTGACGCCTGGAAGAAGAAAGCATTACATGGGCAGTTCCTTGACAAAAAAAATGCAAAAGGCCACACTTTAGTTGAATGAGTAAATTTTGCACAAACATGCATATATTAAAAAGCTTGCTTTTGAAAAATGTGAAAAACCCTCCCTCTGGCTCCAGCTTACTTGTCCAAACACCTCTTGTCTGCCTCTACGTCCCACTTCGTACCCTAAGATCATCTGGGGAGACCCTGCTCTCACTCCCGCCAGCATTGCAAATGCGGCTGGTGGGGACAAGAAACAGGGCCTTCTCGGCGATGGTCCCTTGCCTATGGAACGCACTCCCAAACCAAATAAGATCGACTCCATCTCTCCTGGCTTTTAGAAAAAAAGCTAAAGTTGTGGCCTTTGGGCAGGCCTTTGGGCAGCAGATGTAAATTGTACTTTGGACCTGACTGGATTGACACTTTGGACTTGACCGGACCGACAATGTGTTCCGCTTGATGGCTTTAATTATTGCTGTATGTAGTGATTTTAATGTAATGGTTTTTAATATTTATATTGATGTTGATTATATGGTGTTTTTGATTTTATATTCTATTGTGGTGTTAGCATGCCAACAACGGCCTGTAGTGCTAAAGAGCCATGTTTTTAATGTAAGGGTCCGATCTGCTGAGTCCCCTGTGTAGGTGAGAAGCTACGGGGTACAAATGCCATAAATAAAATAATAATTAAAAATGTGCAAGATACAATGATAAAAACCTAAGGATGGGATAAAATTAAAAGCCTATATATTTGTAGGGGAGGTTCGTGAACAGGGGATATGAGTCATGGAAATGCAGGTGGGATTTGGAGAAATACAGCTGATTTGAGCCTGAGGAATCCTTGCGCATACAATTGGATGACCTTGTCATGCCCTGAGTATCTGTCCAGGCCGTTTTTGCATTATGTTCTTTGCTTGGGACATGGCATGGCCAAAGTAGCCGTGCAGAGGAGATCCCCAGAGCCCTGTTGCTTGTCTTTCTCTCCCACGCAGAGGAAATGCTGAATCATACCCACATGAATCCCATTTTTCCTGGCCTGGGATCAGGCGGAGGTGGGGGACGCGGCAGACAGAGCCAGCTGATCATAAGAACTTACCACTGGCAACAGGTCTCGAACTCAGGAATTGGCCCGCCCTCCCAAGTGCACCATAAAAGCAAACAATAGGTGCTCAATGTTCTTTGCAGACCGTATTGGGTTCGTCTACACTGGCTGTTTATTATGGCACCAGTTCAGAACAGAAATGTTCCAGACTGGCCCTGGAGGCTACATAGTTTACGCAGTCCATGGTCAAATGTGGTGGCAGCAGAAGTGAGTCTGCAGTACTCCAGATGGAGGGAAACTGATTCTATCTGCCCATTGTTGGATGGCCACAGAGCTCCAGGAAATCTCCTGTCCACCGTGGATGCCCCATGATGAATCAGCAGTGTTGTCTGCGCAACCAGGGAGAAGGAGGGGAGCCACCCACTCTCCTTCTCCCTGGTCATGTGGATGCCCATGACATGTCGAGGTCAGTACAGATTGCCTAAGATAAAGAGTCTCTCCTGTGAGCTTCTAACAAGAAAGAAGTTGAAAAACAAAACACTTCAAAGAGTCTATTTGTGAAACAGTTTACTCCATACACGTGGTGTACAAGGCAGTTAAAAAAAAAAGAGTATAAAAGAAGCTTAGTGCTGATTTCACACAGGATTTAAATGTAAAATAAATTCAAAAAATTGTGGATAGTGCGTCTCCATGCCTCCCGATGTGAGGCCAGGGTGGACCATCACTGGTGATCAATCTGGCTGAGCCTGAGATGTTGTTTCAGGGAGTCCTTATATCTCTTTTTGGGGGCGCCTCTCTTGCACTGACCCATGGCGAGTTCACCATAGAGTAGTATCTTTGGGAGGCGGTGGTCCTCCATCCTAGAGACGTGCCCTGCCCAGTGCAGCTGTGCTCTCAATAGCATGGCCTCAATGCTGGTGATCCCTGCTTGCTCAAGGACAGCAACCTTCGTCACATAGTCCAGTGTACATTCAGGATTGAGCGAAGACAGTGCTAATGAAAGCGTTTGAGGAGTCGTAGGTGTTGGCGATAGGTGACCCATGTTTCAGACGCATATAGGAGAATAGGATATAGGAGAGGATATAGGATATAGGAGAGGTAAGCAATGTACCTGTGTGCTGAATTCATGAAGTTTGTGAGTAAACCAACTAAGTTACTTTCAATGAAGGCTACTCTTATTTTTGGTCTCTTGAGAGCATGATTTAAACCTAGATGTTTAAGGGAGAGTAGATGTTTTGGGCAACTGAAATAACACTCCTGAAACTCTGCTGGTTTTGGTGTATTGGAATATCATTGTTCTTACTATTCAAAGAGATATCTAGGTATATCAGTCTAACAGCTGATACTAGTGGATATTTACCACTAAGTAGAAGGTGGACTGAAGCCAGTTTTAACTCTTCTCAGGAAGAGCATACTTTACAAAAGTTTAGGATCTCTATCAAGATCTTGCCTTTCCAAAAGATTCCTGGTTTTCCCAAAAGGTTCTGCATAGCCATTTTCCAAGAAGTTATGGAGATTTCCATTTTCCAAAAGAAAAAGGATTTCTAGAAGTCGGAGGAGATGGCATATGTAGATCACCAGTAATGGGCAAGTGTACCAACATTATTGAGCATCCCTCAGAGAAGTCTCCAACAAGTTTTCAAGGAATAAACTCAAGGATTCCACCCAGAACATTGAATTCTGTGGCTGTGCTGTCTTAGCGGCTGTGGGAATTGCAGCTTTTAGCAGTATGTTTACTAAGTTTCAGTACACAAAACACAGAACTCACAAAGCTTAACTGAATTATATTTTAATGAGTCTTAACACCAATCTTTCTGCCTCTCCAGGTGTGGAACAGGTCAGCATCCGCTTAGATCTGGAGGCCGAGTTCCACTTCACTCACCTCATCATGACTTTTAAGGTGTGTCCTACTTGGGGTCAGATGGGCTTACATTTCAGCCACCGGCTTCATGGTTTCTTATTCGCAAAGTTTAAATTCTGATATTGTGTTCCGACATGCATTTCTAGTGTTCATCATGCAATCTGTTTATTTATGCTCCAAAGGTGAGCCCCAACTAAAAGGTACCGTATTTTACGGGGCACAAGACGACTGTGTGTATAAGACCCCCCCCCCCCAACTTTTCAAGCTGAAGTATAGAGTTAGGGATATACGCGCCGTACAAGACCCCTCTCCCAACACAATTCTATTGATTCTGTATCCACAACTCCCAGAATGCCTCATTGGGCATGTCCAAGGCATGCCACTGCTTGGGGCTACTGGGAGTCATAGTCTGGAGGCCTGGGTGAGCCCGGTGACCATCGGAGGCTTGTGCCCACCACTGCCACTGCTCTCCCTACTTTTTTTCAAGGCCCTTCTCCAATCCAAGGGCACCGGGCTTGCCTAGGCCCAAGGAGCAAGGCTACCCAATCAGCTTCCTTGGGCCTAGGCGAGCCCAGTGGCCTTCGGAGGCTTCTGTCAGCCGATCGGGTAGCCTTGCTTCTTTCCTCTCTTTCCTGCAAATAGCTATGTGGGAAGAGTTGGAGAAGGGCCTCTCCCCTTCTCCAACTCCTCCCAAGTCCATTAGACAAGTCCATTAGTGGCGCGGCTTGAGGAGGAGGGATGGGGAAGGAGGAGGAGGGCGGAGGGAGGGCATGTAGAGGAGGAGTGCGAGGCCCGCTGGGCTGCCCCTGCCGCTATCTCCAGTCTCCTTTCAAGGCCCTTCTCCAACTCCTCCCACATTGCTATTCCGGCTGCCTGGAAATGGCAACTTTGGAGGCATTGGAGTAGGGCTTTGAAAGCAGAACGGGGAGAGCGATGGGGGAAGCCCAGTGAGCCTGGCGCTCATCCTCCCCTCACCCTCCCTCCGCCCTCCTCCTCCTTAGGTCATGCTGCTAAGGGACTTGTCCCTGCCGCCGCCGCTGCCACTCTCCCTGCTCTATGTTCAAGGCCCTCCAAATCCTCCCACGTTGCTATTTGCAGGCAGCCAGAAGAGTCAGGAGGGAAGCAAGGCCACCCAAACGGCTGGCAGAAGCCTCCAATGGTCACCTGGCTCACCCAGGCCTCTAGACTATGCCCCCAGACTACGACTCCCAGCAGCCCCGGGTGGCAGCGTACCTTGAACATGCCCGCTGAGGCATTTTTTATGCCTCCCAATTTATATAATAGATGACCCCTGACTTTTCATAAGATTTTCCAGGCCTAAAAAGTCGTCTAGTACCCTGGAAAAATTCCATATTGATCCATATTCTAGCAGTTTTGACCTTTACCAGGAGCAGGACTTTAGTAAAAAAAATGTTGCACTCTAGCACTGAAACACCTTTTCACCCAGCACCACACCAGAGTCCAGTAATTCTATCTAAAAATGTTTATTAAAGGAAACAGATAAAAAGGGGGGAAAGGGCAATTCCAAAAGGGTCAGTTGAATAGGAAATACAAAATAGAAGTAATCCAAAAATGACAAAGAGCATAGAGTCAAGAGAACCAAAATCCACAGCAGTACTTCGAACATAAATTCATAAACATAAAAACAGGAAATTTTCACAACAAAAAAAAACCAACCAGGAAATTTTCCAAGGTAAACCCTCCAAGGAAGCAAAGGCATGAACCAGAAAAGGAATCTTGAGAATTCTTGAATCATGAACTTGAGAGTAGAGACAGGAGAGCCATTTCCTTTGGTAACATTGTCTCATCTGAGAGGCTTGAAGCCAAGCCACTTAATTAAAGCCCGTGCAGACACCCATGACATCATGCCAAACACACCTGGACATCAAGGTCTTCTTTCAGACTCTATGAGAATATCTAGTTTGTCTCTTTTTCACTCCCTCCATTCTCAGGCCTAATCTACTTTCCCAGGAAAACTCCCCATCCGCCCAAGGACTTTCACTTTCCCCTGTTGCCTGAGAACAAGCACAGGAATACAAAACATTGGCCTCATTTGCCTGGAATTCTCTCCAACCAGTCACAGAGTCCTCAATTTGAAGCCCATTATCCTCATCCTCTGAAAAAATCCTTGCTGGGCTACAACAAAACAATGGATTTTAATTGCCCATCCAAGATCAAGACACACCAAAATAATGAGATAGCTCAAGACAATCTATTGCTAGTAGGATCCATCCCACAGTCCATTAATGTGATTGGCTGCTCAACCACTTTTGGATTAGCTTGATTCTTGCCAGTTTGTATGGTGGATATTTCTTTTTTAAATACACCACAGAAGACATTATTTAGGGGAAAGAACTTCAGTTTGACAGGAAAGTACAGGACTAGATTTTTCCTCTTAAATTCATATCCTGAAAATGGACTAATGAAAAAGATAATATATTTGTTGTGAAATACGTGTATTAAACAGTGATTTATTTAAACAAGGGAATTATTAAACTGACATTTCCAGAAAATGTCTATAAACATTTGTTTATGTAACAGTGATTTGTCAACTGGCTAGAGATTTTATTTTTGTTTAGAGTGGCTCCGGATTGCACAAATTGTTCAATTTTATTTGCATGCAAAGGATGATTTAAAAGTATGATTGCGTATTTAACAATTCCTTTCTGTGTGCTGAGAACGTTATACATTACATGTTGTTTTGTCTTAAAAATGAATGGCTAATTTCTTCAGGTCAAGGATTGTTATGCAATGTAGTAGTTATTTCTATATATTTTCTCATCCCTTTCAACTTTGCATCATGTTGTTACTTTGTATTGCTATCTATATTGGTTTCCCATTTTCTTCCCCTGGTTTTAGAATTCTTTGAGGGTGTAAATAAACACATAGATAAAGGGGACCCAGTCGATATTGTTTACCTTGACTTTCAAAAGGCTTTTGACCAAGTCCCTCACCAAAGGCTCCTAAATAAGCTCTTCAGCCATGGAATCAGGGGACAGGTCTTGTCCTGGATTGGAACCTGGCTAAACTGTAGGAAACAAAGGGTGGTAATAAACGGACATTTCTCTGGGTGGAAAGAGGTGAGAAGTGGCGTACCCCAAGGTTCAGTTTTGGGTCCGTTACTTTTTAATTTATTCATTAATGATCTGGATGTAGGAGTGAATTGTGAGGTAGCAAAGTTTGCAGATGACACTAAATTGTTCAGGGTAGTTAAGAATGAAACTGATTGTAAAGAGCTCCAGAAAGATCTCTCGAAATTGAGTGAATGGGCAACAAAGTGGCAAATGCATTTTAACCTCAACAAGTGTAAAGTCATGCACATCGGGGCAAAGAACCCCAACTACACCTACCAATTGATGGGGTCAAAGCTTTCCGAGACAAACCAGGAAAGGGATCTTGGGGTTTTGGTGGACAGCTCAATGAAGACGTCAACCCAGTGCGCTGCAGCAGTGAAAAAAGCAAATTCTATGCTTGGCATGATCAGGAAGGGAATCGAAAATAGGTCGGCAAATGTTGTATTACCTCTCTACAAATCGATGGTAAGGCCACATTTGGAGTACTGTGTACAATTCTGGTCTCCGCACCTTAAGAAGGCTATAACGGAACTGGAAAAGGTACAAAGAAGGGCAACAAGAATGATCCAAGGGATGGAGCGGCTCCCTTATGAAACCAGGTTGCAATGCCTTGGTCTTTTCAGCCTTGAAAGACGGCGTCTAAGAGGTGACTTGATCGAAGTGTATAAAATCATGCATGGGATAGAAAAGGTGAATAAAGAAAAACTATTTTCTTTGTCACAAAACACTAGGACTAGGGGCACTCCCTGAAGCTCCAAGGTAGGAAAATTAGGACTAATAAAGGGAAATATTTCTTCACCCAGAGGGTCATTGGGTTATGGAACTCACTTCCAGAAGAGGTTGTGACAGCTGTCAGCCTGGACAACTTCAAGGCAGGATTAGACAGATTCATGGATACCAAGTGTATCGGTAGTTACTGAAAAGGACATTCAAGTGCCACCTCGGAGTTGGTTGAGGTAGGCAGGATTTCCCCGGTACTGGTTGTGGGGGTCGGGAGCAGGTCAGGGTTTTGCCCTCCCTTCTGCTCGAGATCCCTGTGTACAACTGGGGGCCACTGTGTGATACAGAATGCTGGACTAGATGGGCTGAGGTCCGATTCAGCATGGCTCTTCTTATGTTCTTATGTTCTAAGCTTCTTTATGCTTATTTTTCTATGTCTCTTCCTTCCTTCTTTGTACATTTCTTATAGGAGATTTGTTTTCCTGCAAGGAATAAGAGTGACCTACATGGCTATCCTCTCCATATTTATCCATACAAACTCCCTATTAGTTAGTTTAGTTCAGTGGATCCCAAACTTTTTTTGGCCTACCGCCCCCTTTCCAGGAAAAATTTTACTCACCGCCCCCTAGAATTTTTAAAAAATGGAATAGCAATTAAACAGAAAGATATATGTATTAATGCAGTGGTTCTCAACCTTTCTAATGCCATGACCCCTAAATAAGGTTCCTCATGTTGTGGTGACCCTCAACTATATTTTCGTTGCTACTTCATAAATAATTTTGCTACTCTTACGAATTCTAATGCAAAAATCTAATATGCAGGATGTCTTTTCATTGTTACAAATTGAACATCATTAAAGCATAGTGATTAATCACAAAAACAGTATGTTTGGGGGAGTATGGACAACGGAGGATGGGATTTGCAGTACCTTCGACCAATTCAGCTCTGACTTCCACAGCCGAGACCCCATGAATGACAGACCTGGACCAAACTTGGCACACAGAACCCCCATGACCAACAGAAAATACTGGAGGGGTCTGGGAGGAATTGACAGTGATTTAGGGGAGATGTAGTTCACCTACATTTGGAGAACACTGTGAAGCCAAACAACCCTGGATCTGGACCAAATTTGGCACAAATACTCAATATGCCCAAATTTGAATCCTGTGGGATTGGGGGGATTGATTTTGTCATTTGGGAGTTGCAGCTGCTGGGATTTATAGTTCACCTACAATCAAAGAGCATTCTGAACTCCCAACAGCAATGGAATTGAACTAAACTTGAGCAATAGAGAATACTGGACCTTGAAAATTGGGAGCTGCTTTCTTTTTCCTTCGTGCCACAGTCATCTCCCAGGAGGCGCCTACAAACGCTGCAGCGACTCAGGGGGCGTTTGCAGATGTGGAGGCTTTCCTTCTCTGCTGGACCAACTGACAGGCACACACTCGCAAGCGCGCGACTGTCTCAGCCTGCCAGTTGGAATCCCTGGGCAGGCGTTGCCTGGAAACCGCAGTGTGCGCCCCCTTCCTCTCAACTCTACCCACGGCACAGTCCCATATCGCCCCTTCCTTCCAAGGGACCCGTTGGATTGGAAGGGGCAATACAGGACTGCACTGTGGGCGGAATTGAGGAGAGGAGGGGGCTTCAGTGCCCCCCAAATTCTCCTGAGCCTCCCACCGCCCCCTTGGATCACCTCACCGCCCACTAGGGGGCAGTACCGCCCACTTTGGGAACCACAGGTTTAGACTAAGCAATCATTTCTAATCCATGGTTATCCAATGAGCCATGTAAATGATTGGAGACTTGAACCATGACCGTCATTATTCAAGTCCACTACCCTAAGCATTATACTAGGCCATGCTGGCTCTGTCATATTGATGCTACATTAGACTATTTGCTTGACTACACTCTGGATGGCAGCTCTGTCCAAGACCTCAAGTGTTGTGTGCAAAGTATGTGACTATGATCATAAATGTATGGGCCTTCTCAAAGTCCTTTCTCAAACCAATTTATTATTATTTATTTATTTACAACATTCATATTCCGCCCTTTTCACCCCACAGAGGACTCAGGGCGAATCACAATGCACATATATAGGCAAACATTCAATGCCATAGACACACAACATATGTAGACAGACAATGAGTTACACAATTGGTTGAGAGCTCACCCCGACCCAGGCAGGCCTCAAACTCATGACCTTCTGGTCAGTAGAGATCTTATGCAGCTAACTCCCAGCCAGCTGTGCCACATTCCCAGTGCTATAGTGGCTATAGAAACCAATGTGTTCTATAGCCACTGATTTACTGTCAAACCACATGCAACTCTCTTGCCAACCTAATTCCTTTTTCTTTTTGCGCTCCCACCCTCATCCTATATCTAAATACCTGAAAGGCACCATATTAGGTCTGTTCTTGGAAGCTAGGCAAGAAGTACTAGAATGGGGAACAGCCAATGGCCTGTTTCCAGCAGTAGCCTGACAATGTAGGCTACTGATTCTTAAACTGTGCGTCCAATCCCAAATGGGGTCCCCTTAGCTCAATGTTGGGGTCACAAAAGTTTGGCAACAGTAAAAAGTTTCAGAATGCCACCCATTTACGCAAATCTGTTAGCAACAATGTGCATTGTTTACAGTGGACTCGGCGGAAAATGCTTCAGCTATGCTCCACAAAAAGGAAAATCAGCCTTTTTAGCAAACCTTGCAAATGCTGATTTATTATCGGTAAATGCTCGCATTTCATATCTATTTTATATACCTATATACCTGGGATCACATATAAAAATTTTCAGGTGGAAAAGGGTTGTGAGTGGAAAAAGTTTAAGAAGCCTGGTTGTAGGGTATGCATACAAGAGGCTGAAGAACAGATGTGTTCAGGCGTGTTCCCAGTTTTGAGACTAAGAGTCTAATGGAGTGCTTTCAGCATTGGATTACAACTTTTAAAAAATAAATTTTACTACAAAGCACATATGCTGCAAACCATATTCTATGATGTTTCTTCGTAAATGAGCCAGTTTCTTGGAACATAAAGGAGTGAGCCAGTGTAATATACTGGTTTGCATGTTGGACTGGGACTCTGGGAGACTAGGGTTTGAATCCACACTCAGCCATGGAAGATTTCTGAATGAGCTAGACCGCTCATACTCTATCAGGGCCCATCCAGACAGGCCCATATGCCATCATTTCCTCCCTCATTCCTGGCACAAGGAGGAATGTTTTACTGAATGTTTAGGGGTAAATTGGGAGCTTTGGGGTGGCTGCTTGCTATCCTGATTTTAATCAGGATGGCATGTAGCAACCCCCTCTACTGGGAAATTTCTCCTTTTTTCTGGGAGTGTGGATGGAAACAGGCCCGGATTAACACTTTTTTGCACCCTAGGCCACCATTTGGAATTACGCCCCCTTTAAACCAACCTCCAGCCACCTCCAAGGTCCCCATTCCCATCAGCTGGAAAGCTCCGCTGGGCTCCTCGGGAGTCGGGAGACTTGGGGAGAGTGCAGCGGGTGCAAACTCGCTCCAAAGGCATGCACGAGAGAGAGAGAGAGAGAGAGAGAGAGAGAGAGCACGCGAGAGAGCAAGAGAGAGCGAGAGTGCGCAATGCCAAGCCAGCGGTGGCATAGCAAGCACAATGCTCGCTTGGCAGTGCTCCCTCAAGGCTGTAGAAGCTGTGGGACAGCTGAAGCCGCAGGGAGGGGGCAGAGCCAGGCCGCGCCATGCCCTGCCCCCTCCTCCCGGCTTCAGCTGTCCCACAGCTTCTCCAGCCTCTTGAAAGAGCACTGCCAAGCCAGCATTGTGCTTGCTATGCTACCACAGGCTTTGCAGTGCTCCCTCAAGGCTGCAGAAGCTGTGGGACAGCTGAAGCCGCAGGGAGGGGGCGGAGCCAGGCTGCGCCATGTCCCACTGCGCCTTGAGGAGGAGTGAGTGCAGCAGAGCAGGGGGGGCAGGGTGCAGGTGCAGAAGCGACCAAAGATCGACTTTTTAAAAACTTGGGGGGGGGGGTCCGGATCTGGCGCCCCCCTCTCGGCTGCGCCCCTAGGCCGTGGCCTAGTGTGGCCTTATGGATAATCCGGGCCTGGATGGAAATCTGCACCAAAGCGGGTTTTTAAAACCCACTTTTGCATGGTTTTTGGCGCTCTCTGGAATCACTCTCAGAGGAAGACAGACGTACTTGGTTCAAATATCTAATCTCCTGTCCAGGCATGTAGCCCGGGAGGGGGCTTAGGGGCTTCAGCCCCGAAATTCTCAAGGTGGTCCACGAGAAGTCCTTACTGGTACATTATTTAAACTGTTATGTTTATCCATATCATGATCTGATCACCATGCTCATTATATCCCACATTCATGGGGTTATTGGGATAACAATACAAAAGGTTTGCTAGGGTAGACCCTCTCTCACCCAGTCTCAGCCCCCCCCCCCCCAAAATCAAACTCAGCCTCTCCTGAATCAAAATCCTGGGTTCGGCCCTGCTCCTGTTTTGTGGGGAGGTACACAACAACAACAACAACAACAACAACAACAACAACAACAACAAAAATGTAATAGAAGAGAAAATGCAACAGAAACAAGTGAGGGAAAAACTTAACAAATCTAACTTTACAAAAATAGTACTTTCTTATATGTGGCGTATGTTTGATGCTGCATTTGTTCCTTGAAAAGTGTCTCATCAACTAGGATTTACTGCATGAATGTACTATTATAGATCTGCCCTTGTGTTATTGAACGTCTGTTGTGAGCATGTTAAAGGTGCCCTGTCTCTTCTGTGACCACTTCTCTGTAGACCTTCCGGCCCGCAGCCATGTTGGTGGAGCGTTCAGCGGATTTTGGCCGCACTTGGCAGGTGTATCGCTACTTTGCCTATGACTGCGCAGCATCGGTCCCCTCTGCCTCCCGGGGACCCTTGAGGCGGGTGGACGATGTCATCTGCGAGTCCCGTTACTCGGACATTGAACCCTCCACTGAAGGAGAGGTGAGTGTCAGGCAAAACATCTGGAGGGTTAATGCTGGGGGAAGAGGTGGGCATTGCCTCCAAGTATAACTCTGGAATAGTCGTTCTCTTTGATGGAAAGGCTGAGGCCCCATCTATACTGCCATATAATCCAGTTTCTGAATCCAGATTATCTGCTTTGAACTGGATTATATGGCAGTGTAGATCCAGCCTGAGTTCAGGGGTGGTGTAGTTGGCGCTCTTATTTGCTATTGGCCTTAGTCTACATTATGACTGTTGTGTCTTTCTTTCTACAGGTAATTTACAGGGTGCTAGACCCAGCTATCCACATCCGGGATCCCTACAGTCCCAAAATCCAGAGTGAGTCTTTCTTTGGGGTGTGGGTTTTTTTTAAAAAGAGGTGTAAAGTGTCAATTTCAGGCAAAAAAGCCCAGAAGTACAAAATACCCTTACTTATATTGGATTCCAAGTGCACAGTTGGCATTGTGAGATCTGTAGGAGAGTCTTCGGACATGCCTCCTGCACCATGGGCTGACTGCGGCAATTTAGCATTACAGCAGAACTCTCTCTGGAATTACTTCACGAACGAAGATTCTTAGGAAGAACTCATCCCACGCTTTTTACAAGCGCGTTGATGACTAAAATGGCAAATCCGAGATAGGCAAGTCCGGTTGCAGAAAGCACAGCAGAAAGTCTCCTTGGGTGATGTTGTTTCCAAGTTGCAGTTCTTTCTCCGTTGTCGTTTCTCTTCGAGACCCGTTTGGCATGACTTCTCGAAAGAGGCCGCAGCATTGTGGGTAGTGCGTCTTCATGCCTCCCGATGTGAGGCCAGGGTGGACCATTGTTGGTGATCAATCTGGCCAAGCCTGAGGTGTTGTTTTAGGGAGTCCTTATCTCTCTTTTTGGGGGCACCTCTCTTGCACTGGCTCGTTGTGAATTCGCCATAGAGTAGTATCTTGGGAGGCAGTGGTCCTCCATCCTAGAGATGTGCCCTGCCCAGAGCAGCTGTGTTCTCAATAGCATGGCCTCAATGCTGGTGATCCTTGCTTGCTCAAGGACAGCAACATTTGTCGCAAAGTCAGTCCAGTGTATATTTAAGATTGAGTGAAGACAGCGCTGGTGAAAGCGTTTAAGGAGTCGTAGGTATTGGCGATAGGTGACCCATGTTGCAGGCGCATAAAGGAAAATAGGCAGTACGATAGCTCTGTACAGACTGATTTTGGTGCTTTGCCTCAGGTGCTTGTTGCTCCAGACTCTTTTGTGAAGCCTTCTGAATGCACTATATGCCTCTCTTTATCGATCTTGGCGTCTGAAGAGATTATGCTTCCCAGGTAGGTGAACTGCTGAACGGACTTAAGCACAGATGTGCCTATGCTGACGTGGGGATGATGGTGTTCTTCCTGTGATGCGGGCTGGTAGAGGACTTCAGTTTTCTTCAGGCTGACTTCCAGCCCAAATAGCTCTACAGCTGCTGCTGCAAAGCAGGAAGTGAGGCGCTGCAGGGCTGCAAAAAGTAGCTCACGGACTAGATAGTTTAGAGTCTTAGGGTGAGCCCTCAGGCGGCTTAAGTTGAACAAGCTGCCATCAGTACAGTAGCATATATATATATATGCCTTCTTCTTCTTCAAGGTTTGCCGTAGCCCTTTGGAGCATCATGCTGAAAAAGATTGTAAAAAGGGTTGGTGCAAGAACACAACCTTGTTTCACTCCCTTAGATATTAGAAAGGGCTCCGAGAGAGCATTGCTGTATCTGACTTGACCATGCTTGACAGCAGAACTACAAGTCCAGGAAATACAATAAGATTGCAAACTGAGCAGCAACCCCACACATTTCTCAAAGACAGAACCCTGCCTATGTATCTCAGGCCAGCTTGGATATGAATACATGCATGTAGACCTCAGTGCCACATGGACCATATGAACATGTCCAAGAGTTTTGTCCTTGTTTGGAGGTTTCTCTGCTGGGCTTTGAAAAGAGCCTTTCTACTTGTGATGGTCTGGACTTGGAATGGCCTCTTGGTTGAAGTTAATGTTTCGCCTTATCACTCCCTGATGGCCAGTAGAGACCATTTTCCTTAAGCATTCTTTCTTGGAACTCTAATTTTTAAAGAAATTCTCCCACTGTTATATAATATTTTGGTACTTTGCTGGGTTTAAGTATTGGTTATACATCCTGCATTTTGTTGCTCTTAATTGTGTTGGAAGCTCTTCTTGTGTACCTTCCTGGGAAGGTGTGATGGAAATAAAACAGCAACAGGACCACACCAGTGGAGAGAGAATGAGAATGTAGTATGTCCATTTGTGACAGGGCAACTTGCTAGAGATAATGTTTCCCAGCTCTAAAAAATCACATCAGGAACTCTTTTTAGCTTCTTGAAAGCAGACCATCACTAGTTAGAATTTTTTTAAAACTCTCTCCTAACTTTCCGGAAGAAAGTAAAGGCATGGCTTTGGGACCAGGCGTTTGGTCAATAGGAGTGAGCAGCACCCTAAAGCAGTGTTTCTCAACCTTTTTTGAGGCGAGGCACACTTTTGACATTTAAAAAATCCCGGGGCACACCACCAACCAAAATGAAACAAAATGGCACTCTAACACAGTAATACATATAGTTAATATGTTTTTAAAAGTATACACTCGGTGTGAAACCTGGGCCTGTTTCAATGAACACAACATAGATGTCCTGGCAGAAATCAAAGAGCTTTTTCTGAAGGCTTTCATGGCCAGAATCACCAGGTTGCTGTGAGGTTTTCAGGCTGTATGGCCATGTTCCAGAAGCATTCTCTCCTGATGTTTCAGTCACATCTTGACAGGCTTCCTCAGAGGTGGTGAGCTGTTAGAAACTAGGCAAGTGAGGTGTATATATCTGTGGAATAATGTCCAGGGTGGAAGAAAGAACTCTTGCCTGCTTTAGGCAAGTGTGAATGTTGCAAATGGCCACGTTGATTAGCATTTAATGGCCTTGCAACTTCAAAGTCGCTGTCTGGGGGAATCCTTTGTTGGAAGATGTTAGTTGGCCCTGAAGACTCTAAAATCAGGGCAGTAAATAGAGAGCAACACTCAAAAAGCAGGGAAATTCCAGACAAGACTCAATCAGGGCCAGTTAACTGACTGACTGACTGACTGACTTTATTATTTCTGAGTCGCCCTCCACGTTAGTGCCCGGGCGACTTACATATAGCAATTCAACAATTAAAAATATTAAAAATATTAAAAATTAGATTAAAATATTTAGGGGTTAAATGCAAGGGCCAGGCTCAGGTAGTTGAGTTCCTGGTTCTGCATTAGCCATGGGCTTTCCTAAATAGCCAGGTCTTTAGAGCGGTCAGGAACTGGGGCAGGTCGAGGGAGGCTCTCTGGTCCGGTGGCATCGAGTTCCAGAGAACGGGGGCCACAATGGAGAACGATCTCCGTCTCGTGGCCTCCAGGTCACGCCCGGGACGCAAAGGAGGTTCTTGTTTGCCGGCCGCGGTGTCCTTGAATAGGCAGGCATCAGCAAGCGGTCCTTTAAGTATGTTGGGCCCCGGCCCCGTAGGGCTTTGAAAGCCAAGGTCAAGGTCTTATGTAAGGCTCTATACTCAACGGGCAGCCAGTGCAGGCGCTGCAGGGATGGTGTAATGTGGCATCTCATCGATGTTCCTGTGAGAAGCCTGGCGGCCGCGTTCTCCACAATCTGGATCCTGCGGGTTAGTGACCGGGCAGACCCACATATAAGGCGTTACAGTAATCCAGCCGTGATGTAACCGTGGCATGGATTACTGGAGCTAGCGCGTCCGTCGGGAGGTAGGGCGCCAGTTGTCTCGCTTGGCGCAGGTGGAAGAAGGCCCTTTTGCTCATGGAGGCAACCTGGGCCTCCATCGACAATTTGGAATCCAGGATAACACCAAGGCTCTTTACTGAGGGGGACGGAATCAATGGTTCCTCTTCGAAGGGGGGCAGTGGGAAAGGTGGTTCTGGGCGGCCCGGCCATAAGATCTCCGTCTTTGATGGATTTATTTTGAGTTTGTGGGCACGGAGCCATTTTGTTACTGCTTCCAGACCTCGAGTGAAGTTTTCGGGCACCGAAGTTGCGCCAGGCTCCAGCTTCAGCAGGAGCTGAGTGTCATCGGCATATTGGTAGCACCCTAGGCCGAAGCTCCGGGCTATACCAGCCAAAGGTAGATGTTGAACAACGTTGGTGATAATATGGCGCCCTGGGGTACTCCGCACTCGAGGAAAGATTTCCTAGAAGTTTGGCCTAGCCATTCAACTCGCTGGCTACGTCCGCGCAGGAAGGAGCTAATCCAAGCTAAAGCTGCTCCTTGTATCCCTATGGTGGCAAGTTGTCGTGTCAGCAGGTCGTGGTTAACACCTCCAAATAAAGGACCTCCAAGCAGGAAGCAGCCAGATTTTGAAGCTGCAACGTCATTAAATGCTAATCAAGGTGACCATTTCCAACACACACACACACGGGAGGGAGGAAAGAGGGAGGGAGTGGGGGAGGGAAGGAAGAACTGGGGGACAGGCAGAAAAGGCTCCCCGAGGCAGCGAGGCCTCGCTGCCTGGGGGAAGCGCTCCTCCGGGCTCCCTCGCCCGCCCAATTTGGGAAGGGTGCGGGGGACAGGCGGAGAAGTCTCCCCCAGGCCTTGATGGCTCACGAGGGAAGCTTTTCGCCCGGCTCTCGCGTCCTTCTGACCGGAGGGACGCAAGAGCCGGGTGAAAACCCTCCTGCAGGCCTCGATGGCTCGCGGGTGAAGCTTTTCGCCCGGCTCTTGCGTCCTTCCGACTTCGGAAGAGCACGGGGGGCAGGCGGAAAAGCCTCCCCCAGCCCGGTGCCCTCCCTCTCCTCCAACCCTCTTCTCTCTCACACACACACACAAGGCATCAGAGCCCGCCTCACCCGGTAGGCCCGGATCCGCCTCCGCCCTCTTGCCCTCCTCCTCCTCCCCCAAGCAGCAGCAGCAGCAGGAGGGGGAAGAAAGGCGGGGGGAGGGGACGTTTTCGCGGCACACCACGTGCTCTCGCACGGCACACTGGTGTGCCGCGTCACACCGGTTGAGAAAGACTGCCCTAAAGGGATGAACTGGGTTGACGTTAAGACTGACGAGGCTGGTTTATGCTTTTAATTGATGAGTTCATCTGGTTTTTAATGATGATGTTTTATTATGTTACGTATATGTTGTGATTTTATTGTAATTGTTGAAATAGCCTCTGAATGGGGCTCAATGTAAGCCGCCCTTCAGGAGTTGAGAAGGACAGGATAAAAATGGGGCAAATAAATAAATAAAAATAAATAATAAAAAGAGACTGACCATCTGTAGCACACCAGTTCTCGTTTGTGCCTGGAGGGCAGGGGGCAGCACCGGGGGTCCCACTCGCATTGGAGCCAGTTGATTCTGAAGAGGATTTGGAGGGGCTAGAAGAAGGGGGTTTTGAGATAGCTGGGCCTTCTTCTCCCACAGAAAGTCTGGCCTGGGATGACAGCTGGCCTGATCCTTACGAGATGCAGGAAGGCCAGTCGGAATTCGAAAGCAGTGATAGTGAAGATTATGAGCGGCCGGGGGGCGAGGCTCGCAAGAAAGAATGTGGGAAACAACCGAGGGAAAGGCCCGGGAAGCAGATGGGGAGTTCGACTCTCACGAAGATAGGGAACCAGGTGCTGGGAGGCAAGGTCGAACCTTTGATAGGAGACGGAGCATTGAGACTAGCAGGAGGGGTTGGTTCCACAGCCTAGACCGGCCGAGGTCCTGCAGCACAGATTGGAGGAGGAGAAGCCTAGAGCGTCGGGGGCCTCGCCAAGGGGATTAAGTATAGGACCCGTGGGAACGGATCCTCAGTACTTCGGTCACGTCTATCCTATACGGACGTGTAGCGAAGCTAAGTCCACGTAGCCAAGTTTGGGGCTAGTGGCCTGCCAAGAAGAGTTTGTATCGTGTAACCTTGTTTTGTTTCTTGATCCGCTAGCTGAGCGGAGCCTTGCCCAGTCTTTGGATCTTTCTTGCCAAGTTTGCCTTTGGACTATACCTTTTACCTTTTGGATTACTTTTGATAATTTTTATGGACAATTACCTTTTCAACTGTTTTTATACTTCAATAAAGTAGTTAGCTGATTATCGTCTCTGTGTGTGTGATTAAGGGGCCGGCCTAGGTCTTGCATCGTGACACCATCTGCCCGGGATTCTGTTCTAGAGAATTCCCTACATCACCAAGTTACTGTATTAGAAAACTTATAAGGAAGCTCCCAGTTCTATGATTTTTGAGGTGTGCAATTTCTCCAGTTTTCCCTAGCTCCTGAGTAAACATACAAGGGCGGGTCAATAAGTCCGTGACTTTTTGAATGAAACACAAGGTTTTGGATAAAAAATCATTTTATTTTCCAACGTCGTCTCCTTTGAGCTCTATACACTTTGTCCAACATTTCTCCAATTTTTTAATCCCTTCCCAAAAATAAGATTTGTCGAGGTCATCAAAATAGGTATTTGTTTGTGAGGTGATTTCATCGTTGGAGTCAAATCTCTTTCCGCCGAGCCATTTCTTCAGGTTTGGAAACAAGAAAGAGTCACTCGGGACTAAATCCAAATAGGGCAGATGAGGGATTGTTGCCATGGCAACTGCACATGTGTGCACCCTTGCATTATCCTGGTGCAAAAGAACTTTTTTCTTGGCCAAATGCGGTCGGTTTTATTCCAAATCCTCATTAAATCGACCCAATAAGTTGGCATAATATTTGCCATTGATTGTTTTACCCTTTTGAAGGGAGTCAATGTGGATTATACCGCATGCATCCCAAAAAACGGTCGCCATGACTTTATTGGCTGACAAACCCACCTTGGCCTTCTTTTGTGCTGATTCACCCTGAGAAACCCACTTTTCTGACTGATGTTTGGTCTCTGGTGTGTTGTGGTGGATCCACGTTCTGTCCATGGTTACATAACAGCGCAAAAACCCGTCCATATTGCGGTTGAACAACACCAAACATTCCTGCGAAATTGTCACACGATTGCGTTTGTGGTCGATTGTGAGCAAACGCGGCACCCATCTTGCGGAAAGCTTTCTCAGACCCAAGTGATCATTTAAAATTGAAACCACTGAGCCATGTGAGATGCCTATGGCTTCCACAATCTCTCGCACTTTCAATCTCTGATCGGCCAACACCATATCATGAATTTTTTCAATTGTTTCGGGTGTAGAGACCACAACTGGGCGTCCAGAACGTCCGGCACCTTCCGTGCTTGTACGGCCACAATGAAATTCAGTAAACCACTTTTTTACCATTGAAATTGATGGTGCAGAGTCCCCATAGTATTTATCAAGCTTAGCCTTGGTTTGAGTGATGGGTTTTTCCGCAAAAAATAATGCTTAACGAGCACATAAAATTCATTTTTGTCCATTTTCTCCCCAAATCACGTGGTAGTCTGCTATCAATGGCTGTCAAACACAAACTAAATGACGCAGCTTGTTCAAATTTTGACAGGAGTCAACTAACAGGTGCCTGCTGACAGGAGCAGTGTTGCCCTTTCAGTTAAGAGGCGGGAAATTCAGAAAGTCACGGACTTATTGACCCGCCCTCGTATTACCATCCTCTATAGGAGGGTACACCAAAGACAAATGCTTCCAGCACATACTCCAGTGGATGAAAAACTCCCAGGGCCCTTCCGCACGCCCCTATATCCCAGAATATCAAGGCAGAAAGTCCCACGTTATCTGAGTGTGGACTCAGAAAACCCAGTTCAAAGAAGAAGATAATGCCTTGAGTTTCTGGGTCTTGATATCCTCAGATAATGATGGGGGCTCTTGATATCCTGAGATATAGGGCTGTGTGGAAGGGCTCTCTCTTCCTTCTCCCTCTGTTTTTCTCTCTCTGCTCCTCCCCCATCCCCTCTCCGTTTAGCTCATTGCCTTCTCCAGTTATGGCCTGCAGCTGTTCATGTCTCTGCATCTATTTGAGGCTGGATAATTTTGGTTGTAGACAGGTTTCTGTTTTGGTAGTAGATGGATTTAACTATTGGCTCTAGGCTTGTGTCTGGAAAATCGTAATCTCTCCCCTTCTAACTTTGGTGTGCAGTCATCTGACAGAACCTAGCCAAGTGTTTCTGGAAGCTGGAAAGTCAGATATGACAGCTCATATAGAACACTAGCTGTACCCGGCACGCGTTGCTGTGCCCTTTTTAGGAGATGCGAGAAAGTCCAATCATCCACGGTGTGCCATCCTTCAAACTGCAGTTGGATGGAGTGTGGGTCATGGGGGGCATGGTGTGCCAAGTTGGGTCTTTATTGGTCTTGGTTCTGGGCCACAGTGGTCTGTGGGGAATGATGGGTTTTGAATTACTACAAATCCCATTTTCCATGGTGGTACTTCATGTCCCATCATGCATGGTAGGGGCTCTGTGTGCCAAGGTAGGTTACTGTAAATTCAGGCCATACACAATGTCCCATGAGCTGAGGCCTAGTTATGAACAGCAAGTTAATGAAGCCTTACTGTCAATTCAGGCCATACACAATGTCCAATGAGCTGAGGCCTAGTCGAGAGAATCAAGTTAATGAAGTCTTACTGTCAATTCAGAGCGTAAACAGCTTCCCAGTAAGTGAGGCCTAGTTAGGGAAATCAAGTTAATGAAGTCTTACTGTCAATTCAGAGCGTAAACAGATTCCCAGTAAGTGAGGGCTAGTTAGGGAAATCAAGTTAATGAAGTCTTACTGTCAATTTAGAGGGCGTAAACAGCTTCCCATTAAGTGAGGAGTAGGTGAGGGAAATCAAGTTAATGAAGCCTTACTGTCAATTTTGGGCGTGGTCTGTGATTTTTTGGGGTGTAAATTTTCGGTTGGAAGTGATTTGGGTGTTTGTGTTGGGGATTGGCTCAGGCCTTTTCCTTATTCTGTTTTGGCAGTTTATTATGGATCAGAATTTTCATGTTGGCTGGCCAGTGCAGCAGTTATGCAAATCCGCCCTTATTGGCAGCCAATCATGTTGTTCAGAATGTAGAGGCTGGGTGAGTCTTTGGCTGCCCCGGAGGATGCTGGTAAATGTAGTTTTATTTTTACTCGTTGTTTTGGGGGCCTTTTAGGTTTTGGGGGGGAAGTTTCTTTGCTACAAACGTACCTTGCTTGAGGCCTATTTCTGTTGGCAAGTATTGTGTTTCTGTGTTGTATGGTTTCTTTGTTTGAGGTATACATCACATGACGTGAACCCATTTATATAATAGATACACACACACACACACAAAGCCCAGTCTTAAAAATGTTCTCAAATGGCGAGACACTTCATGTGGTCTTCCTCCTTTCCTCCCCTCCTCCATTTTGTATTTATCAGATCTTCTGAGAGTCACCAACCTACGAGTGAACTTGACCAAGCTGCACACCCTGGGAGACAACCTGCTGGATTCACGGCGGGAGATCAAAGAGAAGTACTACTACGCCGTGTATGAGATGGTGCTGCGAGGCAACTGTTTCTGCTATGGGCATGCCTCAGAGTGTGCTCCCCTGGCTGGCAGCCCTGCAGATGTTGAGGGCATGGTAAGGCTCCTTCACACAGCTGTAGGAACACACACACACTATTGTTTATGCCAGCCATGGGCAAACTTCAGTCCTTCAGCTGTTTTGGATGTCCAAAACATCCGGAGAGCCGAAGTTTGCCCAAGCCTTGTTTATGCCCTTCGCTGGGCCACAGAAAACTCCCCAGAAGATGGGTTCTCTTTCTTTAATGCAGAGGTAAGTGAGCTTCTTTACCTACAGTACTCCTGTCTCAATTGCCAAATTTGCTGCAAACTCTGCACATTGTGTTTCCTTTATAGTAAGGTTGGGGATCATACATCCCTTTAGATCAGTGGTTCACAACCTGTGGGTCCCCAGGTGTTTTGGCCTACAACTCACAGCAGCATTTGACACGGTCGATTACAATCTTCTGACCCACCGCTTCGCCGTTGTTGGAATCAGGGGGACAGCTTTAAATTGGGTGTCCTCCTTTCTACACAACCAGGGACAGCGAGTGGAGAGGGGAGGCTTAGTCTCTGAAAGGTTCCCTCTATCTTGTGGGGTTCCCCAGGGGGCCATCCTCTCCCCTCTGTTGTTTAACATCTACATGTGACCACTTGCTCAGCTGGTCCGAAGCTTCGGGCTTGAGTGCTATCAGTATGCTGACGACACTCAGCTTGTGCTGAAGATGGAAGGCCGACCAGACTCTGTACCCGATAATTTTCATCAGTGCCTTGAGGCCATTACTAGATGGCTGCGTGCCAGCAGGTTGAGGGTGAATCCAGCGAAGACGGAGATCCTTTGGCTGGGTCGATCGGGCAGTGGGGTGATCCAGTTGCCTACCCTGGATGGCGAAGCATTATGCCCAAAGAAAACAATGGGCAAGTACCTAAGAGCTAACACAGAACACAAGCTGGTCTCATAGAAAATACACAGTACAATATGTGACACAGTATATATCGTGAAAAGCTATAATTCAGCAAAAGGTCATAAAACATAGTAACAATTCAAAAAGAAGGATGCTTAGGTTCTATATAAATTCAAGTGCATATAGAGCAAAATACAACATTAGTCAATTCATTTGATATATACAAGGCTCATAATGCAACCCAATAGAAAACCATGAAGCAAATCAATGGCAAATCAATCACACAATATGCTACTAAGCTATCCTTATAAGCTGGTAATACATCAAAGAAAGACGCCCAGAATACACAATGCAGTACACTAGGGTAGAAGTTGATCATGTTATATAAATTAAATTGGGAACCAGGGCCGTAGCCAGGATTTTGATTCGGGGGGCTGAGTTTGGTTCGGGGGTGAGACTGGTAGGGTCTACCCTAGCAAACCTTTTGTATTGTTATCAATAACCCCATGAATGTGGGATATAATGAGCATGGTGATCAGATCATGATATGAATAAACATAACAGTTTAAATAATGTACCAGTAAGGCCTTTTTCGCGGACCACCCTGAGAATTTCGGGGGGGGGGGCTGAAGCCCCCTTAGCCCCCCCTGGCTACATGCCTGTTGGGAACCCAACCTTGGACATTGGCTCTTAGCTACAGTTGTGCTTGTTCTTAATTCCATAGTGAACATCTCAGAGCTCTGAAGCTTTGCTTTCTGAATATTGAAACACCATCATCACCCTTTCTCTTTTCAGATATTGCCAAGTATACAAATATTCAACTTTTCCTTAGGACTAAAAAAAACGCCCCAAAAACTCAAAAAGTTATTTTCCTGAATGCCAAAATCTCCAGCCAGCATGAAATTTATTTATTTATCATTTATTTATCATTTCGACTTGATAACCCGCCCTTCCCAAGGCTCAGGGCGGTTCACATGTAAAAACAGCATATAGCAAATAAAACAGCATATAAACATGATTAAAACACCTAAAAAATTCCATTAAATTTGAGGGTGTAAATAAACACATAGATAAAGGGGACCCAATTGATATTGTTTACCTTGACTTTCAAAAGGCTTTTGACAAAGTCCCTCACCAAAGGCTCCTAAATAAGCTCTTCAGCCATGGAATCAGGGGACAGGTCTTGTCCTGGATTGGAACCTGGCTAAACTGTAGGAAACAAAGGGTGGTAATAAATGGACATTTCTCTGGGTGGAAAGAGGTGAGAAGTGGCGTACCCCAAGGTTCAGTTTTGGGTCCGTTACTTTTTAATTTATTCATTAATGATCTGGATGTAGGAGTGAATTCTGAGGTAGCAAAGTTTGCAGACGACACTAAATTGTTCAGGGTAGTTAAAAATGAAACTGATTGTAAAGAGCTCCAGAAAGATCTCTCGAAATTGAGTGAATGGGCAACAAAGTGGCAAATGCATTTTAACCTAAACAAGTGTAAAGTCATGCACATCGGGGCAAAGAACCCCAACTACACCTACCAATTGATGGGGTCAAAGCTTTCCGAGACAAACCAGGAAAGGGATCTTGGGGTTTTGGTGGACAGCTCAATGAAGATGTCAACCCAGTGCGCTGCAGCAGTGAAAAAAGCAAATTCTATGCTTGGCATGATCAGAAAGGGAATCGAAAATAGGTCAGCAAATGTTGTATTGCCTCTACAAATCTATGGTGAGGCCACATCTGGAGTACTGTGTACAATTCTGGTCACCGCACCTCAAGAAGGATATAACGGAACTGGAAAAGGTACAGAAAAGGGCAACAAAAATGATCCAAGGGATGGAGCAGCTCCCTTATGAAACCAGGTTGCAACGCCTTGGTCTTTTCAGCCTTGAAAGACGGCGTTTAAGAGGTGACTTGATCGAAGTGTATAAAATCATGCATGGGATAGAAAAGGTGAATAAAGAAAAATATTTTCTTTGTCACAAAACACTAGGACTAGAGGGCACTCCCTGAAGCTCCAAGGTAGGAAAGTTAGGACTAATAAAGGGAAATATTTCTTCACCCAGAGGGTCATTGGGTTATGGAACTCACTTCCAGAGGAGGTTGTGACAGCTGTCAGCTTGGGCAGCTTCAAGGCAGGATTAGACAGATTCATGGATACCAAGTGTATCGGTAGTTACTGAAAAGGACATCCAAGTGCCACCTCTGTGTTGATGGAGGCAGGCAGGATTTCCCCGGGTACTGGTTGTGGGGGGTCGGGAGCAGGTGAGGGTTTTGCCCTCCTTCTGCTCGAGATCCCCGTGTACAACTAGTGGGCCACTGTGTGATACAGAATGCTGGACTAGATGGGCTGAGGTCCAATTCAGCATGGCTCTTCTTATGTTCTTATGTTCTTATAAAACAGACATAAAATCACAACCAGCTGGATCATAGGGCTGGGTCATAGAGGTGGTGATGTTTGACAAGATATTGACGTCAGTCAAGCGCCATCAGACTCCAAACGCTTGTCTGAAGAGACAGGTCTTGCACGACCTGCGGAATGCCAGCAGGTCCTGCAAGGCTCGTGTCTCTGGCGGCAGCGAATTCCACAGAACAGGTGCCGCTACTGAAAATGCTCTCTGTCTCATGGAGGAGAGCCTGCAAGACTTCATGCCCGGGACTTCAAGTAGATTAAGCCCCTCTGAATGCAGTGATCTTCTGGGAGCATATGGGGTAAGCCGCTCCTTCAGGTACACTGGCCCCAAACCATATATGGCCTTAAAAGTCAGAACTAGCACCTTGAAGGAGACCCGGAATTCAATAGGCAACCAGTGCAGTTCGCGTAGGAGTGGCGTTATGTTTCTCTGCATGTAAATGTGCAGACTGTGAACAGCCAATTTGTGTATTGTACAGTATAAGGAGTGAAAGAAGGGAGGTCGGGTGAGAACAGGACATGGCTCCTGCACCTTTCATGTTAACGTGGAATTTCAAAATTGTTGCTTGCCATGCATGACAATTCCTTTTTCCATGCACCCATTAAAGTTAAGGGTCCTATCCTATTTTAACCTGTATTTGGTCCTGCCCACTTGGTTCAATGTTTTGTTATTTTGTTTATACTCTTTTTAATTTATTTATTTAATTGTTTTTGTTTGATGTATTATCTTATGATCTTTTGTTGTATTTTTGCTCTGTTGTAATTTGTTGGGCTTTGGCCTCATGTTAGCCGCCCGAGTCCCCTTGGGGAGATGCAGGTGGGGTATAAATAAGATGATGATGATTATTATTATTAACAACCCTCTGGGAGAGAATTATGGTGTACTGTTATAAAATATGAGTGTTTTCAAATCACTTTCCCCATCCAATAATAATAATCTATATATATATATTTCTTACGGTCGTGCATTGACGATCATAGACAACTAAACTATGCAATGCAGCAGCACGAAACTCGGCAGCCCATACAACCATACCCCGAGGTACCTACAAGGCCCAAAAAACCGGCCCTAGATACCTCTCAACACCCCCAAACACCAGCCCCCAAAAACCACCAACGTAACTCCCATCCTGGCCTCTTTGCTGTCAGCGCGAACGTTTAGAACGTTTGCGCATGGCAGCCAACACTCACCCTCGCCTCCTCCTCCTCAGGAACAGCGGCGGGGGTGCCATGGATGGAGGGAGGGAGGGGGCCGGGCTAAGGAGGAGCAAGGCAGCCGGCTCCTCCTTAGCCCCTTCTCCCTCCATCCACGGTGCGGACGCCGCTCTTCCGGAACACCGGCGTCCGCGCTGTGGATGCAGGGAGGGAGGGGGCTGGGCTAAGGAGGAGCACGAAAGCCGGCTCCTCCTTAGCCCCTCCTCCTCCCTCCCTCCATCCCCGGCGCGGACGCTGCTATTCCGGAACACCGGCGGCCGCGCCGTGGTTGCAGGGAGGAAGGGGGGGTTAGGGCTAAGGAGGAGCAGAAGGAAGGAGAGGAGAAGAAAGGAAGGAAAAAGGAAGGATAGCAGGAAGAAGGGGAGGGGAAAGGAAGGAAAGGATAGAAGGATAGAGTGAAGGAAGGAAAGAGGGGAGAAGAAAGGAACACAGAAACACATACACACACATATAATGTCCAAGCAGGGTTGCACCATATCCGGGTGATTCAGCAACTCTCATAGTCCAAAGGGATGTGACCTCACGGCCCCCTGAGTCAGCATAATCAGATTATTGTCCAATGTCCAAGTCCATAAGAAGTTACCTCACTTCCCTTGAGGCACCTGGAAGTTACATCACTCCCCCACTGACTCAGCATGGCCTTCAGTAACTAGGGCAAAGGTCCCAGAGATCTGGGATAAGGGTCAGCTAACTCATGGCAGGCTGGAAACCTGAACTTCTTCTAAGCTCAGATTTCCCAGATCTGACATATAAATATACAAATATAAACATACACACATACATATACACACCTGTACATACACACATCAATGCACATACACACACATACATATACAAACATACATAAACATAAGTACACACATATACACGCATATACATATACACATATACATAACTACACACACAGTCCCCAATTTTTAAAAAAACCACAGCAACGCGTGGCCGGGTCAGCTAGTATTAATAATAATAATAATAGCCATGCCCGACCTACGGTCTTTAATGCAAGCACTTAAAACATGGCTCTTCGGCAGAGCATTTAAGTTGTAACCATTTTAATGTCATTTGCATAAGTTTGTTTATTCTGTCTTGTGTAAGTCGCCCAGAGCACTTCGGTGGAGGGCAACTCATGAAGTGATCACATGAAATGAAAGGAATTCACTATGGGCAAGGCTTAGATCTCTCCTTTTCTGCGCTTGGCCACAGGTGCATGGTCGCTGTGTCTGCAAACACAACACCAAGGGGCTGAACTGTGAGCAGTGTGATGACTTCTACCATGAACTGCCTTGGCGCCCAGCTGAAGGACGGCGCACCAACGCCTGCAAGAGTGAGCATCACAAGTGGGCAGGGGATGACAGCAGAACTGAGGGAAGCCAAGCCTGCTTCCACACAACCATTTAATCAGGAGCATGTGGATTTAAGAAATCTGGGGTGTGTGGTTGTCTACATAGGAACTGCCCCAAAAAAGGAGGAAAAATTAAAGAGAGTTTATACACCCCCCAGATCTTTTAAATCCACATTCTCACCCAGATTAAATGCCTCCCTCAAAACCCAGCAGTTTACTTTGCTTTTCACTTGACCTCCTGGCAAAGAGCTCCACCAAGGATTGCTTTGAGCTGATGAAAGCAAGGCAAGAGCTGGGTCAACTGTGGGAGGCTTCCTTTCCCGTCCTCGGCCCTTGGCAGAAACCTGGGAAAACTTACCATGGGTTGCTTCTCTTCTTGGCTTTTATTTGTGAACGAAGATTCGGGAAGGACTCCTCCCACGCTTCCTACAAGCGCGTTGATGACTAAAAAGGCCAATCCGAGATAGGCAAGTCCGGTTGCAGAAAGCACAGCAGAAAGTCTCCTTGGGTGACGTTGTTTCCAAGTTGCAGTTCTTTCTGCATTGTCGTTTCTCTTCGAGACCCGTACGGCGTGTCTTCTCGAAAGAGGCCGCAGCATTGCGGATAGTGCGCCTCCATGCCTCTTGATGTGAGGCCAGGGTGGACCATTGTTGGCGATCAATCTTGCCGAGCCTGAGATGTTGTTTCAGGGGGAGTCTCTTATATCTCTTTTGACAGGGGTGAACCTCTCTTAGACGCTGACCCATGGCGACATTTCACCGTAGAGTAGTATCTTTGGGAGGCGGTGGTCCTCCATCTTATGCTGGACTAGATGGGCTGTCCCCTGGCTCCATGCGACCCAGCTGAGTGTATCTTTGGGAGGCGGTTCTCATCTTAGCAGGGCCTCAACGCTGGTGATCCCTGCTTGCTCAAGGACAGCAACATTCGTCACATAGTCCAGTGTGTATTTAGGATTGTGCGAAGACAGTGCTGATCAACTTACAATGGGTTGACTGTAGTGACAAAACCTAAATCATGATCCTCAGATGTTGTCAGACTTCAGCTCTTAAGACTCTTGAATCTCCCACCAACATGGAATTTCCCAGGTTCTAATGTAAGAGAAATATTTCTTCTCACATACATGCTCCATACCACTGCAGTTTTATGTGCTGTAATTGCATCACTTCTCCCCTTAATTCCCTTTTTTTTGTACCAAACCAAAGAATCCCAGGGGGGTTGTAATCATTCCCCGTTACAGAGCTGGCCCAGCCCCTTGATCCTTTAAGTTATTATCTTGTGCATGGATCTGGATAAAAACAAAGGGATTTCGTTGTGCTAGGTTCAAGGCAGGGCAGTTGGTAACTTTGGCTCTATTTTCCCCTCTCTCACAGAATGTAACTGCAATGAGCACTCGCATCGGTGCCACTTTGACATGGCTGTGTACCTGGCCACAGGCAACACAAGTGGCGGAGTCTGTGACGAGTGCCAGCACAACACCATGGGCCGCAACTGCCAGCTCTGCAAGCCCTTCTACTACAAGGACCCCACTAAGGACATCCGTGACCCCAATGTTTGCCATGGTGAGAGGGGGAGAAAGGCATGGAGCACAAGAGGAATAAGGCCACAATCTTGCGTACTTTTGCGGGAAAGGGTGGGAATTGTGGAAACTGAAGTGCAAAATGCCTGGAAGGTCGAAGTTTGCCTATGCCCGTACTAGAAGGAGGTGGGTTTCTCTTCTCTAGTTTGGTTGACTCAGGCCCGGATTACCCATAAGGCCAGACGAGGCCATGGCCTCAGGCGGTGGCCATGGGGGGGCGGCAAAATGGCGACTGGACCTTCGGGTCGCCACGGCATCGGTTGCAGTTGTTGAGGAGGGAGGGAGCGAGCGGGAGGAGGAGCCGAGGTGAGGAGTCAGGAGAGTGGGGGGGGGGCGGGTTCCAGGCCGGCCTTTTTCCTCCCTTCCTCCCTCTTCCTGCACGAGGGAGAAGGAGCCGGGGGGAAGTCCCGCCCCTAGGCGTCTGACGTGGCTTCCCCCCGATGCCTCCTCGCTCGCATGCACAGGTGCCGCCCCTCCCTCCTTCACTGGAAGGAGCGGCGCGCGAGCGAGGCGGCGGCGGGGGGAAGCCCCGTCAGCCCTTGGGGCCTCCCGGCTCCTTGTCTTGTGCGCAGGCGGGCGCCGCGCTCCTTCCTTTACTGAAAGGCGGAGCGCGGCGCCCGCCAGAAAGGCAGGAGCCGGAGGAGACCCGCCGCCCATAGAGTGTCTGACGGGGCTTCCCCCTGCCGCCTCCTCGCTCGCGCGCCGCTCCTTCTTCCAGTGAAGGAGGAGGCGCCCGTGCATGCGGCGAGGAGGCGTCGGGGGGAAGCCCGTCAGACGCCCTACGGGCGGCGGGGCTTCCTCCCGGCTCCTTCTCGCTCGTGCCGGCCCTGCCCCCCTCAGGCGTCTGGCCTCGGGCGGCCCCAAGCCTTAATCCAGGCCTGGGTTGGCTAATGAGAGTCTCCTCTCTGGCTCCTTATTGGGTTCTTGAATTGTGCAGTCAATTCTGTGTGTGTGCACCCCTGTTGATAAGCCCTTTCCTTCTCATTCTGTAGCCTGTGACTGTGATCCTGATGGCACATTGGATGGTGGGGTGTGTGACACACATGACGACCCAACGCTGGGGCTCATCGCTGGACAGTGTCGCTGTAAGGAGCATGTGCAGGGAGCCCGCTGTGACAAGTGCAAACCCGGCTTCTTTGGACTGAATGCGGACAACCCACAAGGTTGCCAACGTAGGTATTCTTTATTCATTTATTTATTTCGGGCTTTTCTGTCCCGTCCTATCTCAACCTCTGCAGAGGGACTCAGGACAGCTAACAAAATGCACCCCATGGTGCCCATACCAGAAACATAAAAATACAATTTAACAGCAATATGGCAATGAAACAGTGTACAACAATACAAAAACAATCAAGCAGTCAGCAGTCGCCGGATTGAATCGTCACCCAAGGGGCAGGCAGTCAGTTCTATCAAAGTCGTCATCTCAGCAAGTCAACCTAATCTATGAAGGCCTGATCCCATAGCCAGGGTTCCACTTGTTTCCAGAAGGCCAAGGGGGATGCCGCAGATCTAATTTCACTTGGGAGGGAGTTCCATAGCTGAGGGGCCACCACAGAGAAGGTCCTGTCCCTTTTCCCCATTAGATGCATTTGTGACAATGGGGGGGGACAACAAGCAGGGTCTCCCCGAATGATCTTAGGGCCCTAGGTGGATCGTAGCGGGAGATATGTATGGACAGGCCATGTTCTAGAAGCATTCTCTCCTGACATTTCGCCTGCATCTGTGACAGGCATCCTCAGAGGCTGTGAGATCTGTTGGAAACTAGGAAAATTGGGTTTATATATCTGTGGGAAGTCCAGGGTGGGAGAAATAACTCTTGTCTGTTGGACCTAGGTGTGAATGTTTCAATTGGCCACCTTGATCAGTATTTGATGGCCTGACAGTTTATTATTATTGATCTGGGTAATGCAAATTCCAAGATATTCTGGAAAAATTTTCCACATATCCTTGACTCACCAGGTTGTCAGTGCGATCCACGAGGCACGGTGCAGGACGGGCCCCAGTGCGATGCCATCACGGGAGACTGCTTCTGCAAACGGTTGGTGACTGGGCGCAGTTGTAACCAGTGCCTGGTGAGTACTATCTAGCCTAGCTTTTGCCTCTGGCTTTGGCTTTTGCCTCCTGGGCTAATGTGCCCTTTTCTTCTTCTTAGCCTGAACACTGGGCCCTGAGCCCTGACCTACATGGCTGCCGGCCTTGTGACTGTGACGTAGGAGGTGCCCATGATAACCAGTAAGTTCTGGGGGTCTTCTAGGGGTGAGCAAGAAGTCAATAAAGTACCATGCAAAGTTTATCAGATGACCTTAGGAGGTACAGTATATTTGCCCGAAAAAGGACCTACACGAGGGAGAAAACCATGGTGGCATGTCTAAAAACTCTAAAGGTATTGGATTATGTCTGATCTTGAAAACAAGGCAGGGTCAGCCCTGTTTAGCATTTAGATTATTTTTTTCCCCCGTGTCAGAAGTGACTTGAGAAACTGCAATTTGCTTCTGGTGTAAGAGAATTGGCTGCCTGCAAAGAAGTTGCCCAGGGAACGCCCGGATGCTTTACCATCCTATGGGAGGTTTCTCTCATGTCCCTGCATGGGAAGCTGGAACTGGCAGATGGGAGCTCACCCCACTTCCTGGATTTGAACCGTCGACCTACAGGTCAGCAGTTCAGCCAAAACAAGGTTTTGATCCATTGCGCCACCGTGGCTCCAGTATTTAGATGGGAGCTTGCCTATGCTGTAGGCTATATTTCAGAGGAAGGAAGGCCACCTCTGAGGATTCCTTGCCTAAGAAAACCCTATAAACATCAATATGTAGTCATAAATCAACAAGTGACTTGAAGGCACTTGAAAGCACCGGGAATGTGGTGCAGCTGGCTGGGAGTCAGCTGCATAAGATCTTTACTGACCAGAGAGTCATGAGTTCGAGGCCTGCCCGGGTCGGGGTGAGCGCTCAACTATTTGTGTAGCTCGTTGTCAACCTTTGCAACCCGAAAGACAGTTGCATCTATCAAGCAGGAAATTTAGGTACCACTTTGTGTGGGGAGGCTAATTTAACTGATTTATGAGGCCATAAATCTCCAGGAAGTGTGCAAGGGAGTGAAGGAGTGCAGCAGCTCCTCCTGGTGGCCAGAAGCTGAAATGTAAAATTGCCTCTGAGTGCCTTGTCTATACATGTTTGTATGTCAAAGGGCATTGAATGCCCTTTGACATACAAACGGCAGCGTTTGACACGGTCGACCACAATCTATTGACCCACCGCCTGGCCATGGCTGGAGTGAGGGGACAGCCTAAAATGGCTGACCTCCTTCCTCCACCAGCAGTCTCAGCATGTGAGGAGGCGGGGTGGTCTCCGAGGGCTCCTCATTAGTTTGTGGAGTTCGCAGGGGCCATCCTCTCCCCTCTGTTATTTAACATCTACATGCAGCCGCTTGCACAGCTGGTGCGGAGTTATGGGCTGGAGTGTCACCAATATGCGGATGATACCCAGCTCATTCTGAGGATGAAGGGCAGGCCGGGATCCTTCCCCGATAATTTCCAGCACTGCCTCGAAGCCGTTACTGGATGGCTGCGAGCCAGTAGGTTGAGGGTGAATCCGGCGAAGACGGAGATCTTGTGGCTGGGCCGCCCGGGTGGGGTAGATGTCCAGCTTCCGACCCTGGACAGCGCGGCGTTATGCCCATCGTCTTCCGTGAAGAGCCTGGGAGTCCATCTGGACTCCCAGCTGGCCATGGAGGCCCAGGTCTCTGCGGTCAGCAAGGTTGCCTTTGTCCATCTCAGAGAGTCAAGGAGGCTGGCCCCTATCTCTCCCGGAACGACCTCGCCACGGTGATCCAAGCCACGGTCATCTCAAGACTAGATTACTGCAACGCTCCACGTTGGCCTTCCTTTGTCAGCGATCCGAAGCTCACGCTGGTGCAGAACACTGCCGCCCGGCTCCTGTCTGGCTCTCCAGCAGGTTGCCATATAACACCTGTTTTGCAGGACCTGCACTGGCTGCCAATTGAGCACCGGATCGCCTTCAAAGTGTTGGTTCTCACCTTTAAGGCCTTGCACGGCCTGGGGCCAGTGTATCTGAGGGACCGTCTCACTCCATATTGCCCTCTGAGATCACTGCGGTCCGAGGATGCTAACTTCTTGAGGTACCTTCGGCGAAGCTGGCACGGCTGACATCCACCCGCCGGAGGGCGTTTTCTGTCATAGCTCCCACGCTGTGGAACGCCCTCCCGGCCGACACCCGGGCAATGAAGCACCTGCTCCCGTTCAGGCGGGCATGTAAAACCTATTTGTTTAGGCAGGCCTTCGATGGGTAGGCCCGTGCATCTTGGCTGTGCCACTACCTCAACTGTGTTGTTGTTTTTACTGTGTTGCTTGTTTTTAATTGTTCTTAACCTTCTGTATTTTATTGTGCCTTCGGCTCTTGTAATCCGCCGCGAGCCTTCGGGAGTCGGCGGCATAGAAACCCAAATAAATAAATAAAATAAATAAATGTTTGCTTGTATATGTGCAGTGTGATCCGCCCTGAGTCCCCTGCGGTGTGAGAAATGATGTAAATAAATAAATAAGGCATACACACACATTTAGCAAATAGACATGAAGTATGGAGAGTAAGGGAGCTCAGGGGAATTCAAAACATCTCTTTTTAAAATTCATGTATTTATTAAACTTCTGCATGGTGTTTCTTCTGTGAAAGTTAATGCAATTGCATAACAACAGTTATACTGAATAATAATAATAATGATAATAAATATGTAGATTTGAAAAAGAAAGTCAATGCAACATACCTGGAGTTCCAAAATGGTCTTCCATCTAGATACTGGCCAGACCCGAATCTGCTTAGCTCCAGCAGGGCTTCCATATCCTGCACCTTCAGGGTAAAATCGTTTGAGTGGACAGCAGGGGTGATGGGTAGGCCATGCATCACAGGGTCAGAATGCCTGTCTTCCTTACGCTTCTCTGTGTTTTATGTGTTTTACTGTGTTGGCATCGAATTGTGCCTTTTTGGAAGCCGCTCTGAGTCCCCCCTCGGGGGTTGAGAAGAGCGGGGTAAAATGCCGGAAATAAATAATTAATAAATTCTCCTTCTGCGAAATAGGTGTGCCACTGAAACAGGACAATGTCGCTGCCGCAGCCACATGGTAGGCAGGCCGTGCAGCCAAGTGCAGACCAGCTATTTCCACATCGTGCTAGATCACTACACATATGAAGCGGAAGAGGCTGAACTTCACCAGGTGAAGCAAAAAGGGCAGGGGGTGGTGGGGTGGGGGTTGGTATGGGGAACTGTAATGCCAATTTCTAATAAGAGGCTATATGTTTTGGAAAGGCATGACCTTTTAGAGATCGTAACCTTTTGGGAAACCAGAAATTTCCATAATCTTTTGGAAACGTGATCCTTCTGGAGATTAATTGGCATTCAAACCATTTGGAATAATAATACTACTAACTAACTAACTAACTTTAATTCTTATGAGTCGCCCTCCCCCAAAGGTGCTCTGGGTGACTTACACAATTAAAATAAACAGGTTACATAGTCACCGCTTGTTACTCAATCATAGGCTCTTCTGAAGAGCCATGTCTTGAGTGCCCCTAAAAATGTATGTAGATCAGGAGTGGCTCTTTGGCCTGGCAGTAGGGAGTTCCACCAGATTGGGGCTACAGTGGAGAAGGGTCTCTGTCTTGTGGACTCCAAACGGACCTCTCCAGGGCCAGGGACATAGAAGAGATTCTCATGAGCTAACCGTGGCAGTCTTTGGTGGTGGAGTGGCATTAAACGGTCTCTTAGATATGAAGGACCCTGACCTCGAAAGGCCTTGAATGCTAGGACCAGGGTCTTATAGAGCAGTGCTGTCCAACTTCTAACTGGCCAAGGGCCGGATTCCAGGTCACTGATGACCTGGGGGGGCCGCCCGGCCACGCCCCTGGCCATGCCCCCGGCCATGCCCCCGGCCACGCCCCCCGGCTGCCGGGAAGCTTTGGGAGAGAGGGAGGAGCCAAGCGGCACCCCCTCCCTTCCAAGGCATCCTAGCCACAGATGAAGCTGGCGGTTTCGCCGGCTTCAGCTGCTGCCGGGATGCCTTGGAAGGGAGAGAGGCGCCGCCAGGGACCCCCCTCCCTTGCAAAGCATCCCGGCAGCCGCAGAAACCGGCGCTGGCTTCAGCCGCTGCTGCGATGCTTTGCAAGGGAGGGGGTGCCGCCGGGGACCCCCCTCCCTTGCAAAGCATCCCGGCAGCCGCAGAAACCGGCGCTGGCTTCAGCCGCTGCTGCGATGCTTTGCAAGGGAGGGGGTCGGGGACCCCCTCCCTTGCAAAGCATCCCGGCAGCCGCAGAAGCCGGCGCTGGCTTCAGCTGCTGCTGCGATGCTTTGCAAGGGAGGGGGTGCCGCCGGGGGACCCCCCTCCCTTGCAAAGCATCCTGGCAGCCGCAGAAACCGGCGCTGGCTTCAGCCGCTGCTGCGATGCTTTGCAAGGGAGGGGGGTGCCGGGACCCCCTCCCTTGCCCAGCATCCCGGCCGCGGCCGAAGCCGGCGCGGGCTTCCGCCGCGGCTGCGATGCGTTGCAAGGGCGGGGGTGCCGGGGACCCCCTCCCTTGCAAAGCATCCCGGCAGCCGCAGAAACCGGCGCTGGCTTCGGCCGCTGCTGCGATGCTTTGCAAGGGAGGGGGTGCCGCGGACCCCCCCCCTTGCCAAGCATCCCGGCAGACGCAGAAGCCGGCGCTGGCTACAGCAGATGCTGCGATGCTTTGCAAGGGAGGGGGTGCCGCGGGGACCCCCTCCCCTGCAAAGCATCCCGGCAGCCGCAGAAACCGGCGCTGGCTTCAGCTGCTGCTGCGATGCTTTGCAAGGGAGGGGGTGCCGGGGACCCCCCTCCCTTGCCAAGCATCCCGGCAGCCGCCGAAGCCCGCCCTGGCTTCAGCCGCAGCAGCGAAGCGAGGCAAGGGAGGGGCTGCCGCCGGGGACCCCCCTCCCTTGCAAAGCATCCCGGCAGCCGCAGAAACTGGCGGTGGCTTCAGCCGCTGCTGCGATGCTTTGCAAGGGAGGAGGGTGCCGCCTGGGACCCCCTCCCTTGCCAGCATCCCGGCAGCCGCAGAAGCCGGCACTGGCTTCAGCTGCTGCTGCGATGCCTTGCAAGGGAGGGGGTGCCGCCGGGGGACCCCCTCCCTTGCCAAGCATCCCGGCAGCCGCAGAAACCGGCGCTGGCTTCAGCCGCTGCTGCGATGCTTTGTAAGGGAGGGGTGCCGCCGGGGACCCCTCCCTTGCCAAGCATCCCGGCAGCCGCAGAAACCGGCGCTGGCTTCAGCGCGCTGCTGATGCTTTGCAAGGGAGGGGGGTGCCGCCGGGGACCCCCCTCCCTTGCAAGGCATCGGCGCCGGCGAGAGAGGGAAGAAGAGGGCAGTGCAGGGAGGAGGAGCTAGCCCTCTTCCTCCTTCTTGTGCCACCCCTTGTCCTTCTCTCACCAGCGCCGATGCAATCGGCGGCGCGGAGAGAGGGACGGAGGGGGCAGTGCAGGAGGAGGAGCTAGCTCTCTTCCTCCTCCCTGCCCCCCCCCCCCCCCGGCCGCCTTTTTAAAAAAATAGATTTTTTTAAAAAAAATTAAAAAATGGCGGCTGGGGGCATAGCTGGGGCCGTGCCCAACAGGCTGGGGGCCGGATCGGCCCCAGGGCCGCCAGTTGGACAGCCCTGTTATAGAGGACTCTGTGTTCAACCGGCAGCCAATGCAAGCGCTGCAGGGATGGCGTTATATGGCACCTCACTGATGTTCTTGTGAGGAGTCTAGCGGCTGCATTTTGCACAATTTGGATCTTGCGAATTGCTGCTCGGGGTAAGCCCACATACAAAGCATTGCAGTAATCCAGTCTCGACGTAACCGTGGCATGGATTACCGTAGCCAGCGCCTCTGTTGGTAAATAAGGCGCCAACTGCCTCACTTGGCGTAGAATCGTAGATGAAAGAAGACCCTTTGACTAGTGGAGGCAACCTGGGCTTCCATCGTCATTTGGGAATCCAGGATAACACCGAGACTCTTCACAGTGGGGGTTGGAGCTAACGGCTCCCCTTCAAAAGATGGTAATAGACCGACCAATTCTGATGAGCGGCTAGGCCACAAGATTTCAGCTTTTGCTGGATTTACTTTCAATTTATGGGCACGTAGCCATCTTGTCGCCGCTCCAAGACACCGGGTGAAGTTATCTGGTACTGAAGTTATTCCAGGTTCTAGTTTTAGGAGAAGCTGGGTATCATTAGCATATTGGAAACATTCTAATAATAATAATAATAATAATAATAATGCTTTATTGTAAAGTGTGAGCTTCCTTAGAAGAGTTAAATACTCGTTTGAGTGAATCTTCTCTTTAGTGGTTAACATCCATTAGTATTCATCCAAGGCAAATTAGGTTTCTCAGTTGTTAGACTGATATACCTGGCTATCTGTCTGAACTGTTAGGAGCAAAGATATGCCAATGCACAAAAGTGTTATTTCTGAAGAAGTGTCATTGCCCAAAAACATCTATTCACCTATAAGAACATAAGAACATAAGAAGAGCCATGCTGAATCGGGCCTCAGCCCATCTAGTCCAGCATTCTGTGTCACACAGTGGCCCACTAGTTGTACACAGGGATCTCTAGCAGAAAGGAGGGCAAAACCCTCACCTGCTCCCGACCCCCCACAACCAGTACCCGGGGAAAATCCTGCCTGCCTCCATCAACACAGAGGTGGCACTTGGATGTCCATTTCAGTAACTACTGATTCCCTTGGTATCCATGAATCTGTCCAATCCTGCCTTGAAGCTGTCCAGGCTGACCGCTGTCACAACCTCCTCTGGAAGTGAGTTCCATAACCCAATGACCCTCTGGGTGAAGAAACATTTCCCTTTATTAGTCCTAATTTTCCTACCTTGGAGCTTCAGGGAGTGCCCCCTAGTCCTAGTGTTGTGTGACAGAGAAAATATTTTTTCTCTATTCACCTTTTCTATCCCATGCATGATTTTATACACTTCGATCAAGTCACCTCTTAAACGCCGTCTTTCAAGGCTGAAAAGACCAAGGCGTTGCAACCTGGTTTCATAAGGGAGCTGCTCCATCCCTTGGATCATTTTTGTTGCCCTTCTTTGTACCTTTTCCAGTTCCGTTATATCCTTCTTGAGGTGCAGTGACCAGAATTGTACACAGTACTCCAGATGTGGCCTCACCATAGATTTGTAGAGAGGCAATACAACATTTGCCGACCTATTTTCGATTCCCTTCCTGATCATGCCAAGCATAGAATTTGCTTTTTCGCTGCTGCTGCGCACTGGGTTGACATCTTCATTGAGCTGTCCACCAAGACCCCAAGATCCCTTCCCTGGTTTGTCTCGGAAAGCTTTGATCCCATCAGTTGATAAGTGTAGTTGGGGTTCTTTGCCCCGATGTGCATGACTTTACACTTGTTTAGGTTAAAATGCATTTGCCACTTTGTTGCCCATTCACTTTAAATATATATTGTTCTTAAATGTTTAATGTTTACTTTATTATTTTAATGCTGTATGTTTATGGTTTTATATTGTCTATTGTGTATTTGGCATCGAATTGCTGCCTTTGTGAAGCTGCTCTGAGTCCCCCCTCGGGGATTGAGAAGAGCGGGGTAGAAACGTTGTAAATAAATAAATACATAATTTCTCATTCACATGATTACCATAAATTTAAGTTGATTGGGAGGTAGTTATTAACAACTGTCACTGTGAAAGATGAGAAACCTGTTAGAAAAAAGTGGCAATTCTAATATCACATACTTGACTGAATACAGACTTGAAATTGCTGAGCATTCTAGTGGAATGGATCATATCTGTCAGTTCCCTTTCCCCGCACTTGTCTAAGCCCGATTTCTTTCCATATTGCTTATGAATAACTGCAATTTTTTTGACAAAAAGAATACAACAAATGAAGTCATCCACTCCAAGGCATAAGACACTGAGCTGTTGGTTCATCCATTACAAAGGTTGCTGAGTGTATTATCTGCCAAAAGGGCAACCTCATTCTGGTCTTTCTCTTGGCAGGGAGCTGAAATTGTGGAGCGAGTGCACCTCACAGGTCGCCCAGCTACATGGACAGGAGTGGGCTTTGCGCGGGTGCTGGAGGGAAACGTAGTGGCATTTCGGATTGATAATGTGCCCTTCACCATGGAGTACGACATACTGCTGCGCTACGAACCTCAGGTAACTCTGTTTTGGCCTGTCGACTTAGTGTCTACCCAATCTCTGTCTCAGCTGCAACGCAATAAGGGGATTGCGGTCAGATTCAGCCTTCCAGTATCAATCCTATTGATGTACGATCCACCACATCTCTCCTGGCCTTCAGGAAAAAAGTAAAATCCTGGCTGTGGGACCAGGCATTCGTACACCAGCACAAGGCAGCATTTTGGATTGGTTTTTAATGAAAGTGGGTGATTATGGCCAATGTTTTTATGGACTGAACATTGTTTTAATCCAGAGTGAATGTGTATGGTGCTAATGTAGTTGTATTTTAATGTATTTTAATTGTTGAAGTGTTTTGGGGTTTATATTGTTATTATGTGGGCATCAAATTGTGCCGTACTGTAAGCCGCTCTGAGTCCCCCCTTGGGGGTTGAGAAGAGCGGGGTAAAATCCTGAAATATAAATAAATAAATCCTGGTGGTAAACAACATCTAGATCAGGGGACGGGAACCTTTTTGACTCAGAGAGCCGTAAAAGCAAAATATTTGGAAATGTATTTCAGTGAGAGCCATATAATATAAATATTATATTTCAAGACTGAATTCAACTAAATGCCTTTGCAGACCAACTTGGGTGCCTTTGCAGCCCTCAACAGACCTCACAACCGCCAAGGGTGCCTGCCATAGATGCAGGCGAAACGTCAGGAGAGAATGCTTCTGAAACGTGGCCATACAGCCCGAAAAACTTACAGCAGGCCAGTGATTTTGGCCATGACAACCTTCGACATTGCCTCAACTGAAGCTTTGAGGGCGCGCAACCTTCTTCCACAGAGCCGCGCGGATGCCTGAGGGGGCGCAGCCGACGAATGAAGTCCCCATTCCCTCACACTTCCCGCCCAAACCCACAGGTTGCCTCTCTTTCCAAAAGCTCAGCAGCAAATTCACTGAAGTGCCACGTTTCCTGCCCTCCTCTTCCTTCGAACTCCCCTTCCACTGCCATGGCGTCAAAAGAGAGGCGGCCCGGAATTTGCGCGGAATTTGGGGCGAAGGCAGCGCGCGCAGCTCAGCTGGAGACGGGGCCAGTGCCAAGCTCTCCGTCTGTCCCTCACATGCCGGGTCTCAGCTGTGCGCGTCGCCTTTGCCTCAAATTCTGAGCGTACAGCTGAGAGCTGGCATGTGAGGGACAGGCGGAGAGCTTGGCACTGGCCCCGTCTCCAGCTGAGCCAGATGCAATCATGGAAAGAGCCATATATGGCTCGCGAGCCATAGGTTCCCGGCCCCTGATCTAGATGAAAGCTTCAGCTTTTTATGACAATGATAGGGCAAATTCTCTATGTGAAGAAGGGGGCTTAATCCCTTTCATCAACTTGATAAGGCAAGGGGCATATCAAAAAGAGTTTACCATATATACTCGAGTATAAGCCAACTCAAATATAAGACAAGGCACCTAATTTTACCACAAAAAAACTGGGGGAAACGTATTGACTCGATTATAAGCCGAGGCTGGAAAATGCAGCAGCTACTGGTAAATTTCAAAATAAAAATGGATACCAATCAAATTACATTAATTGAGGCATCAGTAGGTTAAATGTTTTTGAATATTTAGATAAAACTGTAATTTACGAGAAGACTGTCCCACTCTGATCAAACGATTATTCTAACCTTCAATGTAACAGTGCTTATATATACTTCCAATAATAATAATAATAATAGAGTAAAATAATAAATATAATAATAGAGTAAAATAAGAAATGTAATAATAGAAAAAAATAGTAAATAACTTTGACTCGAGTATAAGCCGAGGGGGGCTTTTTCAGCCTAAAAAGAGCTGAAAAACTTGGTTTATACTTGAGTATATACGGTAATTTACAATAGCCCACACTTTGCTCTTAATAGTAGCATTCATAATAGTAGCAAAATGACAGTTATGAAGTAGCAACAAAAACAATGTTACGCTTGGGGGTCATCGCCACACGAGGAACTGTATTAAGGGGTCGCGGCATTAGGAAGCGTGAGGACCACTGCTGTACTGCCTTCAAGCTGGCATCAAGCAGTGCGCTCAGATGTTTTCTCCCCTCAGCTGCCAGGAAAATGGGAGGTGAAGGTCTCTGTGATACGGCCTGGGCCTATCCCCACGAGTAGCCCGTGTGGAAACACCATCCCTGCTGATGATGTGATGTCCACATCTTTGATGCCCGCTTCACGGTGAGTGCTGAGAAACTCTGGATCGATAGCACATTGCCATTGCCAAAGGAAAAAGGCTGCATAGTCTGTGCAAACCCACCTTTGTTTGGACTAAAATGGTAAAAGGTTTACAAGCCAAGCCCTACGAGGAATTGGAGATGTTTGGCCTGGAGAAGAAAAGAGAGAGTATATGATAGCCATGCTTGAATAACTGAAAGAATGTCACATTGAGGAGGGGGAGACCCTCCTCAATGTGGAGACCAGGAAATAAAAGGGTGGGTTCCAATTCCAGGAAAAGTTTACACCCAAACTTTAGGAAGAACTTCCTGGTGGTAAGAGCTGTTCAGAAGTGGGATATGCTGCCTTAGAGCAGTGTTTCCCAACCTTTTTTGAGCCGTGGCACAATTTTAACTTTAAAAAAAATCTGGGGGCACACCACCAACCAAAATGACACAAAATGACACTCTAACACAGTAAAGAACGGCTGGGGGATGGTGACCTGCTGGGAGTGCTGACGCTGGGGAGGGGGAGGAGCCAGGCCACGCCATGCCCCACCCCCTCCCCCGGCTTCAGTTCTCCCACAGCTTCGCCAGCTTTGAGAGGGCAGTGCCAAGCCAGCATTGTGCTGGCTCTGCCACCGCTGGCTTGGCACTCTGTGGGGGTGCTGAAGCCGGGGGGAAGGGGCGGAGCCAGGCTGTGTCATGCCCCTTCCCCCGGCTTCAGCTCTCCCACAGAGGAGGAGCTTGAGCGGTGGACGGGCTTCAGTAGGCAGGGCTCCTCCGCGCGGCTTCAACAAACAAGGGGCAAGAGTCATGGTGGATTGGAGGCTGGTTGGAGAAATGGCCAAGGAGGCGGCGCCCGGTCCCTTCTTTTTCTTCGCCGCCGCCTGGCCTTCCTCCTCCCTCTCCCAAGCAGCAGGAGTTTGGCAGGAGAGGGGGAAGGAAGGGGGCAGAGAGCTTTTCTCGCAGCACACCTGATGATCGCTCACGGCACACTCGTGTGCCACGGCACACTGGTTGAGAAACACTGCCTTAGAGCATGGTAGATTCTCCTTCCTTGGAGGTTTTTAACAGGGCTTGGATGACCACCTGCCAGGAATGCTTTGATTCCATGTTCCTGCTTGGCAGAATGGAGATACGGTGTTCCCTCTGTGCCGTCACGCCCAGGCACTCAAAGGCTGAAGCTAAGATGTGCTCTCTATCTAAAGCCTGGGGGACTGCGGGTGCCTTCTCTTGAAGCTCAGGGGTCCCAACAACCAAAAACCACCTCAGGATTAAGTAAAACAAAGTCCTTTATTTGAGCAAAGTTCTGGAGGAACTTGGTGCAGATCTTAACAGTTTCAAAAAGGATTAAAGGTCTGGGACAAGATTGGGAAATCCCCATTTTTGCTTCCACCAATCCGGAGCTATTCCCTATCCTGACTCTGGCTGGCTATTTAGAAAGAGCGGATCTTCCCCTATTTTAGCACAGAGTCAGTTTTAAAGGCAGAGCTGTTGAAGTTGCAGCTAGATAGCCCCAAAAATACAGCAGGGTAGTGCAGGACTACAATGAGGTATATTATTATTATTATTAATTGGACTTCTTAGTCGCCCTTTCCCACAGGCTCAGGGCGACTCACATACATAGAACCGCAAAACACAATAAAACAGTTAAAAACACAGTGGCAGATCCACCTATTAAAATTACAATTTATTAAAATATCAATATTTAAACTACAGTTACCACTACAATATACATGTTCCAGTGCCTATGGTCCAAACGCCTGAGTGAAGAGGAGGGTCTTACAGGCCCTGCGGAAAGACAGCAAATCCGTCTGGGCTCGGATCGTGGAAGGGAGGGAATTCCACAAAACCGGCGCGATGGCACTGAATGCCCTCCTTCGTGTGGAACTCAGACGGATAGAATGGTGGCTAGGCACTACCAACAGATTCTGGATTTCGGAACGCAGTGGTCGCGGAGGGCTGTAATGGGAGAGGCGGTCCCTTAAGTACACTGGCCCCAGACCATTCAAGGCCTTGAAGGTCAGAACCAGCACCTTGAAGGTGATCCGGTGCTCTATTGGGAGCCAGTGCAGTCCGCGCAGCACAGGCATGATGTGGCAGCGAGATGAAAGGCCTGCCACCAGCCGTGCTGCAGCATTCTGCACCAGCTTAAGCTTCCGGATCATCGACAAGGGATAGCTAACTATCCAAACTACAACAAAAACACAGCAGGTTGGTAAATATATAGTACTTACGATGGCCTGTCTAAGCTGACCTAGCTTGACCACAAGCACATCTGAGTCCTTCTCTAGCCTGGAGAAGACTGAAAGAGCTTTCAAAATGGAGATCCCATCCCCAGGAAAAAAGGGGCGGGCTCCAAACCAAAAAGATACATTTTGCAAGGCACCAGCAGCAAGCTCTGCAAACTGGCTGCAAACCTGTTAATAATTAACTACCAGGGTGCCAGTGAGTCTGACAACCCTGAAAGAAAATGCAAAGGGGTGCTATTTTCTATAACTGTGGGGAACATGTCTGGAAGACAGAATACCCTCGCTACTTCACGGTTCACTTATTGCAGACACGCTCTTTCGCGGATTTCAAAAAATATTAATTTAAAAATATATATCATGGTATTTTTGCTGTTTTGTGGGCTTTTTTTCCGCCACCACTCTCTGAGGCGCTTTCCCTCCTCAGTCCTCCCTCCCTCCCTCCAGCCTTGAAGGGCCTTTCCTTCTTTTCCTTCACTTTATTTTAAGTTTATAAAGACTTAAAATAGTGTATAACTACTAAAATAATGTATAAACACTCGGAAACATGCTGCAAAACACTCAGAAACATGCTGCTAAAAGAATTATTTAGCTATAAATAAATCCTTTTTACTATGTACCAGCCCTTTTGTTCTCTAGGTATGTGGTGTTGGTGCAGCCAGTCTGTCTGGAGCAAGGGGTCAGCTATACCATCCGGGTAGAGTTCACTCGCTATGATGGGCATGAGCCTTTGCAAGGTGCAGCTATACTGCTGGACTCCGTAAGTATCAAGCAGAAGGACCTGGGCATTTACTGCAAGAAGAACCAAAACCTTAACCTTACCTCTTCTCCCTTCTTTTCCTTCCAAGCTGGTACTGATGCCACGTTACTCCTCCTTGGAGATGTTCATTGCTGGGGATCCTGCTTCCATTGCCCGCAAGGAGATCTTTGAGCGCTACCGTTGTGTCCAACAGGCTCGACCTGTGATTAAGGCACCCATCCCGGAGCCTTGTGCCCATTTGCTCACCAGCATGTCAGCTGTCATCCATCAAGGGGCTCTGCGTAAGTGTTGAACTGCTCAAGCGTAACAGAATTCCTTGCTCTCTGCCCACACAAGTCTCACACAACTATAGGTAGATCCTCACACGGCGCTGGGAAAAGTCCAAGTGATGTATTGAATTCGGGTTGGTTGAGGAAAGAAGCGGTCCCTGGAAGCCTATACCCATTCGAAACAGCCATTGGAAACAGCTGCTCCTCTGCATTAATCCTAGAGCATATGTGTTAAAGTCAAGGCCCATCGGGTCATTTTATATGGCCGTCCAGATCAGTGTTTCTCAACCAGTGTGCCGGGGCTGTGAGCGATCATCAGGTGTGCCGTGGGAAATTGGAACCTCCAGGAATGGGGGGGGGGGGAGAGTCCGATGACCCAGCAAGCTACCGACCGGTTGCCAACCTACCCTTTCTGGGTAAGCTCTTAGAGCGAGCGGTAGAAAGCCAACAACGGGCCAGCCAAGATCGATCCGGGGCCTAGACCCGTCCCAGTCGGGTTTCGCGCAGGTCACGGAGTGGAATCCGTCCTCGTAGCGATCACTGCGACATCCGCCGTCAACTGGACCGGGAGGCTCGGCAGTCCTAGTCCTTCTGGACCTAACCGCGGCTTTTGACACCGTTGATCACGACTTGCTCCTCGACCGCCTGGCTGCCTCTGGGATCCAAGACAAGGCTTTGACCTGGCTGGAATCGTTCCTGCGAGGCCGCTCGCAGCGGGTCGAGTGGCAGGGTCAAGTCTCTAGGAAAAGCGAATTGGAATGTGGAGTCCCCCAGGGTGCCATCCTATCCCCCACCCTCTTCAACATCTACGTCCAGCCTCTGGCTAGCATTGCCAGGAGCTATGGGTTCTCCTGCTACCAATATGCGGACGATACACAGCTGCTCCTGAAGCTTGACCCAGGGTCATCGTCGGTGCCGGACAGTTTCAGCCAAGGATTGAGAGCGGTGACGAGCTGGCTCAGAGCACATAGACTCAAAATCAACCCAGCCAAAACGGAGATCCTCTGGCCTGGCCGACCCGCCTCTCACCCATCACTGCCACCCTTTGAGGGCGAGCCCTTATCCCCGGCTCCGGCAGTGAAAAGCCTGGGAGTGATCCTGGACGAAAAACTAACGATGGAGGCCCAGATCCAGGCGGCAGCACAGGCGCCTTTTTCCATCTCCGTAGGGCCCGACGGCTGGCCCCTACCTACCATCTGAGGCGCTGAGAACCGTGGTACATGCCACCGTTGTCTCGCGTCTTGATTATTGCAACGCCCTATATGTGGGGGCCCCTCTCCACAACCAAGAGGCTGAAACTCATCCACAACGCAGCGGCCAGACTCATCTCTGGGTCATCAGTGAGGGACCACATTTCTCCTATTTTAAAAGATCTCCACTGGCTGCCCTTAGAGTTCAGAGTGCTCTACAAACTTCTGGTGCTCACCTTTAAAGCTCGGCACAATATTGGGCCAGCCTACTTGAGTGACCGGCTGACGGTCCAACGCAGCGTGAGGCCAGCACGTGCCATAAATGGCGATCGCATGACCATCCCTGGGGTGCGAGAGGCTCGGCTGATGGAAACCCAGCGGAGAGCCTTTTCCGTGGCGGCCCCCAGGATCTGGAACTCATTGCCACCTGCCCTCAGAGCCACTCTGACCCTAACTAGATTCCGGTCAGACCTAAAGACCTGGCTCTTCCGCCTAGCGTTTGGGGCCTGATCGGTACCTCTGAATGTCTGAGCCTTTCCTCAGACATGTATCTGTTTTAAACTGCTGTACATTGCTGTTTTTAGGGTTTTTAAATGATGTAAGTCGCCCGGAGCACCACTGGTGGAGGGCGACTCACAAAGATTAAAGTATTATTATTATTATTATTATTATTAGTGTATTGAAGTATAAAAACCCTAAGAAACCTACCTCAATAAAGGCACACAATTACAAACACACACCCCTCCTCACCCATTGTCTACTTGGTCTCTCCCTCTCCATGCATTGGGAAGGCCCGCCTCCCTTTCCCCAAGTAGAGACCTCCTCTTGCCTCCTGGGGGTTCTGTGTGGGAAGTTTGGCCCAGTTCTATCTTTGGTGGGGTTCAGAATGCTCTTTGATTGTAGGGGAACTATAAATCCCAGCAACTACAACTCCCAAATGTCAAGATCTATTTTCCCCAGAACTCCATCTGTGTTCACATTTGGACATATTGAGTATTCATGCCAAGTTTGGTCCTGATCCAACATTGTTTGAGTCCACAGTGCTCTCTGGATATTGGTGAACTACAAGTCCAAAACTCAAGGTCAATGCCTACCAAACTCTTATAGCATTTTCTCTTGGTTATGGGAGTTCTGTGTGGGAAGTTTGTGTCTTTCTGCCATTCCTGCCAGGATATCTATGTTGTGTTCATCGAACATAAGAACATAAGAAGAGCCATGCTGAATCGGGCCTCAGCCCATCTAGTCCAGCATTCTGTGTCACACAGTGGCCCACTAGTTGTACACAGGGATCTCTAGCAGAAAGGAGGGCAAAACCCTCACCTGCTCCCGACCCCCCGCAACCAGTACCCGGGGAAAATCCTGCCTGCCTCCATCAACTCCGAGGTGGCACTTGGATGTCCATTTCAGTAACTACTGATTCCCTTGGTATCCATGAATCTGTCTAATCCTGCCTTGAAGCTGTCCAGGCTGACCGCTGTCACAACCTCCTCTGGAAGTGAGTTCCATAACCCAATGACCCTCTGGGTGAAGAAATATTTCCCTTTATGAGTCCTAACTTTCCTACCTTGGAGCTTCAGGGAGTGCCCCCTAGTCCTAGTGTTGGGTGACAGAGAAAATATTTTTTCTTTATTCACCTTTTCTATCCCATGCATGATTTTATACACTTCGATCAAGTCACCTCTTAAACGCCGTCTTTCAAGGCTGAAAAGACCAAGGCGTTGCAACCTGATTTCATAAGGGATCTGCTCCATCCCTTGGATCATTCTTGTTGCCCTTCTTTGTACCTTTTCCAGTTCCGTTATATCCTTCTTGAGGTGCGGTGACCAGAGTTGTACACAGTACTCCAGATGTGGCCTCACCATAGATTTGTAGAGAGGCAATACAACATTTGCCGACCTATTTTCGATTCCCTTCCTGATCATGCCACGCATAGAATTTGCTTTTTTCACTGCTGCAGCGCACTGGGTTGACGTCTTCATTGAGCTGTCCACCAAAACCCCAGGTTTCACACTGAGTATATAAATACATTTAAAACATATTAACTATATGTATTAGTGTGTTAGAGTGTCATTTTGGTTGGTGGTGTGCCCCAGGATTTTGCAAATGTAAAAAGTGTGCCGCGGCTCAAAAAAGGTTGGGAAACACTGGTCCAGATGCTGGACTCCCAACTCCTTAGACATCATGACTAGAGCTGTGATCCTGTAACATCTGGAAGGCTGTAGTTCAGTGCTTCTCAACCTGTGGGTCCCCAAATGTTTTGGCCTTCAACTCCCAGAAATCCTAGCAGCTGGTAAAGTGGCTGGAATTTTTGGGAGTTGTAGGCCAAAACACCTGGGGACCCACAGGTTGAGAACCACTGCATGTATTTTGTTCTGTTTAGTCAGGATAAAGGAGATTTATATTTAGATACGAGTCTTGTGGATATGATGTTTGATTTCAAAATGTCTTTTAACCTTTTTCCCAATCGCAGAACCACAAACTAAATGATTTTATTTTACTGTAATTTTATATTGATTGTAGTATTTTATAGTTTATGTTCTATGTCAGTGTTTTTCAACCTTCTTTGAGCCGCGGCACATTTTTTACATTTACAAAATCCTGGGGCACACCACCAACCAAAATGACACAAAATGACACTCTAACACAGTAATACATATAGTTTGTATGTTTTTAAATGTATTTATATACTCACTTAATGTGAAACCTGGGCCTGTTTCGATGAACGGAAGGGTGTTTCGTTTGGAGATGCCGTTTAAGCTTGCTTGGCACCATGGCGGTATTAGACATCTTCTCTCCACACACCAAGCACAGCGGAGTCGGTGCCGTCGCATCCCCGGTGAAAGTGAATCCAAATGAAAGATAGCTTTCGCTGTATTGCTTCGAGCTCACCGTCTTTTCTTTTTTTCTTTTGTCCCCCACTCATATTGGGGCCTTCATCTGTGTCATAATTTTGTCCAGGGCCCTGTTCGCCATTTGCATTTTCCCTTCTCAGAAACTTCTCCATCCCTGTCACTCGCTTGTCTTGCTGTGATCCCAAATTGCCACTGTCACTTGACGCGCAGCTGCAGCACTAACTCTAACTTTGTTTACTTAGCTGCGTCTGAGCGAATCCAAGATGGCGCGACCATAACACTCTTGCGTCACTTCTTAGGTGATGCGAGAGTGCTATGGTTCCATTTCTTAAAGGGGCAGATGTGCCTTAGAGTTTATATATGAATGAAGTTCGAAAATAATTTCCCACGGCACGCCTGATGATTTCTCACGGCACACTAGTGTTCCGCGGCACACTGGTTGAAAATCACTGTTCTAGGTAATTGATTATCCCTCCTGGCATTCAGGAAAAATGTGAAATCCTGGTTATGGGACCAGGCATTTGCACATTAGCACGATACAGCACTTTAGATTGAATTGAAATGGCAAACTGGTGGACATGACCTAAGGCTTCTATTATGGACGGAATACTGTTTTTATTTTATGTGAATGTACTGTATATGATGTATTTTAATGCTGATTGTATTTTAATGTATTTTAATGCTAACTGTATTTTAATGTATTTTAATTTTGACTGTTTTTGGTTTTCTATTATATGTATACTGTGTTTTTGGCATTGAATTGTTGCCATTGTTAGGCCGCTCTGAGTCCCCCTCGGGGGTTGAGAAGAAGCGGGGTAGAAATGGTGGAAATAAATAATAAATTATGCTGTTTTTTTATTGATTTTGTTGTGTTGTTGTGTTGATGGCCTTGGCCTCATGTAAGCCACCCCGAGTCCCCGTTGGGGAGATGGTGGCCGGGTACAAATAAAGATTATTATTAGTGTTATTATTATTGGGCTGCAACTCCCATTATCCCCAGTCTGCATGGTGGATAATCAAAAGTGTTGGGTGTGGTCACTCAGTAACATCTGGGGACCCAAATGGGGTAAAATCTAAAGAGCATAAACCACTGTGTAAAATATATATATTATAGTTGACTTTCTGTATCCATGGATTCTCTGTCATTTGAAGGCAACCGTAGAAAAAGCTGTCTGTGGCAAGTAAACACATTCTAGAGCAGGCCTGGGCAAACTTTGGCCCTCCCAGTATTTTGGACTACAACTCCCACAATTCCTAACAGCCGGTAGGCTGTTAGGAATTGTGGGAGTTGTAGTCCAAAACACCGGGAGGGCCAAAGTTTGCCCAGGCCTGCTCTAGAGTGAGGAAGATGAAGCCACGTTTATTCTTCTCTCATGGGCTCTATTCCAAAGGTTGGAAAAGTTCAACTTTGGATTGCGATTTTCAGAATCCGCCACCCAGCATTGGAAAGTTGTAGGTTTTTTTTATTTAAAAAAGTAATCTTCCCGAGCTCTAATCTATTTATCGGTGTGAGAGGAGAGCTTACCTTCTTATGATGAAAGGAGAACTACTACTTTTTCGTCATTCTTTGCCTGATACTCACACTGTCTTTGCTCCCAGCCTGCCTGTGCAGTCCACAGGGCTCACTAAGTTCAGAGTGCAACCCAGCTGGTGGGCAGTGCCAGTGCAAGCCACATGTTGTGGGCCGCCGTTGTGAACGTTGTTCCCCTGGCACCTTTGGCTTTGGGCCTGGTGGTTGCAGAGGTAAGTGAAGCTCAGGTTCTTTCCCATTAACAACTTCCTTCTTATTTCTTTTCATAGATAGCAACAGTAGTTGTAAATCAGGGCTGTCCAACTTCTTTTGGCCCAGGGGCCGGAGTTCTGGCCACTGATGACCTGGGGGGCCGCAGCGGGGGGCGGGGTCGCTCCTGACGGCGTGGTGACGTCAGCACGCCTGACGTCACCACGCCGGCGTCCTGCACGTCGCCAAGCTCCGCCGAAAAGGGACGCCGCGCTTGGTGACGTCGGCGTGGCGCCGGGTTCCTTCCACCTCTTCCTCCTCAGCGGTGAGGAGGAAGAGGTGGAAGGAACCCGGCGCCACACCAGCGTCACCAAGCGCGCCCTGGCGCGCATGCGTGGTGTCCCTTTTTGGCGAGGCTTGCTGACGTCACCAAGCCCCGCCGAAAAGGGACGCCGCGCTTGGTGATGCCAGCGTGGCGCCGGGTTCCTTCCACCTCTTCCTCCTCACTGCTGAGGAGGAAGAGGTGGAGGGAACCCGGCGCCACGCCGACGTCACCAAGCGCGGCGTCCCTTTTCGGCGGAGCTTGGCGACGTCACCCAGCCCTGCCGAAAAGGGGCAGGCCGTGCAGGACACCTCTCCCGCCCGGCGTCTTGCGCGGCCTGCCCCTTTTCAGCAGGGCTGGGAGACGTCAGACGCTGGCGCCTCCACCTCTTCCTCCTCGGTGCCAGCATCTGATGTCACCCAGCCCCGCCGAAAAGGGGCATGCCGCCGCACAGGACGCCGGGCGGGAGAGGCGAGGCGCCCTCCCACCCTCCCGTGCATGCCCGCGAGCGCCCCCCCCCCCGAGCACCCCCCCCCCCGAATTTTTTTTCCAAAATTCTTTTTTTCAATTTTGTTTTTCAAATATTATTTATCCCAGGAGGGTAGGCGGGCTGCGCCCAAGGGGCTGGCGGGCCATGTACGGCCCGCGGCCCGCCTGTTGGGCAGGCCTGTTGTAAATAATAGGGCTGTGCTCTTCTGTCAGTTGAAACCCAATTGACTAATATTCGTATTTGGGCTTTTCTGGTCCGCACCAGCCCAATGACCTCATCTGACTACATAACCAACCCACACTGTTTTGTGAACCCTTGTTGGCTGTTGTACACTCACGTGGATATTTCGTTTAGATTTATGTTATTTTAGAATGGGGTGCATATTTACTTATGTTTGTTGTACACCATTGTTTGCTGATTTTGTTGTTCACTGCCCTGAGTCCCTTTGGGGAGATAGGATGGTATATAAATACATTATTATTATTATTATTATTATTATTATTGGATGCACATCAAGAGCAGTACACAGCAAACAAGATCACTATGCTGGCTTTTGTATTCAGTCACACATCGGACACTTCCCAAGTGTCTAGGACTGTGTGATGTATCGGCGAAAAATGCCTGCACATCCTTTTGCAGCTGACAGATGGTAATTTTGTCAGCACCGATTGTTTTTAAGTGTAGGCCAAGGTCTTTAGGCACTGCACCCAGTGTGCCATTCACCACTGGGACCACTTTTACTGGCTTATTATTATTATTAATAATAATATTACAGGAGTGTCTTTTCCTTGGGGTAGATTTCCTCTCACTTACTTTGTCTCACCCCCATTTGTAACTAAGTGCTTTACCGGATGTTTGTAAATTGGGGACTGCCTATAAATTGAGAGAGAAAAAGTAACTAAGTAACGGTGGTAAATTCTTGTCGATTGCATTGCGTCTTTGTTGAACCATTTCTGACTCATATCATTGCATTTTCTGAGTACACATATACTACTGTAAATTTGCTGCCAGGAATGCAAAAAGGTGCTTGTTGAACTTTCTACCTAATTTACCTCTAAATGCATAATCTAGGGCCACAATTTGCTTCTGTGCCACAGACAGCAATGGGTTTTGAGTTGGATTTGGAGGGCAGCACTACCTTCACCTAGAGTTATGACCTAAGGACATCTTGGGAAAGCCCTAAAACACATGTGTTTATTTACTTCCCAGCATGTCAATGCAGCAACGAAGGCTCCTTAAGTGGTTTCTGTGACAACTTCAGCGGGCAGTGCCCATGTCGGCCAGGAGCCTTTGGGCTTCGCTGCAACCACTGCCAACCACTCCATTGGGGTTTTCCAAACTGCCGCCCATGCCAGTGCAATGGCCGCTCTGAGGAATGTGACCCACGGACTGGCGGCTGCTTACATTGCCGGGGCCACACAGAAGGGGATCGATGCCAGAGGTAAAATTACAAAGTTATTCAGAATTCGGAAACTTTTTTTTTTTTTTTTGGAAGGGGCAGGCATTTCCTGGAATTTTTCACCTAAGGAGTAGCAATCGTCCACGTAGCCAGAAAGGATGGTGAGATCTCTTAGATATTCTTCTTTTTCTTTTAGTATTGCCAGGGCCGGACTAAGGTAATTTTAAATGGTAAGTGAACAGTATTTTGGCCCTTCCCCCAAAACCAATTTTGGCACCCACCCCCAAACCATTCTCTGCGGCGCAAGAGGAGCCAAAAGCCGAGAGCCACACGCACAACTCGGCTTACACGAGGGAGGCCGCCCCAGCAAGGAGGAGGGTTTGGCAGCCGGAGGCGAGTTGCGTCTTCGGGCTGCTCGCGCTGCACCAAATGCGCATATGCGCATAAGTTCCACACATGCGCACTTGGTGCGGCGCGAGCAGGCCTGAGATGCACCAAATGCACATGCGTGGACTTCTGCCTGCTTGCGCCGCACCAAATGCGCATGCACAGAACTTCCATACATGCACATTTGGTGCGGCGCAAGCAGACCGAAGACGCAACTCGCCTTATACTAGGCCAAAGTGGAGAGGAGGAGCATTTGGAGAGGAGGCTCCACTTGCCAAACGCTCCTCCTCTTCAGCCTAGTGTAAGGTGAGTTGCGTCTTCAACCTGCTTGCGCTGCACCAAATGCGCATGCGCAGAAGTTCCGGGCATGCGCATTTGGTGCGGCACAAGCAGGCCAGAGATGCAGTGTTAGTCACCTTACACGAGGCCGAAGAGGAGGAGCTTTTGGCAAGCTGAGCCTCCGGCAACATGACCCTCCTCCTCAGTCTCCAGCCTCGTGAATGGTTCCGCGCATGCAGGCGGCTCTGGCCTGCTCATGCCGTACCAAATGTGCATCCCCTGGCTGGCAGATGTGCCCCTGAACATGTGGCGCCCTACGCGGGCAAGTAGTTTGCGTAATGTAAGATCCGGTCCTGAGTATTGCCATAGTGCAAGGGAGTGAGGAATAAGAAAGTGAAGCAGCATAGAGACAGGCCCAACATAACTGGGATCTTCAAGTGTCATTGAAGAGGAAGGAAAAATCCTACAGCACAGGATACTCCCAATTGGGTTGTTGTGAGCTTTCCAGGTTGTATGGCCATGTTCCAGAAGCGTTCTCTCCTGACGTTTTGCCCACACCTATGGCAGGCATCTTAAGAGATATTGAAAACTATACCTCACAACCTCCGAGCATGCCTGCCATAGATGTGGGTGAAACATCAGGAGAGAATGCTTCTGGAACATGGCCATACAGCCAAAACTCACAGCAACCCAGTGATTCCGGCCATGATAGCCTTTGACAACTCATACTCTCAATTGTAGAAGCCCTTTTCATACATTTTCTTGTTGTTTAGTTCTCTTCATTAGATTCCAAATCTTTTTGACACCCATAAGATCTAAAATATACTTTTAGAATGGGGACCTGGCACTCCACGCTTAAGCCCCGCCCACCCACGCACCGGTGCCGCAATCACACACCGCCGTGGCAGGGAGGGGAAACTTCAGTCTCTCTGCCACGCCCACTCATGCAGCGGTGATGCAATGACGCACAGGGAATGCCCAGACATTTACTTGGAGGCCGATTTTTGCCTCAAATATCCTGGGAGTTGTAGGTCAATGTGGAGAAGCCATTTTTGTGCGCTGTGGCAGGTTTTCCTTTTTTAGGATTTGTAAATTGTTTTCAGGGGTTTTTTTGGTTTTGTTTTTTGTTGGTCACACCTCGCTTTGTGAGGCGTTTTGTTGCCAAATTTGGTGTGTCTGCATTCAGTGTTTTTGTTGTTTTTAAGCCACTTATGACGACATGAAGATTTTTATATATATAGATAGATAGTGAGATATGATAGCGTGTTTATAAAAGTAACCTCTTTCTTCTCCCCTTAATATACAGTTGTGTCTCTGGATACTACGGAAACCCAGTGCTGGCTTCAGGGGGTCATTGTCGCCCCTGTCCCTGCCCCGAGGCCCCTGGATCCGGCCGACATTATGCTGCCACTTGCCACCAAGACAGCCGCTCTGGAAACGTGATCTGTAGCTGCCTGGCCGGCTATACAGGCAGGTGGATCTTCTCCGTTTGCTTTCTAGAGGCCACAGGAAGGCTGGTGGCCCTTCCACACAGGCATATAACCCAGAATATCAAGGCGGAAAATCCCACAAGATCTGCTTTGAACTGGGTTACCTGAGTCCACACTGCCATATATCCCAGTTCAATGCAGATAATGTGGGATCTTATTCAGCTTCGTGGAAGGGCCTGGGCCTGCTACAAAGGGTGCTGGGTTCTACGAAAGGAAGTTTGTATGCGTAATGAAGTATTTATTTATCTATTTAGCACACTTATATACCGCTCCCTCTCAGCCCGAAGGCGACTCGGGCCGGTTCACAAGGCAACAAATTGAATGCCAACAGCATAATAAGAACAGCATTTAAAACACTTAAAAACATAAGCGAATAAATTAAAACCAAGACAATAATAAAAACACGTTACGACCCTAAGCAAAACATAATCCAGTCTCGTAGTCCATTTTGTTCCAATCCTATGTTAGTTATACTTCCTTTTCAAATGCCTATTCAAACAACCAGGTTTTGACCTTTTTTCGGAAGGACAAGAGCGAGGGGGCTGATCTAATGTCCCCGGGAAGGGCGTTCCACAGCCGAGGGGCCACCACTGAGAAGGCCCTGTCTCTCATCCCCGCCAAACGCATTTGTGATGCAGACGGAGTCAAGAGCAGGGTCTCCCCAGACGATCTTAATGTCCTAGGTGGTTCATAAGGGAAGATGCGTCCGGACAGGTAGGTTGGGCCAGAACCATTTAGGGCTTTATAGGCTATAGCCAGCACTTTGAATTGTGCTCAGTAGCAGACTGGAGGTCAGTGGAGCTGGCGCAACAGAGGAGTAGTTATGCTCCCTGAGCCCCGCTCCTGTTAGTAATCTGGCTGCCATCTGTTGGACCAATTGAAACTTCTGAACAGTCTTCAAAGGCAACCCCATGTAGAGTGGGTTGCAGTAGTCTATATGGGATGTAACCAGAGCATGGAAGTAGAAATCCACATTAGGACTTCATGTCAAAGTTTCAGTATCATAGAGTTGGGCCATCCATTCAACTCCCAGCCATGCAGGAATACACAAAGCACTCACAGCAGATGGCCATCCAGCCTTTTCCTGAAAACTTCCAGGAAAGGAGACTCCAGCACATCAGAGGCAGCCTGTTCCACTGCTGAACAGCTCTCACCATTAGGTGCATAGGTCAGTTCCTATGGTGCATAGGTCAGTTCCTAAAACGAGCAACACAAGTATTGAAAAAAAGGAAAAACAGAAATTTTCAAGGTTTCTTCCTTGAACGTGGAGACAAACTGGCCGGTGAGGAGTTTATGCTGAGTAACAAGGCTTCAGCAAGATCAAAAGCCAACATTTAGTAAGCCCAGTGTTACATTGCAAACATTCTGCAGTTCGACCCTTTAGGACTGGCCAAAACTCTAGTTGCCCTTAATTAGAATCATAGAGATGGAAGAGACCTCATGGGCCACCCAGTCCAACCCCATTCTGCCAAGAAGCAGGAAAATCGCACTCAGAGCACTCCCAGCAGATGGCCATCCAGCCTCTGTTTAAAAGCCTCCGAAGAAGGAGCCTCCACCACACTCCGGGGCAGAGAGTTCCACTGCTGAACAGCTCTCACAGTCAGGAAGTTCTTCCTAACGTTCAGTTGGAATCTCTTTTCTTGTAGTTTGAAGCCATTGTGTTATTGGGCTTGGCATCATGTAAGCCACCCCGAGTCCCCATTGTGGAGATGGTGGCGGTTATTATTATTATTATATGCCCTTGATTTCGACACTATGCTCATATTTGGCTGAGGTGGGTCTCTATACTCAAAGAGAAATATGCTTACAAACAGTAACAGTAATACACAATGCTAACCCAGGCAATTTAAAGGGGTAGACCTGTAGGCGATGCTAATGAAGAGACTCACTGATACAAAAATATCAAAAAGTGTATTCTAAACAACCTCGGAGCTGTAGAACAATATTACATACAGTATAATGCCTATATCACAATGTATCTTACAACATATATCATGTATAAATCAATATGACACTGCAATAAAAGCCCTTACATACATCTGAGGGCTAAAGAGACAACATACATCAGTATGCCAATATACCAAAAGCCCTTACAAACATCTGAGGGCTAAAGCGACGCGCTAACAAGGTCCAGGTAACCTATGGGGAGTCCGGAGCCTAATAACTCACGGACTGGGAGACAGAGTCTGTGGGGGGGCCTTGGTGGACGAACGAGCTGGCAAACTGCCGGGTGGGCAGGCGCCTACGGCTAGAGGTAAGCTGACGACGCCAAGATGGCCGTTTCGAGTAAAACACACTTCCTCAGGGCGCTGTGGACTTCTGACCGCTCCTTCCCAGGGTTGCAGTGGTTCAATTTGACTCAAAGTCTGAACAGGGGACTTCGCGTTTCCGCGTTTCAATACATCTCGATAATGCAAGTGTCCTCCCGGGCTGCTCTCAGTGAGTCTCTTCATTAGCATCGCCTACAGGTCTACCCCTTTAAATTGCCTGAGATGGGTCTCTGGCAGGTCCTAGAAATGATACTTTGTTGGACAATAGGAATTCTGGGAGTTGGAGAAAATAGGTCAAGTCTAAGTTCTGGTGGCCTTGGGTTATCAAGCATGTGTGCATTTATTTGCCCCAAGGAAATGGGAATTTATTGTTTCCATTCAATGTTTGGTGTTTTGCCTTATGTCTGTTATGTCTGTGTTTTTTTATTTAATTTTACTTCTTAAGATATAATTTGTGTTTATATGCTGGGTTGTTTAATTTTTGTTATTATGGATGTATTATTGTTGCATTCGGGCATTGAATGTTTGCTTTTTATGTTTAGAATCCACCCTGAGTCCTTTCGGGGTGATAGAGCAAAATATAAATAAAGTTTTTATTATTATGTACATTGCGGGGAGGCTTAGGGCTTCCTGCTACTAATTCCAGACCATCCCAAATGTTACCTCCCTGTTTTACACAGGCCCCCGCTGTGACGAGTGTGCACCCGGTTACTATGGCAACCCTTGGCAGGCTGGGGGTCGATGCCAGCCCTGCGCTTGTAATAACAACATTGATCTGGGTGACCCAACCTCTTGTGACCGACGGACGGGCCAATGTCTCCGATGCCTCTACAACTCTGAAGGGGACCAGTGTCAGTTCTGCCAAGGGGGCTATTATGGGGATGCCACACGACGCACCTGCCGCCGTGAGTATCTTACTGTGAGAAGAGCTTGTGCCCGCGATGCACAATTTTTTTCTATTTCCTTAATATTTATCCTATATTCTTGTATATAAATTGACCTCATGTCTAAGTCAAGAGTGAGTTTGGGAAAAGACATGGAAGAGAAAAATGAAATATACTGCATGTCAAAACCTAAAGGAAAATGTTTATGAAATGCATTGTATCTGTCTCCAGAGAGACTAGCTAAGATGTAGAATGGCTCCAATAAATGCTGGAAATGTGAGAAAGAAAAGGGTACATTCTACCACACATGGTGGACTTGCAGCAAAGTAAACAATTACTGGAAACAGATCCATGTATGTCTCGAAAGGGGAAAACAGCCAACTCTGCTTATAGGGCTGGTTGTACCTACAGTAGCTGCCACCATTTTCCCAGCCAGGTGGTTAGCTGGACATATCTGATTGGGGTCTTCCTTTTTCCTTTCTATAGGATGCTCCTGTAACTTCCTGGGCACAGCACGCAGCGAGTGTCCATCGCGAGACCAATGCCAATGTGAGCGGTACAGCGGACAGTGCCGGTGCCTGCCCAACGTCCAAGGACAGAACTGCGACCACTGCGCTCCCAACTTCTGGAACATAGCCAGTGGGCAGGGCTGCCAGCCGTGCGGTTGCCACCCTCAGTACTCACTCAGCCCTGCTTGCAATCAGGTGAGGCCACACCCTGTGCCAGGCAAGGCGGAGAATGCCCAGGAGAGTGCAAAACCGGAAATAGGAGAAACAGATCCGGTGCTCAGGGCAGGGACACTGTGATAGGGTGCTTAGCATGTCAGACTAGAAGTAGAGAGAGCTGGGTTCAATTCCCCACTTAGCCATGAAGTTCTAAGCTTAAAATGGGGGTGAGGACTAGGGACATAAACCCAGCTTTGAGCTCTTTGTGGGATAAATGTGATAAAGACGCTGCGTAAGATACACGTGGGACTGTTTATGGGAAGAATTCCATCACCACAATTCAATAAGAGCTCCGGCAGCCTACCCTGGACGGCGAGGCATTACGCCCATCATCATTAGTAAAAAGCCTGGGGGTCCAATTAGACCTACTGTTGATGATGGAGGCCCAGGTCTCCACCATGAGCAGATCTGCATTCTACCATCTGCAACAGGCTAGGCGGCCGGCACCCTACCTCGCTAGGAGCAACCTAGCTACGGTTATCCAGGCGATGGTCATCTCGAGACTGGACTACTGTAACGTCCTTTACATTGGCCTTCCTTTGGCAGTAATCTGGAAACTTAAGCTAGTGCAAAATGCTACAGCTCAACTTCTGGCGGGAGTGTCAAATCGAAGTCATATTACCCCGATTCTACAGCAATTGCACTGGCTTCCAATCTAGTACTGGATTGCTTTCAAAGTGCTGGTTTTGACCTTTAAGGCCTTGTATGGTCTGGGGCCTGTGTACTTGAGGGCCCGTCTTCTCCCATATGTTCCTCAGAGATCACTCCGATCAGAGGACCAAAACCTGCTAGAAGTTCCCTCCCTCCGGCATGACCATCTGTCAGCCACCAGGCAAAGAGCCTTTTCGATTGTGGCGCCGAATATGTGGAATTCACTGTTGGCCGAAGTCCGCTCAATTAAAACGTTACCTGCCTTCTGGAAGGCCGGTAAAACAACTTTCTTCCGGCAAGCTTTCAACCCTTAGTCACAAATACCAGCTGTTGCTATATGTTTTACTGTTCTTGTTATCTTATTGTTATGGTTTTATTGCTATTTTATATAATGTACCGCTTTTATATGTTGTAAACCACCCTGAGCCTATCAGGAAGAGTGGTATACAAATTGAAATAATAAATAAATAAATACATAAATAAATAAGAATATTGAGAAGCTGGGAAAAGGTATGGAATGTAAGCCCTATGAGGAGTGGCTTAGAGCAGTGTTTCCCAACCTTTTTGAGACGCGTCACACTTTTAACATTAAATGAATCCGGGGGCACACCACCAACCAAAATGACACTGTAACACAGTAAAGAATGGCTGGGGGATGGTGACCTGATGGGAGCAGCTGCTGGGAGTGCCAAAGCTGGGGGAGGAGCCAGGCCACACCATGTCCCTCCCCGCCCCCTCCCCCTGGCTTCAGTTCTCTCACAGCTTCGCCAGCCTTGAGGGGGCAGTGCCAAGCCAGCATTGTGTTGGCTCTGCCACCGCTGGTTTGGCACTGCCCCCTCAAGGCTGGCAAAGCTGTGGGAGCGCTGAAGCTGGGAGGAGGGGGCAGAGCCAGGCTGCTTCATGTCCCGCCCCACTCCCGGCTTCAGCACTCCCACAACTTCTCCAGCCTTGAGGGGACAGTGCCAAGTCAGCATTGTGCTGGCTCTGCCACCGCTGGCTTGGCACTGCCCCCTCAAGGCTGGCGAAGCTGTGGGAGTGCTGAAGCTGGGAGGAGGGCAGAGCCAGGCTGCGTCATCTCCCCGGCTTCAGCTCTCTCACAGAGGAGGAGCATGAGCGGTGGATGGGCTTCAGTAGGCGGGGCTCCTCCTCCACGCAGCTTCAACAAGCAAGGGCGGGAGTCATGGCGGAGTCATGGCGGATTGGAGGCTGGTTGGGAACGGCCGAAGGAGGCGGCGCCCGGCCCTTCCTCCTCCTCTCCCAAGCAGCAGGAGTTTGGCAGGAGGAGTGGGGACGGAAGGGAGGCAGAGAGCTTTTCTCGCGGCCCCCTTCCTTCCCCCCTCCTCCTGCCAAACTCCTGCTGCTTGGGAGTGGAGGAGGAAGGGGCGGGCGGCGGCGAAGAAAAAGAAGAAGGGACCGGGGCACCGCCTCCTTCGGCCGTTTCCCCAACCAGCCTCCAATCCGCCATGACTCCCGCCATGACTCCCGCCCCTTGCTTGATGATCGCTCCTGATGATCGCTCACTGCACACTAGTGTGCCACGGCACACTGGTTGAGAAACACTGGCTTAGAGAGCTACGGTAGAAGAAGCTGCTGGCGGTGCGGTGGCACTCACTGCTGGCTCGGCCTTGCCTCCTGCTGCCACCTGTTCTGTCCTTTCAATATGGGACAGGAGTTGAAAATACTGGACACTAAATTCAGAGCAAAAATACAGGACATCCCGTATAATATGGGACAGGTGGCAACCTGAATTATCTGCCTTCATATTCTGAGTTATATGGCTGTATGGAAGGGCCCTTAATCTCACTTTGCTATAAGATAGATGGTTTACAAGGGCTTGCATAGGGGAATTCTGAATCTATATTTCTAAATTAGCCTGTTTTATAGTTTACAGGGCAGTGCCAATGTCGGCCAGGTTTTGGAGGCCAAACCTGTTCAGAATGCCAGGAGAACCACTGGGGCGAACCCAATCAGCAGTGCAGAGGTGAGTAGAGTTAGCAAATTGGTGAGACCAACATTTAAGCAAGTTTAGGGGAAGGGAACCTAAATTTTTCAATTAGAAAGCACTAGACCAGTGGTTCTTAACCTGAGGGTTACTAGGTGTTTTGGCCTACAACTCCCAGAAATCCCAGCCAGTATACCAGCTGTTAGAATTTCTGGGACTTGAAGGCCAAAACATCTGGAGACTCACAGGTTGAGAACCGCTGCCCTCGTGTCTCATCAGATTACACACTGTTACATCTGTGAAAGGGCCCTTAGAATTGAGTAGCTGTACAACTACTGAGAAACCTCGAGGTCTTGAATTAGCAACTGACTCTCTAATATGCCCAACATCCTCAGTTAAGAGCCTTGGGGTCGTCTTAGACCCGTTACTGTCAATGGATGCCCTGGTCTCCACCGTCAGCAAAACCGCCTTTTTCCATCTGCGGCAAGCTAGGCGTCTGGCCCCCTACCTATCCAGAGACGACCTGGCCACGGTGCTCCAAGCTACGGTCATCTCAAGACTGGACTACTGTAACGCCCTTTACATTGGTCTGCCCTTGTCAGTGATCCGGAAACTTAAGCTCGTCCAGAATGCCGCTGCACGACTTCTCACTGGGGCTCCAGTGAGATGTCACATAACACCTATCCTCCAGCAGCTCCACTGGCTTCTGGTCGAGCACCGGATCACCTTCAAGGTGATGGTGTTAACTTTCAAGGCCTTGCATGGTCTGGGGCCCGCTGTATCTGAGGGACTGTCTCTTCCCCTACCAACCCCAGAGGTCACTTCGTTCCAAACAACTGAACCTCCTTGAAGTGCCGACCTTCAAAGCAATTCGTCTCACATCGACACGGCGCAGAGCCTTTTCTGTAGTAGCGCCATCAATCTGGAATACCCTTCCAAGTGATGTGCGGGCCATGTAGGACCTACTCTCTTTTCGTAAGGCCTGCAAGACTTACATTTTCTGGATAGCCTTTGATTGCTAAGCTGGAAAACCTTCTTTTAGTCTAGTTTAATATGTTGTTTTTATCTCTGTTGTGCTTTTACATGATTGTGCGCCGCTCCGAGCCCTCGGGGAATGGCGACCTACAAGTCTAAATAATAAATAAATAAATAATACTTAATAGATAAACATTGGGATATGTGTGATCAACCAACACCACAATGCGGTTAAAACGGTAAAAGACAATGATGTGAAAGAACATACAAGCAAGGAGAGGATGCAGCAGTTTCCTTTAACTTAAGTCTGTGCGTAATTGGAATTTTAGTTAGGTTGTTTTGGGTTTTACTAAGAAGCCAGGTTTGTTTGTTTATTTATTTATTTATTTACTTCACTAATACCCCGCCACCATCTCCCAAAGGGACTCGGTGCGGCTTACATGAGGCCAAGCCCAATAACACATAATAACAACACAACAGCAATTATAAAACAATACAATCAATAAAACTCAACATAAGCAATAACAGACAATTTCGGACAGGCCAAATGTGAATATTAAAATGTTTAAAATAAATAAATGTTGGATGCAGACGGAGGTAGATTGTAGGTAAAAAGAAAGGGGGACCCAGGGCAGCTGACAAAAGGCAACAATTTGTTGCTGTATACATAAGTACAAAACTACAATCTCTCGGCATTACTTTGCGAATGAAGATTCTTAGGAAGGACTCATCAAGCGCGTTGATGACTAAAAAGGTCAATCTGAGATAGGCAAGTTCGGTTGCAGAAAGCACAGCAGAAAGTCTCCTTGGGTGACATTTCCAAGTTGCAGTTCCTTCTGCGTTGTCATTTCTCTTCGAGACTCGTTCGGCGTGTCTTCTCGAAAGAGGCCGCAGCATTGTGGATAGTGCGTCTCCATGCCTCCCGATGTGAGGCCAGGATGGACCATTGTTGGTGATCAATCTGGCCGAGCCTGAGATGTTGTTTCAGGGAGTGCTTATATCTCTTTTTGGGGGCGCCTCTCTTGCGCTGACCCGTGGCGAGTTCACCGTAGACCACTGCATCTTTGGGAGGCAGGGGTCCTCCATCCTAGAGACGTGCCCTGCCTAGCGCAGCTGTGTTCTCAATAGCATGGCCTCAATGCTGGTGATCCCTGCTTGCTCAAGGACAGCAACATTTGTCACGTAGTCGGTCCAGTGTATATTTAGGACTGAGTGAAGACAGCGCTGATGAAAGCGTTCGAGGAGTCATAGGTGTTGGCGACAGGTGACCCATATTTCAGACCCATAAAGGAGAACAGACTCTTTTGTGAAGTCTTCCGAATGCACTCTATGCCTTTGCTAATCTGTGATCTATCTGTTTATCAATCTTGGCGTCTGAAGAGATGATGCTTCCCAGGGAAGTGAACTGCTGAACGGACTTAAGCACAGATGTGCCTATGCTGACGTGGGGATGATGGTGTTCTTCCTGTGGTGCGGGCTGGTAGAGGACTTCTGTTTTCTTCAGGCTGACTTCCAGCCCAAACAAAACTACAATACATCAAATACAACAACAGATTAAAATAAATTAAATATAAAAACAACTACATAATCCCTGTTCCACATTCATAGGCTGTCCAAACCAATCCACAGTCCGCCTCCACAACATTGTCATTACTCAATTGTCCCAAACAAAAGCCACGTCTTTAGTTTTTCTAAAAGAAAGGAGGAAGAAGTTGATCTTATTTCACTGGGGAGCGAGTTCCACAGGCGAGGGGCCACTACGAAGAAGGCCCTGTCCCTCATCCCCGCCAAACGTATTTGCAACGAAGGTGGGATCGAGAGTAGGGCCTCCCCGGAAGATCGTAAATTTCGAGGTGGGACATAAGGGGAGACACGTTCGGACAAGTAAGCTGGGCCATAAATACTTTAGGTTCAAAAGTATTTATTGAAGTAAAAGAAATACGTTCTTGATATAAAAGGTATTGGAGCTAATTAGTTTACTAAATCTCATCTTCTAAAGAGGTAAAAGAGTAAAAAAATCAATGCAGCTACATTTTGCCTACTACCCTATCTGTAGTCTAGCTGCTTATTGGGGTCTGGAAACTTGATGACCCAAGAGATTTGTGCAGTCCGGGCTCCCTGCCTCGATCTATAGGGAGAGATGAATAAGATATAAATGCTAATATTGTTTGTTGCTAGTATTCTTTTTTACAAGATCTGTTTTGTGGGCAGTCTGCGACTGTGATCCTCGTGGGATCGAGAAGCCACAATGCCACCGCATCACCGGGCATTGCTCCTGCCGCCCAGGCGTGTCAGGCGTTCGCTGTGACCAGTGTTCCCGTGGCTTTGCTGGTGAATTTCCCGCCTGCCAGCCATGCCACGAGTGTTTTGGGGACTGGGATCGTATCGTGCAGGACCTGGCTGGCCGCACCCGTGCCCTGGTACAGCGGGCCCAACAGCTCCAGCAGACGGGCCTCACCGGCGCTTTTGAGGGTCCTTTCCGGCGACTGCAGGAGAAGCTGAGCGCTGCCCAGACCATAGTTAATGCCCGCAATGCCACTGCTAGTGCCATCACCCGCCTCTTGCAAAACATGGACGAGCTGAGGTGAGTAAAGGTAGTCTTCATATGATCAAAGATCTAGATACCATGAATCCCTATGAGGAGCAGCTTAAAGAACTGGGTGTGTTGAGTTTACGGAGGAGAAGGTCAAGGGGAGACATGATGAGGGCCATGTATAAACATGTGAGGGGAAGTCATAGCGAGGAGGGAGCAAAGTTGTTTTCTGCTGCCCTGGAAACTAGAATTTGGAGCAATGGTTCAAATTACAGGAAAGGAGATTCCACCTGAACATTAGGAAGAACTTCCTGACTGTGAGAGCTGTTCAGCAGTGGAACTCTCTGCCTCTGAGTGTGGTGGAAGTCCCTTCTATGGAGGCTTTTAAACAGAGGTTGGTTGACCATCTGTCGGGAATGTATAAATGTAAGGGGGCACTCTGATTGTGTTTTTCCTGTATGGCGGGGGTTGGACTGTTCCAACTCTATGATTCTATGGAAACAGCCATAGTGGAGATGTACTATTAGGCTGAAGTCTAGGAGAAGAAGGAGAGCAGAATAAGGGACAGTTTAGTAGCTTCTTGGTAAAAGTAACATTTCTTTACAAAAGGCAGTCAGCTGCATAAGATCTCTACTGACCAGAAGGTCATGAGTTCGAAGCCTGATCGGGTCGGGGTGAGCTCTCGACCAATTAGTGTAGCTTGTTGTCGACCTTTGTGTTGCAACTCAGATCGCAGACAGCCCCCCCCCCCTAGATCACACACACCAGGCAGATGCAATAAATGTTCTTTTATTTAGAATAAGAATAGTCCAAAAGTAGAAAGATGCAAAGCAATTCGAATAAATCCAAGTATAGTCCAAGAAAGTTCTGTAGCTGGCAAGTCAAGCTGACTTACCGTATTTTTCGCACCATAAGACGCAGTTTTTTTCCTCCCAACGTGGGATGAAAAATCAGCTGCGTCTTATAGAGCGAAGACTGAAGGAGAGAGGCTGGAGGGAGGGAGCCCTGCGGAGGCTCTTTTCCCGGCGTACTTACAGCGCGGCCGGCGAGGCTTCCTCCCCTTCCTCCTCCTCGGCAGAGGCGCATCTTCCTGACGTCAGGAAGATGCGCCTCTGTCTTCAGAGCCACGGGGCGGCCCCACGGAGACCGAGAGACAGGCGCATCTTCCTGACGTCAGGAAAGATGCGCCTCTGTCTTCGAGCCACGAGGCGGCCCCACAGAGACCCGAAGACAGGCGCATCTTCCTGGCGTCAGGAAGATGCGCCTTTGCCGAGGAGGAAGAAGGAAGGCCTCGCCCGCCGCCCCCATACGCCAGGAAAAGGCCGGAGGAGGAGGAAGGAAGGAAAGGAGGAAGAGGCCGCAGCGCCTCCGCAGGAACTCCCTTTTTCCTATTTTCCTCCTCAAAAACAGGTGCGTCTTATAAGCAGGTGTGACTTATGGTGCGAAAAATACGGTAAATCCCAAGGAACAAGAAACGATAACAAGGCAAAACCACTCTTGCGGTCAAAAGCAAACTTATAATAATAATAATAATAATAATAACTTTATTTCTTGTGAGTCGCCCTCCACCAATGGTGCTCCGGGCGACTTACATCATTTAAAAAATACATCTAATTAAAAACACGGGTTCAAAGAATCACAAATGTCACAAATGTTATGTCACAACGCAGGCCCTGACTCCACCCCGTAATCACTTAAGAGTCTTGAGTATGAGTCCTTCCAAGCTGAACGTAGCTTCAGGTCTGGCAAAAACCTTCCTAGCCCGCTCTAATAAAAGAATCTATTTTCTATGTGACCAACGCACCCCCTTTCTCAAACTCCAATCTCTCCGGGAGGATCGGATGCTGGCTGTCCTGTCAAATTCCTCCTCATTAGCGGCCCCAGGTGCATCGCTATCATGCTGAGAAACTCGGTCCTCCCTATCCTCGGAATGCTCGCCTGGCAAGGGAGTGAAGACGTTCTCATGAGACTCAAGGTCGATGGGCCTCTCACTGTCGAATTCAGAACTAACTTCCATGGAGTCATCATTATCCCCATCCTCAGGCCCATATCCATGTAACCATCCATCATCCCAGGTTAAATCTTCATCTGCAGTCTCGTACCCATCTGGCCACCCATCATCCCCGTTCTGACCCTGGGCAGCTGGAACCCCCGGTGTCTGTCTATGACCACTAGGCTGGAACACCACACTTTGCAACCCGAAAGTCAGTTGCATCTATCAAGTAGAAAATTTAGGTACCACTTTGTGGGGAGGCTAATTTAACTGATTTATGAGGCCATAAAAATCTCCAGGAAGTATGTGAAGAATGAAGGAATGTGACAGCTCCTCCTGGTGGCCAGAAGCTGGAATGTTAAATAGCCTCTGTGTCTTTGTCTATATATGTTGTGTGTCTATGGCATTGAATGTTTGCCTGTATATGTAGGAGTGAATTCTGAGGTAGCAAAGTTTGCAGACGACACTAAATTGTTCAGGGTAGTTAAAAATGAAACTGATTGTAAAGAGCTCCAGAAAGATCTCTCGAAATTGAGTGAATGGGCAACAAAGTGGCAAATGCATTTTAACCTAAACAAGTGTAAAGTCATGCACATCGGGGCAAAGAACCCCAACTACACCTACCAATTGATGGGGTCAAAGCTTTCCGAGACAAACCAGGAAAGGGATCTTGGGGTCTTGGTGGACAGCTCAATGAAGATGTCAACCCAGTGCGCAGCAGCAGTGAAAAAAGCAAATTCTATGCTTGGCATGATCAGGAAGGGAATCGAAAATAGGTCAGCAAATGTTGTATTACCTCTCTACAAATCGATGGTAAGGCCACATCTGGAGTACTGTGTACAATTCTGGTCTCCGCACCTTAAGAAGGATATAACGGAACTGGAAAAGGTACAAAGAAGGGCAACAAGAATGATCCAAGGGATGGAGCGGCTCCCTTATGAAACCAGGTTGCACGCCTTGGTCTTTTCAGCCTTGAAAGACGGCGTTTAAGAGGTGACTTGATCAAAGTGTATAAAATCATGCATGGGATAGACAAGGTGAATAAAGAAAAATTATTTTCTTTGTCACAAAACACTAGGACTAGGGGCACTCCTGAAGCTCAAGGTAGGAAAATTAGGACTAATAAAGGGAAATATTTCTTCACCCAGAGGGTCATTGGGTTATGGAACTCACTTCCAGAGGAGGTTGTGACAGCTGTCAGCCTGGACAGCTTCAAGGCAGGATTAGACAGATTCATGGATACCAAGTGTATCGGTAGTTACTGAAAAGGACATTCAAGTGCCACCTCGGAGTTGGTTGAGGTAGGCAGGATTTCCCTGGGTACTGGTTGTGGGGGGTCGGGAGCAGGTCAGGGTTTTGCCCTCCCTTCTGCTCGAGATCCCCGTGTACAACTGGTGGGCCACTGTGTGACACAGAATGCTGGACTAGATGGGCTGACGTCCGATTCAGCATGGCTCTTCTTATGTTCTTATGTTCTTATGTACATTATAATCCGCCCTGAGTCCCGTGCGGGGTGAGAAGGGCGGGATATAAATGATGTAAATAAATAATTAATAGGCAAGTGAGGTTTATATAGCTGTGGAATAAGGCAAGTGTGAATGTTGCAATTGGCCACCTTGATTAGCATTCTATGGCCTTGCAGATTCAAAGCCTGGATGCTTCCCACCTGGGGGAATCCTTTGCTGGGAGGCGTTAGACAGCCCTTATTGTTTCCTGTCTGGAATTCCCGTTTTTTAGTGTTTTTTTTAAAAATTTACTATCCTGATTTTAAAGTTTTTCTTAATACTGGTAGCCAGATTTTGGTCATTTTCATGATTTCTGTTGAAATTGTCCACATGCTTATGGACTTCAATGGCTTCTCTGTGTAGCCTGACATTGTAGTTGTGAGAGTGGTCCAGCATTTCTGTGTTCTCAAATCATATGCTGAGTCCAGGTTGGTTCATCAGGTGCTCTGCTATGGCTGACTTCTCAGGTTGAATGAGTCTGCAGTGACTTTCATGTTCCTCGATTGGTGTTTTGGTAATGCTGCGTTTTCATTTCTTCTGACTCGCGCCTTCTTCTCAGGCAGGAGATAGCTGATATAACAGAAACACTGACCCGCCTAGAAGGGTTCCTCACAGCCACGCAGGACAAGAACTTCAATGCCAACCATGCCCTGGGCACACTGGAGCGTGGCGCTCGGGGGCTCAACCTCAGCCTGGCAGATCTCTCGCATCAGCTTGAGGCCCTTATGAATGCCAATGTCTTGGGTAAGTGTCCACAGCGCACTTTCAACCTGAAGCCATAGCAACAACCAAAACCTGGCTCCGTTAACTTGGTTACCCTTCATTTATATACTCAATTTATTTTATAGATTTTACCTAAATTGATTTTTCCCTTAGTTTTCTCTCTCTTATTTTATCTTCTCTTTCCAACAGAGAGAAATACTTTTTTTCTGGCTAAATAAGGATTACAACATTGGTGTCCTTTCACACCCCACAGTTATGGCACAGCAATTCCACAATAGTTGTAGTGGCTGCATCCTATGAAAACCTGGGATTTGCAGTTTTCAGAAGGAATAGTTTGAATTCTAAGCCAAAAAGCTCTGGGAACTCACCAAACAACCAATCCCCAGGGTCTACAGAATATTACCATGGCAGTTACAGTGAAATCATTTTATTTATTTGTTTATTTGTTTGTTTATTTCACTGTATTTATTTGCCGCCCTTCTCAACCCCGAAGGGGACTCAGAGCGGCTCACAAGCAAAATGCAAATGCAATTAACTATAATTATTGCCACAGCAAAACATCAATATTACATATCACATTGTACTATAACAATATCACATTGTACTATAACAATTATATCGCAATATTATTAGTAATATTGCATGTAACACAAAATATATAATTATAGTATCATTAGTATTCGTAATAGTATTATATTGCATTACATTACAACATTACGACATTATCAATATTATATGTATACAAAATATTATACCATACTATATTATGCTATAATCCAGTAAAGACGGAGATACTGTGGCTGGGGTGTCCGGTCGGTGGGGTGGTCCAGCTGCCTACCCTGGATAGCGAGGCGTTATGCCCGACATCTTCTGTAAAGAGCCTTGGGGTTATTTTAGACCCTCTGCTGACCATGGAAGCTCAAATCTCCAGCGTCAGCAAAACCGCTTTCTTCCACCTGCGGCAGGCTAGGTGGCTGGCTCCCTACCTATCCATAGACAACCTGGCTACGGTGATCCAAGCCACGGTCATCTCAAGACTGGACTACTGTAATAACGCCCTTTACAATGGCCTACCCTTGTCTTTGACCCGGAAACGTAAGCTCGTCCAGAATGCCGCTGCGCGACTTCTTACTGGAACCTCTGGAGTCACAGTTATGTGACCCCAGAGAGGTCACATAACTCCCATCCTCCAGCAGCTTCATTAGCTTCTGGTCGAGCACTGGATCACCTTCAAGGTGATGGTGTTAACCTTCAAGGCCTTACATGGTCTGGGGCCATTGTATCTGAGGGACCGTCTTATCCCCTCTCAACCCCATAGATCACTCCGCTCCGAACACCTGAACCTTCTCAAGGTACCTAACATCAAAACTATCCGCCTAACATCCACCCGGCGTAGAGCCTTTTCTGTGGTGGCACTAGCAATTTGGAACTCTCTTCCAAGTGAAGTTCGGGCCTTGCAAGACTTACCATCCTTTCGCAAGGCCTGCAAGACTTATCTCTTTCAGTTAGCTTTTGACTGCTAAACTGTATAACCATTTTACCTAATTTAAATGCTGTCGACTGTTTTATGTTTTTATGTGATTGTGAGCCGCTCCGAGCCCTCGGAGAGTGGCGGCATACAAGTTCAAATAATAAATAAATAAATATAATGTCAAATACAGCATACTATGTCGTCACAGTACAACAATTATATATTACATTGTATTATACCAATTATATCGTAATATTAGTAATATTACATGTAACGTAAATATTCAATTATAATATCTATATAATAAATTATAATTTATATGCCGACCTTCTCACCCTGAAGGGGACTCATAATACAATAACAACAACAACAACAACTCTGGCACAAGCCAGTAAAGGTGGTCCTAGTGGTGATTGGCACACTGGGTGCAGTGCCTAAAGACCTTGGCCTGCACTTAAAAACAATCGGCACTGACAAAATTACCATCTGTCAGCTACGAAAGACCAACCTACTTGGATCTGCCCACACTGGGTTGTTGTAGGTTTTTCGAGCTATATGGCCATGTTCTAGAAGCATTCTCTCCTGACGTTTTGCTGCATCTATGGCAAGCATCCTCAGAGGTTGTGAGGTCTGTGAGGATGCTTGCCATAGATGCAGGTGAAACGTCAGGAGAGAATGCTGCTAGAACATGGCCATACAGCCCGAAAAACCTACAACAACCCAGTGATTGCAGCCATGAAAGCCTTTGACAATACTCTGCACACATGATTCACCAATACATCACACAGTCCGGCGTGTGATCCAGCTATCCGGCGTGTGATCAAATATAAAAGCCATCATAGTGATCTTGTTTGCTGTGTACTAATCTTGTTAGTCTCAAATGATAATAATAATAATGTATGTGTTTATTTATTATTTTATAACATTACTTTATTCCTTACTGACTTTTCCTCGTGGTGGGGCATCACATAGTTTAAAACACCTAATCATAAATACATATATTAAAATGTGTTTGTATCAAATACACATATTAGAATACCAGCTGTTAGGAATTGTGGGAGTTGAAGTCCAAAGCACCTGGATGACTGAAGTTTCCCCATGCCTGAGTGAAGGGCTTTGAAGCCCACACAATATCCCTGTTTGAACCAGCTCTTTTTCACGGCCAGGTGCCTACGATAGCGTCCGCCAATCCTACGCACAGTCACGGGAAGCCGAGCACCGGGCCAACATCTCCACCTTGGCGGTGCCCAGCCCTGTCAGCCAGTCTGCCGTTACCCGGCGTCGCACAGAAAATCTGATGACCATGCGGAGAGATGCTTTCAACCGGCAGAATGCAGCCAACCGGCGAGGCCTGACCGACCTGTCGACCCGTGTGGCAGGGTTGAGCCTGCACCAGATCAATGAGAAGGTGGGTGAGGCTGGGAAAAGGATGAGAGGGAACACTGAACGAAAACGAGCCACTGGGCAAGAATGGAGCATCCTGAGAAATGGTGGAAAGTAGGGACACATTTATGCGGGGTACAATGGTTCTGGGATTTAACTAGATGCCACATAATGCTATAATAAGAACATAAGAACATAAGAAGAGCCATGCTGAATCGGACCTCAGCCCATCTAGTCCAGCATTCTGTATCACACAGGGGCCCACCAGTTGTACATGGGGATCTCGAGCAGAAGGGAGGGCAAAACCCTCACCTGCTCCCGACCCCCCACAACCAGTACCCAGGGAAATCCTGCCTACCTCAACCAACTCCGAGGTGGCACTTGAATGTCCTTCTAGACATTCAAGACATAATGAGCCCCTTCTAGATAAAGAAGTCAAATATGGCATAGTGGTTTGATTGCATCTGCATTGTAGAATTAATGCAGTCCAACGCCACTGGAACTGCCATGGCTGAACAGATTCTCCCCTATGAACCATCAAGGACATTAAGATCCTTAGCGGGAATGTGGCACAGCTGGCTGGGAGTCAGCTGCATAAGATCTCTACAGACCCAGGTCGAGGCCTGCCCAGGTCGGGGTGAACACCATTGTGTAGCTCGTTGTCAGCCTTTGCAACCCAAAAGACAGTTGCATCTGGCAAGTAGGAAATTTAGGTACCAGGTTGTGGGGAGGCTAAATTTAACTGATTTACGAGCCCATAAATCTCCAGGAAATACACACAAAAAGAGAATGAAGGAATGCAACAGCTCCTCCTGGTGGCTGGAATGTTAAATTGCCTCTATGTCTGTAAATGTGTGTCAAATGTGTTGTGTATCAAAAGGCATTGAATGCTTGCCTATATTTGTGCATTGTGGTCCGCCCTGAGTCCCCTGTGGGGTGAGAAGGGCGGAATATAAATGATATAAATAAATAAATAAATTCTCCGGGGAGTCCCTGCTCTCGGTCCCGCCATCATCGCAAACGCGTCTGGTGGGGACGAGAGACAGGGCCTTTTCCGTGGTGGCCCCATAGCTATGGAACTCTCCCCCAAGCAAGGTTAGATCTGCCCCCTCCCTCTTGTCCTTCAGGAGGCTAGTAAAAAACCTGGCTTGAAGGCTGAGATTGGTTATAGACCAAATGAATGACCACAGTTATAGACTGAGTTGATCTTGTGTTTAGTCGGCGATTTGGCTTTTATGTATTTTATTCCTATGTATTTTAATTATGTATTGTTGTTAGATGTTTTAAATTTTTATTGTAGCATTGAATTTTTGCTGTAAGCCGGTCTGAGTCCCTCAATGGAGGTGAGAAGATTGGAGTACAAAAGTTTTAAATAAATAAATAAATAAATATGGCTCAGTGCGATGGAATCATGGATGCTGTAGTTTTACAAGGTCTTCAACTTCTCGGCCAAAGAGTGCTGGTGCCTCACCAAACTACGAACCCTAGGATGCCATAGCATTGAACCATGGCAGCTAAAGTAGTGTCGACTGCATTAGACTGTAGATGCACTCTGGGACATTCAGCCATACAATCCAGTAAGTGACCTTGGGCAAGTCACTCTCTCAACCTCAGAGGAAGGCAATGGAAAGCCCCCCCCCCCCCCTTTGTACAAAATTCTGTGGTAGGTTTGCATTAGGGTTGTCATAGGTTTGCAATGACTTGACAATGCACAACAATAAATGAAGTTAATGTAAGGATTTTATGTACCAGGGCGGTTGTTCTCAACCTGTGGGTCCCCAGATGTTTTGGCCTTCAACTCCCAGAAATCCTAGCAGCTGGTAAACTGGTTGGGATTTCTGGGAGTTGCAGGCCAAAACACCTGGGGACCCACAGGTTGGGAACCACTGATCTAGGGGAAACAACATCTAAGCCACATATAAGGCATTGGCCTCTTTGCAGCTCTCACAGATTTTAGATAGATAGATACGGTAGAAAATTGTCTTTCAAACAAAGCAGTGGTCCCCATGCTTTATGTTGTTCTCAAGTGATTTCTTTTTTTAATAAAAGCGATGGGCTTTGTATTTGGGGACTGGGTTGAAATCCCACAGTGAACTCTTAAGTGAAGCAAGGAATTAGCTTCTGGAGTCCCAGAGCTTGCCTAGATCTGATGCAAACATGATGTCTTGGTGTAGGGGAGGGACAGCTGGAGGTAGCCTTAAAGACCATGCTCACAGAATCATAGAACCCTAAATTCTTAACACTGGGAGGGATCAAAAGGGCTGTCCAATCCAAACCTCTGCCGCTCAAAAAGAACATGCAGTTGCAGGCCTCTTAAAATACCCATCCAAAGATGGAAAATCTGTTAGTGGTGGGCAATTGGAAATTATGAGGACGGCAGCATCAACTGTTCTGCGCTTTGCTCCTTCTCCCAGGTATGTGGGGCCCCAGGGGATGTCCCCTGTGCTAACAGCCCCTGCGGGGGAGCTGGCTGCCGTGATGAAGATGGCCGGCGCCACTGTGGAGGGCTCAACTGCAACGGAGCTGTGGCCACAGCTGATAACGCCTTGGACCGGGCCCGCCATGCGGAGGGGGAGCTGCGCCGTGCCGTGGTCGATGTAGATACCCTGCTGCGTCAGGTAACCTTTGAGAACTACAGCAAGGCCTGGGTAGTCAAGATGCAGGATGTATTTTGCATAGTGTTGCACTCAGGCCTGAAAACACCTGTGACCAGCCACACAACACAAGAGTCCTGGAATATAAGCAAAGAGTTTATTGCAAAAACACATAAAAACATATACAAATCAGTAATACAAAGAGAAGATATATAATCTAAAAAGGTTTAACAACAGGTAATAACCAAACAATAACCCAAATGTCTTATAAAATTCCAGAGGTGACAAAGTCCAGGTACAGCATAATTATACATGCAAGAAGGTATAACTAATAAAAACTTGAACAGGAGTACATGAACAGGAACATAGAAAACTTCCAGGATATATTAAATCCAAAACTAAGACTTGACTTGAACCAGGAACAAGAGAACTCAGGTTTAGCATCTCACTTTAACAAAGTGTTGCCTGAACTGAACGTAAGGTAAACCAATTGTTGTTTAATAGACAGTCATGAAATAATTCCGCTTCCTGTGAATTTTCTCCACAACTTTCCCACGTAATCTCTCTGAATGGCACAATCTATTTTTGGCTCTACTTTGTAAACACAGACTTTTGTTAATCTTCATAGCTACAGGTAGACTCCCTTGAGAACCCTCCTTATTCACTCAATTCATTATCTGCTGTTGCTATTTCTGACTGTCCTTGAGGCCCTGCACTTTCCTCACAGAGAGAACCATTATTTCCCAGACTTGAGAGCCCATCACTTTGTGCCACAGGAAAGCTCCCAATCCTCTCTAAATCAGTTTAAACCACTGATTCTCAAAGTGGGCGGTGCCACCCCCTGGTGGGCAGTGAGGCGATCCAAGGGGGGCGCTGGGAGGCTCAGGGGAATTTGGGGCAGGGGGTGAACCCCTTTAAGGGGGCAGTGAAGGATTGGCCATTTAGGAGGGGTCGCACGGCCCCCTTCTTTGGCCCCGCCCCCTTCGCTTTGACCCCCACACGCAGTGCAGTGCGAAGGCTGTAGTGCAAAGATGTCAAGATCCAAATGTCAAGATCTATTTTCCCTAAACTCCACCAGTGTTCAAATTTAGGCATAATGAATAGTCGTGCCAAGTTTGGTCTAGATCAGGGCTGTCCAACTGCCGGCCCTGCAGGTGTTTTGGACTTCAACTCCCAGAAATCCTAGCCAGTTTACCAGCTGCTGGGATTTCTGGGATTTGAAGTCCAAAACACCTGCAGGGCCGGCAGTTGGACAGCCCTGGTCTAGATCCATAGTTGTTTGGGTTCTCAGTTCTCTCCGATATAGGTGATCTACATCTCCCCTAAATCACTGCCAATTCCTCCCAAACCCCTCCAGTATTTCCTGTTGGTCATGGGGGTTCTGTGTGCCAAGTTTGGTCCAGTTCTGTAATTTGTGGGGGTCTCAGTGGTCTGTGGAAGTCAGAGCTGAATTGGTTGAAGGTACTGCAAATCCCATCATCCGTTGTCCATACTCCCCCAAACATATTGTTTTTGTGATTAATCACTATGCTTTAATTATTCAATTTGTAACAATGACAATACATCCTGCATATTAGACATTTGTATTAGAATTTGTAAGAGTAGCAAAATTATTTATGATGTAGCAACGAAAATATGGTTGGGGGTCACCACAACATGAGGAACCTTATTTAGGGGTCGCGGCATTAGAAAGGTTGAGAACCACTGCATCAATACATACATCTTTCTGTTTAATTGCTATTAAATTTAAAAAATTATTTCTAGGGGGGGTGAGTAAATTTTTTTTCTGGAAAGGGGGTGGTAGGCCAAAAAGGTTTGGGAACCACTGGTTTAAACCATCAGCCACTGGTGGCTGATCCACAACACATAGTATATGTTGGAAGGAAATCCTGGGCTACATGCCTTCTGTCTTGTTTCTCACTTTTCTAGAAGAGTTTTTGCTTCCTGTCTGCAAGTTCAGATCCCTTTCCCTTCCTTTCCAGAAATCTTCCGTACCCCTTTGTTTGAGAAGGGAGCATCATAATACCTTACACACAAACACAAGAGTCAGCATTAGGGACTCTCCTACCAAAGTTTGGTGACTACTTATTCTTTTGAATCTTTAACTGAGCACTCTGCATAATTTCTCTCCTGCTTCCTACCATTTTTTTATTGTGTCAGAAGCGACTCGAAAAAATATACTGCAAGTTGCTTCCAGTGTGAGAATGCCACCTTCCCCCAGTGCATACTGTGAGGAAGGGGCTTTGCTTCCCTCCCACGACGTCAGGGGGAGGTTCCGGATGGAACCGTCTGGGCAACTGGGGGCGTGGCCTTCTCCACCGGGAGGCAGCCCCAGTTGCTCATTCAGCTCCTGGATGTCGAAGAAGCACGGTTAAGGACAAATAAATAGGTAACAATTTATATAGATGTTGGCCAATTTGAGCCCAACCACTGTTATCGTGTCTCTTATTTCGGGGGTGGGCAGGCAATGCCACCTTCCCCCAGTGCATACTGGGAGGAAGGGGTTTTGCTTCCCTCCCACGATGTCAGGGGGAGGTTCCGGATAGAACCGTCTGGGCAACTGGGGGCGTGGCCTTCTCTACCGGGAGGCAGCCCCAGTTGCTCATTCAGTTCCTGGACGTCGACCCACCACTCCCGCCCATTAAAAGTATCGGTCCGGTTGCCCGTTGGAGCCGGGGAGGAATTTTTCCCCCATTTTGGGAAAGGGTTTTTTTTTGCCTACCCCTCTTTACTGTTTAGGGGCTAGAGGGGAGGGTGAGGATATAAATAGGTCTAGCGGAAAATAGATAGTGTGCCCCTTTGAGGGATGAAGGCCATTATGTTAATACTCACCTGAAGTTCAAGTTCATGGGTGAAGTGCAGTTAAAAGGCCTGGAATGGGAGGAGGCTGGTCTCAATATCTTGGGACCAGACCTCGCACTCATTTCCCTTAACGGGTTGCCCTGGTTGGTTAGCCAGGAAATCCAGGTGTTTCGCCCGAAAATTAATATTGAAGCCAGGTAGGTGGGCTACCCGAATTGGATACACCAATTTCCTGACACCCCTTGAGTTAAGGTTAAGGACAAATAAATAGGTAACAATTTAAATAAATGTTGCCCAATTTGAACCCAACCACTGTTGTCGTGTCTCTTATTTCGGGGGTGGGCAGGCAAAATTGGCCGCCTGCAAGGATGTTGCCCAGGGGTGTGTTACCATCCTGTGGGAGGCTTCTCTCATCTCCTGCTTCTTACCATAAACTCATATATAGCGCTGGCTACGCTGCACTATACTTTGTTATAGATACCATATCTTCCCACATCATGTTCCATCAGAAATGTCCAAATGTTTTGATGCCTGCCATTCATTTCAGGGGAGCATTTTACATCTTTTACGTGATGAAGGAGCCAGCAGATCTTTGAAAGCTTGCATGATGTGTTTTGTTTATTGTTATTGGACAGTAAATGGATGGGTTTGGGGTTTGCATTGCACGCCCCGCTTCCATGTTCTCCCAATCCATGTGCCTCTGCCGCCCCCTGCTGGCTGACCAGGCCTTTTCTGTTTTGCTGGCAGGTGGCTGAAGCCAAGGCCCGGGCAGGAGAGGCGAAACAGAGAGCACAGGCAGCTTTGGACAACGCCAATGCCACCAAAGCCCGGCTGGAGCGCTCTAATAAAGACCTGAGAGATCTCATCCAACAAATCAAAGGATTCCTGAATCGTAAGTGCAGGATCAGACGGTCTTTCTTCTAGCCCATACCTTTTACATTTTAATGCTTAAATATGTACATTATGCATTTGCACTTACCCCGCCTTCGCTCCCAGCTCAGGAAAGGAGTTTCTGTCCAGGCAGATCATGTAAAATATTCCACAGTGCGCCTACCATCTCCACGGGCTCACAACCTATGGATTCAAGCCACTATAAATTCGAATGTTCACAGTGTTATAAATTTGGATCCACAATAGGAGCACATTAGACTTGAGAGCACATCGCTTCTGCCGTTGACATGGAAATATTCCATTGCAAGGCAGAAGAAAGTGGCTTGTAAGGCTTTCTACTGGTGGAATTTAACCCCACACTGCCCAAGTGTCAAGACCTTAATGAGGAGTGGTTACTTAGTTTAGTTACTTGGTATAGGCTAAGGCCTTGAAGGTAATAACCAACACTTTGAAGGAAGACCCGGTGCTCCACTGGTAGCCAGTGTAGCTGCTGCAATATTGGTGTTATGTGAGCTCTCGCCGGCATACCAGTGAGAAGCCTTGCAACTGCTTTTTGCACCAGTTTGAGCCTCCGGATCGCCGACATACAGTAGGTAGGCCAATGTAGAGGGCGTTGCAATAATCAATTCTTGAGGTTCCCATGGCCTGGATCACCGTGGCCAGATCCTTCCTGGTCAGATAGGGAGCCAGTCACCTCGCCTGCCGGAGATGGAAAAAAGCCACTCTGTTAGCATTGGAGATCTGAGCCTCTATTCAGCAGTACTCCCAAGCGCTTCACAGAGGACGACGGACACAGGGGTACACCTTCAAGTGTAGGCAACTCAACAGTCCCTCCACCAGGGTGACCCAGCCACAACATCTCCGTCTTAGCCGGTTCACCCTCAACCTGCTAGCACGCAGCCATCCAGTCATGGCTTCAAGGCACTGCTGGAAATGATCAGGTACAGAGTCCGGCCAGCTGTCCATTCGCAGAACGAGCTGAGTGTCATCAGCGTACTGGTAACACTCTAGCCTGTAGCTCTGAACCAGTTGAGCAAGAGGTTGCATATAGATGTTAAAAAGCAGGGTGGAGAGAATGGCCCCTGGGGGAACTCCACAAACTAGTGGAGACCTCTCGGAAACTAGGTCTCCCCTCTCCACTCGCTGTCCCCAATCGTGGAGGAAGGAGAACAGCCATTTCAGGACTGTCCCCCGAACTCCAGCTACGGCGAGGTGGTGGGTCAATAGATCGTAGTTGACCGTATCAAACGCTGCCGTTAGATCTAATATCACAAGCAGCGCCGATCCACCTCGGTCAAGCTGGCATCGGAGTTGATCTGCGATGGCCACCAACACGGTCACTTTAGGGGAAGAGGATGCTCCAAATGCACTACTTCCAAACTGCAAGCTTTCTTCTCCTTGGATTTCTTTGAGAGCATGCTAATCCCTGCAAATTTCCAATTTCCTGTTCCTGGACTGCAACTCCCTGCAATCCTCCAGATAGATAGATTAGATAGAGATAGGTATGTAGATTGACCAGGAGGACGGCTGGGAGTTGCAGTCCAAGAAGGAAGAAAGGAGAGAAAGTGGAAGGGAAAGAAAAAGGGGAGAAGGAAAGGAAGATGAAGAGAAGGAAGGAAGGAGAGAAGGAGAGGAAGAGGGAGGGAAGGTTGGCCACAGCGACGCAAGGTGGGCACAGCTAGTTAAAAATAATGTACCGTTGTATATTCCTAATGGGACTGAAGCACCCACAGATTTTGGTATCTATGGGAGTCCGAATTGGCCAGCGGATAAGGGGGATGGCGGTTACTGTAATCATTCCAAGCACTGACAATCCCTTCTTCACACAGTGGAGGGGGCTGATCCTGACAGCATTGCCCTGGTAGCTTCCCGTGTGCTGGAACTCTCCATCCCAGCATCCCCTGCTCAAATCCAGCATCTTGCTGAGCAGATCAAGGAGCGTGTCAGCAGCTTGGCCAATGTGGATGCCATCTTGAACCAAACAGCAGGGGATGTCCGTGTGGCGGGAGACCTGCTGAAGGAGGCACGCCGGGCCAAGTGAGTATGTGAAGGCATTTGGGGGATGATGAGGGGCACACTGCTGGAGGTATTGTGTGTGTGTTTTTTGTAGTAAAGGTAAAGTAAAGGTTTCCCCTGACATTAAGTCCATTCGTGTCCCACTCTGGGGGTGGTACTCATCTCCATTTCCAAGCCAAAGAGCCGGCATTGTCCGTAGACACCTTCAAAGTCATATGGTCTGCATGGAGCACCGTTACCTTCCCGCCAAGGCAGAATCTATTGATCTACTCACACTTGCATGTTTTCGAACTACTAGGTTGGCAGAAGCTGGGCCTAACAGCAGGAGCTCAAGCCACTCCCTGGATTCGAACCACCAACTTGGGCAGCAAGTTCAGTTAGCTCAGCAGTTTAACCTGCTACACCACCACGGGGCCCATGTGTGTATAGAGGGGAGAATATTGTAATTTTAACTATATGAACAATTTATGTATCTTAACAGTATTATAATTTATAACCCTGACACTAATGTTTTATTGTTTTTCAGTTTTGTGTGTTGCTATGTTTTCAAACTTTATTAGGTTGTGTCGTATTATTGTAAGTCACCCCATGAGGAGAAAGATAGGGTAGAAATAAAGATGGTGGTGGTGGTTGTGATAATAATTCAGACAAGGCCAAGACACAATTGGGCTTAACCATCTTCTCCTAAGTGGCAGCACACTGTTTCCAAGGGCTAAGAGCCTATTCTAATCTAGTGAGCTGTAGATGAATGGGAATATCACTCGTATCCCATAGCCATGCCAGCTGGTGGGCAAGAGGTACAGGAAAGTTGTTTGAGGACCCTACCATTCTGAACAGATGATCCAGCAGTTAAAACAGCCAACATAATTCTAAACTGAATTAAATATTTTGGGCATCTTATGTTAGTGCTAGAATTGCTGGTGGGGGCAAAGGGCTGTATTTATACATGAAAAAAACCTCCCCCTCCAGTGCTCGAGCAGAAGGTGTAAAGAATGCAGCTCAAGCGGTGAAGAAGGCCCTCGATGATGCCAAACGTGCCCAAAATGCTGCCGAGAAAGCCATTCGTGATGCAGCCAGCAATATCCATCACACAGACAACATGGTAAACAGGGTAAGCCTCGTTAAACCTGACTGCACTAAATCACAGGTTTTAAACAGGGGCTAAAAATTCCCGGGACTTCAGAAGAGGTCCACATACAGAACTGGGGTTCCTGGGATTTCTGCCTCTGTTGTCCAGACTTGATGCTTCGTTGCAAGATTTAGATCAGGGGTGCTCACACTTTTTCAACATGCGAGCTACTTATAAAACAACCAAGACAAAATGATCTCCCTCCCCACGACTCAGAGAGCCATAAAAGCAAAATATTTGGAAATTTATTTCAGTGAGAGCCATATAATATATTTAAGACTGAATTCAACTAAATGTGAGTATAATAAGCCCCTGAATTTATTCATAATAATGATGGTGATGATATTCATTCAGCCTTTGCTACTACTACTACTACTAATAATAATAATAGTAACAACAACAACAACGGTTTCTAGAGTAGAAGGAGACCTCCAAGGGTCATCCAGTCCAACCTCCTTCTGCCATAGGGGAAAAACACAATCAAAGCATTCCTCAGATGGCCATTCAGCCTCTGATAATAATAATAATAACAACAGTGGGTTCCTAGAATAGGAGACCTCCAAGGGCCATCCAGTAAAATCTCCTTCTGCACCTGGGCGGCGCCAGGAGCCTGCGGGGCGGGACTGAGCCTCCCTCCCACCCTGCCTGCGATCTACCAGGACGCCCTATGCGATCTACCAGTAGATTGCAATCTACCTAATGAGCAGCCCTGATTTATTTATTTATTATTTCAATTTGCTAAACCGCCCTTCCCGAGGCTCAGGGCGGTTTCCAAACATATAAAACACATCAAGATAAAACATTCTAAAAGCACCCTAAAAATACCATAACAATCATTTACAGACACATAAAATTGCATAAAAACATACTAATCAGAGCAAAGCTGATTCAAGTAAAACAGTGGCAGTAGGCTAGGCGAGGATTGGCAGTTCAAGCACCGGTCAGACCAGACGCTTGCCTGAACAGCCAGGTCTTGCACGACCTACGGAAGGCCATCAGGTCCCGCAGGGCCCGTGTCTCAGCTGGCAGCGAGTTCCACAGAACCGGGGCAGCCACCGAGAACGCCCTCTGCCGGGTGCTGGAGAGCCTATAAGTTTTCAGTCCTGGGACCTCAAGCATGTTAAGACCCTCTGAGCGCAGTGATCTTCTGGGCACGTATGGGGTAAGTCGCTCCCTCAGGTACACTGGCCCCAAGCCATGTAAGGCCTTGAAAGTCAGAACTAACACTTTGAAGGAGACCCGGAATTCAATTGGCAACCAGTGCAGTTCGCGCAGGATGGGAGTTATGTGGGATGACCTGGAGGCTCCCAGCAGCAGGCGAGCCGCCGCGTTCTGCACCAGTTTGAGTTTCTGGATCACCGACAAAGGTAGGCCAATGTACAGCGTGTTACAGTAATCGAGCCTCGAGATGACCGTGGCTTGGATCACCGTGGCCAGGTCGCGACGGGAGAGATAGGGAGCCAGATGTTTTGCTTGACGCAGGTGGTAGAAAGCTGTCTTGCAGGCACAAGCAATTTGCACCTCCATAGACAGCTGGCGGTGTGTCAAAAGTTGGTAATCGACAGTATCAAACGCTGCCGTGAGGTCCAATAACACGAGCAGTGCCGATCCGCCCCAGTCCAACTGGCAATGGAGTAGGTCTGTGATGGAGACCAGGACGGTCTTTGTCCCATGCCCGGAACGGAAGCCGGACTGGAAGGGCTCCCAAGATGGCCACTGTGGGACTTCCGCAGGAAACTTCTGTGTTTATTTCTTTTTAAACTCAAGGTGCAGATATGCAGAAATGCAGATAATCACTGCAGCGAATCACTGCAAAAGTTCCATTCTTTGTCCTGGGCAGAGAAATGGTGCCCTCCAGACGTTGATTATTCACCTGTCTGCCCCTTTTGCCTCCAGATTCAGGAAAAGACAGCAAATGCCGAAGGCCAGTTGGTTGCTGCCATGGAGCGGGTGGGTCACCTCGAAAGGCAGGTGGACGACCTCAAGATGAAACGGGCCAACAATATCCTGGCAGCCACGCGAGCTGAAGAGACAGCTAGTGCTGCCAGAGAAAGAGCTGGGGAAGCTGAACAGGTGGGTGACATGTTCATCTAAGCTCCTAATCAGGCCTAAGGGAACTTTGTGGGTGACAAGTCCTACAGCAGGGGTGCCCACACTTTTTCAGCATGCGAGCTACTTTTTAAATAACCAAGTCAAAAAGATCTACCTTCTCCTGCCGCCGTGCCCATGCTCCTGCCGCCTATGCAGCATTGCGAAAACGCCCTCTGGAGGCCCTGCCTCACGCTACCTCGTTCCCGCAATGCCCTGCGGGAGGAAGAAGCACCACGTGGGCAGAAAGCTCCTGCTGCCCGCGGGCCACCTCTTTCCGCCCGTGGGGCATTGCAGGAACGAGGGAGCGCGAGGCAAGCCTCCGGAGACCCCGCCTTGCGCTCCCTCGTTCCCACAATGCCCCGCGAGTGGAAGGAGCGCCGCACGCAGAGTGCATGTGCACAGGGCAGAAGCACTCCAGCTGCCTGCGATTGACCTGATTTCATCTCGCAATCGACGAGTCGATCGCGATCGATTTCCTGGGCAACCCTGTCAGTTTTGCTTTGCTGGGTGGGATTGAGTAAATAGTTCTAGTCTGTTTCCTTCTCATATCCACATGTTGAATTTTTCATTTTTAAAAAGGTTCCCACAAATGCAGGAGTGTTAGCGTCTTTTCATGGTGGTACAGACACCAGACATCATTTATCATTTTTGATTTTGTTAGTTTACTGTTTTTTCTCATATTCTTGAAGTTTTCAAAAAGTTCCACAAATCAAGTATTTCTGGGGTTATTTTTATTTATTTAAAGCCAGTGCCCGGGTTTGTTTGTTTTGAGGTGTTAGGTAATATAATTTGGTTAATGAGTAACACTATTTATTAGATAAATACAACAACACTTCGTTTATATTCCACCCTTCTCACCCTGAAGGGGACTCGGGGATGATCACAGTACACATACACGGCAAACATTCAATGCCGCTTTGAATAGGTAATACACAGACAGAAAGGAGGTGTGTTGTTTGGTGCCGTGGAAGGTTGGGCTCGAGTCCAGCTACAGGGGGTGCTATCACTCCATCCTCTATGACAAAGAGCCATCAGGACTTCCTCCTTCCTTTTGGTCACCCAGCATTTTCTGATCTTCTTTCTTTATGGCATCATAAAACACCTCCCCTCCAATTACAGCTAAAACTATTTTCAACTGCTTAGGCACTGGGAATGTGACACAGCTGGCTGGGTGTCAGTGAAAAGTCAGGAGAGAATGCTTCTAGAACATGGCCATATAGCCCGAAAAACTTACAACAACCCAGTGATTCCAGCCATGAAAGCCTTCGACAATACATAATCCCTGTCTTTCATTTCTGGTTGCCATTTTCACAATAGTGTGGAGATGTTGGAGAACAGTGACAGCAGAGGAGTTTGCAGTTCTGTTCTGTAGCTAGCCTGTTTTTCCTCCTATATTCCCAGATCCTAGATGGTCCGCTAAGTGACCAGTACCGCACGATGAAGGAGCTTGTGGAGCACAAAGCCCAGCATGTCCTGGGGGCTCGGCAGAAAGCAGAGCGCCTACGCGACGAAGCCAAGGGGCTGCTGCGCGATGCTCACGACAAATTGCGGCGGCTCAGTGGTGAGTATGCTCAAGGATCTCAATAGCTGACAGGATGTCTCTTTTTTCCTAATCCTTCCACACAGCCCTGTATCCCGGAATATCAAGGCAGAAAATACCACATTATCTGAGTGTGGACTCAGATAATGTGGTATTTTCTGCCTTGATATTCTGAGTGTGGACTCAGATAAGTCGGTTCAAAGCAGATATTGTGGAATTTTCTGCCTCGATAGTCTGTGATATAGGGCTGTGTAGAAGGGCCCCCAGTTCAAAGCAGATATTGTGGGATTTTTCTCATAGTCTGGATATAGGCTGTGTAGAAGGGCCCCCAGTTCAAAGCAGATATTGTGGGATTTTCTGCCTCGATAGTCTGTGATATAGGGCTGTGTAGAAGGGCCCCCAGTTCAAAGCAGATATTGTGGGATTTTCTGCCTGGATATTCTGGGTTATACTGTATGGCTGTGTGGAAGTGCCCTTAGGTGCATTGAAGTAGGTTGCTAAAAATGATCCTTCTATATTAAGCAAAAACTTAGGACAGCAGCTTGCCTAGGGCTGTGTGGAAGGGCCCTTAGTTCTAGGAATGGGAATATGCAAGTCTTAGTACCATTTCCTTACTGTCTTGCACCAGGACTGTAGTGCAACTGGCTGGGAGTCAGCTGCATAAGATCTCTACTGACCAGAAGGTCATGACTTCGAGGCCTGCCCGGGTTGGGGTGAGCTCTCGATCAAATTGTGTAGCTTGTTGTTGTCGACTTTTGCAACCCGAAATACAGTTGCATCTGTCAAGTAGGAAATTTATGTACCACTTTGTGGGGCGGCTAATTTAACTGATTTACAAGGCCGTAAAATCTCCAGGAAGTATGAAAAAAGAATGAAGGTACGCGACAGCTCCCCCTGGTGGCCAGAAGCTGGAATGTTAAATTGCCTCTATGTCTGTCTATATATGTTGTATGTCTATGGCATTGAATGTTTGCCTGTATATGTGCATTGTGATCCGCCCTGAGTCCCCTGGGGGGTGAGAAGGGTGGAATAGAAATGATGTAAATAAATAAATAAATAATCTTCTACTTTGTATTTTCCTTCCCCATCCTCATTCAGCACTAGAAGAAACATATGAAGAAAACGAGAGATTGCTGCAAGACAAAGCAGCCCAGCTGGATGGGTTGGAAGCCAAGATGAGAAGCATCCTGGGAGACATCAACCAGCAAATCCAAATTTACAATACCTGCCAGTGAGGCACCGTATGCTGCAGAAACTCCCTATCTCTCACTGCATAAGCCCCGTTTCACCTGGATGCTTGGAGAAATCTGGGTTGCCCCTGCTGCTTTGTAGTCAAGCCTTCCTCAAATTGGTCCTCTCTCTTCAGATTGTTAGGCTACAGTTCCCAGAATGCCATACCCAGCTGGGATTCTGGGACTTGTAGCATAGCACATCCAAGAGGACTCCAGCTTGAGGAAGACTCCTCTAGTGAATGCCTGGAGCACTGTTTCCCTGCATTGCTTGACATTGGTCACTTTTTCCCCACAGCCCAGCTTCCTATGCTCCCTCAGAAACCTTACACCAGGGCATGAGCAAACTTTGGCCCTCCAGGTGTTTTGGACTTCAACTCACAATTCCTAACAGCTGGAAGTCCAAAATGCCTTGAGGGCCAGAGGTTGCCCATGCCTGCCTTACACCAAGATGCCTTATGATAGGTGCTTTCTCACTATAGGAGATATATGGAAGCACTTGAGATACCAAAGGAAAGGTTCCCATGCTATGTTCTGTTGCTCTTTTTTCACATTATTTGAAACATCTTGAATTAAAAGCATTCAGCTCCAAAGCAAGGAGAACAGCACATCGAAGAGCAGGCGAGGGACCTAGCTACACACTACTGTGCCTTTTATGTAAGCGAATGTCCCAGCTAGAGTGGCTTTGTTGTATTTGTGTGAGAATAAAGTGGCATTGCTCTCTGTACCAAACTGCTATGTTTCTTGATTTGCGGGACTGTTCTAATCTCTTGAATTGCAACTTACTGAAGGATCTCTAGAGCAAGAATAGAGCACATTAAAATGTATTTATTTATTTATTTATTTACAGCCTTTATATTCCACCCTTCTCACACTGCAGAAGACTCAGGGCAGATTACAATGCTCATATATATGGCAAACATTCAATGCCATTTAGACATACAACATATTTAGAGAGACACATAGCCAATTTAACATTCCAGCTTTTCCCAGCTTCGTGAGGGTATGCTTGGTTTTGGCCACAGGGGGAGCTGCTGCTTCACCTTCCACTTGTGACACCGGATCCTTTGATGGAGTACTTACTTCCTCATTCTTCTGCATGGTGCTGGAAGGTTTTATGACATCATAAATTAGTTAAATTAGCCTCCCCGCATAAAGTGTTACCTAAATTTCCTACTTGACAGATGCAACTGTCTTTTGGGCTACATAGGTCCACGGCAAGCTATATTAATGGTCAGGAGCTCACTCTGACACGGGCTGGCTTCGAAGTCATGACCTCTCGGTCAGTAGTGATTTAATGCAGCTGGCTACTAACTAGCTGCACCACAACCTGGATTTTCTGCCGTAATATTTTGCATTCAATATCTACATGGAAGGGCCTTTCGTACCAGGCCCTATATCCTTGTGAAAAATGACAAAATCATCATGGGACACGTCTCTTCAGATGGACATGCTCCGAGATCTGAAAGCGCCCCCAAATGAGCCAACTCTGATGATTGAGGAATCATCCATTGTTATTGGCCATGCAAGTGCTATCTGTTAAACCCTTTTGCCTAGGGATAACTAATCCAGGAAATTCCTGATCTTTTGGTATGCTGGGGTCACAAAAAGGTGGCATTTCATATTTTTATAGAGGAATACATGGAAGGGGAAAACATATAGGGAATACATTCATATAGGGGGAAATAGGAACCATATCACCTCATATCAGCCCATCCCACCCACCAGAGCCCATAAGAATCCATAAGTCATAAGAAGAGTCCAAAGGATTTGGAAAGTAAATTTTCCAAAAACGTTTCTAAAAGTCTTTAGAAGTGGGCAAAAGTCCATGAAAGTTAATGAAAGTTCGAGAAAGTCCATACATATTAAAGGGGAATGAATTGGTGAGTCTATGTGATCCACACTGGGGGTCACAGCAAACGCTGGGAGTTGGGGTCCGTCCATATAGAAGAAGGAAACTGCAAATCCCCCCTCGCCATGGGGCCAGAGTGGCCTGCTTACTTCCCAGGGGTCCTACGGGGTGACCACAGCAAGTTCCCTAGGTCACGGGCATCTGGACATCCCCAGGACGGCAGCAGGATCAGTCGATGCAGCGAGGAGCCATGGATGACAATCAGCTGGTTTCCATTTAAACTTTATTTCTTTATGATTAAAAAAAGGTTATTCCCGGGGCGTAGGGGTCCAACGAGCAAAAGCGAGAAAGCAGTTAATCTTATCATCAGCTTAGGAGAAAAATGGCACTGGTTTGGAAGCGACCCGTTAACCCGTGGATACCGAGGCCTCATAGGTCTCGGTATCCACGGTTCAGGGGAACACCGTTTTGGCCTCCCCGGGATGCTGTAAGAGCATCCCGGGCAAGCCGGCAGTGATCTGCAGCTCGGGAAAGGAAAAGGTTCATGCTTGGAGAGAGTTGGAGACAGTAAAGGACATAATGTATCACTATGGAGAGGGAAAAGTTGCAATCACATGATTCTTTTTGAGGAATTTGTTACAATGTTAGGGTCAGGGGAAGGAAGAAAAGTGAAGGATTGCTTGTTGAAGCTGCTGCTGTAGCCACACTCCCATTGATGCTGGCCCAATAGGGCATCCAGGAACTGCGGAACTCCTTGCTGCAGGTAAGATCAGCCTGAATGCAGAGGGATTTCCGTTGTATGCTATCATGGCCGGAATCAAGCATAACAACAAGTGGAGAGGGGAGGTTTGGTCTCCGAGAGGCCCCCTCAATTATGTGCTCTGCTATTTAACATCTCTGCTATTTAACATCTACATGCGACCACTTGCCCACCTGGTTCGAAGTTTTGGGCTAGAGTGCTACCAGTACACTGATGACACCCAACCTGTTCTGAAGATGGAAGACCGGCCGGACTCTGTACCCGATAATTTCAATCAGTGCCTCAAGGCCATTACTGGATGGTTGCATGCCAGCAGGTTGAGGGTGAATCCAGCAAAGACAGAGATCCTATGGCTGGGCCGGCCGGGCAGTAGGGACATCCAGTTGCCTACCTTGGATGTCGAGGCACTATGCCCGTCACCATTGGTAAAGAGTCTGGGAGCCCTTTGGGATCCTCTGCTGGCGATGGAGGCCCAGGTCTCTGCCGTTAGCAAAACCGCCTTTTTCCATCTGCGGCAGGCTAGACGGCTGGCCCCCTATTTGTCTAGAGACGACCTAACTACGGTGATCCAAGCCACAGTCATTTCAAGACTGGACTACTGTAATGCCCTCTACATTGGCCTACCATTGTATGTGGTCCAGAAGCTCAAGCTAGTACAGAATGTGGCTGCTCGACTTCTCGCCGTGTCTCCGGTGAGATGTCACATAACACCAATTTTACAGCAGCTACACTGGCTGGCGATCAAGCACTGGATCACTTTCAGAGTGAAGGTTCTTACATTACCTTCAAGGCCTTATACGGTCTAGGGCCGGGGCATCTGAGGGACCGCCTCACCCCCTACCAACCCCAGAGATCACTCAGAGGACCAAGATCTATTAGAAGTTCCCAGCTTTAAGACCTTTCGCTTATCAGCGATCAGGCTTGGGGCTTTTGCGATTGTAGCGCCATCTCTCTGGAATGCCCTGCCATCAGAAGTTTGCGCCCTCCGGGATCTATCAATCTTCCATAGGGCATGCAAGACACACCTGTTTCGGCAGGCATTTGAATTTTGTTAACTTTGTTCTTAAATTGGGTTTATTGTGCTTGTTCTTATGTTGTGAGCAGTTCCAAGCCCTTGGGGAGTGGCAGAATACAAATTTGAATAATAAATAAAATAAAAATAAATAAAAATAACCTCATGAAACCGGAAAGCTGGAATGTTAAATTGCCTCTGTGTCTATCTATATATGTTATATGTCTAATGGCATTGGATGTTTGCTATGTAGATGTGCATTGCAATGCGCCTTGAGTCCCCTGCGGGGCGAGAAGGGTGGAATATAAAGACTGTAAACAAATCTCTCTCGGCATTACTTTGTGAACGAAGATTCTTAGGAAGGACTCATCCCACGCTTTTTACAAGCGCGTTGATGACCAAAAAGGCCAATCTGAGATAGGCAAGTTTGGTTGCAGAAAGCACAGCAGAAAGTCTCCTTGGGTGATGTTGTTTCCAAGTTGCGATTCTTTCTGCATTGTCGTTTCTCTTTGAGACCCGTTCAGCATGTCTTCTCGAAAGAGGCCGCAGCATCGTGGATAGTGCATCTCCATGCCTCCCGATGTGAGGCCAGGGTGGACCATTGTTGGTGATCAATCTGGCTGAGCCTGAGATGTTGTTTCAGGGAGTCCTTGTATCTCTTTTTGGAGGTGCCTCTCTTGCGCTGACCCATGGTGAGTAGTATCTTTGGGAGGCGGTGGTCCTCCATCCTAGAGACGTGCCCTGCCCCTTTGCAGCTGTGTTCTCAACAGCATGGTCTCAATGCTGGTGATCCCTGCTTGCTCAAGGACAGCAACATTCGTCACATAGTCAGTCCAATGTACATTTAGGATTGTGCGAAGACAGCGCTGATGAAAGCGTTCGAGAAGTCGTAGGTGTTGGCGATAGGTGACCCATGTTTCAGCATAGAGGAGAACAGACCGTACGATAGCTCTGTACACACTGAATTTAGGGCTTTGTCTCAGGTGCTTGTTGCTCCAGACTCTTTTGTGAAGCCTTCTGAATGCACAATATGCCTTTGCTAATCTGTGATCTATCTCTTTTCAATCTTGGCGTCTGAAGAGATGATGCTTCCCAGGTAGGTGAACTGCTGAATGGACTTAAGCACAGATTTGCCTATGCTGACGTGGGGATGGTGGTGTTCTTCCTGTGGTGCGGGCTGGTAGAGGACTTCCGTTTTCTTCAGGCTGACTTCCAGCCCAAACAGCTCTGCAGCTGTTGCAAAGTAGGATGTGAGGCGTTGCAGGGCTGCTTCCGAATGGGCAGCAAGGGCAGCAGCGTCAGCAAAAAGCAGCTCACGGACTAGATAGAGTCTTAGTGCGAGCCCTCAGACGGCTTAAGTTGAACAAGCTGCCATCAGTACAATACCGCAGTGTTTCCCAACCTTTTTTGAGCTGCGGCACACTTTTAACATTAAAAAAATCCGGGGGCACACCACCAACCAAAATGACACAAAATGACACTGTAACACAGAAAAGAACGGCTGGGGGATGGTGAGCTGCTGGGAGCAGCTGCTGGGAGTGCTGAAGCCGGGGGAGGGAGGATCCAGGCCGTGCCATGCCCCGCCCCTCCCCCCAGCTTCAGTTATCCCACAGCTTCGCCAGCCTTGAGGGGGCAGTGCCAAGCCAGCATTGTGCTGGCTCTGCCACTGCTGGCTTGGCATTGCCCCCTCAAGGCTGGCGAAGCTGTGTGAGCGCTGAAGCTGGGGGGTGGGGGAGGGCGCCATGCCCTGCCCCCTCCCCCGGCTTCAGTTCTCCCACAGAGGAGGAGCATGAGTGGTGGACGGGCTTCAGTGGACGGGGCTCCTCCTCCGCGCGGCTTCAGCGAGCGAGGGGCGAGAGTCATGGTGGGAGTCATGGCGGATTGGAGGCTGGCTGGGGAAAAGGCCGAAGGAGGCGGCGCCCCGGCCCCTTCTTTTTCTTCACCACCGCCCGGCCCTTCCTCCCCCTCCCCCAAGCAGCAGGAGTTCGGCAGGAGGAGGGGGGAAGGAAGGGGGGCAGAGACCTTTTCTCGCGGCACACTTGATGATCGCTCACGGCACACTAGTGTGCCACGGCACACTGGTTGAGAAACACTGCAATAGCGTATATATATGCCGTCTTCTTCTTCGAGGTCTGCCGTAGCCCTTTGGAGCATCATGCTGAAGAAGATTGTAAATAGGGTTGGTGAAAGAACACAACCTTGCTTCACTCCATTAGTTATGAGAAAGGGGTCTGAGAGAGCATCGCCGTCTCTGACTTGACCGCGCTGGCCCTCATGGAGCAGGATAAACAAATAAATCTATCTATGTATATAATAAAAGTCAGTGTTTGCGGGTGGTGGTGCAGAGGGAAGAATATGTGCCAGCGTTTCGATTGGCTGCCACTGTGGGAATATTTGCATAAAGGGTTCTGATTGGCCAGCCTCAGAACTCCAACATTCTACGGCCCCAGACAGAGGGGATTGGTTGCCACTGAAATGGTATTTGCATAAAGGTCTCCGATAGACCAACCACATTCCAACATTCTAAAGTGACTCAGAGGGAAAAGGAAAGGCCTCAGGCAGTCAGCCACTGTGGCCCACAGCAATGACGGATCAGGATCAAACTTGGCAAACAGGGGCCCAATGGCCCACTTCACAACCTGGTGTGGTTTAGGGCAGAATGGGCCACAAATGATGGGATTTGCAGTACCTTCACCTCATTCACTTCCCAAACAACACTGTAGCCCCTATACATCACAGACCAGGCCCAAAATTGACAGCAAGGCTTCCTTAACTTGATTTTCCTGACTAGGCCTCAACTCATGGGATATTGTTAGGCTTCCACAACTTGATTTTCCTGACTAGACCCCCAACAATGACAGAACAAGACCAAACTTGGCACACAGCCTCCCCAAGATGCACCCTACATCCTGGTGTAGTTTGAGGGAGGATGGACCATGGATGATGGGACTTGCAGTACTTTAATTCACTTCATTAGAGCACTGTGGCCCACCCCAATGACGAATCAGGACCAAACTTGGCACACAGAGGCCCAATGGCCCACTTTACAAACCTGCTAAGGTTTACGGCAGGATGGCTCACAAATGATGGGATTTGCAGTACCTTCACCCAATTCATTTCCCACAGAACATTGCAGCCCCTACAAATCAGAGACCAGGCCCAAACGTGGCACACAGAGTACCCATGACCCACTCTACATCCTGGTGCAGTTTTGAGTGGGACGGACCACGGATGATGGGACTTGAAATACCTTCACTCACTTTCTGAGACCGCTGCGACCCTTATCCAATGACTGATCAAGACCACACTTGGCACACAGAGGCCCCATGACCCACTCTACACCCTGGTGCAGTTTGGAGAACAGGGGACCATGGATGATGGGACTTCCAGTACCTTCCCTCACTTCCAGAGACCGCTGCAACCCTCACCCAGGGAATGATCAAGAACAAATGTGACACACACAGCCCCCATGACCCACTCTACATCCTGGTGCTGTTTGGAGGGGGATGGACCATGGCCAATGGGACTCGCAGTACCTTCACTAAGTTCCTGAGACATAAACACATAACATAATAACATAATAACATAATAACCACATAAACATCTAATAGGAACCCACCTTGCCACACAATGCCTTCCTCAAATAACCCGGGCACCGCCGGGTCCTCAGCTAGTAAATAATAAATAAACCGTACAGTATGTTTTTGAACGGGGTTATCTGAGGCCCCTTCCACAGAGCCGAATAAAATCCCACATTATCTGCTTTGAACTTATATATATATATATATATATATATATATATATATATTCGACTTATTAGTCGCCCCCTCCAAAAGGCTTGCGGCGACTTACATACACATAAAACCATAAAAGCACTATAAAAACAACGAACCAATGTCCACATATTAAATTTAAAAACAAGCAGATATACATTAAAATAACTCTTAGGCCTGCATTACAGTCAATGGCCTAGAGATATCTATGGACCGAAGGCTTGAACGGACAGCAGGGTCTTACACGCCCTGCGAAAGGCTAGCACATCGGTCTGTGCTCGAATTGTGAATGGAAGGGCGTTCCACAAGACCGGCGCAGCGGCACTGAAAGCCCTCCTACGCGTTGCAGACAGATGGATGGATTGACAGCTAGGTATCACCAAGAGGTTCTGAAACTCAGATCGCAGTGGTCGTGGGGGATTGTATTGGGAGAGACGGTCCCTTAGGTACACTGGCCCCAGACCATTCAAGGCCTTGAAGGTCAGAACCAGCACTTTGAAGGTGATCCGGTGCTCTATTGGAAGCCAGTGCAGTCCACGCAGGACAGGCGTGATGTGGCAGCGAGATGGAAGGCCTGCCACCAGCCTGGCTGCAGCGTTCTGCACCAGCTTAAGCTTCCGGGTCACCGACAAGGGAAATATATGGCAGTGTGGACTCGGATAACCCAGTTCAAAGCAGATATTGTGGGATTTTCTGCCTTGATAGTCTGGGTTATATGGATGTGTGGAAGGGCCCTCACATAATACAGATGTAGGCCCATTGCACACGTTGAACTGGATTATATGGCAGTGTGGACTCAAAATAACCCAGTTCAAAGCAGATATTGTGGGATTTTCGGCCTTGATAGTCTGGGTTATATGGATGTGTGGAAGGGCCCTCCTATAATACAGATGTAGGCCCATTGCACACGTTGAACTGGATTATATGGCAGTGTGGACTCAGATAACCCAGTTCAAAGCAGATATTGTGGCCTTGATCTTCTGGGTGAGGTGATATGGCTGAGAGGCCTGCACGGTTTCGCGTTCCCCTCCAGCCTGCTTATATATTTAGAGCCCGGTTGCCATGGCAGCGCCGCGTGACGTCGCAGCCCCGCGGAACCCTCTCTTGCGCATGCGTGCTGCGTTCCTCTCGCTCTCACACACACACACACCCTCCCTTCCTCACGATACTCTGCGTCCCCCTACGCGGCGTCACGTGGTGCCTGTAGCGGTGCCGGCTGCCGGAAGTACGTCACGAACTGGGCCCTGCCTGCCTGGGCTCCCTCAGAGGCCGCCCGCTCGGAACTCTTTCGTTTCGAAGCCAAACAAACCGCCGGGGTGGGCGGGCAGGCAGGCGGGCGGGCAGGCGGGCAGGCATTCGGACGGGGCCTGTTGGGAGGGAAGGAGGCAGAGTTGGAGGAGGAGGGAGCCGGTCGGTGAGTGAGTGGCGCCGAGGGCGGGACCGAGCCCAGGGAAGGTGGGGCCTGCAGGGAGGGAGGGGGCGAAGGCCTCGAAAGCGACGCAGTGGCCTTGGCGAGGCGCCTCCAAGGCTACTCTCAGGGAGGCGGCTGGCCGGGAAAGGCCCTCCTGAGGCGCTTTAATACAGGCCTGGGCAAAGTTGGGCCCTCCAGGTGTTTTGGACTCCAACTCCCACAATTCCTCACAGCCTCAGGCCCCTTCCTTTGGAAGGGGCCTGAGGCTGTGAGGAATTGTGGGAGTTGGAGTCCAAAACACCTGAGGGCCCAACTTTGCCCAGGCCTACTCTTGATGCAACAACATAGATCTATCAATACAGGCCTGGGCAAACTTGGGCCCTCCCTCCAGGTGTTTTGGACTACAACTCCCACAATTCCTCACAGCCTCTCATCCACTTAAAGGAAAGGGCCTGAGGCTAATAGGAATTGTGGGAGTTGGAGTCCAAAACACCTGGAGGGCCAAAGTTTGCCCAGGCCTGCTCTTGATACAACAACGTAGATCTATCAATCTTTGCCTGGCCAAACTTGGGCCCTCCCTTCAGGTGTTTTGGACTCCAACTCCCACAGTTCCTTCCAAAGGAAGGGGCCTGAGGCTGTGAGGAATTGTGGGAGTTGGAGTCCAAAACGCCTGGAGGAAGGGCCCAAGTTTGCCCAGGTCTGCTCTTGATGCAACAACGTAGCTCTATCAATACAGGCCTGGGCAAACTTGGGCCTTCCCTCCAGGTGTTTTGGACTCCAACTCCCACAGTTCCTTCCAAAGGAAGGGGCCTGAGGCTGTGAGGAATTGTGGGAGTTGGAGTCCAAAACACCTGGAGGGCCCAACTTTGCCCAGGCCTGCTCTTGATGCAACAACGTAGATCTTTCAATCTTTGCCTGGGCAAACTTGGGCCAACTACCTTCCAAAGGAAGGGGCCTGAGGTGTTTTGGACTGGAGTCCAAAACCACAAGTTTGCCCAGGTCTGCCTCTCAACCACTCAATACAGGCCTGGGCAAAGGGCCAGGTGAGGCACAGTTCCTTAGGGGCCTGAGGCTGTGTGGGAGTTGGAGTCCAAAACACCTGGAGGGCCCAACTTTGCCCAGGCCTGCTCTTGATGCAACAACGTAGATCTTTCAATACAGGCCTAGGCAAACTTGGGCCCTCCCTCCAGGTGTTTTGGACTCCAACTCCCACAATTCCTCACACCCCTTAAAGAGCCTGAGGCTGATAGGAATTGTGGGAATTTGAGTCCAAAACCCCTGGATTGCTTAGGCCTGGTGTAGCTGCACCAGGCAATACCCGCCCTCTCCGGTCATCAGAGACACAAGGTGTGATACTGCCCTTGACTTTCTGCAAAGGGTTTTTTAAAAAAACTAAATAAAGGTGTTTCTACAAATTGGAGAAGAAATACGGATTGCCTTCCAAAGAGGCAATAAAATAATTATTTTATTATTTATTTTTTTATTTATTATTGAGGCTTCTATGCCGCCGACTCCCGGGGGCTCGCGGCGGCTCACAAGAGCCAGGGGCATAAAAACAAAGATTAAAAACATAAAACAATTGAACAATTAGAGCAATAGCAGAACATTTTGTTTATTTATACCCCATTTTATCTCCCCAAAGTGGACTCAGACCTCTTCCACGTAGCTGAATAACTGGAATATATGGCGGAGTGGATTCAGATCAGTTCAATCCCGTATAGCAGGGGTCAGGAACCTATGGCTCGGGATCCAGATGTGGATCTTTTCATGATTGCATTTGGCTCTCCAGAGCAGCCCGGAGGGACTGCCTCGCCGACGTCGACACCAAGGTCCGCCTTGGCCCCGCGCCCCCTTCCTTCCTTCCTTCCTTCCTTTTTCCCTCTCACTTTTTCCTCCCTCTCTCCCTCCCTCTTCATTCCTTCCTCTTCCTTCCTTCTTTTCTCCCCTTTCTTCTCTTTCTTTTTCCTTCTCTACTTCCTTTTCCTTTTTAAAATGATTTTATTAGATTTCACAATGCATTAAAAACATCAAGGCAATTCATCTTGGACACATTATCACACCCCTTTACATCTCCCCCCCATGCCCTCCCCCCTAATAAAACACCCAACATACAATACACACAATACGAGTACTTCCTTCTCCATCAGCAAACAAATTGGTTGAAATCAAATAATTAATACCTTAAAACTAATATTTGTTCTATCCGAACTTCCATTTGAATAATCCATATTATCTAAATTTAGAGTTCAATCAGCCAATTTGTATTGGCTTTTAAAAAAATAGTTGATTACTAGGGTCCAGTCTGTTTTCTTCATGTTGTTTTCTGTAATGGCGTTTGTTAGACAGTCCATATTTGCTATATCTAGTATTTTTTTCCTCCAATCTGTTACTTCAGGGATGTCTGTATCCTTCCACTTTTTGGCGTGGACCATTCTGGCCGCTGAGATACAATATATAAAGAGTTTTTATTTATTATCCTCTACTTGAAAGTCTATTCAACCCAACAACATAAATTCCGGCTTAAACTCAAATTTTAACTCGAGTACATCTTGTATCTCTTTATGTACAATTCCCCAAAATTTCCTGGCTTTGCTACAGTTCCACAACATGTAAAAAAATTACTTCCTTTTCCCTCCCTCTCTCCCCTTCCTTCTTTCTTCCATTCTCCCTCTTCCTTCCTTCCTTCCTCTTCCTTCCTTTCTTTCTTTCTCCCCTTCACCCTTTCCTTCTCCTTCTCTCCTTCATTTTCCCTCCCTCTCTCCCCTCCCTTCTTTCCTCCATTCTCCCTCCCTCTTCCTTCCTCTTCTATCCTTTTCCCCCAAGTCTTCCTTTCCTTCTCCTTCCTTTCTTTTCACTTCCCCCTCTCCCATTCTTTTTTTCTTTTCCCTTCATTATTTTACTTTTTTCTCACTCCCTTTCCTTTCTTTTCCCTACCCTTTCCTTTCCTCCCTTCCCATTTCCTTCTTTCTTTTCCCCTCCTTGTCTCTCTCCTGTTTTCTTTTCTTCCTTTTCCATAGTTTGTTCTTCTTTTCTTTCTTCCTCTCCCCTCCCTCCTTTATTTCCCCTGTCTTTCTTTCTTTTCCCCTTCCTTCCTACTGTCTTCTCTTCTTTCCCAGAGTCCTGAGCATGCCTTTTGCAGAGCCGGGTCTAAAGTGTCCTGTCATTCTGACAGGGGAATCCTTTTCTCATAGTATGTACGTATATACTCACATTTAGTTGAATTCAGTCTTAAAATATATTCTATATATATATTATATGGCTCTCACTGAAATAAATTTCCAAATATTTTGCTCTCATGGCTCTCTGAGTCAAAAAGGTTCTTGACCCCTGCCGTATAGATTAATGCAACGCTCTCTACGTGGGGCTGCCTTTGAAGACTGTTCGGAAGCTGCAACTGGTCCAACGAACAGCAGCCAGGTCCCTGAGCGGCACTCAGGGAGCGTACAACCCCTCTGTTGCGCCAGCTCCACTGGCTGCCAGTTTGCTACCGGTCACAATTCAAAGTGTTGGCTTTAGCCTTTAAAGCCCTAAACGGTTCTGGTCCAACTTACCTGTCCGAACGCATCTCTCCCTATGAACCATCGAGATGTTTAAGATCATCCGGAGAGGCCCTGCTCTCGGTCCTGCCTTCTTCACAGGCGCGATTGGTGGGGACGAGAGACAGGGCCTTTTCAGTGGTGTCTCCTCGGCTTTGGAACACCCTCCCTAGTGACATCAGATCATCCCCCTCCCTCCTGACATTTTGTAAGAAAGTGAAGACCTGGCTGTTCGAACAGGCATTTGCAGATGAAATATAACTGTTTAAATAGACTTATAGAATGATGACGATGTGGCGGAAAGAGATTTTAACCAGATGCTGAGAATTGTATTTTTATGTTTTTAATTGTTAATTGTTGTTGTGTATATGATTATTATTTTGATTGTTTTAATTGTGTTTTATCTGGATGGCAGAAATTGCCATGTAAACCGCCTCGAGTCTCCTCCGGGCTGAGGGGAGCAGTATAAAAATGTAGTAAATAAATAATAATAAATAAAGCAGATATTGGGGGATTTTCTGCCTTGATATTCTGGGTTATATGGCTGTGTGGAAGTGCCCTCGGATAGCTCTTTAGGTGCATTGAAGTTTGTTGCTAAAACGATCCTTCCATATTAAACAAAAAATTAGGACAGCATCTTGCTTAACTGCTTCTCCAGGGGAACCTTTTGCCCTGATGTGTGAGAAGTGTATTGAGCCAGGTACATAGCTTTCTGGGCTACTGTGTTGTCAAAGAAGTTCCTGGACGGAATCACTGGCTTGCTGTGAGTTTTTCAGTCTGTATAGCCAATAATAGCCATGTTCCAGTAGCATTCTCTCTTGAAGTTTCACCTTCATTGAGGTTACTATTCTAGGCTACGATTCACATATGTTTCTCTGGAGCAGAGCTGGATCTCGTTGGGAATAAAGTTGAAGAGTTGTATTTACTGTTTTTCCCCAATAAGACATTTTAGAAACAGGCAGTAGAGGTTGCTGTGGCATATCTAATGCAGGCCAGTAGGTGAGAAGTCTGAAGAGATTCCATTGAACCACAACCGAAAGCAATGTTACAGCAGCTTGTGATGATTTGTGTCATAGCAACTAAAAGAGGAATTGAAACTTTGGTTGATTTTGAATTGCCCTTCAGGTTAATAAGGTCTTTAACTTCTTATACGTTCTTTTTTTCAGATTGTATTTTTTTGTTTATCCTTGTGATATATTTGGCCAGATTTGGTTTCCTAATGGCAGTTAGTAATACCGTAGATTCTTAGGGCCCTTCCAGACAGGCCCTATATCCCAGGATCTGATCCCAGGTTTTCTATTTATCCCAGATTATCTGGCAGTTTAAAGCAGAAACCCTGGGATCAGATCCTGAAATATTGGACCTGTGATGGAACGGCCCTGGCAACCAGACCTCTCAAGCAACTGGCAAAAGGAATAAAAGAAATAATAAAATTTAGAAAGCTTTTTGTATAATGCAGTAAAATTATGTTACATTAAATTTGTCTTTGTCTTAATTTGCTTTACATTACTGTATTCAATATTAATATCAAGGCAATACAGACTTTATATTAGGTGCATTTTAATAGTAACTCTCAAGCAACTAGAAACTAGATTTGGATCCGGTTAAATGTGTTGTGTTTTAAATAATTGCGGCTTAATTTTGGTTTTAATTGTTATCATTGTGCTGTTGCTGTGAACCGCCCCGAGGGGCGGTATATAAGTCCAAATAATAAATAAATATATTTATCCAGTATCTACCAATCCCCATGGTGCCAGTTAATAAAGTATTTTGTAGTTATGCAATCTTTGTCTGGAAGTAAGCCCTGTTGAATGTAGTGCGACTTATTTCTGAGTGGATAGGCACAGAGTTTAACTGTTAGTGTTTATATAGTGCCTTACATCAACTGTGAGAAATTATCGAACAAATATGGTTGACTGACTTGCATTCTAAAGTTGTCATGCATGAGACATAGGTTTTTTGTGACATTAATATGCTGATTTTTTGAGCAACTGGGATACATTTCAAATATTTTTAGCTTTTTTCATGCTCATGCTGGTCTGTATTATTGAAACTGGCATTGTTGTTGTGCTTCATTAATTTGTCTTGGACATATGATGCCTCTATGCATTGGAAACCTCCAAGAGACTTGGTTATTAATTGCCCAGCTCTGGTCTTGCAGACTTAGAGCCCTGTCTTTCTTGATTGAGTCAATCCACCTGTAATTTTCAGGTTTAATTTTTGTAGATGTGATTATTTGCAGAATTCATTAAAACATTATCTCTAGGAATGTATTGATCCTCCAAAAGTTGACAATTGAATAGCGCTGGAGGACCTGGAGATTCATAAAGATCTGTTCTCTACCATAAGAAAATTCACATGGAAATGGGGTGCCTAGTGTACTACCTTCACTTTACCAAGCATTTACATCTTTTCTAGTGCGTCGTGTCATCTCATGATGTGTCCAGAGTATAATAGACTTGGTTCAGTTATTTTCTTCCTTTTAGGGAGACTTCAAATTTGATTGCTTCTAAGACCTGCCTGTTTGTCTTGTTGATGGTCCATAGTATTTGTAGAATTTCTCTAAATTAATGAATTGACATGAAAATAGCTACTTGATTCTCTTTGCTTAACATTTTTGTTTAAGTATTGGTGAATGTTTAGTTTTATTTGTGTTGTGATAATGAATCTTGCTGATTATTTTTATTTAATATTCATTGATTAAGGATTCTGTTCCATTTTGTTTTGGGATGATCAGACTGGTTTTTGAAAGGGAACCTGCTTTTCTATGCTTATTCATCTCTATTTTCCATTTGTTTCACTGCATACCTCAATTCTTCTGCCACATATTCTGCAGCTAGAGACAATTCGTTGAGTGGTTTAGAACAATCAGTGACTAAATGGATCAAATTCATTTTTCTTTTGCAACTCCAGAGGGTGGGTCTAAAACTCTTACATGAAAGAAGGTGTTATTACTGTTTTTATTATCTTTAATATAATATGTTATATGATATATTATAATATCCAACTATAATATAATAATTATGATATTTCTAATAATATATGAATATTTCTTGATATATTAATAAAATTGGCACTCAATGGAACATACACATTAAAATTAGTACAATAAAGCCTGTAGTATCCATAGAGCCAGCATGGTGCTGGGATTTATATGATGGACTAAAGAATCCTGGTGAGTCACACTCTCTCAGCCGTAGCTCATCATTCCAACACAAGTGTCGGCAGGAATTTAATTTCCACACCAATCTGCCTCTTTCCTCTGCTGACTCCTTCAGCTCCTGACCACCAGCTTAAATTCAGGCTGAGACTTGTGGGATTATGTGTAGTGGATTCTGCAGTGTCGAGGCAGGAGAGGAGACGGGTGATTCAGGGAGAAGTGAGTGGGGAAGAAGACAGGCAGTGAAGGACTTAAATTCAAACTGATGCACCCAAGAAAGGCCTGGCCTGGACAAAAAGCGAGGGTGGGAGGTGGATGTGAGAACTATTCACTTTTTGTTTACTTTCATGGGGATCCTGTATCCCCAATCTTCAAGATTGTGGAGTCTTGTTAGCCAGCCCGGGCCTAACTAAACATTAGGAAGAATTTCGAAATGCTAAAAACAATCTGACAGTATGGCAGATCACTTCAGAGGGTGATAAATTCTCTGGCTTTGGAATTTTTAAAAAAACGGATGGCTACATTTTAGAAATACTGTACATATTTTTTTTTTCTTACTGCGGATTGGACTTGCCATTCCTTCTAAAGCTACAGTTTTGTGATCCCAATCAAATATATATATGAGAGACTGTTAATTGTTTTGAAGGGATATATATGTGTGTGTGTGTGTGTGTGTATATCTGGGTGTTGTTGTTCACAGTTCTGGTTCTGATAGACTGCTGTATTTGGAGTCAGAAAGCATATTCTACTTGTGTGTCAGCCTTGTTTTCTTTTTTCCCTTTTTTGTCCAATAAGGGACTTGCCTAAGTGGCCTGACATGATGTCCTGCATGGGTAGTTTTGTGGCCCGTTAGTCGGCTGGCATAGGCCAATAATGAAACAATGGCCATTTGATAACATTTAATTGTGATCTTGAGAGTAGTTGGAAGATGGGGGCAGGGGAGGTGGAGTAGGAGAGTATATTGAACATAAAATGGGAGTTCACCAAATATGTGTACTGCAGTTGTTTGATCTTTACTAGTCGAGATGGGAAGGCTTGGGAGAAAAACCATTCATTTTCTGCTTTTTTTCCAAAGTGAATTTTTCCTGGAAAATTTAGGGGGTTAGGAAAGTGTCAAAAAGTCTCAAATCTTTCATTAGATGGTAGAAAGTTATTTAAACGAATAGCTACTCTCAACTGGCATGTCCTCTGAAGCAGTGGAAACTTAGATCCAGATGAACTGAATTTGTAACTGCTGGATTCCAAAGTTTATACAGGTTGCATGTTTTGCAGCTACTTAATGATTGCCTATCCAGGTGAAAGAGTTAGGTTGGTGGTAATTCTGGGCTGAAGTCTTCCTTTTGTGCATACTTCAGAATATAATTTATGCTGGAAGTAGCACTGCTTGGTCACAAAATCCATGTTCATTGTTCAGAGCCAAATACAAGTTCTCAGTTGATTTAGTCTGAGTTGCAATTTCTATAGCTCACAACTTTACTTTTTCATCTCCTGTATCATAGCTGCTGCCTTAGAATCCATCATATTTCATTGAATCTAAGGACCCTTCCAGACAGGCCTTATATATCAGGATCTGATCTCAGGTTTCCTGCTTTAAACTGGATTATGTGAGCCTGCACTGCCAGATAATCTGGGATAAACAGAAAACCTGGGATCATATCCTGGGACATAGGGCCTGTGTGGAATGACCCTAAGGCATAACTGAAAGTAATGACCATTCTGTTTTAAGCTTCAGTTTTGGGAGGAAAATATTTTTCTAGAATTTTCTCTGCATGCACAATACCTTGTTTTTGGTTTAATGGGGCTTTGCAGTACAATCTCTCCTATGTGCTGAGGAGAGAGTGTGAAGAAACCCAGAAGTCATCTTGTCAGAATAAGTATTTTTATTTACTTTATGGGCCTTTTGTTGAGGCAGGAAAGTAGGAAGCAGCACATAGCTCAACCAGATGATAAACAGCCAACTGGCTGAGGCTAATGAGGTGAGGTGACCTCTTGACCAATTTGTGTAGCTCATTGTCGACCTATGCAACTCGAAAGACAGTTGCATCTGTCAAGTAAGAAATGTAGGTACCACTTTGTGGGAAGGCTAAATTTAACTGATTTCTGGAATGTTAAATTGCCTCTATGTCTGTCTATATATGTTGTATGTCAACGGCATTGAATGTTTGCCTGTATATGTGCATTGTGATCCGCCCTGAGTCCCCTGTGGGGTGAGAAGGGCGGAATATAAATGACATAAATAAATAATAATAAATAATAATAATGTCAAAATGCTGGGGCTTGGTGAGCCATCTTGGCTTGGGCCCTTCCTCCTCCTCTCTTGGAGATAAAAAGTATTTAAAAATAAACCAACAAACCAAAAATGAGCTTTTGGGGACTAGGGTCTTTTATCCTCCTCTTTTGCTGAAGATAAGGTTGCTTAAAACAAAAACAAAAAATTGCGAATCTAAGGCACACCCAGATTTTGAAGTCTCTTAAATGGGCAAAAGTTGTGCCTTAGATTTGGTGAAATACAATATTATTTGATCCCATAGGCTTATCCCTGAGTTATGGGCTTTGGCTTCTTGCTCAAGAGAACATCCAGTGTTCTTTTGTTTAAGCTAAACATGGAACTCACAGTGGTTCCTTTTGGTTCTGTTCAAGACATCTGTTTGTGCTTAGAAGAACTGACTTGGGCTTAGAGGTGAAAGCTTGCAATCATCTTAGGACAAGAGAGCCTTGTCAAAGGCGTAAGCTTTTCTGATTTATTATGGGATATCTACACTATATATAAAGGTTAATCCTACAAAGTAGGTTGCCTATGGGAAACTACATGCACATTTTGCAAATACACGTGAAAAATCTTAGGTGCATACTGGATTTCCTTTGTATTGGTCTGTTTCTTCTGAGTTTGTAAAAGTAACTTTTTACATTAAAAACCCCCAAATCCTCCATCAAAGTCCATTGTTTTGGACCTTAGCAAGATCCCCTGCTGGTGTCTATCCTGCTCTCCTTGGCTCCCCTGAATCCTCAATTCTGAGCAGGGGTGGATGAGTAGATAGGTGTAAAGGCATGTCAAGATGAGTCCACAAACCCATATTAAGCCAGAAGCTGCTCTTGGGTATTCGAATGATGTCCAGGTACCTCAATTTCATAATACAGGGCAAAATCGGTTTTACCTTTCATTAGTAGAACTTCCAGAAACTCCGTACCAACTCTGAACTTCAGAGTTGGCGTAGACAGATAAGACTAATTCTATCACACACTGGTCCAGTGTCAACATAGTCCATGCCTCTATCCCTTTTCCATGTGCTCTGTAGTGCAGGGAAAAGAGGATGAAACTTACCCTTGGGATCATTTGTCACAATAATGGGCAGCAGTGGAGCTCCAAGAGGCTTGTGGTCATCACCATGCACATTTGCTGATATTAATGTGTGATCTGGGGAAAGGAAGGGAGAATCGTAAATGACAGCAAAGGCGCCTGGCAATGGCTATGACTACAAGCTCGCCCACAGCTGTGTGGCAGTTTGCTTCAGCAACAAACAATTCCCAGGTAAGGCTGACCATCCAGCAAGGCCAAGCCAAGAGATACCTCTTTGTTTCCAGGAGGTTTAATCTGGATTACATCACATACAGTATGAATGAATGTCTTCATTTTCCCCCCCCAAGGGCAAGGACATGCAAAACATTAGTGCAAGTAATGAGATGCAAACTTGTGTGGTATTTCTATGTAAGAGCTCCTAACCCTCAGATTGTTGCATTCTTATTTTTTATTATTATTTTAAATGTATATCTAAGCTACTTGTATGTGGGTTTGAAAATAGAAATATGATTTGTGTTTTAACTTTTATATTAATAGCTTTTTAGCTATTTAGCTTATACTTTGGTTGCAAAACACTTTGAACTAGGAGCTAGGAGAAAGTCATATCAGGTGAATACAGTGTTCCTCACTTATTGCTGGGCTTAGGTTCCAGGACCCCCGCAATAAGTGAAAAACCGTGATGTAGGGATGCTCTATTTTAATATTTATACATTATTTTATTAGTTATACACTATTTTAAGTCTTTATAAACTTAAAATAAAGTGAAGGAAGGGAAAGACCTTCAAGGCTGGAGGGAGGGAGAGAGGACTGAGGCGAGAAAGCACCTTGGAGAGCGGCAGTGGCAAAACCCCACAAAACAGTGAAAATACCATGATATAGATTTTAAATTAAATTTTTTTTAAATCTGCAAAACAGCGAGTCCGCAATAAGTGAATCGCAAAGTAGTGAGGGAACACTGTAAATCAATTTGAGTTTATTATCTCTGTACTACATGCCATGGGTGCAGATTTAGTATGGAAAATGTGCTTTGAATACTTTTTGGAGTTGTATTGGCAGAGTATGAATGTTTGGGGGGTTTTTTTGGTTGTTGTTTGGTTTTTTTTGGTTTTTGAGCAAGTGCTGGTGGGTGAAATTAAAAGTGGTGTTGGACAGGTAGAACTCAGAAACTGGCTAGAACAATATTGGTAGTAATGCAGGCAGGAAAAGGATTAGGCCAGTGTCTGCTTGGAGTGAAGTAGGAAACTTCCAGTGTTCATTTTGTTTGACTTGATGTTTGACTGGCTTTTGAGAGTTGTTTTTACTGAATTTCAGCAGAAGGACAGTGAATATTTAAGACACAACCGAGCTCTTGAATGCACAATTGGCTGTCCACATTTGTGGATTTATCTTTTTGCGGATTTTATTATCTGTGGACTTGATTATTCTCTCTAGGAATCTAGCTCCTTTACCACAACTTTGCCAAAAGCTGAACTTAGAATTGTTTTGGAGGACCTTGATTTTCCTAGAGAAAACACTTAGGTACTGATAACAGTTGGGGCATGAAGGATGTTACCACTACTTCAGAAATCGATACAATTATCTTAATATGAAAAATGCCAATAAAGTTTCCTTTTAGGTTGCTAAGATTATTTGGTATTTTCAGAATTCTAGCTCAGAGCTTCCAATAGCTTGCCCCTTTAAATGTTATACAGTTATACAGTGCCTTTAACCCCTGGAAATGTGGTGATTTAACTGTATAACATTTAAAGGGGCAAGCTATTGGAAGGTCTGAGCTAGAATTCTGAAAATACCAAATCATCTTAGCAACCTAAAAGGAAACTTTATTGGCTTTTTTCATCTATATATATATATTTGTTAAGTCCGTTTGATGTCGTATATAGACAACAAAACTATGGCTCCCAGAACCACCAAACTTGACAACCGACTGGACCATTACACTAGGTACATACAACGCCAAAAACACCGGACCTACATACCTCCCAACACCCCAAAAAACGATCCCCAAAAAACTGCCAACGGAACTCCCACCCCAGCCTCTCCAGCGCGAACGTTTAGAACGTTTAGGGCCGAGGGAGGGAGGGGGCCGGGCCGGGAGGAGGAGCAGCCTCCCTTGCTCCTCCTTAGCCCCTCCTCCTCAGCGGCTCCTCTTTCCCCCCGCCGCCGCCGCTCGGATCGCAAACGGCGGGGACAAAGACGGAAGGAGCGGCTGAGGAGGCGCAAAGAACCCCCCATCCTCCTCAGCCACTCCTCCTTCCCGCCGCCACAGCTGCCGCTAGGATCGGGGGGGGGGGGGGCTCCTTCAAGCAGTCTTCACGCAAAACACTCACCCCATACACGCACGCCACCCGCATACCAAAACAAACATTCATCACAAACTTTCCTTACCTTTCACAGCAAACATCCCTCCAACGCTGACCCGACGCAATCTTTCCTCAAACCATTCAGTACTACATCTCCCAGTATCCACTGCGGCAGTACACGGCCCCTCCCTCCCTCCCACCGACACTCCCCAAAAACACAGCCACCTTACAGGCCTCCACCTCCTTGGGGCCTGACCAAGGAGGAAAGAGGAGGAAGCGCCACCGCTGCCTGGAGCTTTGCCATCGCAACGCCCAGGAGGAAGAGGAGCCAAAAGCAGCGCCCTTGGCAACACGAGCAGGGGAAACTGGTAACCACCCCCTCCCTCCCTCCCTCCTCCTCAGGCCCTCCTCTTCCTACTCATACATTCACACAAACAAAACCACAAACATACACATACATACATACATAAACATACAGACATGCACACATAAACATACAGACATGCTCACATACACACATACACATGAAAACATATACATACAGTACATGCACACATACACACATATACATACAGACATGCACACCTATACATGAACATGCACATATACATAACAACACACACATACACAATTTACACATATAAACACACACCTACAAACACACACAAATACATAAAGACATGTACACATACACACATATACACATGCACATATACATAACAACACACACATAAACAATATACACATATATACACAAAAAAGCATACACACACCATGTGGGCAGAAGGGGTTAGCCACAGACTACGGCACAGCAACGCGTGCAGGGGACAGCTAGTATTAAGATAATTGTATTGATTTCTGAAGTAGTGGTAGCATCCTTCATGCCCCAACTGTTATCAGTACCCAATAAATGAAAAGGATGAAATAGCACTTTCGTTCTGCTAAGCCAATATACCATATTTCTTCGCATAATAGCTGCATTCCCCTCCCCCAAATTGAAGTGTGTGTGTCTATTATGAGATAATGACTGTGCCCCATATGATAACCAAGGTGAAGGTGCTCCATTGACCCACGCAGCTGTTTCCTTTAAATTATGTGATGGTGACTATAATGTGATGAAATACGGTACCCATTTATTCCACTCGATCCTCACTTGCCTGGTTTTCAATGTTGTTGAAAGGAGTTTTGACTGATTTACTTTGGTTGTGGGCTCATTAAGAAAAAAAGAAAACTGTTCCTAGATTTAAATACTTGCTACTAGTACTCCTTGATTGGGTTAAGCCTAAACATTACTTTGACTGAACTCTGTTGATTTTACATATCAGTAGTAATAATGTACCCTAGTTTTTAAAAAGATGTACTAAGTTGGCTAGTTAGTGTTGGATCCTTTTTGTTTCTGATGTGCCAACCACATTTTAGGGCTTTTAAAGAGTTTCCATAGCACTTCTACCATCATAGAATTTTTCCCTTTCTTTACTGCCACCATTACCTGACGTCTTGCTCCATGTACATTCTCCTAGGCATTTTGTTCATTGCCAGAGAGATTGATCACAAAGAGTCGCCAAGATAGCTGGCTCGGGAAGAAAACGTCGCACCCCTGACCCAGACTCCGTCACTGACCCCGGCGGGCCGTTTGTTTCATCCAAACGGCTGAAAATGTCCAGTAGTGCCAGTGTCCCTGGTCAGAGGAGAACAGCACGGGGAGCAGATGATGCAACCAACAAGAAAAAACAGAAGGACCGAGCTAATCAGGAGAGCAAGGAGGGCGAGAGACCCGTTGGCAGTGACTCAAAGAAAGGTAGGGCTTTGTGCTGAAGATCTCTTTCACTGTCTGTACAAACTTAAGAAGTGGAGCGTTATCTGTGCAGGATTGATTCTTTTTCAGCCAGTGCAGTATTTGAGACCCTTCTTGGAAAATTAAAGTACTAAGTAACCAAGAAAATATTTTGAAATTCCAAAAATCATTATTACTTGCTTTCTGTTTAATGCATACAGTTTGGAAGCTGTTTCACATACTGTAACTCAATGAGAAATTTGGTCCCTCCCCTAGATTAGTTGGATTACACATAGAAACCCCACCCCCGTATAGTTTACTCAGCCAATCATTAGCATATCTATAATAGCTTGCTTACATAGTTATAATGTTAACTATCTAGAGTTCTCACGTCATCTTTAGCGCAGTCTGAAAGAATTAGTCCAATTTCTATCCACTTATAAAAAGCCCTGTTATAATTATAAATTGAGTATCCCTTTTCTGAAATGCCTCAAAATAGTCTATGTAGCTGGCTGTGATGTTGACACTTTTGCTTCCTGAAGATTCAGGGCACACAAACTCCATTTCATGCATACAGTTATTAAAAATATGTTTTTAGAGTTTCTTTCAGTCTGTAACTTGTATATGAAATGAATGTCATGTTTAAACTTGGGTCTCATTTTCTAGATATTTCATTGAGTGCATATATGCCAGTACCATATTCCAAAATCTAACAAAGATATGAACTCTGAAACACAGAACTTGTCAGACTAGTAACAGCAACAAACTACTTTTAAAAGTAATTTTCCACTGTCTGTACTAGAGTCCTGGTCTGTTTCCAAACCTTTATGAGAACAAAGAAGACCTCTTTTATCTGTGCCTGAATGCTACTGTAGATTAAATTCCTTTGGCTTAAATGAGGAACAGTAATCTTGTCTAAGGTACAATCATGAAAATGTAACCATGATTACCACTGATACTTAAGTGTACTATCTGTGGAGACACACCTTTCAACTTGGTAGTGCTATAACACTCACTGCATTGTGCCAATTTGTTATATCTGATATTATTCTTTTACTTTCCAGAGTATAACATGCACTTTACCAGTTATTACTGCTGCTAATTGTTGTGTAACGAGGAATTCCTGAGAAAAAATCCTGAAGCTAATTCCCTTTCTGTAGTTGATAAAAGCTACTGAACAGATCTTTAAGTTGCTATAAGAATCATTCTTCTATCCTTCCTTTTATATTGAAAGATTAATGTGACTCTCTTTCAAACTTACAAGACCCTTGTATAATTTCTGCCAGGTAATGGCATATTAGAATGAGACTTACAGAGAAACTAATTGCAATGGTTTTATTAACTCCTCATGCAGCAAATCTTCTTAGTAGGTTATTCTGGCAATTGGATGTTCAGCCAGCTTAGACTGGTTTAGTGACTGCCCTAGTTGAATTATTTGATCAGTTCATATTGCTGTTTCTTTGTAGCTTTGCCTTCTGTAGTATTACACGTTCTTGTTTTGTACATATATGTACCTGGCAAACCCCAGATGCAGAAAGAACTTCTACAAAAGTGTGGAGAATACAGCCGTTCATGTACTGAACACCAGCAACATGGAAAAGTTGACTCACTGACAAGATTTGCAAGGAAATAACACAGTTTTGTCATATCCTAAATGTTTACAGAAAAAAGGCAGCCATGCACTAGCCTCCTAGCACTAGATTGGCAGACTTCCCAATAGTAGCCATAGAGAGAAGGAAAGGTGGGTATATAATTGGATCTGGACAAAGCAGAGGGAAGTACTAAGGCAGAGTTTGGGAGGGTGTATGCAAGACGTGCCTTTTTGAATTCTGATGGCATCTGATGCTGTGAAACACATAGAATGGATAAGTCCAGCATGGTTTGTTCTGTAAGAGAAAAATAAATACAAGGGGAAGTATATTTATTTATTTTATTTACATCATTTATATTCTGCCCTTCTCACCCCGCAGGGGACTCAGGGTGGATCACAATGCACATATACAGGCAAACATTCAATGCCATAGACATACAACATATATAGACAGACAATGAGCTACACAATTGGTCGAGAGCTCACCCCGACCCGGGCAGGCCTTGAACTCATGACACTCTGGTCAGTAGAGATCTTATGCAGCTGACTCCCTGCCAGCTGCGCAACATTCCCGGTGTTTACCATTTTGCAGACCACGGACATTTTAAAGGATCTCACTTTCAGGTTGATCATGAGTATTTGTAAATCTAGAGTGGAGTCAGACCATTGTGAACCACAGGACCATCAGCAACAACATCATCATCATAACAATATCAATATCTTTATACATATGCTGATCTTTCCCCAAAAATTTAACTCAAATTTGCTTTATTCAAAATAGGATAAATATGGGCTCAGATCTTTTACTTGGGAAAATAGTTTTGACAACTGGCAGCATGAAAATCCAGAACAACTAGCAAAGCTAGTTGAGTTGAGAGGTCTGTTGAAAACTAAGCAAGTGAGGAGAAAGAACCTCACTGGCTGTTTTCCATCTATTGATTGGTATAGGCTGGACAGCTAAATCCAGTATGCTTTGCTCCTACCTTCCTCTTAGTGTGTCTCTCTCCCTTATCCAGCCAGCAATGCATTGTTCTAGTGTGAGGCTCTGGGGAAAAGAATGCAACTTGCAAAGGACCTATTTTCAAGAAAGAAACAGAGAGCCTATGTGTTTGAAATTTTAGAAAGTGGTTTTTGAGATAGCTTTTAGCAAAGCGGCACATCTCTCCTGTGTTTCTCTGATCACTTAGAGCCCTTTCCTGGCCTGGAACTGGTAGAGCCTAATTGGCAGAGGGAGTCAGTGGAGGGTAAGTCAAAGGGATGCATGCCTAAACAGAGCCCAAGTATTGAGCCACCCTGTCTGCCCTCACTGTGTATCCATCTCACTGTATGCAGATCCCCCCCCCCTTTAATGCTGATAATTGCTTTCTTAACCAGCAAGCTTAGAAGCTTTAGAAAGCAACTAACTACACCAGAATTAGCATGACTGTATAGCAAGGCCCTAACTGTTGTAGAGAGAAAAAGTCTTTATGGTTATTTCAGTAGGAAGGAAATGTACCTGAAGTTGGTTGATTTGAAGTGTGCAAAGCATGTGCTAAGAATTCAAGAGCTTGTAAAATTATTATTTGTGGACAGCTCCCAGAATTTTTCAGTCAGCATAGTCACTGGATTTTGAAAATTGTAGACCCTCTCAAAAACAACATGTGAAGCTCTGGCAGTGCAGGTAAGAGGACACAAGGCCACACAGAAGTGATTCGGTTATTTCTGTCCCAACCACGTTTGTGTCCATTACCACAGGTGAGAGCTTAGGGATCTCTCTTTCTCTTGCTGCTTCAAGGTTAGGAATGTAGGTGTTCCTATTCCATGTTATGTTTCTTAAACCTCCCCATCCATACCCGTCCAATAGTTGGGACAGTTCACAAGCTAATGGTAATATTCATCCCACATTATTAATTGATGTTCAGCATCTGATACCCAAATATGTCATATATTTATGTTGTGTTTAGTGTGTTCTGAGTCAGTCACATAGATCATTACTATAATTCTTTCAAGAATCCCCAGCATTGTTGTACCACCGCTGTAGATATGAGACCAGGCTGGGTCCAAGGATGATATGAGAGCATCTGAGTTCAAGGATGATATGAGAGCATCTTTGAATTAGGATCTTTTTCTTACTCACTGCACTGTGCCGGTTCCAAAATACTGCTTTACATGCTGTTTCTCAAAAGGGAGGCCTTACTTTTAGTTGCAGTGCCTAACCCTCTGGGCTGTTCTTGATGGTCTGTGTGGCCGTAAATTCCATGTATTGGTTATGCCATGTGTGGAATGGATGCCTGTACTTGCATTTTTCTACTAATGAATCCATACAGGTCCTTAATTCCAAGCTTATTGTTTGCTCTGGTATCGTGGCTCGGTGGGGAAAAGACTGACATCTCGACCCCCTTGTGTTTCCTAGACCTCCTGCTGGACTGGAAGCAGAATGCTGATGAGGTTATCGTAAAGCTGAGCTTGGGCGGTGGCATCCCCAAAACAGAGGAAGTGGATGCCTCTTTCACAGACACTAGTTGTCTGATCAGGTTACCTGGTGAGTGTCGCATTCCTTCTTTCTCTTTCTTATGGCTTGTGCAGGAGAGTGAGCTTCTCCGTTGTTTTTTAAAAGAAATTCTTTTGTTGATTTTCTGGTGAACTGCAGAATAAATTGAATTTTCTCAAGTGAAACTTGAAACTAATCAAGATGAAGGATTCAAGTAAGTATAGCCGCAAAGTGATACTAGGTGAATTAGGCAAGTTAATATCTTGGGTGTTCTAAAAAGTCTACACTTCATCCTCTATTGAGGGCAGTGGTTCTCAACCTTCCTAATGCTGCAATCCCCTGATACTGTTTCTCATGTTATGGTGACTCCCAACCGTAAAATTATTTTCATTGCTACTTCATAACTGCAAATTTACTACTTTTTTGAATCGTAATGTAAATATCTGATCTGCAGGAAGTATTTTCATTTCCTGGACCAAATTTGGCACAAATTCCTGATACACCCAAATTTGAATAGTGGTGGGTTTGAGTGGGATTGATTTTGTCATTTGGGAGTTGTAGTTGCTGGGATTTATAGTTCACCTATAATCAGAGTGTTCTGAACCCAACCAACAATATATTTGGGCTAATCTTCCTACACAGAACCCCCATGACCAACAGAAAATACTGGAGGGATTTGAGAGGAATGGACAGTGATTTAGGGGAGAGCACGCCTGCTCTCCCCTCCCTGCTTTGAGTCTCAGAAACAGCCCTCCTTTTAGCTGAGAAGCCAGCTGAGAGGCTGACAAATCACAGCAAGAGGAGGGCTTTTGGTGGGAGGATTTGCAGTCTATTTCCAAAAAGGAAGAGAAGGATAGGCATAGAGATCTTCAGCCTTCTCTACCAAATGGGATTCCTAAGACCATCAGAAATATGTGTTTTCTGATGTTCTTTGGAGACCCCCCTGAAAGCTCCCTTGTGACCCCCCCGGATCCAAACCTCTGATTTAAGAGCTTTGTCAGAAGTGGATGCCACTATCTTTCAAACACATGCTTCATTAATTTGGGGACTTGCTGGTTTCTGCCGGAATTATTCTTTGTAAAAGTGAAGAATAAAGAATCAGACCTTTTGAGCTTCTGGGCAAAGAGGGGGGGGGGCAGAATAAGGATCTGGGGAAATGCTTCATTTTGATTGTGCCATAGAGAGCAGGAGGCAGCCTTTAGTTTGGAATCGAGCTGCTTGTTCAGTGTCCTGGGAGGCTTCAAATTTTCTAATGAAAAAAATACATCCCAGAGAGATGTCGGGCTCAGCCTGAAAAGATATTGTTGGAAATCTTTGTTAATAAAAGCATATTCGGCTTCAAGGCAATAGCACAAAAATTTGGTTTAGGAAATGCCAGGAGATAAAATTCATTTGGCACTGTTATTAGCTTCTTCCCAGTGGCTGCTAGTTGACCTCTGTGCAAGTCTCAGTGCTTCACAAAAACACACGAAACCCATTTTCCAAATAATTATTTTCCAAATAAAAAAGACCTCCTAGCACTGGGTTATTGGAGAACACAAGAGGGAGAACAAACATTGGAGAACCCCTGCGTCCTGCCTGTTGGTAACCTTGATGCTGGATCGGCTTTTGATGATTCGACTCTAGCAGGACTCTTAAGCGTGAGAGATAAAAGTTTTACTGAAACAAGTTTCTACATGATCTTATTACTAAGGCAGAACCCTTACCTCATGAGAACATAGCACTGTTGCAGTTCAGTCAGTACGGGTAAATTGCCCTTCCCTTGAAACTGTAGCCCGGTGTGAACATTAGGAACACAGTGATTCTTGTCATATGCACCAGCACAGTCTAGCCCAGGGGTGGGCAACCTACGGCCCGCGGGCCAGATCCGGCCTGGCAGCCGATTCTGTCCAGCCCGGGAGACCGTTGCCGCCATCCCATCGCGATCAAGTCTCCCGGGTCGCCATGGCGATTAGCCTCCGCAGGTCGCCAAGTGCTCCCCCTGCAGGCCAGGATCGCCTCCAGGGGTGACAGGCACTCCAAAGCCACCGCTCCTCTGGCCTGTCTGGCGACACAGGCCCCACATAGCCCGCGATGGGATGGCGACAGCAGCACCCCCTCCTCTTGATGGAGGCAGCAGCACCCCTTCCTGCAGGGCGATCAGCTGGGGAATGGCTGGGGGTGAGAGCGGGTGGAGGCCTGCAGCCTCCGATCGCCTGCTGCTCTGCTCTCCTCTGCTGCGGCGGCGGCTGGGTCTGCTTTGCCATCCTCTGGGCTGGGGCCATTGGGCCATTCCATCTTGGGATGTCAGCCTTCATCTTGGTTCGCACCTTATCTTCTTGAATTTTATTTTATTTTAGTGGTTTTTATTATTATTTTATAATAATTTTATAATAATATAATATATATATACTATAATATAATATTTATGATATTAATACTAATAATATATGATAATATTTATTAATATTTCTTGATATATTAATATTAATGTGTAATATATAGCAAATATAGTGAATAAATAAATAAATAATGTAGATTAGAATGTAGTTCTGCCTTTAGGTGCAGCCCTCCATAATATTTTTTGACTCTCGTGTGGCTCCTTGGAAAAAATAATTGCCCACCCCTGGTCTAGCCCAGTACTGTTGGGGGGGGGGGTAGCCAAAGTGGCTTTCTAAAATCTTAGGCACAGGTTTCCCCCCCCCCCCAGGCTTTATCCCTTAAATCCATTCCCCAATGAGGCTAAATGCTGCCACTTTTGCACCCATGCATGCATTCTAGTATGTTTTCCCCTTAAACGTGCCATATTGAGGAAGAAAATAATGATATCACCATAAGACATTTATTATCTCCCTCTCCACCCTCTTTGCAGGTGGTCGTCAATGGAGCTGTCAGTTTTATGAGGAAATTGAGAGCTCTTGTAGCAAAGTTCAGTTCAAGAAAGGCAATATCCTACAGCTGGTGCTGCAGAAGAAGATCCCACTCCACACGTGGGCTTCACTGTTGGTAAGGCTCAGCCTTGTTTTCTCCTAACATATGCACATGTTCCTTAGTTTATTATTTCCTGAGATCCTGATGGTTAGAATTGGGGGACGATGAGGAACATACTGCAGGGGAGGTTCCGGGTGGGTTTTTGGGAGGATGGTGAGCTTTGAAAGTAATTTTAATGGCATTTCTTGTATTTTAACTGTATTTTAACTTTTGTATCCACCCACAAATGTTTACTTTTTTAAAAAACATGTATCTGTGTTATTTTAAATTTTTATTACTCGTATGTACTCGAGTATAAGCCGACCCAAATATAAGCCAAGGCACCTAATTTTGCCACAAAAAACTGGGAAAACATATTGACTCAAGTATAAGCTGAGAGTGGGAAATGCAGAGCTAATGGTAAATTTCAAAATAAAAATAGATGCCAATAAAATTACATTAATTGAGGCATCCGTAGGTTAAATGTTTTTGAATGTTTCCATAAACCTGTAATGTAAGATAAGACTGTGCAACTCTGATTAAACCATTATTCTAACCTTCTTCAATGTAAATGTGTTGATGTATCCTTCCAATAATAGAGTAAAATAATCAATGTAATAATAATATTAATAAACAGAGTAAAATAAAAATGTAGTAATAATAATGGAGTAAAATTATAAATGTATTAATAATAGAGCAAAATAATAACTATAATAACAATAATTAAATAGACTAAAATACATCAAGAAATGTAATAATAGTGATAAATAGAGTAAAATAATAAATGTAATGATAGAGTAAAACAATGTAAATGTAATAATAATAATAATGAGAGTAAAATAATAAATAACTTTGACTTGAGTATAAGCCGAGGGGGGCTTTTGCAGCCTAAAGAAAGGGCTGAAAAACTTGGCTTATAGTCGAGTATATGCACTGTATGTGTTATATTTGTTAGCTACCTTCAGTCCCAATGGGGAGAAAGGTGTGATAGAAATAAAGTTAATAAATAATATAAATAATACATAGAATCGGAGCTGTGGCTACCTTCTCCTTATATGTCAACCCACCCTCTCTTGAGGCTCTCCAGTCATCTTCTGCAAAGGAATTTTTCAGTTGCCATGACCCATTCACACCTTGTCCCCATGACTGCTGTTTCATTGTAGAAAAAGTGTCAGTGCCTTTAAGCCTAGAGTCTAAGTGAGCTTCCTCCCCACCCCTACCACAGCGATTCAACGCAGTCATTGTGAGTCTAGCTTGTTTTCTGTTTTCCCAGAAACGCTGCAAAGATGGCTCAAGAGACCAGACCAAAAAGGCGTGTAGGGAGAATGGCAAGGAGAAACCCCCTCCTGTGGAGAACATCACCGAGGATCCCCAATCTTGTAGCACCACAGAGTCGTTGAGGGCTAAACGAGAGCTCTCCAACCCAAAGCGAGCTCCTGGAAGGAGTGAAAGCACAGGAGGAAAGAACCCATCCAGCCCAGGGCTGCCAGCTGGCCCTAGTGCCAAGCGAGCAGTGTGCACCAAAACCAATCTCTTGGAGGATGAAGGGAATCATGGTAGCATAGGAAGCACAGGACTCTGTGGGGAAGCTGACAGGCAAAGGGATGATCAGAGAGCTCAAGGGGACAGTGTTTTGCACTTAAAGGTGAGCAAAGAAGGAAGAGTGTCACAGATCCTACTGCCATTTGACCTGAAGCTGGGATTTTGGGGCCTTAAACCCTGTGCCAAAAATACACTATGCTGATTTCTTATTGTGTACCTTCATTGGGAACCGAGACCACAGAGGCTAAGGGTCAGAGGCAAGGATGGGAAGCTCAAGAAACCTGGGGTCATTTCCATTTCCCTGGGAATTCACTGCCCCCTTTCAGACTCTGATTATTTCATATTTTATTAAAAGGAAGCAAACAGTGCCCCATCACTGTTAAAGAAAGAGCCAGAACTTCGTTTTGTTTTTTAAAGAGGACACTACTTCTCGGAACCTCAGTAGTAATGATTCTTAGTAGCAATTAGGGGGTGGGATTTCCCTGCAATTTTGAGTTCCTGGAAGATAAATAGACCATGTGATCCCATGAGCCACATATTTCTTACTTCTAGTCATAGAGAAGGAAAAACTATTTTATAGAATAAAGTTGATTATGTTTGGTAAAAACACCAATATATCCTTCATGGTAAAGCTAGTTCTGTCATTCAGTTTTGAGAACAGTAGTCTGCTTAGCTTTTGCAAGTAGAACACCTCTTTCTCCCGAGAGACTCCTTTGTCCTCTTGCTCACGGTAATACAAACTGGAAGGAAATGCTAAGAAAATGGTATGAAGCCAACATCAACCTGCAGGAGGTATAGTAGTTTGGCCTTCCCAGCCCAGTCTTTCTAACTTCTGTGAGGCGCTTCATCTTCCCACTTAATAAAGTTTTGAATAGTTCACTTTTGCTATGAGGTAGCAAGACTAGCATAGTGATGCTTAAGAAGGCTGGTTCATAAATCTTCTGGTTTTCCTTGAATTGAACTGTTGCTGGCTTGCCATTGCTCTTTTTTGTTTTATATATCGGAACATGTGATTTTTAACATAAGAACACAAGAAGAGCCATGCTGAATCGGTCCTCAGCCCATCTAGTCCAGCATTCTGTGTCACACAGTGGCCCACCAGTTGTACACGGGGATCTCTAGCAGAAAGGAGGGCAAAACCCTCACCTGCTCCCGACCCCCCACAACCAGTACCTGGGGAAAATCCTGCCTGCCTCCATCAACACAGAGGTGGCACTTGGATGTCCATTTCAGTAGCTACTGATTCCCTTGGTATCCATGAATCTGTCTAATCCTGCCTTGAAGCTGTCCAGGCTGACCGCTGTCACAACCTCCTCTGGAAGTGAGTTCCATAACCCAATGACCCTCTGGGTGAAGAAATATTTCCCTTTATTAGTCCTAATTTTCCTACCTTGGAGCTTCAGGAGTGCCCCCTAGTCCTAGTGTTGTGTGACAGAGAAAATATTTTTTCTTTATTCACCTTTTCTATCCCATGCATGATTTTATACACTTCAATCAAGTCACCTCTTAAACGCCGTCTTTCAAGGCTGAAAAGACCAAGGCGTTGCAACCTGATTTCATAAGGGAGCTGCTCCATCCCTTGGATCATTTTTGTTGCCCTTCTTTGTACCTTTTCCAGTTCCGTTATATCCTTCTTGAGGTGCGGTGACCAGAATTGTACACAGTACTCCAGATGTGGCCTCACCATAGATTTGTAGAGAGGCAATACAACATTTGCCGACCTATTTTCGATTCCCTTCCTGATCATGCCAAGCATAGAATTTGCTTTTTCACTGCTGCAGCGCACTGGGTTGACATCTTCATTGAGCTGTCCACCAAAACCCCAAGATCCCTTTCCTGGTTTGTCTCAGAAAGCTTTGATCCCATCAGTTGATAAGTGTATTTGGGGTTCTTTGCCCCGATGTGCATGACTTTACACTTGTTTAGGTTAAAATGCATTTGCCACTTTGTTGCCCATTCACTCAATTTCGAGAGATCTTTATGGAGCTCTTTACAGTCAGTTTCATTTTTAACTACCCTGAACAGTTTAGTGTCATCTGCAAACTTTGCTACCTCACAATTTACTTCTACATCCAGATCATTTATGAATAAATTAAAAAGTAACGGACCCAAAACTGAACCTTGGGGTACGCCACTTCTCACCTCTTTCCACCCAGAGAAGTGTCCGTTTATTACCACCCTTTGTTTCCTACAGTTTAGCCAGGTTCCAATCCAGGACAAGACCTGTCCCCTGATTCCATGGCTGAAGAGCTTATTTAGGAGCCTCTCTGTAGGGCAGGGGTCGGGAACCTTTTTGACTCAGAGAGCCATAAAAGCAAAATATTTGGAAATTTATTTCAGTGAGAGCCATATATATAATATATTTTAACACTGAATTCAACTAAATTCAACATACTATGAGAAAAGGATTCCCCCGTGCCCATCGGCAGGGACCTTTACCTGCATGGCTTCCGCTCCTTCCTTTGTTTGGGGAAGCTCTCCTCCCACACTCTTCCCACACTCTTCGCCATGCATCCGGCCTCTCTGTTTTAGGCTGTCTTTTCTCTCTGTTAGGGAGGAGGGCTCGCAGGGGGGGCTGCACCTGCCCCCTCCCCCCCTTTTTTGCCACTGGCACTGGCTTGGCTACCAGTCGGGTGGGGAAAGGTGTCGGCCCGCCGTCCATGCGGGCCTGGCCTGCCCTGGTCCTCCCTGCCTCCCTCGTTGTGTGTTTCAGGCCAGCAGGGCCCACCACGTGGCGTTTTCCGCGGCCCAGGCTGCTTTCCGGCAACTCCTTGGGCAGTGTGGCGCTTGTGGCCCTCATCCGGCCCCTTCCCGCCCAAGGAGTTGCTGGAAAGTGGCCCTGGGCTGCGGAAAACACGCATGGCGGGCCCGGCCTGCCCCGGTCCTCCCCGCCTCCCTTGCTGTGGATTTCGGACCCAGCAGGGACCGCCACATAGCGTTTTCCGCGGCCCAAGGCCGCTATCTGGCAACTCTTTGGGCGGGGAGTGGCCGGATGCTGGGCCTGTCGCGCCTGGAAGCCATAAAGAATCACCAAAAGAGCCATATATGACTTGCGAGCCATAGGTTCCCGATCCCTGCTGTAGGGTGTTTATGAAATAGCCCCCTCTACTTTTGATTGTGTCTCTTGCTTTTCTTCTTTCTACCAGGGTGAAAAAACAGAGATGGAATCGGTGCCCATGGAAATGCAGGTCTCTGTGGTTCCTACAGAGGTATTGCCCTCTCCACTCAGACCTGGTTTAGAAGAGAGGATCCCAGAACCAGCCAGTTCTTGTGAGACTCCATCAGAAGCTGCGCCTGCAGTCAGCAAAGATCTCTCTTCCTCTCCACCAAGTAGTGATGCTGAAAAGAGCGGATGGACCAAGGAGAAGGATGCTCTAGATGCTGTTGCTAATGGTAAGGAAGTATGTGGAATCCTGTATCTTGGAAAGCGAAGTACAACATAAACACATATTTCATTTGAGTGTGCTAAGCTAGAAAGCAGGAATGAAAACCACCTTTTCCATAGACGCAAAATATAGTGGAATTTGGTATGGTCTCTGTTTTCATTTTTAAACAATTTGCTAGTTTAAAAGCAAATGAGATATAAGGACTCCCAAAAAGAGGACCCCAAAAGATATAAGGACCCCAAAAGAGATAAAAGGACTCCCTGAAACAACATCTCAGGCTTGGCCAGATTGATCACCAACAATGGTCCACCCTGGCCTCACATCGGGAGGCATGGAGAAGCACTATCCACAATGCTGCGGCCTCTTTCGAGAAGACACGCCGAATGGGTCTCGAAAAGAAACGACAACGCAGAAAGAACCGCAATTTGGAAAAAACATCACCCAAGGAGAGAACTTGCCTATCTCAGATTGGCCTTTTTAGTCATCAACGCGCTTGTAAAAAGCGTGGGATGAGTCCTTCCTGAATCTTCGTTCGCGAAGTAATGCCGAGAGAGAGTTTTTGTAGAGTTGGAGGTCAATAGTTGAGAATACACTTTGTATGGAAAATACCCCATATTCAATCTCTAGAGTTTCAAGGTGGAGCTGGGAGGACCTCTGTGAACTCTTGGAGAGCCACTGCCAGCCTTTGACGATATAGGACTAGAGCAGGGGCGGGCAAACTGCGGCCCGGGACCGGATGCGGCCCTTTGGCTGATTCTATCCGGCCCGCCTAAGGGCCCCTTACTTGCCTCCCCTGCCTGGCCTCTGCATAAAAATCTCCAGAGAAGGGGACTATAAGGAAGCATTATTTTATTTTAGTGGTTTTTATTATTGTATAATAATTTTATAACAATAAAATAATATAATAAATAATATAATGTTATATGATATATTATAATTTCAATATATTATGCTTATATATATATATATATATACTATAATATAATAATTATGATATTAATACTAATAATATATGAATATTTCTTGATATATTAATATGTTAATATTAATGATGTGTAATATATAGTAAATATAGTAAGTGAATAAATAAATAAATTATGTAGATTAGCATGTAGTTCCGCCTCTAGGTGCGGCCCTCCATAATATTTTTTGGCTCTCGTGTGGCCCCTTGGAAAAAATAGTTGCCCACCCCTGGACTAGAGGGTCACGTGGTTTGACTTGGTATAAGAGCTCTCTCTGTATGGTGGCAAAAGAAACTTCAGAAGTTGGAGTGTGAGAGAGGTTGATTGACGGTTTTAAGTGGTAAAAGGAAATGGGTTTTATGCAATGGGTAGCTCTTTCTGGATTTTCTTGCCGCTGGCAAAAGAATAATATAACAAAATTAGAAAATAATTCTGCTCCTAGTTTTAATTGTGCAGTACTTACTTGTAACGTACTTGTTATACTCCAGAAACTTCATTTTTGTGGCTGCCACAAATTATGTTGAATTGGTTGAGACTTGTGGAGATATTCATTGAAAAACTGTAGCTAAACGTAGTGCAGAATGTCCCGCAAAAACAGTTTTCGCAGTTTAATAAACTTTTTCCATGCTTTTATGATAGAACCAGTTAGGAAATCACATTTATAACCCAGGAACAAAAACAGAGTTACATAGAAATGCAGGGTGGGAATTCATAAGGGGCATCCATACAATCAAATATAATCTTTTACTAAGGGGAAATGCAGGGTGGGAATTCATAAGGGGCATCCATACACAATTACATAATAATAATATAAAGGTCAGCCTACCTTCCCAAACGTGCAGGATCCAGGAGTAGCCGGACCACAAGCAGAGGCGACGACCGACCGAGGCAGCAGCCGAGAAGGTCCAAATCGCGTCTGCGTGGGCCGCAGGGATTAAGTAGCCGAGATTTCGGCAACAGGAGTATCGCGAGACTACGGAAGCCACACGGGATTTCGCTCTCAATGCAGGCGTGATCTCGCGTTGAGAGCGAACTCCCGTGTGGCTTCCGTAGTCTCACGATACTTGCTCCGGAACCCGAAAGTGGGTAATTTAAAAAAATATTATTATTTAATTTATTTGTATTTATTTTTTTAATTAAAAGATTAGGGGGCCGCAGGGAAGGGGCTGGGGGCCGTATACGCCCCCCGGGCCGCCAGTTGGGCAGCCCTGCTCTAGAGCAGTGTTTCCCAGCCTTTTTTGAGCTGCGGCACATTTTTTACATTTACAAAATCCTGAGGCACACCACCAACCAAAATGACACAAAATGACACAGTAATACATATAGTTAATATGTTTTTAAATGTCTTTATACACTCAATATGAAACCTGGGCCTGTTTCGATGAACACAACATAGATATCCTGGCAGGAATGGCAGAAAGACACACACTTCCCACACAGAACTCCCATAACCAAGAGAAAATACTATAAGAGTTTGGTGGGCATTGACCTTGAGTTTTGGAATTGTAGTTCACCTACATCCAGAGAGCACTGTGGACTCAAACAATGTTGGATCAGGACCAAACTTGGCATGAATACTCAATATGCCCAAATGTGAACACAGATGGAGTTTGTGAAAAAATAGACCTTGACATTTGGGAGTTACAGTTTCTGGGATTTATAGTTAACACACAAACAAAGAGCATTCTGAACCCCACCAATGATAGAACTGGGCCAAACTTCCCACACAGAACCCCCAGGTGGCTCCCTTCCTGAATGGCTCTCTCCCTCTTCCACACCAGAAGGGAAGGCACTAACTCGGTCCACAGTTGCCTGCCTTCCTTCCTTCCTGTAGTTCAAAAGAAGAAGCCTGTGGGCCTGCCTCGGACTGCACTCCTCACTTCTGCATCCGTTCCCCGCCCCTTCTTCTTTTTCGCCGGCCCCTCCTCCTCCCCCAAACAGCATCAGAAGGAGTTCGGCAGGAGGGGGAAGAAAGGGGGGAAGAGAGGTTTTCCCGCGGCACACCAGGTGATCACTCACGGCACACTAGTGTGCCGTGGAACAGCGGTTGGGAAACACTGCTCTAGAGACACACCTATTTGTCAAAGAATGCTAAGCTAAGCCGCTGTGGGCCTCCAGGTGTTTTGGACTTCAGCTCCCAGGATTCCTATCCACCGGACAAGCTGGCTAGGGCTACTGGGAGTTTGAGGCCCAAATACCTAGAGCGCCACAGGCTGAAGAGGACTGTGCTAAGTTCTCTGGAACACTGGTCACATTTTTTCCTTGGCTACTATTTCAGGGGATGCTTCATAATCCCCAACTATTATGATTGAAGGAGCTGGGGGTGCCGATGGCCAATTGGGAGCTCTGGTGTGGGCTGATCTATGAGGTCACAAAGAGTCGAAAACAACTCAAGAAATAAACAACAACAATTATGATTGCTTTGGTTTTCCTCTCCTAGAACCGGAGCCCACTGTGAATCTGACGTTTGTCAAGAACGATTCCTACGAGAAGGGGAATGATTCTATGGTGGTGCATGTTTATGTGAAGGAGATTCACAAGGAGATGTCCAGGGTACTCTTTCGGGAGCAAGACTTCACATTACTCTTCCAGACAAGGTACAGTATTTCTTCTAGAAATCCACTATTCCAGCCATTGTAGTCTGGAATGATTAAAACTTGTACTTATGTTTGAGGTTTATTGATTGTATTGTTTATATTTGCTGTTCTGTTGTTATTGTGTGTTACTGGGCTTGGCCTCATGTAAGCCGCCCCGAGTTCCCTTGGGGAGATGGTGTCGGGGTATAAATAAAGTTAATAATAATAATATATTGGAAATGGGCAAAGGCATAGTTCTAGGGCACACAGTACCATGCGTCTCATCCAATTTGTTTCTGAATCCTTGTCTTTACAGTGATGTCAACTTCCTGCGACTGCATCCTGGCTGTGGCTCTCATACAATATTCAGGTGGCAAGTAAAACTCAGGTATCAAATTTTCTTGAGTTCTGTTTATGCTGGTGACAGAGGTGCTCCTGGTCAATCAGAAAGCAGATTAGAGAGTAGAGATTCAGCCTGTCCTGGATAGGTTCACACACACACACCCCTGAAGACACAGGTTTGCAGTTTGGGGGCCCTCCTGGACTCATCACTGCATCTGGAAGCCCAGGTTTCGGCGGTGGCCGGAAGGGCCTTGGCACAATTAAAACTTGTACGCCAACTACGCCCTTTCCTTGAGAAGCCATGGTACATACCTTAGTTACATCCCATCTGGATTACTATTACACGCTCTACGTAGAGTTGTCTCGGAAGAGTGCTCAGAAACTAGTCCAAAGAGCTGCAGCCGGAGTGCTCACTGGGGCTGGCTACAGTGAGTGGACAATCCCCCGTTGCAGCAGCTCAGTTGGCTGCCAGTCTGCTAGTTATGACCTTTAAAGCCCTAGACAGTTCAGGTCCAGGCTGTTTGGCTGACCTCATCCCCTTGTACGAACCTGCCCGGGCCCTGAGATCTTAGGAGAGGCCCTTCTCTCTGTCCTATCTTTGTGGAAACAAGAGACCAGGCCTTCTCGATGGCTGTCCCTCAACTCTGGAACTTCCTGCTCTGGGAAGCCAGAATGGCTCCCTCCCTGCTGTCCTTCCGGTGGCAGGCTAAAACGTTTTTATTCAGGCAGGCTTTTAAAGAAGAGGTTTTAGAGCTCATGTCAGGGGCTGCTGTGGTTTTGTATGTTTTTACGGATTTATTCTGAATTGTTTTCAATACTAATTATGTGTAATGCTGTTTTAATATGTGTATATTTGTATATTTTAAATTGTATGCTGATGTTTTTATGTTAAGCTGCTTTGAGTTTCCTGCGGGAGAGACAAAGCGGGATATAAATATAATAATAATAATAGCTAATGTATAGCAGCTTCAGGCATAATAAAACCTAGCTTTCCTATCATAATCCCAACATTCCTCATAGCACCTCATCCAGCCACCTGTCTCATGCTAGTCAGTCTGGAGAAACTTTTTGGACTTGTGCAAGTTAGATTTCTCTTTATTATGTTTGCCTAGACCGAGTGCTCTCTCATCTCCTGACTCCTCTTTCCTGCTTTCTGGGCCTCATGGGTACAACCGTGTTACTAGTCTGAGCTCAGCTGTTCAGAAGTATAGCCATATAGTCTGTGGGAATCATTAACAGTGAAGACTATCGGGAAGAGCACCGCTTATGTTGCTATGTAATGGAATGGCAGAATACTACTATAGAGACTCAAACTTCTACAAAAAGCAATCTTTTGCCCTGTTACGTAACAAGCCTCGTGATCTCATGTTTCTTGTATTGTCTTTCAGGAATCTCATAGAACCAGACCAGTGCACCTATAATTTCACCACTGCCCGTATCGACATCTGCCTGAAGAAGCGGCATAGCCAACGCTGGGGGGGCCTGGAAGCTCCAGCCACACGAGGTCTGCATCTTGGCTATTTAGAAACGTTGGGGTTTCTTGGGTGGCAAAGAAAGATTTTGACATGCTAGTTGGGTTAAGAAGATTGAGAGAGACAGACTAGGCCACTACTTCTTAAACTGTGGGTCCCAGTTCCAAATGGGGTCCCCTTAGATCAGTGTTGGGATCCCAAAAATTGGCAACAGTAAAAGCTTTCTGAACACCACACATTTGCACAAATCTGTTAGCAATAACATGCAGTGTTTACAGTGGATTGTGCAGAAAATTCTTGAGCTGTACTTAATAAAAAGGAATATCAGCTTGTTTGGTAAGCCTTGCAAATACTGATTGATTGTCATCAAAGTTTAATTTTGTAAAACCTATTTTATGTAAGAATATATCTGAGGCCACATGAAAATTTCTCAGGTGGCAAGGAGTCATGAGTGGAAAATGTTTCGAAAGCTCTGGTTTAGGCTACTGGCTTTGCTTGACCAGGCCCAAGGGCTGAGGAAGGGACTTGTGCAGTTATCTCAACAGCCTAGTTAGCTTGGTTTTTGAGTCCCTTCTTCACTGTATCACTTGATACCTTTAGTTAAGAAAGGAAGGAAAGTGGTGCCATAAAACAAGGAGTGATGGCAGTCCTGATCTACTGGCGAATGGCACGCTGTTGTCCCCGAGGGCACATGGTGCTGCTAACCACAAGCCCACTTTTCCCCCTTTTTAAGGTGCAGTGGGTGGTGCAAAGGTTGCCATGCCAACAGGTCCTACCCCCTTGGATAAAAGCCAGCCTGGGAGTAACCAGCACCCTCTTTCCACCAAAGAAGAAGCTCGAGCAGGTGAGAAGGAGAAGCCACGGGCAGAGGAGGGTGGCCTGGATGGTGTTGCTGCTCGGACGGTGTCGGAACACATGCCGGTGAAGCAGGAGCCGCTTGTGCCCTCGGTGAGAATGCATGCTCAATTCTAGACCTTTCTATATCCCAGTCTTCTGAGCCCTGGAGCAGTTGAGAAGACAACCATTGAAGAAGGACAAGGGCTGGAAGCATGACATTGGTGCTTAGCTTTGTATGAGTGTGTCTCTTAGGTGAATGGAGGGAGTCATAAGACAGGGCAGTAAGTCATTCCAGGCAGGACAATGCCATTTCTCAGCAGGGAGATGTTTATTCCCTCTGGATTCACTTTTAGTGGGTATTTATTGATTTGGAGCCTTCAGACATAGGGATGAGTCCTGCCTCTCACCTTCCAGGCTTCCTTTTGCATTTGGAAGGAAATGTCCCAGATCAAGGTTAGTTTGGCATGAAATGATATGGTTACCACCACCGCCACTTTGATTGGAGGGAAGGATTTCATTATGTAAAGCAGGCATGGGAAAACTTTGGCTTTCCAGGTGTTTTGGACTTCAGCTCCCATAATTCCTAACAGACTGTTAGAAATTGTGAGAGTTGAAGTCCAAAACACCTGGAGGGCTGAAGTTTGCCCTTGCCTGATGTCTCTCTCTGGCATTACTTCACAAACAAAGATTCTTAGGAAGGACTCCTCCTGCGCTCCTCACAAGCGCGCAGATTATTTCATTTTCGGAGGTTGGATGTGTCCTTCGAGCCTGTGCAATGGATTTTTCTGGTGGAGCTCAGCGTGCACAGAACTGGCCTCACCCTTTAAACCAAAGGTTTGTCTCCCGGGGCCTAGCAAGCTTGGATGGTGGCAGCGAGGTCCTCGAGTCGTAGGTTTGGTTCAAGTTTCCTTCTCTAGATGGTTGACCTTACAGGGTTAGACGAGCACCATCTGCCCAAGTTTGAAATCAGAGTTTTCCTTCTCTTAGGATGGTTGCCAAAAGGCTAGAGAGCCCATCCTGCCCGTTGACGCTCTTTGTCAGACCCTTCGGTTGTGACCTGTCTGGCATGGGAGGCCCTACCGGTGTCTATTATGCCACCGCCAACTTCATTAGGGTATGCAAGCCTCTCCTCCACGTCAAGGGGGTGCAAATGGAGAGGATGTAAAGCAACTAAAAACTCGTTTCTCTTCCTCAAGTGTCTCACTAAAGCCAAGAAAGGATATGCACTAAGCTTGGAATGAATGCAGGCTTTGAACATGGAGATCTCTGTGCTAAAGCCGCCCTCTCCAATCTGGTAAAATGTAGTTGTGTTGAACTATAATCTCCATTATAAAATTGTCATAGCTAATGGCTATGATAGATGAGGGTTAAGATTGTAGTCCATCACAGTTGGATACAACCAGCCTTTGGTGGAAGCTATGAAGAAATCTCCGGCGTTTTTGGCAATGTGCCCAGTATTAGTCCCCATTCTCATTTCATGAATGGCGTAAGGTAGCTGGAAGTACACACTTGGTATGACCCAATTCTCTACAGTAGGTGGATTTTCTGCTTTTTTGTCAATGACACCCTGTTATAATTGCTGTACATTAGCTGTTTATGGGACAGAAATAAGGTCTGGAGTTCTAGACAAAAACAGGAGGTCAGAAGGCCCCCTATAAATGGCAAAAAGCTGTGATAAGGGGAAAAGCTTGGCAGCTGGAGAAAGCCTGCTCCTTGACTGCTAGAAACTCTTTCTTTCCAGCCCAAGCCAACATGCATGGTCCCACCCATGACTCATAGCCCTGTCAGCAGTGAAAGTGTGGAGGAAGAGGAGGAGGAAGAGGACAAGAAGGTGTGCGTGCCAGGTTTCACAGGACTAGTGAACTTGGGCAACACTTGTTTCATGAACAGTGTTATCCAGTCTCTGTCCAACACGAGGGAGTTGCGGGACTACTTTCATGGTAAGTTATCTCTACGACCAATATGGAGAAACCTCTGTTTACTCCAAATAACTTTTACTATTTACTTTTCATATCAGTGACACAAAGTGTTGCTGTGTGCCTCACCCTTTGCCACTTGTTTGTCTCCTAGATCGCTCCTTTGAATCTGAGATCAACTACAACAATCCACTGGGAACTGGGGGGCGACTGGCTATTGGTTTCGCTGTGCTGTTGAGAGCACTCTGGAAAGGCACTCACCACGCCTTCCAGCCTTCCAAGCTAAAGGTGAGGAGGCATCCTGTATAAGTAAGCTACGGAATGAAGCATCATTAGATCAGCATGACACTGTGTCCTGTAAAAGAAGAGCCCTTTTCACTGGTCAAGGGCTGGGGCATTGTGTTCTGCCATATTCCAGTGTAATGGCCCTCCTGACTGGGAATGATGGAAGTTGCAGTACACTATATCCAGGGTGTGGCCAGATTATTGTACTTGTTTATCAGAATTTAGGACAGAGCTGGTTACATTGGAATAGACTACACAGAGATAGGGCATCCTCAAAGATGAGGTGCCATAAGAGCTTCATTTTATTTTCTCTCGTGTACTTGAATGGCTGCCATGTACTCTGAGCGAAATGCTTGTTTTGAAGCCAGTGTTGATCATCTTGGAAGACCTCTAGTACCATTATTGAAAGTGTTACAAGAACTATTATTGAAAATGTTACAACAATGTGATGAATTGTCAGGATTCAAAATTAACAAATAAAAAACAAAGGTAATACCTAAAAACATGATGAAAGTGGGGGGGGGGGGAGGAATTGACAGAATATCAGGATTTGCTATAGTAAAATAGCTGGAAATTACAATTTCAGATTAAAAACTCAGTCTTTTTCCAGAATAATTATAATTTAATCTGGGGTTTTACAAAGAATGGAACAAGCTACAACTATCATTACATGGATGTATTGCAATAATTAAAATGAATATCCTACCAAAATATTACTTCTATTTCAGATGGTCCTGGTAATGGCAAATGACAAGCCATTTAAGAAATGGCAAAAAGATCTGACACAATTTATATGGCAGGGAAAGAAACCAAGAATAAGGTTGAAAATAATACGGCTTAGAGAAGACAGTGATGCTGGGGAAAATGGAAGGAAAAAGGAGGAGGGGCCGACCAAGGGCAGGATGGTTGGAGGGTATCCTTGAAGTAAAAATGATCTCCATCCCCCCCCCGGTGGGAACAATGTATTCTCTAGTCCAGGGGTGGGCAATTACCGGCCTTCCAGGTGTTTTAGACTTCAACTCCCAGAAATCCTAACAGCTGCTAAACTGGCTAAGATTTCTGGGAGTGGAAGTCCAAAACACCTGGAGGGCCGGTAATGGCCCACTCCTGCTCTAGTCCCTACTATGTTTGAGGGTTTGCAGGATGTGTGTCAGTAGAGAGCAGCCTAAGATATACTGCACACTCATCTCCATGATTTAAATAACAGATGGGCTCTACCCCTCTGGTTAGCCTATGTCCATCTTTGCAAGAGGCAGCTGTGTGGTGAAGTAGGGAGGACTTATGTGTTATGTGGATAAATGTGAATCTGAGTCATGAATGCGGTTGCAGTAAACCTCTGAGATTTGTCTGGGCTCGAGTGCTGGCCGCTGTGGCGGTCTGGATGAGGATGAATAAGCTGAAGATCAATCCTGAGAAGACAGATGTCCTCCTGGTCGATCGTAAGCCGGATCGGGGTATAGGGTGGCAACCTGTGCTTGATGGGGTTGCACTCCCCCTGAAGTCACAGGTCTGCAGCTTGGGTGTCCTAGATTCATCGCTAACGTTTGAAGCTCAGGCGTCCACGGTGGCTGGGAGGGGTTTTGCACAATTAAAACTCATGCATCCTCGCAAAGTCTGATCTGGCCACGGTGGTCCATGCCTTAGTCACCTCCAGATTGGACTACTGTAATGCACTCTACATGGGGCTGCCCTTGAAGATGGCCTGGAAGTTTCAATTGGTCCAACGTGCGGCAGCTAGATTACTAACTGGAGCGTCCTACAGGGAGCGGTCAATCCCCCCCCCCCCCTGTTTAAGGAGCTCCATTGGCTGCCCCGAACAATCTGGGACCCGCCTACCTACATGACTGCATTTCCATCTACGAACCCAGGCAATCTCTTCAATCATCTGGAGAGGCCCTGCTCTCACTCCCACCCCCTTCGCAGGCGCGATTGGTGTGGACGAGGGAGAGGGTTTTCTCTGTGGTAGCCTCCCGACTCTGGAAGTCGCTCCCTAAGGATATCAGACAAGCCCCCACATTGGCAGTTTTTAGGAGGAGCTTGAAAACGTGGCTGCTCAAATGTGCCTTCCCGGAATAAAGTAAATAACGCCCTGCTCTGATCAACCTTTGCAAAATGTCCTCATAAGCACTTTAATCACCTGTTGGGTTGTCTGCTCCACAGTATCTTCTAAAAACCCTCCTATGACACATTTTCTACCTCTGTTGCACCCAGTGTTACTTTTTTTAAAAAAATCATTTACATCTGGCCCAGCCATAATGCTTTTGAACTGTGTTGTTATTGTTTATTGCTTATTAAGTTATAGTGATTGTATTGTTTTATTTACTGTTGTGTTTTTTTTACTATGTGTTGTTGAGCTTGGCCTCATGTAAGCCGCCCTGAGTCCCTATGGGAGATGGGGTGGGGTATAAATAAAGTTTAATATAATTTATGGACTTTACGTAACATCAGTCACCCTGGGAGTTCTTGGCTCCAAGTACATTCATGTTTCTCTTAGCATTTCCTTTCTTGCCCGCCCTGGAAAGAGAGAAAGTGGTGGTCCTTTATTTCTTACCATATTTATATCCCGACCTTCTCAACCTCAAAGGAACTCAGAGTGACGCACAGGAAGGCACAATTTGATGCCATGTGTTGCATAAAATACATATCCATCAAATAAAAACATACACATTAAAACACCCGCTAAAAACATCAACGTTAACAATATAAAATCACATAATCCTTTGAGCGATATCTGGCACGGGCAGGTGGCTCATAATGTCTCCCAATTCTTGTTTTTTTAGGCAATTGTGGCCAGCAAGGCAAGCCAGTTTACAGGTTATGCTCAACACGATGCCCAAGAATTCATGGCTTTTCTGTTGGATGGGCTACACGAGGATCTGAACCGCATCCAGAACAAGCCCTACACAGAAACAGTGGACTCAGATGGACGGCCAGATGAGGTGAGTCTCTTATCATGAAGAGGAGCCTCATGGAAGCAGGAGATGGCCTAGGATAGTAAGGTATTTTATATGCTGGTTGTTCATACCTTTTACTAAAAACCTTGCAGTTGCTTACCTTCGTGTATTTTTGTTTTTTCTCATAGGTTGTTGCAGAAGAGGCCTGGCACCGGCACAAAATGAGGAACGACTCCTTCATTGTGGACCTTTTCCAGGGCCAGTACAAGTCCAAGCTAGTGTGTCCTGTATGCTCAAAGGTAAGAGTACTGATTTGGGATTCTTCCTAGCTCTAGGCATCCTCACATCCATTTATTTATTTAATTTATTTAAAACTTTTGTACCCCCAACCTTCTCACCTCCAAAGAGGGACTCATTCCACTGCTGGTTTGAGGGAGGGAGTGTTAGAAGAATGTCCTTATTGAGAGATTATTTTATCTCAACTGTGTGTTTCCATAATAATAATAATAAATTTTTTTGTACCCCGCCACCATCTCCCCAACGAGGACTTGGGGCGGCTTACATGAGGCCAAGCCCATCAACACAACAACACAATAAAAACAATCAAAACAACATAATCAGTTACAATTATTTATTATTCGGTCTTGTATGCCGCCACTCCCCGAGGGCTTGGAGCGGCTCACAGTCCACATAAAAGCATAAAACAGAATATTGACAACAAGATTTATTACGGTCAATGACCAGCATAAAAATGTACAAACATCAGCATGTGCAAACATTAGGGAACACATACATGTACAAACACATGTACACAAATGTACAAACGTCCGGGTACACACAGACAAAGTTTAAAACCCAAAACAGGATAAAACATCAAGTTAAACTAAACAAATTACAGATTTCAACAGTCAAATGCCAACCGAAAGAGATAGGTCTTGCAGGCCCTGCGAAAAGATGGTAAATCTTGCAAGGCACTAACTACTAAGGTATGCCAAATAAATGGCACCACCACAGAAAAGGCTCTGCGCCGAGTGGATGTTAAGTGGATGGTTTTAAGACTAGGCACTTCGAGAAGGTTCAGATCTTCAGAGCGAAGTTATCTCTGGGGTTTGTAGGGGGTGAGACGGTCCCTCAGATACATCAAACATCAACTACAAAATACTACAACCAATATAAAATTACAATAAAATAAACAATATATGACACAGGACACTGAGCGGGCCGCATGTACAGATTAAAATAGAAGGATAAAAACAGGGGGTGAGATAGCAGTGGGGCACATTCTTTGTGAGGGAGAGAACTCTTTCAAAAAGAAGTCAAGAAAGGACATTCACAAAGAGAGGAGAGGGTGTACACTCGAAGTATATATTGAGGGTGAATGATGGTAGGAGACTATATAATTAATCTCCGAAGGCTCAGCGGAAGAACCAGGTCTTAAGATTCTTCTTGAAACTCTCCAGAGTGGGGGCTCGCCTAATCTCACCAGGCAGTGCATTCCATAGACAGGGGGCCACGAGGTGGGGTTGGGACAATGGCAGGGGTGAGAGGAGAGCCTCCCCCGAAGATTGAAGGGATCAGGCTGGTTCATGTAGTTTCCTTAGTTATTACCTTTTCATTATAATGTCTATGGCTGGTTGTCAAGAATATTGCACTTTTCTGGATGACATGTTTGTCTTCTTACTTGATCCGGGCTATTCTAAGTCCAGATTCATTATTTCTGGATGGTTTTCTTCTTGGGGTGTTTGCCAGTGTTTTCAGCATGGTATATGATGCCTGGTGAGTGTACATTGATTGCCAAATCCTTTGCTTGCAGGTGTCCATCACGTTTGATCCCTTCTTGTATTTGCCAGTCCCCCTTCCCCAGAAGCAGAAAGTGCTGACGGTTTATTATTTTGCAAAGGAACCCCACAAGAAACCTGTCAAGGTAAGAGAAGCTCACAGTTTGGGTGGTATCTTCATTTCATGTTTTAAACAGCCCTGGATTTAATAAGAACAACAACAACAACAACAACAACAACACAAGAGATTTTTGGTCAGATATTCTAATTTATTGTTAGCCTTCCAAAACTAAGTTTAAAAGATGAGCACCAACCCCCAGAGTCAGATACGACTGGACTTAAATGTCAGGGGAAAGCCTTTACCTTAAAATACTTGAGACTCTTAATTCTCTAAAGAAAAAAAAAGTTTTTGTTGAGTATATCCTCTCCCTCGGCATTACTTCGCGAACGAAGATTTTTAGGAAGGACTCATCCCATGCTTTTTACAAGCGCGTTGATGACTAAAAAGGCCAATCTGAGATAGGCAAGTCCGGTTGCAGAAAGCACAGCAGAAAGTCTCCTTGGGTGATTGTTTCCAAGTTGCGGTTCTTTCTGCGTTGTCGTTTCTCTTCAAGACCCATTTGGCGTGTCTTCTCAAAAGAGACCACAGCATTGTGGATAGTGCGTCTCCATGTCTCCCGATGTGAGGCCAGGGTGCACCATTATTGGTGATCAATCTGGTCGAGCCTGAGATGTTGTTTCAGGGAGTCCTTATATCTCTTTTTGGGGGCGCCTCTCTTGCGCTGACCCGTGGCGAGTTCACCATAGAGTATTATCTTTGGGAGGCGGTGGTCCTCCATCCTAGAGACGTGCCCTGCCCAGCGCAGCTGTGTTCTCAATAGCATGGCCTCAATGCTAGTGATCCCTGCTTGCTCAAGGACAGCAACATTCGTCACATAGTCAGTCCAGTGTATATTTGGGATTGTGTGAAGACAGCGCTGATATAAGCGTTCGAGGAGTCGTAGGTGTTGGTGATAGGTGACCCATGTTTCAGACCCATAGAGGAGAATAGACAGTACGATAGCTCTGTACACACTGATTTTGGTGCGGAGCCTGCACGGTTGCTTCCGGACGAGAGAGAGGCAGGGCGGAGCGCGAGGCGGGATGGAGCGCTCCCTCGTTCCCGCAATGCCCCGCGGAAGGCGCTCCATCATTCCCGCAATGCCCCGCGGAAGGAGTGCCACGTGGGCGGCAGGAGCGCCTGTGCGGAAGGTAGATCTTTTTGACTTGGTTGTTTTAAAAATAGCTCGCATGCTGAAAAAGTGTGGGCAGGGGTGCCCACACTTTTTCAGCATGCGAGCTATTTTAGCTCGCATGCTAAAATATTTGGTCTTAGTGCGAGCCGTCAGACGGCTTAAGTTGAACAAGCTGCCATCAGTACAATAACATATATATGTGTCGTATTCTTCTTTGAATAATGAGGCTAATCAAATAATTCATGCATTTATGCACTAATGTCAATTAGATTCTATTTATATAAGTGCATAAATGCATTAATTATTCGATTCGACTCATCACAAAAACTACACATGACAAAGGAAATTCAGCGCAAAAAACTCTATAAGAATGACCTAAAATTATATATGATGAAATATACTTGTATTATTTAAAGTTTGAAGAACGATAGCTCCAACATCTAATCCAGAAGCAAAGATTTTGAGTGCCAGATCTGTCCAGAAAGTTGTAGTTCTCTGTATTGAGCACTGCATCACTGTTTTGGCAACAGAGGTTAATACTACTGGGACAAAGCGGTGGCTTAGAGCCACATTCCTAGTGTTCTGTGTACATTCTGGAATGGGTACGTTTCCATTGTGATTTTAAGATGCGGAGAAGAGATCAGGTGATGGTTGGGGATTACCGGCGTGAGGGGCTTTTGGTCTAACGTCTGGTCCAGATTGCAGCACAAGACCTCTCTGAGGACACTCCCATAGCACACAGTTGCAGCTCTAGGATTCTACTTTAGCTGCCATGGTGCCAGTGTTAGTCCTTCACAGTTCTATCAGTGAAGAAGAGAAGATAGAGGGCAACACTGTTATCAACCAACAATTGGGTGGCTCAGGAACATAACAAAGGTTTCCTCATTCCTACAGCCGAGGCCGCTAGTAAAATGTCAGAGAAAAAGAAAGCACTGACTGCTTAGGGAGAAGAAAAGGATGGAAAAGATTATGAGTCTGTCCTCTTTTTTCACTCTCCCCGTGAAATCTGTTTGAGTGGCTTTGGAGGCTTGTAAACAGAAACTAGATTGCCACCTGTCAGGGTGCTTTGATTGTCCTTTTCCAGCATGGAAAGGGGTTGGACTGGATGTCCGATGTAATCTCTTCCAACTCTATGATTCTAGAAAGATAGAGTGATGAAGAACTGTGATTTTGAACTGTGATCTATTACTGAATTTCCTGCACATGAAAGAGAGTTCACTCCTGGAATAGTAAGCATTGCATAGAGGAGAATTAGTCAGCAGTTCAGAATTTCCTTAAAGATGTTATTGTGTTACTAAAAGTACTTGAGCAAACCACTGCCTTGGCTACACATCCTTATATTTACTCCATCTTTCCATGTACGTTCTTTTCCATTAGTTCCTTGTGAGCATCAGCAAGGAGAACTCCACAGCCATGGAGGTGCTAGACTCCGTGTCCCATAGCATGCGAGTGAATCCTGAGAACCTGCGTCTGGCTGAGGTGATTAATATCCTTATACACTCATAAAATTAGGGGGGTTTTTTTACCATTCCTTTTCTTGTCTGATGTATGCGTGAATACAACATGTCCTCTTGTAGTCACAAAGGTACAAGTAGAGCCTAGATGACGTTGGGATTGTTCCCTGGCATTTGGGCAGTCTCTGATGATCACATTTTCTGCCTTGCTGTTTTCATGGTGCAAGTCTTACTGATTAAATGTAGTCTTGGCAATTTAAGAGACCATAAAACAGTCAATTACTCTATTACTCATTTCCACTAAATGCTAAGCATGTCGTTCTGGTCCTGAACCAGTGCGTGTCATCAGTAATGGACTGGATGAGGGGCAACAGGCTCAAATTAAATCCAGATAAGACAGAGGTACTCCTGGTCAGTCGTAAGGCAGATCAGGGTGTGGGATTTCAACATGTGTTGAACGGGAGTCACACTCCCTCTGACGATACAGATCTGCAGTCTGTGGGTGATCCTGGATTCATCGTTGACCCTGGAATCCCAGGTGTCAGTGGTGGCCAGGAGCGCCTTCACACTGCTAAAACATGTGCCCCAGCTGCGCCCATACCTTGAGATGCCAGACTTGGCCATGGTAGTCCAAGCCTTAGTCACATCCTGTTTGGACTATTGCAACATTCTCTATGTGGGGCTGCCTTTGAAGATAGTTCAGAAGCTGCAATTATCAGTGGCTAGATTGCTCATTGGAGTGCTGTATTGTGAGAGGACGACTCCCATTCTGCGGCAGCTCCACTGGCTGCTGGTCCGCTTCTGGTATAAATATAAAATGCTGTTAATTACATGCAAAGCTGGGCATGTTTAGCCTGAAGAAGAGAAGGCTGAGAGAAGACATGATAGCCATGTATAAGTATGTGAGAGGAAGTCATATATATGTTGTGTTCATCGAAACAGGTCCAGGTTTCACACTGAGTGTATAAATACATTTAAAAACATATTAACTATATGTATTACTGTGTTAGAGTGTCATTTTGTGTCATTTTGGTTGGTGGTGTGCCCCAGGATTTTGTAAATGTAAAAAATGTGCTGCGGCTCAAAAAAGGTTGAAAAACACTGCTGTAGGCCAGTAGCAAACTCATTGCCAGGGCAAAGTTCACTGTGTAACCAGAACCGCCTAGAAAAGGAGGATCTATGAGAAGGAATCCCGTTAAGTGCCTTAACGGGATGAGGAACCCAAGAAATTCATCATGCTCATTGGTCATGATAATGCTGATTGGTTGTTGTGGGCAAGGAGGCATGTGATAAGTTTTATGGGACAGCAATGGAGACTAAAAGGAAATACCTTTTTAAGAAGGCATGTCAGATTAATTGAAATGCTGAACAGGAGCATTTCATGCAGTAACATTTTGTTTCAGTCACCTTTTTCCCTGTGATTCACTGTATTGGATCAGGCCAGTTGTTTCCTTTAGCCTTGCATTCTCTCTTGCATAGTGACCACCTGGGTAATCAGAAGTGCATCATAGTACATCTCACAGAATTCCCAAGACAGCATTAGTGCGTGCCGTGCTGGCTGAAGGAATCTGAAAGTTATGGTCCACAAAATTAAGTTTTGCAAATTCTGGTCCTAATCCTGAAATTTTCTTTCATGCTGACAAATATAGCCCTTCCTTTTGTGTGGCTATCTCATGATTTGTAGAGTTTTCTGTATCATTAGCCTCCCAGGTGAACCCTATAGAGAAGGCATAGGCAAACTTGGGCCCTCCAGGTGTTTTGGAGTATAACCCCCACAATCCCTAACAGTATACCGGCTGTTAGGAATTATAGGAGTTGTAGTCCATAACACCTGGAAGGCTGAAGTTTGCCCATGCCTTCTATAGATGTATCTGAGGAATGCACATACCAGGCCTGCACAATCTGAAGCCTAGTGGCTGTTTGAGCCTCCAACTCCCAGAATCCCTCACCATCGGACAAGCTGACTTGACTGTCTTGGAATTGGAGTCCCAAAATCTGGAGGGACACAGGTTGTGCAGGCCTGACATATATGTTCCTCGGCTATATGTTGTCTGTTACTTGGTGCTCAGAATAGGACAAAGGCATTTGCAAAGCAAAACCTTACACTGTTTTCTTTGATCAGGTAATCAAGAACCGATTCCACCGCATGTTCCTGCCTTCCCACTCGTTGGATGCAGTCTCTCCCTCAGACCTTCTGCTGTGCTTTGAGGTGCTTTCTCCAGACTTGGCCAAGGAGCGGGTGGTGGAGCTGCAAGTTCAACAGGTAAAACATTCAGTAGAGATGACAGAGGCTGAGCCTGTCGAAGAGATAAACATTTGCTTCTTGGAATGTGTGGGTAGTTTGGGTACGCAGTGAATCTTACGCTGGCTCACTGTAGAGGCATTTAATGTAGGTCTGACCAGGGGGGCACTCTCCTCCCTCTCAGCGTCCTCAGGTGCCCAGCGTGCCCATCACCAAGTGTGCCGCTTGTCAGAAGAAGCAGCAGTCAGAAGAGGAGAAGCTGAAGCGCTGTACTCGGTGCTACCGTGTTGGCTACTGCAATGTGTAAGTATCCCTTTTTTCTTCACTAGCAGTTTTGCTTCAAGGGTGGAGGAACTGGGAGTAGGAGGAGTGTATGTGGCTCCTGCATGAGATGTTTTTGTTGGTATGTTTTCAGGGTGTGCCAGAGAACCCACTGGTCTGACCACAAAACGTTGTGCCGCCCTGAGAACATTGGCTTCCCCTTCCTCATCAGTGTGCCGGAGTCACGCCTCACCTATGCACGGCTAGCCCAGCTTCTGGAAGGTTATGCAAGGTAAGGTTGCTAAAGTATAGGAAAACCATGCCCTATGACAAGCGGCTTAAGGAGCTAGGTATGTTTAACCCACTGAAGAGAAAGTTGAGAGGAGACATGATAGCCATGTAAATATTTGAAGGGGTATCATAAGGAAGAGGGAGCAGGCAGGTTTTCTTCTGCTCTGGAGACTGTGACTTAGAGCAATGGATTCAAATTACAGATTCCACCTGAACATTAGGAAGAGCTTCCTGATGGTAAAAGTTGTTCAACAGTGGAGCTCTCTGCCTCAAAGTGTGGTGGAAGCTCCTACTTGGGAGTCTTCTAAACAGAGTCTGGATGGCTATCGGTCAGGAGTGCATTGATTGTACTGTTCCTGCATGGCAGGGAGTTGGACTGGATGGTCCATGTGGTCTCTTTCAACTCTATAATTCTAAGTACTGGAAGGATTCTTGGTCAGATTGGCAGTGGTTGCTCCCTGACAAAGGACCAAGTTACATTCGGGAGTGCTGGGAATATATTTCTCATTCAGATGTTGCAGAGCTCATTCTGACTGCTTGTCACCTCTCCCTGCGCAGATACTCGGTCAGTGTATTTCAGCCACCCTTCCAGGTGGGCAGGATGTCACCTGAACAAGGCTTACAGCATCCTGAGAAACAAGAACCTTCTGCCAGGAATTGCAGTGCGACTGCTTCTGCTGGTAGTGACAGCACTAACATTCTGGAGTCAGGAGATGGTGCTAGGGCCCCACACCTCTTGGCAGAACCCCAGGCGTCTTTCTCTGGCCCTGAACTACAGCCTGAGTTGGGGGATGCCAGTGCGGTGAGGAGCAAGATCTCCCCAGGAAGAAACACAGGTCTGAGCTTGGATTCAGGTGTGCCTGAGACTTTGGTGGCCTCGCGGCCTGAGACGTGCATGGAGCTGCCTTGCATGGAACTACCAAGAGCCTCCAAACCTGAAGGTAAGCAAGTGACTCCCTCAAAATCCCACAGCTTTTCCTTTTGCAGGGGGTTCCAGTGCCACCACGATCCTTCTGTCTTTGCAGCTCTGTAGGGCTTTGGCACCAGGAACTGAGATTGCAGACAAAGGATAAATATGTTGTCGAAGGCTTTCATGGCTGGAATCACTAGGTTGCTGTGAGTTTTCCGGGCTGCCTGGCCATGTTCCAGAAGCATTCTCTCCTGACGTTTCTCCCACATCTATGGCAGGCATCCTTGTGAGGTCTGTTGGAAACTAGGCAAATGTGGTTTATATATCTGGAATGTCCAGGGTGGGAGAAAGAACTCTTGTCTGTTTGAAGCAGGTGTGAATGTTGCAATTGGTTACCTTAAATAGCATTTAATGGCCTTGTAACTTCAAGGCTTTAAAGCTGCAAGGCTTTGCAATGCTAATCAAGGTGATTAATTGCAAATTTTATGCTTGCCTCCAATAGACAAGAATTCCTTCTCCCACCCTGAACATTTCACAGATATTAACCTTCTTTGTTTAGTTTCCAATATACCTCACAACCTCTGGGGATGCCTACCATAGATGTGGGTGAAACGTCAGGAGAGAATGCTTCTGGGACACGGCCATATAGCCCGGAAAACTCACCGCATCCCAAAGGATAAATACACAGACGTCACTTCCAGTTTCCATTTAGAAAGCAATTTTGTATAGTTGGCATTTTATTGTCTCCTCCCATGTCTTTCAAGACCAAAAATAGAGTTAGGGAAAACAACATATTTCCTCGAGCCTAATGCTTACCTTTTTGGGCTAAATTGCATTGCCAAAACTGAGGTGGGCATTTCATCCAATGGTGCATTATATTTGTGTAAATGTGGAGTGATTTATTGTGTGGTAGGTGCCGCTGAACTGCAAGAATGCAGTATGCTTGACAACTGATACTATCCTGAGCCTGGGCCACTCAACCGTTTTGTCTGCTTCTCAGCAGTAACTACAAAAAAGGGGGGAGCTTACAAAGACAAAAGAGCAACAAGGAGAACCACAGTGAATGATCAGGTTCGCACTAGTAATGAGGACAATAATGCAATAGCTGTAGTATCAAAAATAGCATATATAATGGGAAAGGCTAAGTAGCAAAGTGATACAACATAGGTCTACACATTAGAACATATGCAATGCATTATGGCAAGAACATCATTATCAATGACTATGTGGGAATATATGTGACATATGTGAACATACTATGCATTCAAGCATGTGCAACATATCATGGCAGCATCATTAATATCAATATCTACATGCAAGTATATGTAACATATATAACAGTACTATACATTCAAGTATATGGGGTACATCATAGTAAAGCTGTCAGCAACAATAGATACATGCATGTATATGCCACATATAACTGAGAAGTGAAGCAGATAGGATGCATTTACAAAGATAGTACAATATGGAAAGACAATGCAAACGGAATCTGTAGGAAAACTTAGTCAGTTCAAACCTGGCCCATATGCAGCCGCGTGGGCTCTTCAGAAGGCAATTGGACTCAAATGGGGGAAGAATAGGAAAGAATTGAAGGAGTCACTTGAAGAATGGGTGCCAGGGAAAGTCGAAGGACGCATCCAGCCTTTGCAACCTCATCAGTGAAGCCATTCGTTACTTCGCCATGATGCTTGTATCCAGCGACGTGCCCAGATGAAGTGTCTTTAAGACACGAAAACGGATAAAGATAAACCCTTTGGCGCCCAAGCCCTCCGTTTGGCATCAGGGCCTGCCCCCACGCAGTCCCTGAGTGACCCATTGCTCATTTCGAGCCTTATTTTCGCTTGACCCAGGTCACTGCGACATTTTTACGACACTTTGCGGCTTCTCCGGTCCTTTCCGGCAGGCTCGCCAGGCTAACGCGGAAGTAATCCCGATCCGCTCATTGCGGCCGCGGCTTGAATTCCCCCGCTCGCCGCCTCCACCTCTGAGAACGCGAAGTGGATTTTTGCGTCCTTCGACTTTCCCTGGCAGCTATTCTTCAAGTGACTCCTTCAATTCTTTCCTATTCTTCCCCCATTTGAGTCCAATTGCCTTCTGAAGAGCCCACGCGGCTGCATATGGGCCAGGTTTGAACTGACTAAGTTTTCCTACAGATTCCGTTTGCATTGTCTTTCCATATTGTACTATCTTTGTAAATGCATCCTATCTGCTTCACTTCTCAGTTATATGTGGCATATACATGCATGTATCTATTGTTGCTGACAGCTTTACTATGATGTACCCCATATACTTGAATGAATAGTACTGTTATATATGTTACATATACTTGCATGTAGATATTGATATTAATATTAATGATGCTGCCATGATATGTTGCACATGCTTGAATGCATAGTATGTTCACATATGTCACATATATTCCCACATAGTCATTGATAATGATGTTCTTGCCATAATGCATTGCATATGTTCTAATGTGTAGACCTATGTTGTATCACTTTGCTACTTAGCCTTTCCCATTATATATGCTATTTTTGATACTACAGCTATTGCATTATTGTCCTCATTACTAGTGCGAACCTGATCATTCACTGTGGTTCTCCTTGTTGCTCTTTTGCTTCTCAGCAGTCTCAGCTATCTATAGGGTGAATCTGTTCTATATGTGCCACTTTTACCTGGAGAACAGTATTTGGACTTAGCCAATTCTGCTTGAAAACATCAAATTTCAGGGTTAAGAGCTGCTCAAATTTTATTTCACGGAAACCCTTTGCATTCTCTTAAATACCCTATTTTCCGGCGCATAAGATGACTAGGCGTATAAAACGACCCCTCCAACTTTTCCAGTTATTTATTTATTTATTTGTCACGTTTCTATACCGCCCCTCTCAGCCCGAAGGCGACTCGGGACGGTTTACACAGGCAGTCTCTGCCCTCAATATAACACAGCAACAAGACAAACCCTTCCCCCCAAAACATAACACATATAATAACAATTTAACAATTAAAAACATACAATTGCAGCCTCAGCGTCATGTTGAAATCAGTTTCCATCGCATCGTCGTCATTCCATATATCCAATTAAGCCTTATATTTCATCAACAAATGCCTGCTCAAATAGCCAGGTCTTGACTTTCTTGCGAAACGTCAGGAGGGAGGGGGCCAATCTGATGTCTCTAGGGAGAGCGTTCCAAAGCCGAGGAGCCACCACTGAAAAGGCCCTGTCTCTCGTCCCCGCCAGTCGCACCTGCGAAGAAGGCGGGACCAAGAGCAGGGCCTCTCCAGATGATCTTAAACATCTCGATGGTTCATAGGGAGAGATGCGTTCAGACAGGACCCGAACCGTTTAGGGCTTTAAAGGCTAAAGCCAGCACTTTGAATTGTGCCCGGTAGCAAACTGGCAGCCAGTGGAGCTGGCACAACAGAGGAGTTGTGCGCTCTCTGAATGCAGTTAAAATATAGAGTTTGGGATATACTCACCGCATCAGACTACCCCTTTTCCAACACACATCAAATAAAAGTTTTAAAAGCATCAGATTTGATTTCAATATGGTAATTTTCCTATTACTGTACCTCCTTCTCTGCCTCTCAGATCTCGCACATGCGCACCTGCACCGCTTCACTGCATTCTTCAGGAGCGAGATCTGAGAGGCAGAGGAGGAGGGACGGTAAGAGTATACAAGGGTGGGCCAGTGTTTTTCTGGACCCAGAGCTACTCTACGAGTGTGGGCCAGTGAAACACAGGTTTTTTTCATTTTATTTTTCAACGTTGTCTCCTTTGAACGAGGGTGGGTCATTTTTTTAAGTCTGTGATTTTTGAATCAAAACAGGTATTTGTTAAAAATGATTTTTATTTTTCAACGTTGTCAGGTTTTGAACTCTATACACTTTGTCCAAGAATTCTCCATTTTTTTATCCCTTCCAAAAATAAGATTTGTTGAGGTCATCAAAATAAGTATTTGTTTGTGAGATGATTTTTTGAGTCAAATCTCTTTCTTTCAAACCATTTCTTCAGGTTTGGAAACAAGAAGTGATTGTTTTCACTTGGGGCTAAATCCAGAGATTAGGGCGGATGACGTCCCAATTCTTATCCCGCCCTGATTGTTGTTTTGACAAACATGTTGCACCCTTTTTGCATTGTCCTGGTGCAAAAGAACATTTTTTGACTGCTGTTTGGTCTCTGGTGTGTTGTGGTGGATCCACATTTCGTCCATGGTTACGAAACGGCGCAAAAACTTGTCCGTATTGCGGTTGAACAACGCCAAACACCCTTGCGAAATTGTCACACGATTGCATTTGTTGTCAATTGTGAGCAAATGCGGCACCCATCTTGCGGAAAGCTTTCTCATTCCCAAGTGATCATTTAAAATTGAAACCATTGAGCCATGTGAGATGCCTATGGCTTCCACAATCTCTCGCACTTTCAATCTCCGATTGGCCAAGACCATATCGTTAATTCTTTCAATTGTTTCGGGTGTAGAGACCTCAACTGGGCATCCAGAACGTTCGGCATCTTCCGTGCTTGTACAGCCACAACAAAATTCAGTAAATCACTTTTTTACCATTGAAATTGATGGTGCAGAGTCCCTATAGTATTTATCAAGCTTAGCCTTGGTTTGAGTGATGGTTTTTTTCTGCAAAAAATTATTTTTAATGAGCACACAAAATTCACTTTTTTTCCATTTTCTCTTCAAATAACGCGGTAGTCTGCTATCAATGGCTGTCAAACGCAAACTAAATGACGCAGCTTGTTCAAATTTTGACAGGAGTCAACTGACAGATGCCTGTTGACAGGAGCCGTGTTGCCCTTTCAGTTAAGAGGCGGGGAATTCAAAAAGTCACAGACTTATTGACCCGCCCTCATATCTTTTTTTCCATACCCCAGACGCCTGCAGCTTGCTCCGCCCTTCAATTACACCTTCCCGGTGAGGCACCCCTTCACCTCATCATCGGGACTGCATTAAGTCCACGAATCCTGATGAATGGATTTTCTTCTACCGTACTTGTACAGCGTCGCCCTTAATGCCTTCATACAGTCGCTGCATGCGACAGGGACATGGCCACTTCCATTTTTGAGCTCCCCCCACCATATGCGGCAACCACAGATTCTCCAATCCGGATTGGAAGTTTCAGCACTCGCTCTATAAGACGACACCCAGTGTATAAGACAACTCCTGGTGTATAAGTCAACTCCCGCGTATAAGACAACCCCTGACTTTTGAGAAGATTTTCTTGGGTTAAAAAATAGTCTTATACGCAAGAAAATATGGTATTTTAAAATGGGATTTGTGCAGTAACTATCACATTGTAATGTAGTTTTTCTTGATATGACAGTGCATGGTGGTGTGCATGCTGCTAGTCCAGGCATGGGCAAACTTTGGCCCTCTGGGTGTTTTAGACTACAACTCCCACAATTCCTAACAGCCGGTAGGAATTGTGGGAGTTGTAGTCCAAAACACCTGGAGAGCCAAAGTTTGCCCATGCCTGGGCTGGCCAGTATACCCCCTCCAAACAAACCAGAGCTTGTATAACTTTTTTTACATTCATAATTTAAGTATTGAAAATCTGGATTACAGTAAAACGTGTGTCCAAATGCAGTATAAATGAAGCATTTAATAGTTTCACATTCTGAACTTAAAAGAGAGAGAAATGTGTGCGCCTAAGGTTTCCTGTTGTTACCTTTCTGTTTGCCGGCTGCGCCTTCTGCCTGCTTCCAGCTGCCATCCCTGGTTACCAGCATTCAGCCGAGGGCCTAAGTTCCTATGTTACGCAGTTTTACATCAACAAGATCGATGCTTCCAGCAAAGAGCAGAAACTGGAGGATAAAGGTGAGGAGGCTTAAATCTTAAGGGTATGTTTTTCTTAAAATAATGGATTAAAAATATGGGATTACATTTTGGGAGAGAGCCACACCAATTGTAATATTGACCAGATCTAAGCTGTTAAACCAGTGCACTATACTCTTTTAAGACCATAGGTGTAAACTAGATGTAAACTATGCTTCCTATTGTATCTAAATATATTTGGTTTGTACATCTGTCAGGCTAAGCTCATGGAAATTTTGCATCAGAAATTGAAGTCTAGGAACTGTGGAATAAATGCAAATCCACATATATTTTGCATTCTGGTTAAGGGAAGCAGCACAGAACTATGCAAAATATCAAAAACGTGTAGGAATATCACCTGCACCCCAATTTCTGATAGTTCAATAGCCATTGCCACACTTAAATGTCATATCCCCAAAAGAGAAGACATGGGAGAGAAGAATGAAATACACGGCATGTCAGATCTGAAGGAAAATGTCTACAAAATGTGTCTACGTTGGTATCTCCCTCCAGAGGTACTAGCGAACATGTACAATTGCACCGACAAATGTTGGAAAGAAAAAGGCACATTTTCCCTCATGTGGGTGTGCAACAGAGTAAAAAAACTACTGGAAACAAATTCTTATATATCTCGAAAAGATGTTAAACACAAATTCCAAAATGACACCACAAATGTATCTTTTGAACGTGCCAGATGAAGAACTAGAAAGGAAATTCAGAAAAAAATGTTTTATATGACAGTATATAGTATATGATAGATATTGGAAAACCTCAGAGGTACTTCCCTTAGAAGAATGGAAAAAATACACATTACAGATTGGCGTGAACTGCTCCGTGACTTCACAAAGAGTCAGAAACGACTGAACGAATAAACAACAATTGGCTAATAATGGACGAAATAATTGTATTCTTGAGAGGATAACTATTAGAACTTTGTTAATGAATGGCAACAAGTGATTCAGCATCTCAATGTAAAATTAAACTAAAAATGTACATAGGGGATCCTGTAAGACAGTAGACAAGGAGGAAGCGGATACTAATTTAGAGCCTATGATGCCTTTATATGTGCTATTGAAATAGAAGACTGTGACCTCTTTTAAAAAAGATATTATCTGTGAAATGATTATGGAACACAAATAGCTAGAAAATATTGCACTGTACGCAAGAAACACAAATGTATGTCTATTTCAATAAATAAATACATATTTTAAAAAGAAGTATTCATTATTTATTGATTAATTATAATTAATTTATTTACTACGCTTCTATAGTGCCTCTCTCAGCCCGAAGGCGACTCGAGGCGGTGAACAAGCAGCAGCAAGTGACCACATACAAACACATCATATATGATAAAAACAGTCATATAAAAACCATATAAATTAACAATTAAAAACTACAAAATACAAATCTCAGTACATCATTCTTAAAATCGATTTCTGTTGCATCGTCGTAACTATAACTATGCAAAATATCAAAAACGTGTAGGAATATCACCTGCACCCCAATTTCTGATAGTTCAGAAGGCATTGCCACACTTAAATGTCATATCCCCAAAAGAGAAGATTTTATTTTATCTGCTTAATTGCGTTAATTTTATATATGTATTAAAATTACTTTTAATTAAATAAATACATTTATTTATTATTTATAATATAATGTAGTATAATATGATATAAATAGTATAATGGTATGGTATATATTGTATATGAATATAATATGGATAATATTGTAATATAATACAATATAATACTAATAATAAGATATAATTTGTTATAATACAATGTGATATGTAATTGTTGTACTGTGACAATGACATAGTATGTTGTATTTGATATTATAGTATAATATAGTATGGTATAATATACTGTGTAATATGTAATATTGATAATGCTGTAATGTAATGCATATATTACTAATAATAATAATATGATACTATAACTATATATTTTGTGTTACATGCAATATTACTAATATTGAGATATAAGTGTTATAGCACAATGTGATATGTAATATTGATGTTGTGCTGTGGCAATAATTATAGTTCATTGTATTTGCATTTTGCTTGTGAGCCGCTCTGAGTCCACTTCGGGGTTGAGAAAGGCAGCATATAAATATTGTGAAATTAAATAAATAAATAAATAATATTCATTATCATAAAAATCATCACCAATAAAAAATGTCATATCCACAGAATATTGAATTATGGGTCAAGTTCGAATGGCATAAAAACCATCCACCCTAAAGTTGGGTCCAAGCCAGTACTTGTTCTGAGATAGAAAGTACAATACTGAGAGCCAAATTAAGTAACTTCTTCTCCTGTTGCATAGCTCACATTGTCCCGTGCTACACAGTTGCAGAAACAAATAATGAGAGCCTGATGTGCCTCTATTCATGCATTCTGCCTATCTCTTTCCCACACTCCCCCAACAAGCTTTCATTGTTGGTGACCTTCGTGTTCTATCCGACCATTAACCCGGTATACCAAAGTGTGGTCCAGTGGAATTTTCCTCAAAACTTTGGAGGGGAAAAATATCTTGTATTTTTTAATTTTGCTGTAAATGCTCTGTTACTGTTAATCTGCCTCAGAGGATCATTGTTAGGATATACAAAAAGTAGTGTTTGAAAATATCCATGCCTTCAAAGTGCTGTTGAGACTAAAATTGGTGACCAGTGCCATCAGTGCCCCTTTCATTGTCCTCTTTGCTTCTTGTTCTATACTCCCATCTTTTTTTTTCCCAACCTTTTTTTGACCAGGGATCACTCTCCCAACATTTAGTACCAAAAGGGATACAAATCCGTTTTTGGTCAACTTTAGATTTGGTTTGGTTATTTGGGGTGCTACTTCAGAAAATTGCATTGGATAGACCACATCAGCTCTAGTTTCTGATATAGAACATATGCCATCCAGTAGTCTCCATCTGCTCGCCCATAGAAAACCATATTTAATTAACTAGAGCTGATGTGATAGTAGTAATATTTTGTGGGTAATCAGCCTCTCCCGACATCCCCGTTGCCTTGGCACTATAAGAGGGTTTCATGAGACCAGTCTCTCGTTGCCGTGTAGTTTCGAGGCAACGGTGTAGTAATGGTGAGGCTGAAGACCAGGGGTGCTCATTAGGTAGATCGCGTCGGGTGTCCTGGTAGATCACAGGCAGCGCGGGAGGAAGGCTCAGTCCCGCACTGCAGGCTCCCGACGCCGCCCAGGTGCAGAAGGAGGTTGGACTGGATGGCCCTTGGAGGTCTTCTCCTATTCTAGGAACCCATTATTATTATTATCAGAGGCTGAATGGCCATCTGTGAGGAATGCTTTGATTGTGTTTTTCCCTTATGGCAGAAGGAGGTTGGACTGGATGGCCCTTGGAGGTCTCCTTCTACTCTAGGAACCTGTTGTTGTTGTTACTATTAGTAGTAGTAGTAGTAATAGTAGTAGTAGTAGCAGAGGCTAAATGATTATTATCATCATTATTATTATGAATAAGTTCAGGGGCTTATTATACTCACATTTAGTTGAATTCAGTCTTAAAATATATTATATGGCTCTCACTGAAATATTTCCAAATATTTTGCTTTTATGGCTCTCTGAGTAGTGGGTAGGGAGATCATTTTGACTTGATTGTTTTATAAGTAGCTCGCATGCTGAAAAAGTGTGAGCACCCCTGCTGTAGACCATATTTTCATGCTTGCGGACCACAGGTTGGGAACCACTGCTCTAAAAAAGGGGGGGGTTGGGGAGTGCTTGTTTCTTACTAGCTTAATGGGAAGGATAGGCATCAACATCTATAACCATCTGTACCTTACAGGAGATATCCCACTGGACCTGACAGATGACTGCTCTCTTGCCTTGGTTTGGAAAAATAATGAGCGGATGAAGGAGTTTGTGCTAGTTGAGTCCAAGGACCTGGAGTGTGTGGAAGATCCAGGCTCTGCAAGCGAAGCTGCCAGGGCGGGACACTTCACCCTTGAACAGTGCCTCAACCTCTTCACCAAGCCGGAGGTCTTAGCCCCAGAGGAGGCCTGGTGAGGAAGAGATTTGGGGTGGTTTCTCTGTAGGCTGAAACATTTCATACTCGGGATATCAAATTGCATGCCAAATTTTAAAAATAGACTATGGACCCAGTATAAGGTAGACGTGTTATTAAAGCAGCATTTGCCAAAAAGTCCATGGACAATTGGCACCTTATACTACCTGAAGCTTTTGAACTGTACTCAGAGGCAGCCAAATCTAGATGGCATTTCAGTAATCCACCGAAGATGTAACTTTGCTTAAGTAAAAATGGGTTGTTGAATGCTTTCATGGCCAGAATCACTGGATTGCTGTGAGTTTTATAGTCTGTATGGCCATGTTCCATAAGCATTCTCTCCTGACATTTCGCCCGCATCTATGGCAGGTATCCTCAGAGATTGAGGAGTCTGTTGGAAACTAAGTTAGTGAGGCTTATATATCTGTGGAATGTCCAGGGCGGGAGAAAGAACTCTTGTCTGTTTGAGGCAGGTGTGAATTGGCCACTTTGATTAGCACTGAATAGCCTTGCAACTTCAAAGCCTGGCTGCTTCCTGCCTGGGGGATCCTTTATTGGGAAGTGGTAGCTGCCCCTGATTGTTTCCTGTCTGGAACTCCCCTGGTTCTTTTAGTGTTCCCTCAGAGCCTCAAATGCTATCTCCAGTCCACATGGTAAAAATGATGGGAGTTGTCATTCAAAAACATTTGGAAACCTAAATTAGGTACACTAAAAATCACCAACATATTAAAAATCCAACAACACTAATAATTTAGCCATCAATCGGAGCACATTGTCAATCTAGTCAAGTCCAAGTGTCAATCCAGTCAATTCCAAAGGTACAATTTACATCTGCTGCCCGAAGGCCTGGTCCCTGAACCACAACTTTAGCTTTTTCCTAAAAGCCAGGAGAGATGGAATCGATCTTATTTCATTTGGGAGTGCGTTCCACAGGCGAGGGCCACCACCGAGAAGGCCCTATCTCTCATCCCCACCAACCGCATTTGATGCTGGCGGGAGCGAGAGCAGGGCCTCCCCAGATGATCTTAGCGTACAAGGTGGGGCGTAGAGGGAGATGCATTCGAACAAGTAAGCTGGGCCAGAACCGTATAGAGCAGTGGTTCTCAACCTGTGGGTCCCCAGGTGTTTTGGCCTACAACTCCCAGAATTCCAAGCCAGTTTACCAGCTGTTAGGGTTTCTGGGAGTTGGAGGCCAAAACATCTGGGGACCCCCAGGTTGAGAACCACTGGTATAGAGCTTTATAGGTCAGTACCAGCACTTTGAATTGGGCTCGGAGATGGACAGGCAGCCAGTGGAGCTGACACAACAGGGGGTGGTATATTCCCTGTATGTCGCCCCAGTTAGCAATCTGGCTGCCACCCGTTGGACCAGCTGTAATTTCCGAATCATCTTCAAAGGCAGCCCCACGTAGAGCGTGTTGCAGTAATCTAATTGGGATGTGACTAGAGCATGGACGACCATTGCCAGATCAGACTTCCCAAGGTACGGGCTCAGTTGGTTTCTCTGCAATCAGACCAGCAATGTTGGGTATCATTCAGGATTTCTCAAGCATCCTTGCTGTCACAGAATGAACTTCATTGTGGTTTCTCTTTTGTGTTCTGGTTTTCTGAGTCCAGAAACTTCAATGACACTGCCAAGGCTGTCCTCAATAATGCAGAAATGCAAAAGATAGCCAAGAAAATTGAGTCCCCTGGAGCTCTCAGCAGGGGATATTAATGCGTGCTCTCTTCTTATGCTTCTTCCATAGGTACTGCCCAAAGTGTAAGCAGCACCGTGAAGCATCTAAGCAGCTCATGTTGTGGCGTCTGCCCAATGTCCTCATCATACAGCTCAAACGGTTTTCCTTCCGTAGCTTTATTTGGAGGGACAAGATCAATGATATGGTGGACTTCCCCGTCAGGTGTGTTGCTATTTGCTTCTTAGATGCCATTTGGATATCGCACACATGCCAGAGCCATAGTTTCTTGAGTAGCCACTGATTCCTGGTCTGGATCTTGGTGGGCCCTGTCCTTGAATCAGAACTCTCTACTGTGATTTATGGTTAGTCTGTGTGAAGTTTTCTGGTGAACCCTTTTGCAGGAATGCTTTGCTATGATTTGTGCTGAATGATGGGTTGGTTGCTGTCAGAGTGACCTTACTAAAAGGGAGGATAGAATGGCAGTAGGAGTAAGAGACACTGTTGGAAACAAAAGAAGTACTTGGCATGCAGTATCTTTACAAAGTTGCAATACATTCCTCTCTGTTTACAAGCACCCGTTTACTTCAGATGCAAAAAATATTCATGGGTGACCTTCAAGCATTTTCATCCATGTTTTTATTATTTTGCAATGTGAGTATCTCCTGAACCACTGTTGAAAGTATAGCCACATTATATAAATGTATTTAATGTTTTGATCACTACACATTTCTGTTCCTATAGTTGCAAAAGGCTTTAATTAAGCCATCCAAGGTTTTGATCCCAAGTCACATTTTTATGTTTCTGCCTTTCAGGGTTTCTTTCTTTTCCTTTAGGAAATTTTATTTATTTAACGACATTCATATGCCGCCCTTCTCAACCCCGAAGGGGACTCAGAGCGGCATACAGCAAACTGCAAATACAACAAACTACATTACTGCAATAGCACAATATCAGTACTACACATCACATTGCACTATAACATTATATCACAATATCATTAGTAATATTGCATGTAAAACAAATATACAATTATAGTATCACAATATCATTAGCTGTATTATATTGTATCAATGTATATACAATATATTACACCATACTCATATCATAATATATTATATCATAACTATCTTATACTATATTACATTATAATTATTATATTATAATATATTGATATTAGAATATAACATAACATATCATATTATATTATTCTTATAAAACAATACATTACATTACAATTATTATACTATAACATAATACAATATATTGACATTATATATTATATTTTATTACATTATAATGTAATATAACATATCATATTATCATTATATTATTTTATTATATAAAATAATAAAATTATTTATTTAAACAAAATAAAATTACTTATTTAAATAAATAATTTTTATAGAATTATTTTAAACACAGCAAGACTTAGACAAAAAAAGGGGGAGGGTGAAAATAATAATATAAAACACAAAATAAAGTAAAATAAAAAAATAAAACAAGATTAATTTAGCCTGATACTTTCTAGATATGGAGCAGTCTGCTTTAAAGAAAGTTGTCATGTTGGTTAAGTTGGGCACTTGAGGCCTTGACCACAAGTCAGTGTAAACAGATACATGAATAGTAGCTAAATAACAGTGTTTTTTCTGTACTATGGAGGGGGCATTATTCCTGCCATGTGTTGTGTTTATTTAGTTAGAGCTCACCCTGTCGTAATGACTAGTTCAACTGGCAGTGGCTTTTCCCATTGCCTGGTTCTGTGAGTTGGAGCTACCAAGGATTTCTGTATGCAAAATGTGTGCTCTCTCTCACTCAGCTATGTTCCCTCGTACTACAAGCAGTCTCCAAGTTACAAACACCCAACTTACAAATGACTCATAGTTAAGAATGGGGGTGAGACAACAGGAAATGAGAGAAATTTACCCCTCAGAAGGAAAATTCACTCCTTGAAAGAGTTATCATTTCAAAAAGTTTCTTTGCTGAATCTTTACCGCCAATCCTTGTTTCCACAGCAAGCCATTTTTTCCAAAATCCAACTGTCACAGGGACGGAAAGTGAGATGGAATCTTCTGAACAGGAATGTCGAAAGCAAAAGAAACACCACAGGGGTATTCACACTTCCCTGTGCTATCCAAAGCTAAAAAATACATATTTTTGGCTGGAGTTTAAAAAAATAAAATTTAATCACCTGTTTTGACTTACATACAAATTCAACTTAAGAACAAGCGTACAGAATCTATCTTGTGCATAACTTGGAGACTGCCTGTACTTTGTCTTATTTAAGCTCAATGGGCTGCCATGAACTATTGAAACAGGATGCGCTCTAATAAACATGCACACAGGAGTCCCACCCATCTGGAATCTGGGCATCCTTTGAGAAGTGAGTGAGAGGTATGGAATTTAGTTTTATTTAGTCAGATGTACAGCTATATCTATCTGCCTAGCTGCCTAACTTGTTCTGCTTCTTCCCTTCAGGAGCTTGGACCTGAGCAAGTTCTGTATTGGTCAGAAGGATGAGCAGCAGCTACCTATGTATGATCTGTATGCGGTTATTAATCACTATGGAGGCATGATTGGCGGGCACTACACAGCTTACGCCCGATTGCCCAGTGACAAGAACAGCCAGCGTAGTGATGTGGGTAAGTAAGCGAGGGTGTAAATGTGATCCCTTGGCCATTAAGAAGCTAGCTGGGTGCCAGATGTACACATAGGGTCTTGTGGGAAACAGGCACAAGGAGAGAGAACGAGGTTTCCTGGCTGACGTAATTATCTGTACTTACTCAAGTATAATCCATCATCTAATGTAATGTGCACCTCAATTTGGAACATGCACATTACCAAAAAAGGGGGGGGGGGGATTTGTTGTCGACTATAATGCAATTGGGAAGCTGCAGCCTTTCCCTTGGCCTTCCCACCCGCCTTGTTATGGCTACCACAGCCTCTCCCTCGTGATACAGGAATACCAACAGATCTCCTTGCCCACTCCACACCGTGAGATAACCAACTTTGGCTTGGTAGAACTCAAGACCTAGCTGTCTATAACTGGTTGAGGGGGTGTAGCTGACTGGCAAACCCCCTGCATGTGGGTAGGGGGACTGGGGCAGAATCATCACCTGATACCCAGATGCCCTTCCTTTGCTTGGGTTCATCTGGAGATGTGATGGTGCAGCATGCAGGGTTTTATTTGCTTTTACGGACAGAACACTGTTTTACATAGGTGAATACATAGGCTGTATGAATGTAATTGTATTTTAATGTATTTTAGTGTCAATGTTTGAGGGCTTTTATACTGTTTTTATACTGTGTTGTTATGAGGGCATCGAATTGTGCCTTTTGGAAGCTGCTCTGAGTCCCCCTCCGGGGGTTGAGAAGAGCGGGGTAAACTGCCGAAATAATAATAATAATAATAATTTATTTATTTACTTTATTTATATTCTGCTCTTCTCACCCCGAAGGGGACTCAGAGCAGATGACACATACTTGCAGACAATCCCTGCAGTTCAACATATGACATATAAACATGTGACATTTATCACATTTTGACATATTACATACATATATAGACGAACAGAGGCAAACTTTCTGGCCACTAGGGGGAGCTGACGCACTCCTAATCTCTCAGCGTTTTCCAGCGTCCCTTGTTCCTTCCGCATCCCTCAGCGATTCCTGGGTTCTTTTTTAATGGCCTCATAAATCAGTCAGAATTTGCCTCCCCACTTAATGTGGTACCTTTACCTCCTACTTGACAAATGTAACTGTCTTTTGGGCTGCAAAGGTCAGCAGCAGGCTACACTTAAGGTCGAGCAGCCACCTCGACCCGGGCAGGCCTCGAACTCATGACCTACTGGTCAGAGAGATCTTATGCAGCTGACACTTAGCCAGCTGCGGCACATTCCCGGTTTTCTTCTACGTACATTGCCAGGACTGGAGGTGAGTTTCCAATTTAAATCTCTCCAGCCCTGATTGAAGATGTCTTCAGTGTAACTTGGGCTGTATAGAGCTTGGAATGTTTATGATTTTGAGTTGAAGCCTCCACTATTAGCAGAGGAGTTCTGGGAATTGTAGCTCAAATTAAGTCAGGGTTGGCTACCTGAGTTACTCTTGAGAACAGATCACTGCCGGCACATTGCTTCTCAGAGCTAAGGTAGCTCAAACTAGGAAAAAATCTCCCTTGCAAATAGGAATACCCGCTAAGCTCTTTGTCATAGCTCTGCCTGTTGGGGGAGTGAGAGGAGAAACCTTGCTCAGGGATACTTTTCTTCAGCACATTTCGTTGTATCCTTTGGCATTCATTTGGAAGGAAAATGTGATCCTGGATTTATCACTGAGCCTGGAGCCCCAGGTCTCGGCGGTGTCCAGGGGAGCATTTGCACAGTTAAAACTTGTGCGCCAGCTGCGCCCGTACCTTGGGAAGTCTGATTTGGCCATGGTAGTCCACGCTCTGGTTACATCCCGTATAGACTACTTCAACGAGCTCTACGTGGGGTTGCCTTTGAAGTCTGTTCGGGAGCTTCAACTGGTCCAACGGGCGGCAGCCAGATTGCTAACAGGAGCAGCACTCAGCGAGCATACAACTCCCCTGTTGTGCCAGCTCCACTGGCTGCCAGTCTGCTACCGAGCACAATTCAAAGTGCTGGCTTTAGCCTATAAAGCCCTAAATGGTTCTGGCCCAACTTACCTATCCGAACGCATCTCCCCTTATGAACCATCTAGGATGTTAAGATCGTCTTGGGAGGCCCTGCTGTCAACTCTGTCTACGTCACAAATGCGTTTGCTGGGGACGAGGAACAGGGCCTTCTCAGCGGTGGCCCCTCGGCTGTGGAACGCCCTTCCCAGGGTCATTAGATCAGCTCCCTCTCTCTTAGTATTCCGTAAAAAAGTCAAAACTTAGCTATTTGAGCAGGCGTTCGAAAAGGCAGTGTAACTGACATAGGAAGTGGAACAATTGACTATGAGATCGGACTATGATTTTATCTTGGAGACATATTGATGTTTTTATTGTTATGATTTTAATTAATGTGTTATGTTTTTAATTTGTTCTAAATGCTGTTTTTTATGATGATGTTGTAAACTGCCTCGAGTCGCCCTCGGGCTGAGAGGGAGCGGTATACAAATGTGCTAAATAAATAAATAAATAAAATCAAGAGCCATGAGCTTGGTGCCTGAGAGGCTGCCTCTGCCACATCGAAGAACAGACCGGCCCCAGCGTAATAAGGAACTGGATGGACTTGGCTGCAGTTGTCCCCTTGGTCCTCCAGGACTGAGTTTGGTGGAAGCTCCTTGGCTCATTTGAGGAACTGAAAAAAGAGCAGAGAACAAAAGTAGTTGGCTCCCTGGAAAGATATTTAGAATGGCACGGAATTTCCAGAGTCAGAACTTAAGCTAGATGATGATGATGATGATAGTTGGTTAGGAAGCTTCCTTCCCACTCGCAGGAAGTGGGCATCTTGCTGCCCGGCTGATATTGACAGACTGCCCCCCTCCTCCGTTAGCTTTTTCGTAGGCACTGCAGCCAACATATGAGGGATTATGAGAGTTGGAATCCCACAAAATTCTTAAAGAGCCAAAAGCCTCCCACCTTGAAGCAGAAATGGAGGCAGAATGGAAATGAATTTGTTAATAGGTTAGGAATCTCGGTGCCAAGAAATACTTCCTCCTCTTCCTGTTGCTAGGTTTGTCTCACTCAGACTAGGTGATGATGGAATTTGATGAAAAAGCATCCAATTGATATTCTCGGCCAAGCATAGGCTGTTCGGAACTGTGGGGAGTTGGAGTCCAAAACACCTGGAGGGCCGAAGTTTGCCCATTCTAGGCTATAACATACAGCCCCCCTTGTGAAACGAAAGAGCATGATGTTATTTTATTACTAGAGACTTATAACAAGTGGGAAACCCTTCAAAGTGTCAGTGGCAGACAAGCTGGGATGGCACCTTACTCACTGATTATGGACAGTGGGTTTGTTCTAAGTAGGAACGTGAATTTGAAATTGATCTACTACGTAACACCCTTACAGATCTTTCTGTAGTCCACAAACGATGACTATTGTGTTGTTGGAGGCTTTCGTGGCAGGCATCATGAGCATGCCTACTATACAGGCCATACAGCCTGAAAAACTTACAGCAATCTATGACTATTACTCAAACGCTTACCCAATTTTTAATTCTGCTGACTACGTTAGATGTTGTATTGTTGACCATGCTTTTAAATGTACTTGTTTAGTGATAAGCTGTTCTGTTTTTATTTTTAATTTTTACTTCATTTGATTATTTATTTATTATTTCGATTTATATACCACCCTTCCCAAAAAGGCTCAGGGTGGTTCACAACAATGAATACACAACACAACGTAGTTAAAAACAGAATAAAAACAGATTAGGACCAGAATGGAAAGCACAACCTTAGAGATTAAACGCCTGGCGGAACAGGGTGGTCTTACAGGCCCTCCAAAAGGCCTGTAACTCTGTTATTGCTCGTGCCTCTGCCGGGAGGGCGTTCCACAGGGTAGGCGCTACTACAGCAAAAGTGTGCTGCCAAGTCAATGACAATCAGCAAATCTTGAGTGATGGAACCTCCAATAGGTTTTGGTCCATGGGCCGTATTGGTCTCTGGGAATGTGCAGGGGAGAGGCGGTCCTTCAGGTACACTGGCCCCAGGCCATGCAAGGCCTTAAAGGTTAACACCAGCACTTTGAAGGCAATCCGTACTCGATGGGAAGCCAGTGCAAATGCTGGAGGACTGGTGTGATGTGGCATGTTAGTGGCACTCCAGCCAGCAGTCGAGCCGCAGCATTTTGCACCAGTTTTAAGTTTCTGGATTACCGACAAAGGAAGGCCAATGTAAAGGGCGTTACAGTAGCCCAGCCTCAAGATGACTGTGGCCTGGATTACCGTGGCTAGGTCGTCACCAGAAAGGTAGGGCGCCAGCCGCCTCACCTGGTGCAGATGGAAAAACGCTCCTCTGCTCACAGTGGGGACTTGAGCCTCCATCGTCAGCAGAGGGTCAAGTTGGACCCCCAGGCTTTTAACCAGCTGCGGCAGACTACAGTGCTGTTATTGTTCAGTATTATGTTTATTGTTGTAATGTTTTTGGTATATGTTGGGCATTGAATGTTTGCCTTTGTATGTGTAAACCGCACTGTGCCCCCAGGGAAGATAGGACAGCCTAAAATTTAAAAAAATAAAGTTATTATTAGAACTCCCATCGAATGCTGATTGGATAGCAAGGGGAAGGTGCAATAGCCATGCATTTTCAGGTTATAGCCTGATTTCGGTAAATCAAATGCCTTGGGGATGTTGGGTCTTTCCTCAAGAGTTTGAGATATGGAAAAGAGAATGTTGTTGCCTTATTGTGAGATTGAGGAAGACTGAACAGGCAGTTATGTCTCTGCAAAGTGTGAAAAAGATATGCCTATTAGAGAGAGTGCTTACCTCTTTTTCCCCTCCCTTTCCTTGCCTTATGCAGGTTGGAAAAGAGTGCAGATAAGTTCCTATTAGGAATTACAGATGATGAATTAGATAAAAATGAGAATAGAATTTTCATGCTTGCCATGACAGCTGCTAAGACCCTCCTGGCGACCTACTGGAGATCAGACTACACCCCACAAAGGAGGAATGGAGGCAAAAACTCCTGGAGATTAGCATAATGGAGAAACTAACGGAAGCAATTAGGGAAAGAAATACCAATCAGAAATATAATCACAAATGGAATTGGTCCCTTCTCCAAGAATATTGTAAGAGGGAATGTAAGGTGGAAATAGAAATGTGATGGGATCTCCGGTTATAATAATATATATAGTGAAATGTAACTGATACAAGTTAATTCCTAATCATAGGTCGGAGAAAGATAGGTCGGGAAACACAGAGACGCGGAAAATTTCTCCTAAACACACAAAGTGAAACAACATCCAATCAAGATGGAAATAATTCTGTCGGATCTCAAACCCTGTTTTTTTTTTCTCTTTTTCAAGTGCACATCTGTTCTTTCTTTCCTAATTCTCATTACTCTGTACACGCCGTGGATGGTTAATCTAAACCACCTGGCGTGTGTCACTTAATTTCATTGTTTCAGCTATACCACAATTACTTTGCTATCTGTTTTTATTACGACTTCTGAAAAATTTAATAAAGATTTATTTTATAAAAAAAAACAATGAATACACAACACAACGTAGTTAAAAACAGAATAAAAACAGATTAGGACCAGAATGGAAAGCACAACCTTAGAGATTAAACGCCTGGCGGAACAGGGTGGTCTTACAGGCCCTCCAAAAGGCCTGTAACTCCGTTATTGCTCGTGCCTCTGCCGGGAGGGCGTTCCACGGGGTAGGCGCTACTACAGCAAAAAGTGTGCTGCCAAGTCAATGACAATCAGCAAATCTTGAGTGATGGAACCTCCAATAGGTTTTGGTCCATGGGCCGTATTGGTCTCTGGGGAATGTGCAGGGAGAGGCGGTCCTTCAGGTACACTGGCCCCAGGCCATGCAAGGCCTTAAAGGTTAACACCAGCACTTTGAAGGCAATCCGGTACTCGATGGGAAGCCAGTGCAAATGCTGGAGGACTGGTGTGATGTGGCATGTTAGTGTCACTCCAGCCAGCAGTCGAGCCGCAGCATTTTGCACCATCTTCAGTTTCCGGATTACCGACAAAGGAAGGCCAATGTAAAGGGCGTTACAGTAGTCCAGTCTCGAGATGACCGTGGCCTGGATTACCGTGGCTAGGTCGTCACCAGAAAGGTAGGGCGCCAGCCGCCTCACCTGGTGCAGATGGAAAAACGCTCCTCTGCTCACAGTGGGGACTTGAGCCTCCATCGTCAGCAGAGGGTCAAGTTGGACCCCCAGGCTTTTAACCAGCTGCGGCAGACTACAGTGCTGTTATTGTTCAGTATTATGTTTATTGTTGTAATGTTTTTGGTATATGTTGGGCATTGAATGTTTGCCTTTGTATGTGTAAACCGCACTGTGCCCCCAGGGAAGATAGGACAGCCTAAAATTTAAAAATAAAGTGTATTATTAGAACTCCCATCGAATGCTGATTGGATAGCAAGGGGAAGGTGCAATAGCCATGCATTTTCAGGTTATAGCCTGATTTCGGTAAATCAAATGCCAGCAGGGATGTCTGGGTCTTTCCTCAAGAGTTTGAGATATGGAAAAGAGAATGTTGTTGCCTTATTGTGAGATTGAGGAAGACTGAACAGGCAGTTATGTCTCTGTAAAGTGTGAAAAAGATATGCCTATTAGAGAGAGTGCTTACCTCTTTTCCCCCCTCCCTTTCCTTGCCTTATGCAGGTTGGCGGCTCTTTGATGACAGTACAGTCACTACAGTAGAAGAAAGCCAGGTGGTGACACGATATGCCTATGTGCTCTTCTACCGTCGACGGAACTCTCCTGTAGAGAGACCCCCAAGAGGGCCACCTCACCCCTCGGACCCTCGGGCTGACTTGGCTCCCTCTGCTGAGGCAGCAGCCAATCAGGTGAGAGCTTCTGGGGGCTGTCCTTTGATCACTGACTCTCTTGGGGTATCTTACGAGTTGGGAGCCTAAGACAGCTGTCCACATTATTGTTGACAGTAGTGGGAGTATCTGCTGGCTCCCACTTACAGCTCTGCTGGGGCAATGCTAGGGCTTTGGGTGTTGTTGGCCTCTTTTTAAGGCAGTGTTTCTCAACCTGTGGTTCCCCAGATGTTTTGGCCTTCAACTCCCATAAATCCTAACAGCTGGTAAAATGACTGGGATTTCTGGGAGTTATAGGCCAAAACACCTTGGGACCCACAGGTTGAGAATCACTGTTTTAAGGCATCCTGGGAAGTTGCATTTGCTTAAAACTGTCAGGAAAAGACGTGAAATACTGTCACACATGCCTCCCAGGAGAAACATGGTTGCACTGGCTCAGAGGAGCCTGAGGAGTTTCAGTGGCTGGGGCAGGAAAACCTATCGGTACGGAGGAGGACATCATGTCTGAACTTTGGGGGACAAGTAGCAGGACATCTTATGTAAAATGAACTGTTTGGAGTCAGATGCCCTTGGAGTGAGGGCTTCCGAGCAGTAAAGGTGGTTCTAGCTATAGGATGTTGATTTAGGAGGTTCTTCCTATTCTTCCACCCCCACTGCACTGCTTCCTATCATTCATATGCTATGGATCAGGCAGATAATGTACTAGCACCGAGGTTTTTGGTACAACCCACCAAAGGAGCCTCCCAGACATGAGTGTGGCAGGGCCTACTGTCATCCCCCCCCCCCCCCGAGGGTTTTGTTGTCAGGTGCTGTATTGACATTCTGCCTAGGAAGGCACCCTGGGCTCAAGCTGGGCCGCATTCAGGCCTGTGCTGTGAGGCAGGCTGGCTTGTTCTTGTTTTCTCATTGCCTCCTGCCTCTAGTTCATTGAAGCTGGTGAACGCAGTAATTTGCTAAGCCTGAATGCCCAGCAGGCCAAATCTAATAAGAGTGACATAGCCAAGGGAGGAGGGGCAGACAGAGGCCAAACTGTCCAAAGAAGCTGCCAGAGAAGGGCCTGAGACTTTGGCCAAGATTCCCTTCAGGCCTGAAGACGTTGCCACCTGATGTGTATTGTGCATCACTAGTACGCTCAGACCACCCCCAGTTTCACCCTTTCCAATCAGCCTTAGAAAGGGAGAGCTTTGAACGCAACACCCGCTACTCATAAATCTAAGGAGTCAGAATGGGGGAAGATGGACTAAGCCTTCCTTCAACTCTCTAGGCCAATCCATGTGCTTCGGGGACTGTCCCGAAAGATTCTCTTCTGTATGGAAAAACTGGTCTGTGACTGGTTACCTTGTGGCTAACGCCTTCTCCTTTACATCTGTCTAATTAAAAGAGAAAGAGTGATTGAGAGGCGCTATGATTGTCTGTCACCTCTGGGCAGGCCAGATGGTTTTTCACTTGCCAGTGCCGAACTGAGTAGCTGTCATCCTTACGAAAGATCCTCACCAGCAACCATTTGGATGGGACTGGCTGAAATCAGATCTCACCAGCAAAAACTCAGCGGCGGTTGGCTGTTTCTGAATGACCCTCATGTTTCTCAGCCAAGGTGACTGGTTGGTCAACTGAATGACCTCTGAGCATACAAAAAAGCACAGGCTATGACTTTTTGGTGACAGAGTCTGTCGAAACTGTTAAGCTAGCTCTGATACTTTCAGACTGGGGGAAAACCCATCAAGCCAGCCAGCATGGATGCCTCACTCTGCAAGCTGGGCTTGCCCTTCGTCGCCTCATGGTTTGCACTGCTTGCTCCGTCCCGGAGAGGCATTTGGACCTGAACCTATCCTGCTGCTGGAGCCTAGCAGTGAAGTGGGGGGAAATCCATGGGGCTATGATAGTACGTAGAAAAGGCAGGCAGGCAGAACTGGGAAGGGGTAGGGCAGAGCATGGGTGATTGCGGGGCGTGCCACTGTGTTCACAAGTGCTGACCCAGGTTTCCACATCGCAGGCTTCTCTGCTCTGGCAGGAACTGGAGGCAGAAGAGGAAGCTGCCAGGAGGCTCTTGAGGAACCCTTGGAGGTCTGGCAGCCGAGGATCAATGGACCTTGCCCCAGAGTGTCCTGATGAAAGCCATGTCCGATACTTTGTCCTGGGCACCATGGCAGCCATTGTAGCACTCTTCCTGAATGTCTTCTACCCACTCATCTATCAGACCCATTGGAGGTAGCAGCGGCAACAACGCAGCAAGACACCACGAAACAAGGGGGCAGACCGCTTTATTGCTCTCCTGAGTTGCATCTTGTAGTGAGAGGCTGGGAAGCTTCTCGCCAGTGCTTATGGAGAAAGCACCGAATCCAAACTGTGCTCTCTCTCCCCCTTCTTGCATTTGCGACTGGGAAAGGCCCACAATAGCTCTGCGAGCTAAGAAGCCTCAATGGGGCTGACCTATCTTTCCTGGGTAGATAACCCCCAGCCCTCTGGTGCCTACTCTTTGAGCATTGTGCCAGCTTCCCATTTGGGCATTAGTAAAACTTTCTGGAGAGTAATCTTTTTTTCCTTTTGTTTGGGGAGGAAAAATTCAATGCTGACTCGTTAAGATCTAGCTGAATTCTACCCCCTCGCCATCTTGCGGCATCCCTCTTTTTGTTTCCTATTTTGTTTTTATTTTGGCAGCATCATCTTTGAGGCCTGAGGCTACACTTGGGTGCGACGTGTAAGGGAAACTCCTCCTTCTTTACTCTCTAGCCAAGCCTGGATTAGGCCTTCAGCATAGGGCCCCAGTTACACAGAAGGCAGGACTTTGATGTGAGTCTCTGCTCTTTTTCTTGTTTCTGCGGATGAATACGGATGCCTATTTCTGTGCATACACGAGGCAACAGAAATACATTTTTGAATCACTGCTTTGTGGCCTTATATTTATTTCAGTCTGGCTCTGTGCTAGTGTCTGTGTAGGTGAGGCAAGATCCTTCTTGTGCCTTGTTCCAATCTTAAATACCTTGATCCAGGCATTTGGCTGTGGCCAGAGAGATAAGTGTTGTCTTCAGAGCTTTGCCATCTAATGCTTCTTAGCCCCTTTCTGTGTTATGTATGATTTTTGTTATTACTGTTTCATATGCTTTATAAAGCCCAGAATGTTGCACATACTTCCCAGCACCTTCAGAAATATTTTTACTTCTTTTTTTTTGGCTTATTAATAATGGAGGGGAAGCACAGTCTTTGGTCTTGCCGGCAGTCTGGCAGATTGGTGCCTGTTGTGGACTAGACAGTCTCAAGCCACCTCAGTGCCAAAGAGCACAGCCTGGTTCAGGCCTCGTTCTGGTGGAAAGCTTCACACTTTCCAGGAGAGACGCTAAGCCATCTTCTATCAGCTTGTGGATTAAAGGCAATGCTTTGTTCAGTAGAAAATCTGTCACTATATTTATTTATTGTATTTAATAAACCTAAGCTATTCTAAAGAAAAATTGTCGGGCTCCTTTCTTTTTCCATCTGCTGCTGTTATGTTCGGCCAGTTTGCTGGAGTTAGCGGAAAGATGCCCAGCACAACCCCGATATAAAGTGACCAAGAGGTCGGCCAGGCTGTTGATGGAATTGTAACAAGAGGAGGATGACTAAAGTGATTAGAGGTCTAGAAACCATGCTGTAAGGACTTACCCATTTTAGCTAGGCCGAGGCCTGGGTAGCAGTTTGGCATCCCTGGTAAGATATAATAGCTAGAAGAGGGGGAGTGGCTTGGAGCCTCTCCAGAGAGAGAGAGAGCTGCAGGGGAGTGGCTCAGAGTGAAGGGGAGGAGCCAGCTGACTTAGGAGGGAAAAAGTGTAGCTTTTTCAGGGAGAGGGGACTTGGCTCTTGTCAGATCAACATCGGAGTCCGTTGTGAGCAGTCAGCAAGACAGGGAGTGTCTTCGATAGCTGACAAGAGAAATCTGTGGAAAGCTGACCGGGAGAGTCAGACAGCAGACTTAGATCTCTTAGTTTAAGAGATTGGCTCACACTTGGGGACAGCTAACTAGGGAGCTCTTGTAGGGAGTTAGTGTGTTCCAGAAGTCTGAGTGGATGCTCAGGGAACTAACTAAGATTAGTTGGTTGAAGAAACTCACTACTAGTTTCAAGATTAGAGTGAGGGAGTATTTTGACAAGCTGTGAATGACATTACATCGGTCTAGTCCTGTATCAAAGTTTAAAGATACATGTTTTATGAAACCACCAAGCTATTGTACCTCTCTTGACAACCACTCACGCTTCTGTGCCTTTTACAGTGGTTAGTTCCATCAATAAACCTTTTCATTGTTAACTTTACAAAATCCTAAAGGCTATTTTAGGTTGGTGGCAGCGTTTCCAGTGGCTTAAGCCTCCACGCCGTGACATTTTTGGTGGCAGCGGTGGGATCTAAAAGAGAAAGGTCCACCCTGCCCCCAGGACCCAAAGACCAGGTTGTGACGCATGCCCTTTGAGGAGCAGCTTAAAGAGCTGGGTGTGTTTAACTTGGAGAAAAGAAGGCTGAGAAGGGACATGATAGCCATGTTTAAATATTTGAAAGGATGCCACAAGGAAGAGGGAACAGGCTTGTTTTCTACTGCCCTGGAGACTAGAACTCGGGGCAATGTGTTCAAATCCAGGAAAGGAGATTCCACCTGAATATTAGCAAGCTTTTTCTGACTATATGAGATACCCAACAGTGGAACTCACTGCCTCAAAGTGTGGTGGAGGGTGCCTTTGGGTGCTTTGATTGTGTTTATCCTGCATAGCAGGGGGTTGCACTTGATGGTCCTTGAGGTCTCTTCCAACTATGATTCTAGGAGCTGGTAATCTATGACCCTCAGCTTCGTGTATAAGTCGAGGGCATGTTTTTGAGACAATCGTCTAAATTTTGACGTTACCCGTTGACGGTCATTCTGCAGGGAAAGGCCCAGCTTGTCAGAATGAGGCACTTCCAGTAACCTGACCAGGTATTCAGTAAGGCCAGAAGTGGCGTTTTGTCAGAGAGATTAAATGGGGTCAGAGCTTCTTTTAAGTTTTCCTGAAACACTAAACATTTGCGACTCAGGAGAAGGGCATGGTTTCTTTTATATAAGATTCAAGGTGCAGCGCTCACATTGAACTATGGATAAGTCAGCCCAGTTTTGGGGAGGTAATTTTTGTACCAAAAGCTTTAGACTTCCACATGAGTATAGAGGAGGGGTTGCAGATAGTGTCAGAACTGGGCGGGTGAGAAAAGGATGGGATGGAAAGGGAAACGAAGGCGCAGGTGACAAAGATAGCAGCTCCCCTCCCTTCCCTTCTTGAAGTGATTATGCCTAACAAAGGAGGAAAAAATATGGAAGGGAAGGGAGAAGGATCTGGCCAAATTGAGGCCTAACCCTGCATGTTTTTGGCATGCTACCTTTGACAAGGAATGCAACTGCTACTAAAAGGGTTCCCTATTCTACCTTTCAAATAAGAAATAAAATTTAGCTTTGCTAGCTATTTGAAAGATTGCTTTTTTAAAAGTGTGGACAGTATCTAATGCAGTGTTTCTCAACCTGGGGGTCGGGATCCCTGGGGGGGGGGGGGGTTGCCAGGAGGTGTCAGAGGGGTCACCAAAGATCACCTGAAAACAAAATATTTTCTGTTGGTCATAGGGTTTATGTGTAAGAAGTTTGGCCCAATTCTATCGTTGGTGGGGTTCAGAATGCTCTTTGATTGTAGGTGAACTATAAATCCCAGCAACTACAACTCCCAAATGTCAGGGTCTGTTTTCCCTAAACTCCACCAGTGTTCACATTTGGGCATATTGAGTATTCGTGCCAAGTTTGGTCCAGATCTATCATTGTTTTGAGTCCACAGTGCTCTCTGGATGTAGGTGAACTACAACTCCCAAACTCAAAGCCAATGTCCACCAAGCTCTTCCAGTTTGGGGGGGTCATGGGAGTTCTGTGTGCCAAATTTGATTCAATTCCATTGTTGGTGGAGTTCAGAATGCTCTTTGATTGTAGGTGAACTATAAATCCCAGCAACTACAATTCCCAAATGACAAAATCAATCCCTACTCCCTAACCCCACCACTATTAAAAATTTGGGCATATCGGGTATTTGTGCCCAATTTGGTCCAGTGACTGAAAATACACCCTGCATATCTGATATTTACATGACGATTCATAACAGTAGCAAAATGTCAGGTATGAAGTAGCCATGAAAATAATGTTATGGTTGGGGGTCACCACAAGATGAGGAACTGCATTAAGGGGTCACGGCATTTGAAGGTTGAGAAACACTGATCTAATGAATCAGTAAAGTCAAAATTCAAGGGACCTACTACAGTGTTTACTCAATAAGTAGAATAATTGTACTTATGTAGTTTTTGCCTCTCTCTGTTATTAGCAGAAGTGGAATATATTATGCAAAACAAGTTAGCTATGAGTCAATTTGCATAATTTATACAGGTCCGATAATTCAGTTTTCTGTGGAGAGGAATTTAGATTATTTTGGCATTGAATTCTTGAAGTAGTTTTCCCAGTCCTGACAGCCAAAGAGACAAGACTGGAGCAGAAGAGGTCATGGGTGTCCCACAATCTGAAATTGAAATGTATTTTGCATATCATTTTACCTGTATAAAGGAGATATCAATATTGTTTCAGTTGCATCCCTGTAATTATCTGTGCTGCAAAATAAAATACTATACAAGAGTATTTTGCAACTGCCCAAACTTATGTAGAGAAGGACTTATGCCAGTGGTTCTCAACCTGTGGGTTCCCAGGTGTTTTGGCCTACAACTCCCAGAAATCCCAGCCAATTTACCAGCTGTTAGTATTTCTAGGAGCTGAAGGCCAAAATACCTGGGGACCCACAAGTTGAGAACCACTGACTCACTAAATATATTCATATATAAGTCATATATAACTCTCCAAACCTGGGTCACTCTATTTGTGAGTCAGTGTGAGTACTGTTAACACTTAGCAAAAAGGGGATCATCATTTTCACAGCATAGTGGTAACAGGCAAGAGTTTAGTCCATTCTGGCCTAAAGGGAAGCACCCATCCCTTAGACGCCCTCAACTAGGGCCCTGGTTTTTGCCTTTTTGAATGCCTGGACAAGGAAAGGTTAGTGGCCAGGGGAGATTAGCCCCCTAAAGTGTCATTGGTGTTCGTAGAATGACCTTCAATTTACTCACGGGTTACATCAAAATTCAATTTTGGCCCCAAACCCTGCCCTCAACTTATATATGAGGATGGCTTCTACATGAGTAGAATTGGAGTTCTTTTAGGCTCTAATTCTAAATCTTGAAGCTGTGTTTTGGTACTTCAGGTGGGAGACAAGTCCCATAGGGCTCCTACTAGATTGGAAAGAAGGAGGTGTTAGTGCTTGTGCCGCTTCCTTTGAGCCGTTGTTACCTAATATTTTGTTCTGTTTGCAGGGAATTAGCTCATCGCCCTTTGGAACCAGCCTGGCCCCTGACGTTGCTCCCGCACTGGCTCCAGAGGGGGTTGCAGAGCACCCCACTCCATCCTACAACAACATGGACGAGGTTGACTAAAGGCGTCCTGCACTGGGGGGGTGGGAGAGGGAGGGGTGTATATAAGAAGGCATTGTTTTGTGGCTTCCCCCCTCCTCTCCCTCCCTCCCTACCTTCTCACCGCGTCCCGGCGTACCCCTGCAGTGGGAAGGAGAAGGAGCTGCTGTGACCTTTTCTTGAGCACACAAGCACTTTCCACTCCACCCCTTCCTCCTCCCCTGCAAGCTGGAAAAGGTCCCCTATTGTGTCCCCTGCTAGAGGCTGCTCTGTGCCGGCATGCATGGGTAAATCCATTTGAGCCCCCGGTGCAAACCTTCCCCCCGTAAAGGCCCCTCTCCTGCCCCAAAAGCTCTGGTTAGGTTTTCTCGCACAGAGGCAGGTGAACTGTGGCAAGCCCCGCACTCCTCCTCTTGCAAACCCAGCCTGTCCTCCTGGGAGGGCGGGGGGAGTCATTGGCGTCTGCCCCTAAGGGGCTTCCTCCCAAATTGTCATACCATGGGTGCCTGCTTTGCTACCTTCCACGGTCCCTTCTTTGCTGACCCTTCCCACTCTCCTAGGTCTTTTCCAAGCTCAGGACACCCATCTTGGCTACAAAAGCCTTCACGACGCGGGTGTGCTTCTTCTCTTCTGCTTTGGGTTTTTTCTTCCCTCCCTTTTTGAGTGCGAGTGTCTATCCCTTCACCAGCATTGACTAGTCTGGCGTTTCGTGGGCAAGGAAGCTGGTGGTTGGCACCTCTGTTTTTCTTCCCCTTCTACACAGAAGGCACGGGGCAGCGGCTTGCCCTACAGTTTGACTGCTTCCCTTCTCCTTCCTCACCCTTTTGGATTTCTTGCCCCCTGTGACTTCCTTGGGGTGGGAAGCCACGGCCATCACCACCTTTATTTAAATACTTGGCTCCCTAGCCTTTTTATCCATGCCCAGAATTGCTGTAACCAAATGGGACTGTCCCGGAAGCCTCAGTCTTGCTCTCTCTTTGTATAAAGTTGATGTTTGTCTTGGGTCCTGAGTCATTAAATTCTACTCAATGCTGCTTGTTCCTGTGTCTGTGTGCTTTTTGTCTGCTGCCGTGAGACCCGGGCATGGATTTCCAGGACAGACACCACGATGGAAATAAAACGACTCTCTGAATTCGCACCTTTATTTCTGTCATGTATTCTTGGGGGGCCATGAATGATGGTGCAATGGGTTAAACCTTTGTGCTGGGGAACTGCTGACCTGAAGGTCAAAAGTTCTAATCCATGGGACGGGGTGAGCTCTTGCTACAAGCCTAGCTCCTGCCAACCTAGCAGTTTAAAAACATGCAGATGTGAGTAGATAAATAGGTACTGCTTTGGCGGCAAAAGCATAAGATGCTCCAAGCAGTCATGCCGGTCACACGACCATGAGGTGACAACTCAACTTTATTTCTTATGAGTTGCCCTCCACCAAAGGTGCTCTGGGCGACTTACACAATTAAAATAAACAGGTTGCACAGTAACAGCTTGTTACTTAACAATCATAGGCTCTTCTGAAGAGCCATGTCTTAAGTGCCCCTAAAAATGTATGTAGATCAGGAGTGGCTCTTTGGTCTGGCGGGAGGGAGTTCCACAAGATTGGGGCTGGGATTGAGAAGGATCTCTGTCTTGTGGACTCCAAACGGACCTCTCTAGGGCCAGGGACATAGAGAAGATTCTCATGAGCTGACCGTAGCAGTCTCTGGTGGTGGAGTGGCATTAAACGGTCTCTTAGATATGAAGGACCCTGACCTCGAAAGGCCTTGAATGATAGGACCAGAGTCTTATAGAAGCCTCTGTGTTCAACCGGCAGCCAATGTAAGCGCTGTAGGGACAGCGTTATATGGCACCTCATTGATGTTCTTGTGAGGAGTCTAGTGGCTGCATTTTGCACAATTTGGATCTTACGAATTGATGCTCGAGGTAAGCCCACATACAATGCATTGCAGTAATCCAGCCTCGACGTAACCGTGGCATGGATTACTCAGCTTGGAAATCAGGATCCTCAGCTTGGAAATGGAGAACACCACCTCCCCTAGAGCCAGAAATGAGCACTGCCTCCAAAGCCAGAAATGAAAGGAGAAGCCTCTGCCTTTGTTTGTGTTTTTGTGTCCCGTGGTATTACAAGGCATTGAATGCTTTTCCAGCATCTGTTTACACTGTAATCCGTTCTGAGTCCCCTCAGGGAAGAGGGCAAAATATAAGTAAAGTGTTGCTGCTGTTGTTGGAGTAAGGAGGAAAAGGAAGGGACGCACAGTTCATTTTCTATCTTAAAAATAATCTTATTCCATTATAAGTGAAGACTTTAAAAACTAGGCAGCACCTCTTTGCTTTCTAGATATATTTACTCATGTCTGTTGAATTTTTACTCTTTACACAAGTTTCTATTCTACATATATTTGAATTCTGAGTAGGCCTGAAATTTCAACTTTGTTGTTGGCGATATCTTCTATCTATATATATAAAGGAAGAGTCGTCATGGAAAGACCATCCCAAACAGAGAAACCTTACAACGCAGAGACACCAAACTTGCCAACAGAAATAGGCCTCAGACAAGGTACGTTTGTAGCAAAGAAACTCTCCCCCCCCCAACCTAAAAGGCCCCTAAAACAACAAGTAAAAAAACCTACATTTCCCAGCATCCTCCGGGGCTGCCAACGACTCTCCCAGCCTCTACATTCTGACAACATGATTGGCTGCCAATAAGGGCGGATTTGCATAACTCCTGTACTGGCCAGCCAACATGAACATTCCGACCCATAATAAACTGTCAGAGGAGGATAAGGCAAAGGGCTGAGGCACAAACACAAACACCCAATTCACTTCCCACAGAAAATTTATACCCCTACAAATCACAGACCACGCCCAAAATTGACAGTAAGGCTTCATTAACTTAATTTCCCTGACTAGGCCTCACTTAATGGAATGCTGTTTACGCTCTGAAGTGACAGTAAGGCTTCATTAACTTGATTCTTCCGACTACGCCTCAGCTCATTGGACATTGTGTATGGCCTGAATTGACAGTAAGGCTTCATTAACTTGCTGTTCCTGACTAGTCCTCAGCTCATGGGACATTGTGTATGGCCTGAATTTACAGTAACCTACCTTGGCACACAGAGCCCCTATGACCCACGCTACATTCTACTGCAGTTTGGAGGAGGGTGGACCATGGATTATGGGACTTGAAGTACCTCCATGGATTATGGGATTTGTAGTACTTCAAAACCCATCATTCCCCACAGACCACTGTGTCCAAGAACCAAGACCGATAAAGACCAAACTTGGCAAACAATGCACTCCACGACCCACACTCCATCCGACTGCAGATTAGAGGAGGACACACCATGGATAATGGGATTTCAAATACCTCCACTCACTTCCAAAGTACCCCACCCACACACGCATCAACCTCTACATCAACACAGCAGATGGAAAGACAAAAAACATTGTATATCCACAAGCTATGCAGAACGCCAGCAACACCTCACAACAACAACTGCATAGGACTCCAACATCCCACCCACCAAAACAACCCACAACAACACAGCCATGACCCCAACAACACCATAACTAACAACAACTCCAACCCTTACATACTCAGACTTCCTCACATCTCCAAAATAGGGCACAGCAACGCGTGCCGGGTACAGCTAGTTATAAATAATGCAGAATATTACAAAATCAGTAAACTTTATTGTGACCTTACAAGACTTACAATCCACCCAATATTGTGGATCACATTTCCCATTATCCACTTAGTAGAACCGGTACAAATTTCTGAGCATTGATGTCCATTTGATCAGAAGCTTTGATATTGTATACAGGAGGAGTATCCCTTATCCAAAGGGACCAGAAGCATTTTGGTTTTTGGAATACCTGCATTTTCATACCTGCACAGAATAAGATAGTTATTCATACACATACTTTGATGGTAATTTTAAAAATACACTAGCAGTCCCCAGCCACGCGTTGCTGTGGCCTAGTCTGTGTATATGTATTTTGTGTATTTGTGTATATATGTGGTTGTGTGCATTTTTATTTTTTATTTTGTCAGTTTTGTATGCCGTCCTTCCCTGAGGGCTCAGGACTGCTTACAAAGAGTATAAAAACACACTTCAAAACAACCAAAAAAATTAAACTCTTAGCTAAAAACTATGAAAACTATTTACAACTGGTTATCCAAATCTGACCCCGAAAGTCTGCTGGAATAAAAACATCTTGCATGCTCTGCAGAACTTTGTTACATCTCTCAAAGCTCGCACATCTTCCAGCAGAGCATTGCAGAGAGTTGGAGCTATGATCGTAAAGGCTCGCCATCTAGTCGATGTCAGCCGACATGAGCGGCAGCTAGGAATCATCAAAAGATTTTGGTCAATGGAGCGCAGTGACCTCGGGTTGATATGGGGTGAGACGGTCCCTCAGGTACAACGGCCCCTGGCCATATAAGGCCTTGAAGGTGATAATCAACTCTTTGAAGGAGACCTGGTGCTCCACTGGTAGCCAGTGGAGCTGCTGCAATATTGATGTTATGTGAGCTCTCACCGGCGTACCAGCTTGAGCCTCCGGATCGCCGACATAAGTAGCCCAATGTAGAGGGTGTTGCAGTAGTCAATTCTCAAGGTGACCGTAGCCTGGATCACAATGGCCAGATCCTCCCTGGTCAGATAGGGAGCCAGCCGCCTCGCCTGCCGGAGATGGAAAAAAGCCACTTTGCTGGCATTGGAGATCTGAGCCACCATTGATAGCCGAGGGTCCAGCAGAACTCCCAAGCTCTTCACAGAGGACGACTGACAGAGGTACGCTGTCTACGGTAGGCAACTGAACAGTCCCTCCACCATGCATTGTAATGTGGGGTTGTTTTTGGGTTGTTGGGGTTTTTTTTGGCTTTTATGTCCCTTCCGCTGTGTTTTTCAGTGTTTATATGAGTGATGGTCACTTGTTCAACCTGATAGGTATATTGTGTCCAAATTTGGTGTCAATTCACCCAGTGGTTTTTGAGTTGAGTTAATTCCCATAAACATTACATTTTTATTTATATAGATTTAATAATTTTGTTCATGAGACAATTTAATTTTGTATACATGGAACAAAAATATTGCTATCAGCTCCAAATATTACGTTCAGTTTCAGATTTTGGAATATTTTGCAATTCCAGATGAGGGCTTTTCAACCTGCAGTACTTTTATCAGTGGCTGGGAAATTTCATTTTCCCATGTTTATAGAAATAAGAGTTGTCATATTGTGATGATACAGGGATTTGAATTATCCTTGTAGAATAGAACTGTAACAGTGATCCTCTTTCCCATATTCCCACAGCGATAAAAGTGTGCATGTACCCAACACGCCAGATAAAAAGTTATGAGAGCAAACATTTCCTCCGATGCAGCAACTGTTGCGATTTCAAATGGGGAGGTATGCATGGAAATGGCCATCTTATCAAAATAACTAGGAGAGAACAGAGACAAATATGTTTGAAAGTTTCCTCTTGAGGAAATAAACATGGCTCAGATAGTAGGGGTGGCAAAAACAGTTGTGATTGTTGCTGTCTAAGCAGTAATCATTGCTGTGTGTTTAGCTCTTTTGTATGTGTGTGTGTGTGTGTGTGCAGGGGCAGATTTAACGGTAAGCAAAGTAAGCGCCCGCTTAGGGCGCCACGTGGTATGCGGCGGATCCGGCTGCCAGGTTCCACGCATGCGCCATTGCTGCGGCGTGAGGCGACTCCAGCTGGACCAAGACACCAATTGCCCTAAGCGGGGCCAAAAAGGAGAAACGTTTTGCAGCCGGGGTGGAGCCTCCCGCCTCTGGCTGCAAGAAGTTCCTCCTTTTCGTCCTCGTTTTGGGCGATTGGCGTCTCGGTCCAGGTGGAGTCCCTCCGCAGCAATGGCGCATGCGCAGGGCCAGCTAGTTCCACGCACACACACCTGGCCGGAGAGCGCGGGGGCACCAAAATAATATTCACTTACCATTTTAAAGTACCTTTGTCCGGTCCTGTGTGTGTGGCTGCATGGGTGCAAGCACTTACAGAGTTGGCCCTTTGTAGCCACAGATTTGACCATCCATGGCTCGCATTTTTTTATTTTTTAAAAAAGTCCAAAAAGCAAACCACGATTTTGTCTTTATATATAAGGGACACGATTGTACTACATTATTGTGTGTAACGGGACTTGAGCATCCACGGATTTTGGTATCCACAGAGGTTCTGGAACGAAATCCAAGCAGATACCAAGGGTACACTGTATATATACAGGGAGCCTTACATCTGTAAAATTATCATCATGAACATCATCCTGGCTTATCTCTAGATCAAAAAACAATCTCAATTTCTCTTCCCGCCACTGAAAAAAGAAACCCCTTCCCTAACACTTCACACTGCCCACAACTATCAAGATGCAAAGCTAGATCATAGAGCAGGCATGGACAAACTTGGGCTCTCCAGGTGTTTTGGACTCCAACTCCCACCATTCCTAACAGCCTCAGGCCCCTTCCTTTTCCCCCTCAGCCACTTATGCATAAGGAAGGGGCCTGAGGCTGTTAGGAATGGTGGGAGTTGGAGTCCAAAACACCTGGAGAGCCCAAGTTTGTCCATGCCTGTCATAGAGGGTTGGGTATTGTAGTTCCCTATCAAGATAATGGCTTCCGGCACGGGAAGGGATTTTGGGAATTGTCCAAAACACCTTGAGAACCAAATGTTCTTTACCCAAGAAGACTTTGTAAAACCCTTAAGAAAGAACATTTTCGGTCAGTTGTTACTGTGTTCTCTTCCGTATTACTAGAGGTGAATAACTTAACCTGAGAAGTAAGCAAAGACATTCATTGTACTTAAGAGTGAAAAAGAGAAATACATTTTGAATCCGGAGGAGAGACCAGTGATAGCAGAAGAGAAAAAATACGATTGGCGGTACATCTACGCTATAAAAGTGCCTTTTTTCCACAGTAATTTATTTATTTATTATTTCCCCGTAGGCTCGGGGCGGTTTACATGGCCTAAAAAGAGCACAATCATAATATGCAACAATAAAATTAGTTTAAAACAGATTTCCGACCAGCACAAGAAAGCTTGAGTTATCAGAGGCCACCAGCTGAAAAGCCTGCCAGAAGAGCATTTTTTTGCAGGCCCTCCGAAAAGAGGATAGCTCTCTGAGAGCCCGAACATCCTCGGTAAGGCGTTCCAAAGGGACGCTCTCTGCCTAGTGGAGGACAGGTGGAAGGTCCGGACAAAGGGAACTACAAGAAGATTTTGTTCTTTAGACCAGTGTTTCTCAACCAGTGTGCCGTGGCACACTAGTGTGCCGTGAGCGATCATCAGGTGTGCCGCGAGAAAAGCTCTGCCCCCTTCCTTCCCCTCTCCTCCTGCCGAACTCCTGCTGCTTGGGGAGGAGGAGGAAGGGCTGGGCGGCGGCGAAGAAAAATAGAAGGGGCCGGGCGCGCCACCTTTGGCCGTTCCCCAGCCAGCCTCCAATCCGCCATGACTCTTGCCCCTCGCTCGCTGAAGCCGCGCGGAGGAGGAGCCCCGCCCACTGAAGCCCGTCCACCGCTCATGCTCCTCCTCTGTGGGAGAGCTGAAGCCGGGGGAGGGGGCAGGGCATGGCGCCCCCCCCCCCCGGCTTCAGCGCTCACACAGCTTTGCCAGCCTTGAGGGGGCAGTGCCAAGCCAGCAGTGGCAGAGCCAGCACAATGCTGGCTTGGCACTGCCCCTCAAGACTGGCGAAGCTGTGGGAGAGCTGAAACCGGGGGGAGGGGGCGGGGCATGGCACGGCCTGGCTCCTCCCCCTCCCCGGCTTTGGCACTCCCAGCAGCTGATCCCAGCAGGCCACCATCCCCCAGCCGTTCTTTACTGTGTTAGAGTGTCATTTTGCGTCATTTTGGTTGGTGGTGTGCCCCTGGTTTTTTTTAATGTTAAAAGTGTGCCGCAGCTCAAAAAAGGTTGGGAAACACTGCTTTAGACCGTAGTGATCTCTGGGGAACATATGGGGTGAGGCAGTCCCTCAAGTACACCGGCCCTAGACCATATAAGGCAGGCCTGGGTAAACTTCAGCCCTCCAGGTGTTTTGGACTCCTACTCCCACAATTCCTAACAGCCGGTAGGAATTGTGGGAGTTGGAGTCCAAAACACCTGGAGGACCGAAGTTTGCCCAGGCCTGATATAAGGCCTTAAAGGTCAACACCAACACTTTGAACGTAACCTGGTACTCCACTGGAAGCCAATGCAGTCACTGCAGGATGGGGGTGATATGACACCTGGCCGAGGCGCCGGCAAGCAGGTGAGTTGCAGCATTCTGCACTAACTTGAGTTTCCGGATCACAGACAAAGGAAAGCCGATGTAGAGGGCGTTACAGTAGTCTAATCTCGAGATGACAGTCGCCTGGATCACCGTAGCTAGGTCGCTCCTGGATAGGTAGGGTGCCAGCCATCGAGCCTGACGCAGATGGAAAAATGCGGATCTGCTGACAGCAGAGACCTGGGCCTCCATTGTCAGCAGGGGGTCCAACTGGACCCCTAGACTTTTTACCAAGGATGACGGGCAAAGTGCTTTGCCATCCAGGGTAGGCAGATGAGAAGAACACCATGCTGTGTGTTGTAGAGATTTTTATTTATTTATCCTACCAGGAGCAAACCAAGGGTACAGTTGTAATGTATTTAGAAAAACACAAAGTTTAGAAACTTGACATTCTAATAAATTTATTTATTTATTTATTTATTTGGCACGTTTCTATACCGCCCCTCTCAGCCCGAAGGCAACTCGGGACGGTGTACACAGGCAGTCTCTGCCCTCAATACAACACAAGTAAACCCCCCCAATATAATAACAATTTAACAATTAAAAACATACAATTGCAGCCTCAGCGTCATGTTGAAATCAGTTTCCATCGCATCGTCGTCATTCCATATATCCAATTAAGCCTTATATTTCATCAACAAATGCCTGTTCAAATAGCCAGGTCTTGACTTTCTTGCGAAACGTCAGGAGGGAGGGGGCCGATCTGATGTCTTTAGAGAGGGCGTTCCAGAGCCGAGGAGCCACCACTGAAAAGGCCCTGTCTCTCGTCCCCGAGATAAATGTCCTTTGACCAGTAGCTGGCCACTTGGGAGTGCCACTTGGGAGTGCCTCTGGTCCTCCATTGTGTATGTGGCAGGGTTGCATTGCAATAGGTGGTCTGTGGTTTGCTCTTCTCCACACTCGCATGCCATGGACTCCACTTTGTCGCCCCATATCTTAAGGTTGGCTCTGCATATCATAGAGATTAGAAGAGACACGGGTGGGGGGAGTGTGTGTCATGGAGTGTCATGGAAGCTCTAACCCACATGGCTTTTTGTAATGGCAAAAAAAAATGCCCCCTCAAGCATCATACAGCAAGCAAACTCACTAGCGTCCCTAGGTTAGCTATGAGCCAGAAGGTGCTGGAGAGCATTTTAATTATTTTAACAATTTTAATAGCTTTGGGAAATGGTAACTGATTTGTTTAAAAAATTCCAACTTTTCATTCTGCTTTAATATTTATACGTTGTCGGTTTTAGATTGCATTGTTTTTAAGTGTTGTGAGCTGCTTTGAGGAAAATGGAGCACGACTCAGAAAACGGAAAATCCTGACATGAAACAATCAGGACCAGTGAACAAACGGAAAATCCAGGATTTTGATTCCGGGGGGGGCATCGGGGAAGACAATCAAACCTTTTGTATTGTTATCCCAATAACCCCATGAATGGGGGATATACTGCGCAGGGTGATCACCTCATGATATGAATAAACATAACAGTTTAAATAATGCAGTAAGGACCATTATCCCAGGCACCAACCGGCCAGGCTTTGAAGCTGCAAGGTTATTCAGTGGTAATCAAGGTGACCAATTGCAACATTCACCCTTGCCTCCAACAGACAAGAGATCTTTCTCCCACCCTGGACATTATTCCACAGATATATAAACTCACTGGCCTAGTTTACAACAGACCTCACAACCTCTGAGGATGCCTGACATAGATGTGGGTGAAACGTCAGGAGAGAATGCTTCCGGAATATGACCATATAACCTGGAAATCTTACAGCAACCCAGTGATTCCGACCATGAAAGTCTTCAACAACACATTGAAAATGGGGTGAAAAGAATAACAATAATTAGGCACAGACTGTGAACCCAAAACAATTGCCAGAATCCACTACAAAACAAGGGTTCACCGCTACATAGGTCAGAATCCCCTGTATCACAAAGGGTTCCTTCTAGGGATCTAGGAGTCTTAGTAGACCATAAGCTGAATGTGAGTCGACAGTGTGATGCAGCAGCTTAAAAAAATGAAATTAATTTGAAAACAAAGCATGAACTACAGCAACAAACAAACTCTCAAAGGCAGGCCCCTTTTATTATTATTATTATTATTTTGGAATGAGGGATTGTATGGGGTTGACAATAGAAGACGTCTCTCTCTTTTGTGACCTTTCCAAGGTAGGAAAATTAGGACTAATAAAGGGAAATATTTCTTCACCCAGAGGGTCATTGAGTTATGGAACTCACTTCCAGAGGAGGTTGTGACAGCGGTCAGCCTGAACAACTTCAAGGCAGGATTAGACAGATTCATGGATACCAAGTGTATCGGTAGTTACTGAAAAGGACATTCAAGTGCCACCTCGGAGTTGGTTGAGGTAGGCAGGATTTCCCTGGGTACTGGTTGTGGGGGGTCGGGAGCAGGTCAGGGGTTTGCCCTCCTTTCTGCTCGAGATCCCCGTGTACAACTGGTGGGCCACTGTGTGATACAGAATGCTGGACTAGATGGGCTGAGGTCCGATTCAGCATGGCTCTTCTTATGTTCTTATGTTCTTATCTCAGCAATACGCACTAAAGCTATTTTTTCTCAATCTGGTGGTCAGGACCCCTGGTGGGGGCACAACGGGGTGTCAAAGGGGTTGCCAAAGACCATCAGAAAACACAGTATTTTCAGTTGGTCATGGGGGAATGTCAAGCTCTATTTTCCCCATACTCCAACAGTTTTCACATTTGGCCAAGTTTGGTCCAGATCCATCATTGTTTGAGTCCACAGCGCTCTCTGGATGTAGGTGAACTACAACTCTAAAACTCAAGGTCAATGCCCACCAAACCTTTCCAGTATTTTCTGTTGGTCACGGTCAAGTTTGGCAATTCCATCATTGCTGGAGTTCAGAATGCCTTTCCAGTGATTTCCCAGCAACTACAACTCCCAAATGGCAAAATCAATCCCACTCAACCTCACCACTATTCAAATTTGGGTGTTTCAGGTACAAAGTATCAGGTACACTCTGGTCCCAGAACAGTAGCTGGTGCTGGGTGGAGGGGCTCCCAAGGGATGGCACAGGAAACAAGATGGAACTGGCTTTTAGCACCAAAATATTGCCATGTATTGAAACAGCTGTGGATCCGGGCAGGAGGCCGAGCATCGGATAAGTGAAGGTTGGATAAGTGAGACTGACTGACTGACTGACTTTATTATTTCTGAGTCGCCCTCCACGTTAGTGCTCCGGGCGACTTACACACAACAAATTCCACAATTAAAATAGAGTATTTAAAACTGGATTAAAATATTCCGTGGTTAAATGCAGGGGCCAGGCTCGGTATTTGAGTTCCTGGTTCTGCATTAACCATGGGCTTTCCTAAATAGCCAGGTCTTCAGAGCGGTCAGGAACTGGGGCAGGTCGAGGGAGGCTCTCTGGTCCGGTGGCATCGAGTTCCAAAGAACGGGGGCCACCAGCGGAGAACGATCTCCATCCGTGGTCTCCAGGTGGGCCTCTTTCAAGCCTGGTACGTGAAGAAGGTTCTTGTTTGCTGGCCGCGGGGTCCTTGAGCAAGCAGGCATCAGCAAGCGGTCTTTTAGGTATGTTGGGCCCCGGCGGGCTTTGAAAGCCAAGGTCAAGGTCTTGTGTAAGGCTCTATACTCAACGGGCAGCCAGCGCAGGCGCTGCAGAGATGGTGTAATGTGGCATCTCATCGATGTTCCTGTGAGAAGCCTGGCGGCCGCGTTCTCTACAGTCTGGAGCCTGCGGGTTAGTGACCGGGGTAGACCTACATACAAAGCGTTACAGTAATCCAGCCTTGATGTAACCGTGGCATGGATTACTGTAGCTAGCGCTTCCGTCGGAAGATAGGGCGCCAATTGTCTCGCTTGGCGCAGGTGGAAGAAGGCCCTTTTGCTCGTGGAGGCAACCTGGGCCTCCATCGACAATTTGGAGTCAGGATAACACCAAGGCTTTTACTGAGGGGACGGAATCAGCGGTTCCCCTTCAACGGGGGGCAGAGAGAAAAGGTGGTTCTGGGCGGCCCGGCCATAAGATCTCCGTCTTTGATGGATTTATTTTGTCACTGCTTCTAGGCCTCGAGTGAAGTTTTCGGGCACCGAAGTTGCGCCAGGCTCCAGTTTCAGTAGGAGCTGGGTGTCATCGGCATATTGGTAGCACCCTAGGCCGAAGCTCCGGGCTATACCAGCCAACGGCCGAACATAGATGTTAAACAACGTTGGTGATAATATGGCGCCTTGGGGCACTCCGCACTCGAGGAGAGATTTCCTAGATGTTTGGCCTAGCCATTCAACTCGCTGACTACGTCCGCGCAGGAAGGAGCTAAGCCAAGCTAAAGCTGCTCCTTGTATCCCTATGGCGGCAAGTTGTCGAATGCGGCGGTAAGGTCCAGCAATACCAGAACTACTGAGCCTCCCTTGTCTAGACTCTACTGCATATTACAAGGTTTTCCCAGTAGATAAAGGGACATGGGATTTCCAGTGCCCGAAGCACCAGAGTCTGCTGAGTGGCACTATTTGTGGCTGTATTGAGCACTTCTTATTCAAACACATCTGGCTCCTTGAAGGCACAATGTGCTTCCTGCAGGAGACCGGCCTCCGAAGCCGCCTCCAAAGCATCCTTGGCCACGTTTTCATCATACAAAGGGCTCTACTCGAGGCCCTGCTCTCCCCCTCCCGCTGGAGCCGGGACCCCTCGCTCCTCAGCTTTAGAAAAGGGGGCCCTGTGTTTGGCCTGGGAGCAGAGTGGCAGCGGAGGGAGGCTTCGCAGGGGCCTGGAATTGTTTGCTCACTCAACACCATGGAAACAGAGCATGTCGTCCATGGGAATGTGCTCCTGGTCTCAATTCTCATGCGCTGGGGGTGGCGGGGTGCATGGGGGACCCTGACTGACAAGAAAAGGAAGGGAAGAAGCAAGCTTTTATCACATGCACCCATGGCAGGAAGTTGCAATGATAGCAACTATTGATATAACATTTCCCTTTCTGGGCCTGCAAAGCTTTGCACATATATATTTTTTTAGTTGTCCTTCATTTCCAATCCTAAAGTGAACATTACGTTTGTCTGCTTGAGGCAGGTGTGAATGTTGCAATTGGTGACCTTGATTAGCATTTAAAGGCCTTGCAGCTTCAAAGTCTGGCTGGTTGCCGCCTGGGGGATCCTTTGTTGGGAGGTGTTAACTGGCTCTGATTCATTCTTATGGCAGGCATCCTCAGAGGTTTTGAGATATGTTTTCCAACAGACCTCACAACCTCTGAGAATGCCTGCCATAGATGTGGGCGAAACAAACATTGCAGCTTGATGAACATTGAATATTATTATTAAACTTTATTTATACCCCACCACCATCTCCCAGAAGGGACTCGGGGCGGCTTACATGAGGTCAAGCCCAACAACACAACAACACAACAATAAAAAACAACACCGCAACCAGGGCCGTAGCCAGGATTTTGATTCGGGGCTGAGACTGAGACTGGGGGGAAGAGGGTCTACCCTAGCAAACCTTTTGTATTGTTATCCCAATAACCCCATTAATGTGGGATATAATGAGCATGGTGATCAGATCATGATATGAATACACATAACAGTTTAAATCATGTACCAGTAAGGCCTTTTCACGGACCACCCTGAGAATTTCAGGGGGCCCTGAAGCCCCCTTAGCCCCCCCCCCCCCGGCTACATGCCTGACTGCAACAAATAAAAACAATACAATCAATAAAACACATAAACAGTAAGTACACAAAGTTTAAAACCGTAGTGGCCAGGCCAAATGTCATATACTAAGATTTTTTAAATAAATAAACACTGGATGTGGATAGCCTTGCAGCTTCAAAGCCTGGCTGCTTCCTGCCTGGGGGAATCCTTTGTTAGGAGGTGTTAGCAGGCCCTGATTGTTTCCTGTCTGGAATTCCCATTTCCCCCTAGTTTTCAACAAACCTCACAACCTCTGGGGATGCCTGTCATAGATGTGGGTGAAACGACAGGAGAGAATGCTTCTGGGACATGGCCATAAAGCCTGGGAAACTCACAGCAAACCAGCCATGAAAGCCTTCGCCAACACATCAAACTGCATTCATTACACTCTGTAGCACGATTTTTGAGTACTGGTTATACAGGTCATTTCTTAATTAGTTCCCAATAAAAACATGGGAAAAGTTTACTAAACTGCAAAATCTTGGTTGTGGTCTGCACATTGAAAGGTCAAAAATGGCATATTTCTATTAAGGAAAATTAGAAACGAAGTGCCTATACCAAAGGAAATAATACTACTACCCTCAGCCACAAATATGAAGTTTGTGGACTGTAATAACTACTTTCAAAGTAAGTCTTTGGCATTACTTCGTGAATGAAGATTCTTAGGAAGGACTTTCTACAAGCGCGTTGGTGACTAAAAAGGCCGATCCGAGATAGGAAAGCCCAGTTGCAGAAAGCAGAGCAGAAAGTCTCCTTGGGCATTGTTGTTTCCAAGTTGCGGTTCTTTTTGCGTTGGCACGTCTTCTCGAAAGAGGCCGCAGCATTGTGGATAGTGCGTCTCCATGGCTCCCGATGTGAGGCCAGGGTGGACCATCTTTGGTGATCAATCTGGCCGAGCCTGAAATGTTGTTTCAGGGAGTCCTTATATCTCTTTTTGGGGGCGCTGACCTGTGGCGGATTTACCATAGAGTAGTATCTTTGGGAGGCGGTGGTCCTCCATCCTACAGATGTGCCCTGCCCAGCACAGCTGTGTTCTCAACAGCATGGCCTCAACGCTGGTGATCCCTGTTTGTTCAAGGATAGCAACATTCATCACAAAGTCAGTCCAATGTATATTTAGGATTGTGCAAAGAAAGCACTGATGAAAGTGTTCGAGGAGTTGTAGGTGTTGGCAATAGGTGACCCATGTTTCAGATCCATAGAGGAGAATAGACAGTACAATCGCTCTGTACACACTGATTTTGGTGCTTTGCTTCAGGTGTTTGTTTGCTCCAGACTTTTGTGAAGCCTTCCGAATGCACTCTATGCCTTTGCTAATCTGTGATCTAACTCTTTATCAATCTTGGCGTCTGAAGAGACGATGCTTCCCAGGGAGGTGAACTGCTGAACGGACTTAAGCTCAGATTTGCCTATGCTGACGTGGGGGTGACGATGTTCTTCCTGTGGTGCAGGCTGGTAGAGGACTTCCGTTTTCTTCAGGCTGATTTCCAGCCCAAACAGCTCTGCAGCTGTTGCAAAGCAGGATGTGAGGCAGTGCAGGGCTGCTTCTGAATGGGCGACAAAGGCAGCAGCATCGGCAAAAAGCAGCTCACGGACTAGAAAGTTTAGAGTCTTAGTGCGAGCCCTCAGGCGGCTTAAGTTGAACAAGCTGCCATCAGTGCGATAGCATATATATAAATGCCGTCTTCTTCTTCTAGGTTTGTCGTAGCCCTTTGGAGCATCATGCTGAAGAAGATTGTAAATAGGGTTGGTGCAAGAACACAACCTTGTTTCACTCCATTAGTTATGAGAAAGGGCTCCGAGAGAGCATCGCTGTATCTGACTTGACCGTGCTGGCCTTCATGGAGCAGGATAATCATTCTGAGGAATTTGGGGGGGGGGGGCATCCTAGTCGTTCCAGGATCTGCCACAGACCTTTTCTGCTCACAGTGTTGAAGACTACCCTCAGTTATTTATTTATTTCTCTCATTATTAAAATCGATTTTTGTTGCGTCGTCATCGTTCCTTAGGTCTCAATTTATGTAATTACGCTTCATCTGCAAATGCCTGGTCAAACAGCCAGGCCTTAACTTTCTTGCGAAATGTCAAGAGGGAGGGGGCAGATCTGATGTCACTAGGAAGAGCGTTCTAAAGCCAAAGGGCCACCACTGAGAAGGCCCTGTCTCTCCTCCCCGCCAATCGCGCCTGTGAAGAGGGCGGGATTGAAAGCAGGGCCTCTCCAGATGATCTTAAACATCTTGGAGGTCCATAGGGAGAGATGCGTTCGGACAGGTAAGTTGGACCAGAACCGTTTAGGGCAGTGTTTCTCAACCTGGGGGTCGGGACCCCTGGAGGGGTCACGAGGGGGTGTCAGAGGGGTCATCAAAGACCATCAGAAACACAGCATTTTCTGTTGATCATTGTGTGTGTGTGGGGGGGGGGGGGGGAGTTCAGCCCAATTCTATCTTTGGTGGAGTTCAGAAGGCTATTTGATTGTAGGTGAACTATAAATCCCAGCAACTACAACTTCTAAATGTCATCTATTTTCCCCAAACTCCACCAGTGTTCACATTTGGGCATATTGATATTCATGCCAAGTTTGGTCCAAATCCATCATTGTTTTGAGTTGACGGTGCTCTCGGGATGTAGGTGAACTACAACTCCAAAACTTAAGGTCAATGCCCACCAAACCCTTCCAGTATTTTCTGTTGGTCATGGGAATTCTGTGTCCCAAGTTGGGTTCAGTTCCACCATTGGTGGAGTTCAGAATGCTCTTTCATTGTAGGTGAACTAGAAATCCCAGCAACTACAACTCCCAAATGACAACATCAATCTCTCCCTCCGATCCCACCAGTTTTCAAATTTGGGCGTATTGTGCCAAATTTGGTCAAGTGAATGAAAATACATCCTGCATATCAGAAATTTACATTATGCTTCATAACAATAGCAAAATCACAGTTGTGAAGTAGCAATTAAATAATATGATTGGGGGTCACTACAACATGAGGAACTGTATTACGGGGTCACGGCATTAGGAAGGTTGAGAACCACTGGTTTAGGGCTTTAAAGGCCAAAGCCAGCACTTTGAATTGTGCCTGGTAGCAGTGGAGCTGGCACAACAGAGGAGTTGTGAGCTCCCTGAGTGCCGCTCCTGTTATCAACCTGGCTGCCGCCCGTTGGACCATTTGAAGCTTCCAAACAGTCTTCGAAGGCAGCCCCACATAGAGAGCGTTGCAGTAGTCTATTCGGGATGTAACCTAAGCGTGGACCACCGTGGCCAAGTCAGACTTCCCAAGGAACGGGCGCAGCTGGCGCACAAGTTTTAACTGTGCGAATGCTCCCCTGGTCACCGCCGAAACCTGGGGCTCCAGGCTCAGCGATGAGTCCAGGATCACACCCAGACTGCGAACCTGCGTCTTCAGGGGGAGTGTAACCCCGTTGATAACCCCGTTGATCACCCCGTTTATCAATATCAGAGTTAACTCAAACACACAAAAATAGGTCTAGGGAAGTCGTATTATAAGCATAGCTTATTGGCTTAAAACAGGTATGGGCAAACTTGGTCCCTCCAGGTGTTTTGGATTCCAACTCCCACCATTCCTAACAGCCTCAGGCCCTTTCCTTTTCCCCCTCAGCCGCTTAAGCGGCTGAGGGGGAAAGGAAAGGGCCTGAGGCTGTTAGGAATGGTGGAGTTGGAGTCCAAAACCCCTGGAGAGACCAAGTTTGTCCATGCCTGCTCTATGCTTTAGCTTTGCATCTTGCCTTCTTTTTCCTGCCCGAGAGAGAGCAAGAGCTGCATTGGAGAGCTGTGGGGTTTGCCCTGGGAGTACCACTTCCCTGGCTCCCTGCCTCCTGCTTGTAAGAGCATCACAGAGGCTGCCAGAGGGCCTGCCTGCATCTTTCAGCATCTCCATGGTACCCAGGTGGACTCCACTTCCCAGAATGCACCCGCCCAGCCTGATGCCCAAGATGGGTGGCCAATGAGGCATCAGGTGGGAGGGGAACTGGAGCAGATGCAGTTGCCTTTCTCCGACTCTTCTCCTCCGAGGAGCAGAGCCTGGTGCCCGAGCTGAGCAATGGAGCCTCTGCTCAGCCTGCTGTGCGCCGCCTGGTTCTGAGCCACAGGCCCTGCCCAGACCCTCGCCCACAGCCCATTTCCCTGGTGTAAATCCCCATCAATGAGGTTCTTTCGTCTCACCTTCAAGTGCTTTGTGGATTGCTTCTGAGCCTGCACCCAGACCCCCTCCCAGACCCGGAGCCAGCTTCCCGACCCGAAACACCCGTCTCAGCCTTCTGCCACGGAGCCCGGCCGCCCACCCCGTGCCATGCCGCCAGTCCCCACGGAAACGTGCTCAGGTAAGGACCACGCACGGGGCAACCTGGGCATCGCCGGGAAAGACATCACACTAACCACAGTATACTATCCTTAGTATCTTGCCTGTCTTGTTTTCCCTACGGAGGCCTCAGGTAAGCAACCAAGCATGGCGCAACTTATACATTGCGTGCATCTTGAAACAGGTGTCCGTCCACCAAAGTCAATCCAGGTAAGTCTGCCTTGGCTTGGGACACAATTGAGTGGAACAACGTCTCACCGGTTCCAAATATTGCCGTCGCCTTCTAACTTATTACTTCAAACAGCAGGCCTATCAATCCTATTCACTGGGTTGTTGTGAGTTTTCCGGGCTGTGTGGCCAAGTTCTAGAAGCATTCTCTCCTGACATTTTGCCTTCACCTATGGCAGGCACCCTCAGAGGTTGTGAGACACAACAACCCAGTGAAAGCAGGTGAAACATCAGGAGAAAATGCTTATGGAAATGGCCACACAGCCCGGAAAACTTACAACAACAACCCAGCGATCCTGGCCATGGAAGCAGGTGAAACGTCAGGAGAGAATGCTTCTTGAACATGGCCATACAGCCCAGAAAACTTACAGCAACTCATTGATTCCGGCCATGAAAATCCCACTCCCTTTCATTCTGTTTTGGTGTGCCAGGAGAAAATCCCGTTTCTATTCCCGTTTGCTACTCTTCCTTTTGGGGCGTCTTAATGACCAAATGCCCTTGCTGGGTACACTTCATGCTCATTGTTCTGCTCAGGACGCAACCTTCGCCCTCCTTGTACTTTCCAACTCCCTCGGATGTAATTACAGTGTGGCTTTTGCGATTGCCTTTCGAAGGTACTCGTGGCAACAGTAGCAGGCCAAGCTTGTAAGTTGGCACGATGACAGTCGAATCCAGAATCATGAGCGGTGCCGGTAGATAGGTCCAGGCTCATTCATTCGGAATTAATAGGATGTGAACTCCCCGCAGAATGGCAGAATTGGAAGAAATCACTAGGGCCATCCAGTCCCACCCCCTGCTGTGCAGGAAAATACAAACCAAGCACTCCCAGCAGATGGCCATCCAGTCTCTGCTGAAAAACCTCCATGAAAAGATATTCCGCCACACTCCAAGAGGCAGCACATCCCACTGTTGGGCAGCTCTTACTCTCAGGAGGTTCTTCCTAATGTTTAGGTCAGTGTTTCTCAATCTGGGGGTCGGGATCCCTGGAGGGGTCGTGAGGGGCCGTCAAAGGGGTCGCCAAAGACCATCACAAAAAAGTATTTTATGTTAATCATGGGGGTTCTATGTGGGAAGTTTGGCCCAATTCCATCATTGGTGGGGTTCAGAATGCTCTTTGATTTTAGGTGAACTATAAATCTCAGCAACTACAACTCCCAAATGTCAAGGTCCACCTGTGTTTACATTTGGGCAGATTGAGTATTTGTGCCAAGTTTGGTCCAGAGTCAATATTGTTTGAGTCCACAGTGTTCTCTGGATGTAGGTGAACTACAACTCCAAAATTCAAGGTCAATGCCCATCAAACCCTTCTCCGTTGGTCATGGGAGTTCTATGTGCCAAGTTTGGTTCAATTCCATTGTTGGTGGAGTTCGGAATGCTCTTTGATTGTAGGTGAACTATAAATCCCCACAACTACAACTCCCAAATGACAAAATTGAATCCCCCAATCTCCACCAGTATTCAAATTTGGGCGTATCGGGTATTTGTGCCAAATTTGGTCCAGTGAATGAAAATACATCCTGCATATCAGATATTCACATGACGATTCATAACAGTAGCAAAATTACAATTGTGATGTAGCAACGAAAATAATGTTATGGTTGTGGGTCACCACAACAGGAGGACCTGAATTAAGGGGTCACGGCATTAGGAAGGTTGAGAACCACTGGTTTAGGTGGAATGTATTGTAGAAGGCTTTCATGGCCAGAATCACTGGGTGGCTGTGAGTTTTCCGTGCTGTGTGGCCATGTTCCAGAAGCATTCCCTCCTGACATTTCGCCTTCACCTATGGCAGGCATCCTCAGATATTGTGAGGTCTGTTGGAAACCTGGAAAGTAGGGTTTCTATGCCTGTAGAATATAGGGTGGGAGAAAGAACTCTTGTCTGCTTGAGGCAGAGGCCTGTAGAATATAGGGTGGTCCGGACTGGTACATTATTTAAACTGTTATGTTTATTCATATCATGATCTGATCACCATGCTCATTATATCCCACATTCATGGGGTTATTGGGATAACAATACAAAAGGGTCGACCCTCTTCCACCCAGTCTCAGCCCCCTGAACCAAACTCAGCCCCCCCGAATCAAAATGGCCACCCTGAAGAGGTGACTGTTGCAATTGGCCACCTTGATTAGCATTTAGTGGTCTTGCAGTTTCAAGGTCTGGGTGCTTCCTCTCTACAAAGGATTCCCCCCAGGCAGGAAGCAGACAGACCTTGAAACCTCAAGGCCATTAGATGCTAATTAAGGTGGCCAATACCAACATCCACCCACGCTAGACATCCCACAGATAGATAAACCCCACTTGCCTAGTTTTCAATAGACTTCACAACCTCCGAGGAAGCGTGCCATAGTTGTGGGTGAAACGTCAGGAGAGAATGCTTCTGGAACATGACCAGACAGCCCGGAAAACTTGCGGTAACCCATTTAGGTGGAATGTCTTTTCCTGCCATTTGTATCCATTGGTCCATATCCTAGTCTCTGGAGGAGCAGAAAACAAGTTTTCCCCCCTCCATGGAAGGAGTATGTCTGACTCTTGTGGGCACGGCAAACAACAGAAGCTGCTGGCAACGTCCTGCTAACACAAGCAGTATCTTCCCAGAAGTGTCAAGGCAGAGATAGAGAGAACCTAGAGGGTTGTGTTCACCAGCCCCTTATAAGGCAGTCACAGCAGGAGAAGTTGGAGGTGGGGGGGAGATGTGGTTTGTGAAAAGTTGGCCACTCTTTGGCACTTCCTCTGCCTCCTCCTTGCTCTGCGTTTCCAAGGAAATCCTGCTCTCTAAGTGGCTTTGCTCAAGAGAATGCCTCTGAGCAACCGCCTGCCAAATTGGGGGGAAAGGGAGGTGTCCAGGAACAGCTTCAGCCCCACAAGTGGGGATTATCTCCCTCACATGCCAGGGCCTTGGCCGCGTGTTGGCGGGAACGGGGAGGGAGGGGAGCCAGACGAGGAAAAGGGGCTTTGTGTCTGGAATGCGTTGGGCAGCTTTGCTCTGCTGCCCACAACTCTTGTGGGCTTTGTCTTCCTGTCCAAAGTGGGTCATTTCCCCATTTCAGCACAAAAAGGGACTTGGAGGGGCTTCCACTGGGGTGGTCTACCCATACGCTTCTCAACGCAGAAAAGGATGAGTTGCTAGCGGAGTAAGGGGGGAGTATGTCTGCCTGGTCATAGCAAGGGACCATGCCACTTGGAGTTCACTCCTGCTCAAGCTACTCTGAAGAAGACGCATCACCTCTCTTTTGCGATGCGCTTTGTGCCAAGGTGGCACTCTCTTTGCACCAGGAAGCTTTGGTTTGCCTTTACGTTGGGTTGTTGTGTGTTTTCTGGGCTGCATGGCCACGTTCCAGAAGCATTCTCTCCTGATGTTTCACCTACATCTATGGTAGATATCCTCAGAGGCTGTGAGATATATTTTCCAACAGACCTCACTACCTCTGAGGATGCCTGCCATAGATGTGGGCTAAACGTCAGGAGAGAATGCTTCTGGACATGGCCATACAGCCCAGAAAACACACAACAACTCAGTGATTCCAGCCACGAAAGCCTTCGATAATACATGTCTTTATTTATTTATTTTTCTGAAAGTAAGGGAGATTGGACTTCCGCCTTCAATCCTTTGCAGAATTAGATACGAGATCAGGAAGCATCACAAGTTGTGACGGCCCTTGTCTGGCTCTGCGCACAAGTCCATTGCAAGCATGGTTAATAACGCTGTGTGAGTTCATGTGACTGTTTTGTGTGTGTGGAATCGGCATCGCTGCCTAGTGGGTGACTCACCACCCTGCATTGTGACGTCGAAACCAGGGCTCCAGAATGAGAGAGGGCGGGGTGTTTCGCTATTCTTTCTTTCTTTCTTCTCCCCTCCAAGGGCTGGCAAAATTACATAAAAGTGCGCCTGGAAAATTCCCACATCTCTTGAGCTGTCAAAGTGTTTCTGAAGTACATAGTGCTTGAAGGAAGGGGAGCACGAGGACAAGGACGGACGTGGAAGAGCGGTGATGCCAAGCAGGTTCCCCGGCTGGGACTTGGGGGCATGTGAGGTTCTATTTGCATCCGGGAGAGTGTCATCCCAATCTCAGCCAAGGAGTGGAGGGGAGATACCTGGAGGCTCCATCGCATTAGAGCCCAACGTTATCTTCCCAGACAAAAATTGATGCACGCACACATCGTTCTTTCTTCGCCGACTGTGGTGAAGGGGCAAAATGCAAAACAACCGCCATCGCACCATTGAACTCTAGCGTTCCTTAAATGGGGATTATAAACACACTTCTTCTAAGGCAGTGGTAGTCAGCCTTCCCAATGCCTCGCCCCCATAATACAGTTCCTCAGGTTGTGGGGACCCCCAACCATAAAATTATTTTCATTGCTACTTCATAACTAATTTTGCTACTGTTATGAAGGCCTTACTGGTACATTATTTAAACTGTTATGTTTATTCATAAATATCTGACGTTAATGGGGTTAGCAGGATGTATTTTCATTCACTGGACAAAATTTGGCACAAATAACCGATATGCACACATTTGAATACTGGTGGGGTTGGGGGGGGGGGGGGTGTTAGATTTTGTCATTCGAGAATTGTCGTTACTTGGATTTATAATTAGTAATATCTCTCGGCATTACTTCGCGAACGAAGATTCTTAGGAAGGACTCATCCCACGTTTTTTACAAGCGCGTTGATGACTAAAAAGGCCAATCTGAGATAGGCATGTTCGGTTGCAGAAAGCACAGCAGAAAGTCTCCTTGGGTGATGTTGTCTCCAAGTTGTTTCTGCGTTGTCGTTTCTCTTTGAGACCCATTCGGCGTGTCTTCTCGAAAGAGGCCGCAGCATTATGGATAGTGCGTCTCCACCCCTCCCGATGTGAGGCCAGGTGGACCATTGTTGGTGATCAATCTGGCCGAGCCTGAGATGCTGTTTCAGGGAGTCCTTGTATCTCTTTTTGGGGGCGCCTCTCTTGCGCTGACCCGTGGCGAGTTCACCATAGAGTAGTATCTTTGGGAGGCGGTGTTCCTCCATCCTAGAGACGTGCCCTGCCCAGCGCAGCCGTGTTCTCAATAGCATGACCTCAACGCTGGTGATCTCTGCTTGCTCAAGGACAGCAACATTCGTCACATAGTCGGTCCAGTGTACATTTAGGATTCATCAGACAGCGCTGATGAAAGCGTTCGAGGAGTCGTAGGTGTTGGTGATAGGTGACCCATGTTTCAGACCCATAGAGGAGAATAGACAGTACGATAGCTCTGTACACAGGATAATATATAGAACACAGATATCTATTACTAAGATACGCAAAGTATTATGTTAGTGTTGTTGAAACTTCAAATATGATTTATAGTTAACCTATACCCGAAGAGCATTCTGCACTCCACCAATGATGGAATTGGACCAAACTTGACATACAGAACTCCCATGACCAACAGAAAATACTGGAAGAGTTTGATGGCCATTGGCCTTGGGCTTTGGAGTTGTAGTTCACCTACCCCCAGAGATCATTGTGGACTCAAATGATGATCTGGACCAAACTTGGCACAAATACTCAATATGCCCAAATGTGAACACTGATGGAGTTTGGGGGAAAATAAACCTTGGCATATGGGAGTTGTGCTTCCTGGGATTTATAGTTCACTTTTAATCAAAGAGCATTCTAAACCCACCAATGACAGAATTGGGTCAAACTTCCCACACATGACCAACAGAAAATACTGTGTTTTCTTTTGGTCTTTGGTGACCCCCTGACACCCCCAGGTTGAGAAACACTGTTCTAAGGCTTTCATGGCCGGAATCACTGAGTTGTTGTGAGTTTTCCAGGCTGTAAGGCCATGTTCCAGAAGCATTTTCTCCTGACGTTTCTCCCACACCTATGGAAGGCATCCTCAGAGGTTTTGAGGTCTGTTGGAAACTAGGGAATTCCAGAAAATGGGAATTCCAGACAGGAAACAAATCAGGCCCAGCAAAGGATTCCCCTGGGCAGGAAGCAGCCAGGCTTTGAAGTTGCAAGGCTAGTCACTGCTAATCAAGGTTGCCAGTGGCAACATTCACACTTGCCTCAGCCACACAAGAGTTCTTTCTCCTACCCTGGGCATTCCAGAGATACTTCTTTTCAATGTGTTGTCAAAGGCTTTCATAGCCAGAATCACTGGGTTGCTGTGAGTTTTCCAGGCTGTATGACCATGTTTCCAGAAGCATTTTCTCCTGATGTTTGGGCCACATCTATGGCAGGCATCCTCAGAGGTTGAGAGACCTCATACAGCCTGGAAAACTCATACCAACCCAGTGCTATATTTGTTTGCCTCTGGCGGAGGTGAAAGTCATACCGTTCTCTTCTGATTTTGATGAAATACAACTCCCAGCGTTCTTTACCATTGCTTGTGCTTGCTTTTGCAAACTAACAAGATTGGAATGGCCAAGTGATTCCCTATCTTTGTTGCAAAGTATCTGCACTGTTTTTCTGACAATATATTGCTATATCTACTCCTCTGGAAATCAAGCCTGTTAGAATTCCAGTGTAAGTGACCCTATAGATCTTGAATAATAATAATAACAACAATATAACTTGATTAATAATATAAGATTGATAAAGAGATTGATCACAGATTAGCAAAGGCATAGAGTGCATTCGGAAGGCTTCACAAAAGAGTCTGGAGCAACAAGCACCTGAGGCAAAGCACCAAAATCAGTGTGTACAGAGCTATCGTACTGTCTATCCTCCTCTATGGGTCTGAAACATGGGTCACCTAGCGCCAACACCTACAACTCCTCGAACACTTTCATCAGCGCTATTTTCGCTCAATCCTAAGTGTACACTGGACTGACTATGTCACGAATGTCACTGTCCTTTAGCAAGCAGGGATCACCAGCATTGAGGCCATGCTATTAAGAGCACAGCTGTGCTGGGCAGGGCACATCTCTAGGATGGAGGACCACCGCCTCCCAAAGATACTACTCTATGGTGAACTTGCTACAGGTCAGCGCAAGAGAGGCACCCCCAAAAAGAGATATAAGGACTCCTGAAACAACATCTCAGGCTCGGCCAGATTGATCACCAACAATGGTCCACCCTGGCCTCACATCGGAAGGCATGGAGGCGCACTATCCACAATGCTGCGGCCTCTTTCGAGAAGACACGCCAAACGGGTCTCGAAGAGAAACGACAACGCAGAAAGAACCGCAACTTGGAAACAACATCACTCAAGGAGACTTTCCGCTGTGTTTTTTGCAACCGGACTTGCCTATCTCGGATTGGCCTTTTTAGTCATCAACCCGCTTGTAGAAAGCGTGGGATGAGTCCTTCCTAAGAATCTTCGTTCGCAAAGAAAATCCCAGGCTAAGTTATATGACAGATATTTGGGGAAAAGGGGATTTGTGTTGATCGCTCCCTTCGTGATGTGTCTCTTCTGAGGAAAAAAAGCTCTAATTGCTGTGTTGTTCATCGATCTAACCCAGGACTCTGCATTCGTTGCCTGTGGAGTTACAGCAGGCCTGGGCAAACTTCAGCCCTCCAGGTGTTTTTGACTCCAGTGCCCACAACTCCTAACAGCCTACCAGCTTTTAGGAATTATGGGAGTTGAAGTCCAAAACACCTGGGGGGCCAAACTTTGCCCACGCTGGAGTCACAGTTTTCAGCTGACTCTTTTTGTCAATGTAAAGGGCATCTGCACAATAGAATTGATGCAGTTTGACGTCACTTCAACTGCCATGGCTCAGTGCCATGGGATCAGGGGAGTCGTGGTTTGCACTCTTTGACCGAGAAGGCTGCAGCTCTTGCAAACTATAATTCTCACTTTGCCATTGCCTAGAGCGGTGGCACTTACGTAAAGTGCTGTCAAACTGCGTTAATTCTAAAATGTGGACGCACCCCTCTTTTCCTATTTAAGCAGTCCGCTCTCATTTTCAGATCAGGCTAAAAGGAGTTTCTTATTTCAACAAGCTTCCAGCTCTTAACTGGTTGGGGCAATGCAATATGTGTGCTAGTTTTAATATTTAATAGGTTTCAGTGTGCCTTTAACTGTTCTAAAGCAGGCTTTCCCAACCAGTGTGCCGGGGCACACTAGTGTGCCGTGAGCGGCCATCAGGTGTGCCGTGGGAAATTGGAACCTCCAGGGGGGGGGGGGGGAGTCTAGTGTGTTGAAGTATAAAAACCCTAAGAAACCTACCTCGATAAAGGCACAAAATTACAAACACCCCCCTCCCCACCCGTTGTCTACATGGTCTCTCCCTCTCCATGCATTGGGAAGGCCCGCCTCCCTTTCCCCAAGTAGAGGCCTCCTCTTGCCTCCTGGGGGTTCTGTGTGGGAAGTTTGGCCCAGTTCTATCATTGGTGGGGTTCAGAATGCTCTTTGATTGTAGGGGAACTATAAATCCCAGCAACTACAACTCCCAAATGTCAAGGTCTATTTCCCCTGAACTTCATCTGCGTTCATATTTGGGCATATTGAGTATTCATGCCAAGTTTGGTCCTGATCCAACATTGTTTCAGTCCACAGTGCTCTCTGGATATAGGTGAACTACAACTCCAAAACTCAAGGTCAATGCCCACCAAACTCTTATAGCAGGGCTGTCCAACTTCTACCGGCCCAAGGGCCTGAATTCTGGTCACTGATGACCTGGGGGGCCGAAGGGTCTGCCCCCGCCCCCGGCTCCGCCCTCACCCCGCCCCGGCTCTGCCCACGCCCTGCCCCTCCCCCGGCTCCAATTTACTTACAATTCATAAGGGGCATCCATACAATCAAATATAATCTTTTACTAACATTAAATGCAGGGTGGGAATTCAAAAGGGGCATCCATACAGTCAAATATAATCTTTTACTGAGATAAAATGCAGGGATAAAATATTAAATTATTTTAATTTAATATTAAATATATTTAATTCCATCCTCCCCTCCCCCTTATTTTAATTTAATATTAAATATATTTAATTCCATCCTCCCCTCCCCTTATTTTAATTTAATATTAAATATATTTAATTCCATCCTTCCCTCTCCCCTTATTTTAATTTAATATTAATTATATTTAATTCCATCCTCCCCTCCCCTTATTTTAATTTAGTATTAAATATATTTAATTCCATCCTCCCTCCCCCTTATTTTAATTTAATATTAAATATATTTAATTCCATCCTCCCCTCCCCTTATTTTAATTTAATATTAAATATATTTAATTCCATCCTCCCCTCCCCTTATTTTAATTTAATATTAAATATATTTAATTCCATCCTCCCCTCTCCCCTTATTTTTATTTATTATTAAATATATTTAATTCCATCCTCCCCTCTCCCCTTATTTTAATTTAATATTAAATATATTTAATTCCATTCTCCTCCCCTTATTTTAATTTAATATTAAATATATTTAATTCCATCCTCCCCTCCCCCCTTAATGTATCCCATCTCCCCTTATTTCATCTTTAAATATATTTAATTTTATATTTAATACATGAGGGGAGTTGGGCGGAGGGAATGAAGAGCCCCCTGAGGAGCCCCCTGCTTCGGCCTACCTTTTCCAAACGCGCAGGATCCAGGAGTACCCGGACGAAGAGAGAGGCGACGACCGACTGAGCCGAAGAAGGTCCTAATCGCATCTGTGGGCCTCATCGATCCAGTAGTAGAGTAGCCGAAGAGTATCGTGAGAATACGCAATCCACACGCGATTTTGCTGTCAACGCCGGCGTGATCTCGCATTGACAGTGAAATCCCATGTGGATTGCGTATTCTCGCGATACTTGCTCCGAACCCAGAAGTAGGGGTTTTTAAATTTTTATTATTTATTTTACTTTTCCATTTTTATTTTTTATTAAAAAGCTTAGGGGGCCAGAGGGAAGTGGCTGGGGGGCCGTATACAGCCCCCGGGCCACCAGTTGGACAGCCCTGTCTTATAGCATTTCCTCTTGGTTATGGGAGTTCTGTGTGGGAAGTTTGTGTCTTTCTGCCATTCCTGCCAGGATTTCTATGTTGTGTTCATCGAAACAGGCCCAGGTTTCACACTGAGTGTATAAATACATTTAAAAACATATTAACTATATGTATGACTGTGTCAGAGTGGCATTTTGTGTCATTTTGGTTGGTGGTGTGCCCCAGGATTTTGGAAATGTAAGAAGTGTGCTCAAAAAAGGTTGGGAAACACTGTTCTAAAGTAATGTTTTGAAGTGTGTAGTTGTTCAATGCTCATTGAATAACTTTGTTTTCCAATTATTTCCCCTATTTTGCTTTGACTTACAGCCAGCCCTCCACATTCACTGGAGTTAGAGCAGGATGCATCCACACCAGGCCTGGGCAAACTTGGGCCCTCCAGGTGCTTTGGACTTCAACTCCCACAATTCCTAACAGCCTCAGGCCCTTTCCTTTCCCCCCTCAGCCGCTTAAGCAGTTTTGGAAGGCCCACGTTTGCCCAGGTCTGCTCAGAAGCAATTCCTGTTGGGCTCATGGCCATGTCCTTCTCTCCGCAGAGAGCAGTGGGTGCTCAGAGGTGGCCGAGGCAGAGCACGCTGAGCCCATCGGTGGCACAGGAGAGTCCACCCTCGAGGAAAGGACCATCACTGCCCCTCTGGTGGTACCCATGGGCCCCACCACCAAGCTGCCCTTTCCTGAGCGGGAGACCTGGACCCGGCAGATGGACTTCATCATGTCGTGCGTTGGCTTTGCGGTAGGACTGGGCAACGTCTGGCGCTTTCCATACCTCTGCTACAAGAACGGAGGAGGTGAGGAGTGTGGGTATTGTGCCGCCGGGATTGCCAGTGTGGGAAATATAGTACCTGGGATGGGTGTGTGGGTGGGGGCATCTTAATATGGAAACTGGCTCTGGAGCAGAGGGCCGGAAAACTGGGACTCAATGGCGTAGAAAGTTTCAAAATGACCACAACTTTAGGAATGTGCTGCCTTTCACTACAGATCCCAAATTCTGCTGTCTGAAAGATTTCTGGGTGTTTGAATTAAAGAGCTGGGCCAAAACTAACTGAAATGAATTTGGAGAAATGTGCGGTACTATCTCCGTGGTGGCTCAACAGGCTAAACACTTGAACTGTTGATTCTCCTTACCTAAAGGTTTGCAGTTCGAAGCCACAGGTTGGGGTGAGCTCCCACAGTTAGCCCTAGCTTCTGCCAACCTGGCAGTTCAAAAACATGCAAATGTGAGTAGATCAATGGGTACTGCTTTGGAATCTCCTTTCCCAGATTTGAAAACATTGCCCCGAGTTCTAGTCTCCAGGGCGGCAGAAAACAAGCCTGTTCCCTCTTCCTTGTGCCAATGTGGGGGCCTGTCTGATATCCTTAGGGAGCGAGTTCCAGAGTCGGGAGGCCACCACAGAGAAGGCCCTTTCCCTCATCCCCGACAATTACGCCTGTGAAGAGGCAGGCCCGGATTAAGCGATTGTGGCGCCCTAGGCCACACTCTTGAAGCGCCACCCCCGCTCCGGGGGTGGGGTGGGCGGGGCCGCTTGCAGGGGGTGGGTCCGCTTGCAGGGGGCCTACCTCACTGTTCGCTCCGGCTCCGCCCCTCTTGTTTGACTGACTGAAGGAAGAGAAGCGGGGCTGGCGCGAGCAGCGAGGAGGGGTGGCGGGACTTCCCTCTGCCCCTCCTCTCTCTCGTGCGTCAGGAGGGGGTGGAGGGAAGTCCTAGGCCCCCTCCTTGCTGCTCGTGCTGGCCCCGCCCCTCTTCCTTCAGTGAAAACATTCAAAAAAATATGCAAAAAAAATTGGGGGGGAAAGTGCGCATGCGCGCGGTGGCGGAAGCGCCCCCTCCTTGCTGCTCGTGCCGGCCCCGCCCCTCTTCCTTCAGTCAGGGAAGGAAGAGGGGCGGGGCCGGCCGGCGTGAGCAGCGGGGAGGGGGCGTTTCCGCCACCGCGCGCATGCGCACTTTTTTTTTGCTTTTTTTGGGAATTTTTTTGGGGGGGTCCAGACTTGCTGCCCCCCCCCCATGGGTGCCGCCCTAGGCCATGGCCTAGGGTGGCCTTATGGGTAATCCGGGCCTGCGAAGAGGGTGGGAGCGAGAGCAGGGTCTCTCCAAATGATCAAAGAGATCACCTGGGTTCATAGATAGAAATGCGGTCACGCAGGTAGACGGATCCCAAACCATTCAGGGCTTTGTAGGCAAGAACCTGCACCTTGAATTGGGACCGGAAGGTGATCGGCAGCCAATGGAGCCGTTTTGTATTGGAGGAAAGAGGGTACAGTATCTCATTATAAAGAGCAATTCATGGGGTAATGTTTTGGATGTGTCATCCTGAGTGCTCTCTCCGGTATCTTTCCCATCCCTCTCTCCCTCCATTGTAACTCTTGAGTCTTGAGAATAAGCTGTACTCTGACGATGGCTTCGTCCTGCACTATCTGTTCCACCCTTTTCAGTCCCCAGATCTGTTTGTTCTTACTGCGGCTACAATTATCCGATCTCCCATCCTGATGCTTTGTAGCCAGAGCGTACTTTCTTTCAGCCTGGTTGCATTGTCAAAGGCAATGATATCTCTCTCTGGCATTACTTCGTGAACGAAGATTCTTAAGAAGGACTCACCCCACACTTTCTACAAGCGCGTTGATGACTAAGAAGGCCAATACGATATAGGCAAGTCCGGTTGCAGAAAGCACAGCAGAAAGTATCCTTGGGTGATGTTGTTTCCCAGTTGCGGTTCCTTCTGCGTTGTTGTTTCTCTTCGAGACCCTTTTGGCGTGTTTTCTCGAAAGAGGCCACAGCATTGTGGATAGTGCGTCTCCATGCCTTCCGATGTGAGGCCAGGGTGGACCATTGTTGGTGATCAATCTGGCCGAGTCTGAGATGCTGTTTCAGGGAGACCTTATATCTCTTTTTGGGGGTGCCTCTCTTGCACTGACCCGTGGTGAGTTCACCATAGAGTAGTATCTTTGGGAGGCGGAGGTCCTCCATCCTACAGACGTGCCCTGCCCTGTTCTCAATAGCATGGCCTCAATGCTGGTGATCCCTGCTTGCTCAAGGACAGCAACATTCGTCACAAGTCAGTCCAGTGTATATTTAGGATTGTGCGAAGACAGCGCTGATGAAAGCGTTCGAGGAGTCGTAGGTGTTGCCGATAGGTGACCCATGTTTCAGACCCATAAAGGAGAATAGACAGTACAATAGCTCTGTACACACTGATTTTGGTGCTTTGCCTCAGGTGCTTGTTTCTCCAGACTCTTTTGTGAAGCCTTCCGAATGCACTCTATGCCTTTGCTAATCTGTGATCTATCTGGGCATCTGTAGAGATGATGCTTCCCAGGTAGGTGAACTGCTGGATGGACTTAAGCACAGATGACATGCTGACATGGGGATGTTCTTCCTGTGGTGCGGGCTGGTAGAGACCTTCCTTTTCTTCAGGCTGACTTCCAGCCCAAACAGCTCTGCAGCTGTTGCAAAGCAGAATGTTAGGCGCTGCAGGGCTGCTTCTGAAGGGGCGACAAGGGCAGCATCGTCAGCTAAAAGCAGCTCACTGACATTTGTTTTACTTTTTACGTCTTTTTTGCTGTGTTTTTCAGTGTTCTCATGAGTGATGGTCACTCGTTGGCCTGATAAGTATATTGTGTCTAAATTTAGTGACAATTCGTCTAGTGGTTTTTGAGTTATGTTAAACCCACAAACAAACATTACATTTTTTATTTATAGAGATTTGAAAGCCAGTTGTTTGTAACTCGAGGACGGCCTGTATCTATCCACCCTTCTAATTTCAGTGTCTTCAAATTATTTCCCTTGCTACGAAGAGAATTCAAAGAGCAAACGCAGTTGTAACTCCATTAGGTAGCAAGGGGCGGAGAAGAGGAGGAGGATTCTTGCTCTTCCCAGTTGACACAGGCAAAAGAAAACTTCTGCAACTTCTCCGAGGATTTGTACGAGTATTCTTCCTCATGAGTATCTTTTACCCTCTTGTCTGCACTCGGGTGTTGCTCGGTCACACTTATCCTGGTTTTCATACATGAAAACATTGGAGGGGATGCATTGCTTACTCACCGCCTGTTGCCACTGGGAAAAGCACAACCCACATCTTGAGCTGAGTAAGACTCCGCAGCATCACATGTTCAGAACAGGAGAGAACGAGTTGGGCTGAGAGCATCCACTGCAAGCACTTTGTCGCCACGGGTTTCTCGGCGGGCAGATCAGCATTTCGCGGGTGGCACATCAGTTTGGCTCCACAAAACAGGAATGAAGTTGAGCAGTCCGACCGGCTTCTGCATGAGGATGTTTTGCATGGCTGAACCGAACCAGGATGCTTCTGCAAAGGGCTTTTAACAAGATTTGGGGGGGGGGGGGATATTCAGCGCCAGATGGGAGCAAACACCTTTCCATCCCTATCCATTAAAAATATCTCTCAACCTCTGAGGATGCCTGCCTTAGATGCAGGTGAAACGTCAGGAGAGAATGCTTCTAGAACATGGCCATATAGCCCGAAAACCTACAACAACCCATATTGTGAAACGTCATTGTTATGAATCATTGGCCCATATAATGAGTAACATATGCAGAGCCTGCCTCTAAAATAGCAAGAGGAGGAACACAGGAAAGAAATTGAATCTGCAAGGCAAAAGAAATTGGCACCAGAACATAAGCCTTTTTCCAAGTACATCTATACTATAGGACAGGGCTGTCCAACAGGCGGCCCTGTGTGACAACCCCTTGTTGACCGGCCTCAGACTGGACAATCTTTCTATATCCAAACTGCTGACCCTCAATGCAAAGGGACCTTGAAGTTACCTCAGCCACTTCCGTCTTATGGCAGGGTAGACTATCTCCTTTATTAACCATGGAACTGCAGAGATTTATAATTTCTCAGTATCCACTTGACCACGCTGCCACCATTTATCTGTCCGACCACTGACCTTGAGGGCCACCACCAATAAAAGAATTAGGAGAGGTGTTTTTCTTTTAAAATGCAAACAATTTATTATGACACAAATGGGTACAAAATCTTGGTTGGTTTTATACTTCCTCAGAGGCACAAACTTATTCTGTTACACAAAACACAATGGGGATATATTATAGGGTTTCCACTAAACCTCTATAAATCCCTGGACTTTTCCAACTTTAACTAGGGTCTCTACACCCATAAAACTGGACTGCTCTCTTGCAGACCTTAAGACCAACCAAAATACTGAACTGTTCTCTTAAAGTCCTTAGGACCAACTAACACAAAACAGAACTCCTCCCCTTCTCTTGTGGCAGTTGGCTTCCAACCGCTCTTTTCCAACTGTAAAATTCAAACCTTGAACATTCTAAAAGCCTCTAGCCCTGGTTGCCATGGCGACAGCTCTTCAAAGCTTCTGCCAAGCCTCCCCTCTGTTTCACCCACAGCAACAATCCATATAATATTCCCCCGAACTACACAAAACAACATACATTTAACATATGTCACACAACATTTACACACAAATAATCGACATCATTACACCCTGGGGCCATACACGGCCCCCGAGCCCCTTCCCTGCGGCCCCCTAACTTGTTTTAATAAAATACAAATAAAAATAATAATTAAAAAAATACCTACTTCGGTTTAGGCAAGCATCGCGAGACTACGCCAGCCACAGACAGGATTTTGAGGGAGGTCGAAATCCCGTCTATGGCTGCGTAGTCTCGCGATAGCTGCCGAAATCTCGGGTCCCGCAGGATTTGCGGCCGGCCTGGGCGCGCGCCTCCTCCTCCCTCGTGGCCAGCCCCCATTCCCTCAGAGAGGGAGGAGGGGAGGTGAGGCAGGGAAAGCCCCTCCTGGCTTCGTCCTCTTCCTGTGGAGGGCCCTCGCTTCCCACCCCGCGGATGGGAGAGCCGCCGCGCCCAGCCTGAGCTTGGCCTCAGCTCCAGCAGGGCTCTTCGGGGCGGTGGGCGGCGTTGGCGCTTCGGCTCTGTGGCGGGGCTCCCGCAGTATGGGTAAGGGCCTGGCTCGAGTGAAAGCGGGACGGTGGGTGAGTGGGGGGGGGAGGGGTCCCTCAGCGGCGGTTTCCTTGGCGACGCTTCCTTCCCCCTCCACGCCCCCTCCCCCTTGTGCTGCCTTCCCCCGCGTGCAGGGCGCAACGTGGCTTCCTTTGCGCCTGCCCCCGCAGCTTGTTTTCCCTTCAGGGAGGGAGGGAGCTCTTTGGGCCTCCTCCACCCATCTCTGGGAAGGGAGGCCCCTCAAGCCCCCTGCGACGGCATTGAGGTGTTTGGGGTTTTTTGGTGTGTCCCAATCTGAGTGTGGACTCAAATAACTCAAAGGTATTAGGAAACATTCCCCCAAATCCACCAGTGTTCCCATTTGGGTATTTTGAGTATTCATGCCAAGTTTGGTCCAGATCCATCATTATTTGAGTCCACAGTGCTCTCTGGATGGAGGTGAACTACAACTCCACAACTCAAGGTCAATTGTAAGTAAATTGGAGCCGGGGAGGGGGCGGAGCCAGGGAGGGGGCGGAGCCAGGGAGGGGGCAGAGCCGGGGAGGGGGTGGAGCCGGGGAAGGGGGCAGAGCCGGGGGCGGAGGCAGGCCCTTCGGCCCCCCAGGTGATCAGTGACCGGAATTCCGGCCCTTGGGCCCATAGAAGTTGCACAGCCCTGCTATAGGAGTAATGCAGTTTGACCAAACTTTAACTGCCGTGGTGGCTTAATGTTTTAAAAATCCTGGGAGCTGTAATTGTAAAAGGTCTTTAGCATTATGTGTCAAAGAGTTCTGGTGCATCACCAAACTACAAACCCCATAATTCCATAGCATTGTGCCATGACAGTTAAAGTGGGTTCAAACTGCATTAATTCTGCAGTGTAGATGCACACTTATTCTCTGCCGTGTTAGAAACCTGGAAAGCAAAAGAAATGGAGGAAATATAATCTGGAGGAACAGTTTATTTATTTATTTAGGGATTTATTAATCGCCCATCCCAAATGGCTCTGGGCGATTTACAGTAAAAGCACACAGCTAAATACTTGAAACTTCTAAAACATCTAAAAGTATCTAACATCTAAAAACATCTAAAAACAATTGACAGTCTAACAGTTCTCAGCCGAACGCCCTCTCAAACAGCCACGTTTTACAAGCCGTGCGAAAGTCTTTTAGATCACGGGTGGCTCTGGTGTAGGGAGGGAGGGCGTTCCAGAGTTATGGGGCCATCACCGAAAAAGCTCTATGCCGGGTTGATGTCAAATGGGCATCCTTAGGGCCAGGGACATGTAATAGATTCTGATGGCCTGATCGAGGCGATCTCCAGGGTCGACATGGAGAGAGGCGTTCCCGCAGGTATGCCGGCCCTTGACCATTTATTTATTTATTTATTTATATTCCGCTCTTCTCACCCCGAAGGGGACTCAGAGCGGATTACAGGTGCACATACTTAGCAGACAATCCCTGCCGTTTTCACATACACACATACAGACGATCAGAGGCAAATTCTGGCCACCAGGGGGAGCTGACGCACTCCTCATCTCTCAGCGTTCCCAGCATCCCTTGTTGTTCTTTCCGCATTCCTCAGTGTTCCTGGAGTTCTTTAATGGCCTCATAATTCAGTCAAAATTTGCCTCCCCACTTAATGTGGTACCTTTATCTCCTACTTGACAGATGCAACTGTCTTTTTGGGCTGCAAAGGTCTACAGCAGGCTACACTTAAAGGTCGAGCACCCACCTCGACCCGGGCAGGCCTTGAACTCATGACCTACTGGTCAGAGAGATCTTATGCAGCTGACACTTAGCCAGCTGCGCCACATTCCCAGTGCAAGGCCTTAAAGGTTAGAACCAGCACCTTGTGAGTAATGTGGAACTTGACCGGAAGCCAGTGCAGTCGGTATAGAGCAGGTGTTATATCATTCCTCACGGGGGTTCCCGTGAGGAGTCTGGCCGCTGCCTTCTGTACTAGTCGAAGTCACCGACAAGGGAAGGCCAACATAAAGGGCATTAGAATAGTCAAGTCTTGGGGTTACTGTGGCATGAACCACTATGGCCAGGTCATCCCCGGACAGGTAGGGCGCCGGCCGCCTAGCCTCCTGAAGATGGAAAAAGGCCGACTTACTGACGGTGGAGACCTGGGCCTCCATTGTCAGTAACGAGTCAAAAATGACACCAAGGCTTTTGACTGTGATAGCTGGAGAGAGAGGTTCACCATCTCATCCAACCCAGGGCAACCCAGCCAGAAGTTCTCCGTTTTTGCTGGATTCACCCTCAGTCTACTGGAATGCAGCCAACCTGTTACGGCCTCAAGGCAAGATGTGAAGTTATCAGGAACCGAGTCTGGTCGGCCGTCCATCTGTAGAAAGAGCTGGGTGTCTTCAGCATACTGATAACACTCCAGCCCATAACTCCAAACTAGCTGAACGAGTGGTCGCATATAGATGTTAAATAACAGTGAAGATAGAATGGCCCCCTGAGGGACCCCACACGTAAGTGGTAATTTTTCAGAGGACATCCCGTTCCATTCCACGCGTTCATGTGCCGCTACTGTAGCTATATTTGTGACTCTAACTCTCAGGCACCTTCTACGCTGCTATATAATCCAGATTGGCACCGGGAATGTGGCGCAGCTGGCTAAGTGTCAGCTGCATAAAATCTCTCTCTGACCAATAGGCCATGAGTTCGAGGCCTGCCCAGGTTGAGGTGGGTGCTCGACCTTTAAGTGTAGCTTGCTGCTGACCTTTATTTATTTATTTATTTTATTTACTTTGCTTCTAGACCGCCTCTCTCAGCCCGAAGGCGACTCGGTGCGGTGTACAAATAGCAGGGACTGCTCAAGACAAACAAATCAACAATTATCAATACAATTTCAACATATACAATTTAACATTTAACGTTAAAAACACAATATCAGCGTCTCATTATTAAGTCGATTTCCAATTGCATCGTTGTTGTTCCTTAGGTCTCTATTTTTTATTTATATTTATTTATTTATTTGTTCCATTTTGTATTCCGCTCCTCCCTGCAGGCTCGGGGTGGATAACAATATAAAATTCGGCTGGCATGTAGCATCCATGTCGCCGTACAATAAAATAGGAGGGGGAGGGGCCGATGTTCCTCCGGCGGAACTTCCAATGTGGCTTCCAATGGGCCGGCTAGGGGGGCGGTCGCTGAAGGGCCTCTCTTCCGGCGCCGGCGCTGATGTCTGGTGCGCCTGCGCCTTGGCTCCTCGCTGCTCAGTTCTGGTGGGGGGGGGGACACATGTCTCCCCTGCGCGTCTCCAAGGCCGCGCGCCATCTTGCCCCATGCCTGCAGCTCCCTCTTCGCCGAGCGGGACAGAGAGAAGCGCCTCGGCCGACGACTCACCGGATGCTCCAGTACCCGCTCTACGTCGAAGGGCTCCTCCTCTTTCGTCTCCTGCCGCCTACCGAGGCCGGTCTCCAGATGTCCCTGGCCAGGTAACTGGGGGCGGCCCACCTGGGCGGCTGGGTAGTCCGCATCGGGGGGCCCCCCGCTCCTGCTGTCGCCCTCGGACTCTCTGCCGGCTCCTCCAACCATGGTTGGTCGACCGCTGACGCATCGTCCACCAGCGTGTCTGACCGGGCCTCCATTTCTAGGTCCCAGGAGTGGTCCCAGAGGAAGTCTGGGGAACTCCTGTGATCAGGGGTCGGGGTGGTCGGGATGGTGGCGACCTCTCCCTCTTTCCCCTCCTCGCCCAGGGGGGATCTGGCTAGGCCGAGGCAGGTATCCGCGAGGACTTGGTTCAGCCGCTCGCCGAACAGCCTGATCCTCTCCTCTAGCCAGCCAAATTCCTCGCAAAGCTGTTGTAGGGTCAGTTGTCTGGTAGAGGTGATAGAAGCACCTCCAGCATTTCGGGGGGCAGGCGGTAGCTGGGATCGAGGCATCTCCCCAACCGGGGCGCCTCGCCGAGTCTTCAGCTCGGCCTCCAGTCCTAGGCAATAATGGTAGAAGTCCTCGAACTCATCTTCCGGGCCGAACACCTCCCGCTGAGGACCCACACCGACCTCCTCTGGGGGCCGGGGGTCTACTACAGTGGGTGATCGGGCCTCTCCTGGCCCAAGGTTGTCTTCAGGCACCCTAAAACCAAGAACTGGCAAATCCGGGCGGAGCACTCCTGCAAGGTGTTTCTGCACCGAAGCCATCTTGGATATTTGATAATCATACTTCATTTGCAAATGCCCGGTCAAATAGCCAGGTCTTGACCTTCCTGTGAAATGTCAGGAGGGAGGGGGCTAATCTGATGTCATTAGGAAGGGTGTTCCAAAGCCGAGGAGCCACCACTGAAAAGGCTCTGTCTCTCGTCCCCACCAATCGCACCTGTGAAGCAGGCGGGACCGAGAGCAGGGCCTCTCCGGATGATCTTAAGCATCTTGAAGGTTCATAAGAAGAGATGCGTTCAGACATGTAAGTTGGACCAGAACCGTAGAGGGCTTTAAAGGCTAAAGCCAGCACTTTGAATTGTGCTCGGTAGCAAACTGGTAGCCAGTGGAGCTGGCGCAACAGAGGTGTTGTGCGCTCCCTGAGTGCCGCTCCTGTTATCAACCTGGCTGCTGTCCGTTGGACCAGTTGAAGCTTCCGAACAGTCTTCAAAGGCAGTCCCACGTAGAGTGCGTTGCAGTAATCTATACGGGATGTAACCAGAGCGTGGACTACTGTGGCCAAGTCAGACTTCCCAAGGTATGGGCGTAGTTGGCGCACAAGTTTTAACTGTGCAAATGCTCCCCTGGTCACCACCGAAACCTGGGGCTCCAGGCTCAGCGATGAGTCCAGGATCACACCCAAACTGCGAACCAGCGAACCTTTAAACTCCAGGAACGCTGAAGAATGCGTAAGGAACAACAAGGGATGATGTGATTAGGAGTGCCTCAGCTCCCCCTGGTGGCCAGAGTTTGCCTCTGTTTGTCTATGTGTGTGTATTTTGGGAAACGGCAGTGATTGTCTGCTAAGTATGTGTACCTGTAATCCGCTCTGAGTCCCCTTCGGGGTGAGAAGAGCGGAATATAAATAAAGTGTATTATTATGAAATCAGGTAATACATATTATCTGCTCAGTCTATACTGCCATATAATCCAGTTCGAAGGAGATAATGTGGATTTCATACAGCTGTGTAGAAGGGCCTCAGAATCCTCCAACCAGCATGACCAATATTTCCAAATTCTGGTGCTTGAGTGGATTTGATGATAAAACATTAAGAAATATAGCTCTGTTTACATCTTCCGAGGGCTTCCTTCTCGGACCGTGTGCGTTCGCTGCACTCCCAACCTTCAGCTTCAAGGGTAGGCTGGCAAAAGCTCAAAAAGTAATGTTTATGCTAACCCGCACTATCAGCCAGTAAGTACGCACGTTGCTGCGGTTAGAATTATATTACACGAAGCCCTTAAAAGGAAAGCCTCTAATGTGCCATTAAGGCAGTAAACATTATTGTTCCTGTTGCAATAACTTCAAACCGAAGGGCTTGTGAGAGGTTTACCTTCGTGCAGCTTGGCCTGAGATGCTCCGAAGACAAGGAGAGAAAAGCTGTACCAGCCAGAACCATGGGAGTTGTAGTTTTACAAGGTCTTTAGCGTCATTACGTGTCTTCTTGTATTATTGATTGATTTAATTGGAAGTAATTATAATTCAGTGAATGATTTGATCGTTATCGGTATAGTAGCTTGAATACCTGGTGTTGGTATTTCAAAAAGTCATTTTTTAAAAATACGGTTGTGGGTGAACTACAACTCACATCATGCCAGGTTAAACACCCCGAAACTCCATCATTACTTAAAGTTTGTCATGTTGGGCAAATTTGCTCTAGAGCAGGCTTGGGCAACCTTCAGCCCTCCAGGTGTTTTGGACTATAACTTCCACAATTCCTAACAGCCGGTAGGCTGTTAGGAATAGGTGGGAGTTGTAGTCCAAAACACCTGGAGGGCCGAAGTTTGCCCAGGCCTGCTCTAGAGGCATCATTGGTGGGATTCAATCTGATATGTGGCTGCAGGATAAACTACAGCTCTCACCATGGTGGGTCAGCCCCTTCAAATCCCTCCAGTAGGTTCAGTTGGTCAGAGAGGTTCTGTGTGCCAAGTTTGGTCCAGATCCATCATCGGTGGTGATCACAGTGTATCTAGAGGTAAGTGAACTACAACTTCCAGAAATGAAGGTCTGTTCCCTCCAAACTCCTCCAGTATTTTCAGTTGGTCATGGTGGTTCTGTGTGCCAAGTTTGGTCCAGGGCCATCATTGGTAGGGTCCAGAGTGCTCTTTGATTGCAGGTGAACTATAAATCCCAGTAGCTACAACGGCTACAAATCAAGGTGAATTCCCCCCAAACCTCCAGTATTTTTCTTAGGTCATGGGGGTTCTGTGTGCCAAATGTGGTCCAGGTCCATTGTCAGTGGGGGCACAGTGCTCTGATTTGATTCAGGGTGAACTACAACTTCCATCATGTGGAGTCAGTTCCCAAAACTCCTCCAGCATGTTTAGTTGCTGATTAGTTCTGCTGTGTTTGTTGTGAACCATGTTTCCCAACCGCTGTTCCCGGAGTCATGGCGGGAGTGGACGGGCTTCAGTGGGCGGGCCTGAAGCCCGTCCACCGCTCATGCTCCTCCTCCTCTCCGTGGCCTCAGCGAGCGAGGGGCCGGAGTCATGGCGGAGAGCGGCGCTGGGGACGGGGAATTGCCGCCTTCTCCCTCTCACCCGCCGCCCCTTTCTCCCGTGAGCCGCTACCCGTGGCAATGGGAGCGGCTGAGGCTGGCAGCGGGACCCTGGGCCGGAGCCTGGGCTTGGTGGCAGCTCTTGGCCTGCTCTACTGCCTAGGGGGCCCGCTTGCCAAATTTGGTCCAGATCCATCATTGTTTGAGTCCACAGTGCTCTCTGGATGTAAGTGAACTACAACTCCAAAACTTACGGTCAATTAACTATATGTATTACTGTGTTAGAGTGTCATTTTGTGTCATTTTGGTTGGTGGTGTGCCCCTGGATTTTTTTTAATGTTAAATTTGTGCCACAGCTCAAAAAAGGTTGGGAAACACTGGTTGTGAAGACAGAATTTAAAATGAGCAGGAAAGGGTTAAGGGAGAGGCAGTGGGCGGGATCATGCAAATTCCACACCAATGGAGAAAGTCATAAACACTGGGATGTCTCTGTGGTGGAAGAAACACGTAAAATCTAGGATGAAATTGTCCTCGAATGGAAGCATTCCTTGGGTGTTGGGCAGTATGGTGTTTTGGGGGGACATTGGTAGGGGTCGGGCAACATGTTCATGGTGCTCACTATAAACTGAAAGGTCATTGGAGGGAGGGCTTTCGGTGGCTCCTCAGCACTGTGGGCTAAAGCTGTTTGTGGAAGTGGGCAGCCCAGCCATATACACGCATAGGTCAAAGGTAAAGGTTTTCCCCTGACATTAAGACCAGTTGTGCCTGACTCTGGGAGTTGGTGCTCACCTCCATTTCTAAGCCAAAGCACCGGTGTTGTTCGTAGGCACCTCCAAGGTCATGTGGCCAGCATGACTGCATGGAGCGCCGCATACATTTTCACTTTTATTATGTGTATACAAGATTGTTGTTGGCATACATTGCTGGTTTTCTTGAGTTAATCTTGCACTGATATGTAGCCTGACGTTACCTCCTTGTGTGTTTTTGTGTTGCTGGTTTTTTGTTTTTTTTTACTTTTGTGCATGTGTTTACACATTTTAAATGGTTCACTTTTGGCAGGACCTCTTGTTCTTTGCTGTTTTACTTGTAAAGTGCCATGGGCACTGAGGGCACGGTATAAATAAATGATCTTCGTCTTGAGAGTAGATGGCACGGCTCTCTCTGAACACAGCATGGTGATAAATAGTAAGGACAGAACACTATTTGAGGTCATTCCATGACAGCTGTTACTTCTATAATCACATAAGGTGCATCTACATCAGGGGTGCTCACACTTTTTTCAGCATGCGAGCTACTCTTAAAGCAACCAAGTCCAAAAGATCTACCTGCCCCCGCTGCCGTGCGCTCCCGTGCGCTCCCGCGACTGTGCGCTCTTGCCACCGTGCATGCTCCTGCTGCTGTTTTCTGCCTGCGCAGCGCTTCTTCCACCTGCGAGGCATTGCAGGAAGGAGGAAGCACGAGGCGGGGCATCCAGAGGGAGCGCTCTGCCCTGCCTGTCTCGCCGGCAACGGAGGCTGCACAGCTGCTTCTGGACGAGAGAGAGGCAGGGCGCTCCCTCCTGAGGCCCCACCTCGTGCTTCCTTCTTCCTGCAATGCCCCGCAGGCGAAAGAAGCACCGCGAGAGCGGAAGCCAGCAGCAGGAGTGCGCGTGCGCGCAGGGTGTGCGCACGCATGGCAGGAGCGCCCCATCCGGCTGGTGAGGCCCGAAGGTCACCTGGAAGAGGGCCGAAGATCTACGAGTAGCTCCCGAGCTACCTAATGAGCACCCCTGATCTACATTATAGAATTCATGAGTAGTATGATGAGGCACCAGCCATCATGGGCAAAGAAGGCTCAAAATCTTGTAAAACTCCAGCTCTCAGCACTCCATAACATTGAGCTACGGCAGTTAAAGTGGTTTCAAACTGTGTCAGTCCTACAGTTTTGATTCACCCTATTTATTTATTTATTTATTTAGAGATTTATTAATCGCCCATCCCAGGTGGCTCTGGGCGATTTACAATAAAACACGCAGCTAAATATCTAAAACATCTAAACAATTGAAACAATCTAAACAGTTCCTCAGCCAAACGCCCTCTCAAACAGCCATGTTTTACAAGCCGTGCAAAAATCTTTGAAATCACGGGTAGCTCTGAGATAGGGAGGGAGGGAGGGCGTTCCAGAGTGATGGAGCAAACTCCGAAAAAGCTCTACGTCGGGTTGATGTCAGATGGGCTTCCTTAGGGCCAGGGATCTGTAATAAGTTCTGATGGTCTGAGCATGGTGATCTCAAGGGTCGGCAGGGAGAAAGGCATTCCCATAGGTACGCCGGGCCCTGGCTGTACAATGCCTTGAAGGTTAATACCAGCACCTTGTGGGTAATCCAGAACTCGATCGGAAGCCAGTGCAATCAGTATAGAGCAGGCGTTATATCGTTCCTCACGGTGGTTCCCGTGAGGAGTCTGGTCGCCAAATTCTGTACCAGTCAAAGTCTTCAGGTCACTGACAAGGGAAAGCCATCTTCAAAGGCAGCCCCACATAGAGCGCATTGGAGTAATGTATTAGAGATGTAACCCGAATAGATTTCACAAGAAAAATAACAGGCATGAGGCGAAGCTTGTAAGAATAACCAAACCCATGCAGGTCCTGGAACTGCCTGAAATCTTGAGTCCAAATACAATTGTAGTAAAGCAATGCAGCTCTCCAAATAACGACTACAATGTCAAAAAAGAATCTACATAAGGCTCGCAAAATCAACAACAAGAACACAACAAGGTCTCCCGGGTTGTTGCCCTTGTTTTGTTGCAAACTTCTCTGGGTGTTATGCCTGTCTTTATCTATACTGCCATATCCAGATTATTTGCTTTGAACTGGATTATATGGCAGTGTAGATATATATAATCCAGTTCAAAGCAGATCATGTGGGGAACACTTTTCACGTGACAAACCAAGGGACCATAGGCAACACACCAGTGTGTCCTGACACATACCGTGTTTCCCCGAAAGTAAGACAGCGTCTTACTTTCTTCCCCCCCCCCGAAAAGTCCCACTACGCCTTACTTTCGGGGTATGGCTTACATTGGGCGACCGTAAGCTGTACCCCCGGCCGCCGCGTCACGCGGTCCCGCTTCCTCCGCCGCCGCCGCCGCCGCCGCCCTCCCTGCGGCCGCCTCTTCTCGGATCGGAAGAGAGGCGGCTGAGGAAGAGCCCTCTGCCGCCTCTCTTCCGTTCCCGAAGAGGAGGCTGCAGAGAAACCGCGCGATCGTTCTCCCTGCAGCCCCCTCTTCGGGAACGGAAGAGGGGCGGCTGAAAGCCCCTCTGCCGCCTCTCTTCCGTTCCCGAAGAGGAGGCTGCAGGGAACTGCGCGATCACCCTCCTGCGGCCGCCTCTTCTCGGATCGGAAGAGAGGCGGCTGAGGAGAGCCCTCTGCCGCCTCTCTTCCGTTCCCGAAGAGGAGGCTGCAGAGAAACCGCGCGATCGTTCTCCCTGCAGCCCCTCTTGGGAACGGAAGAGGGCGGCTGAGGAGCCCTCTGCCGCCTCTTCCGTTCCGAAGAGGAGGCTGCAGGGGAACCGCGCGACCACCCTCCCTGCGGCCTCCTCTTCTCGGATCGGAAGAGAGGCGGATGAGGAGAGCCCTCTGCTGCCTCTCTTCCGTTCCCCAAAGAGGAGGCTGCAGGGGAACTGCGCGATCACCCTCCCTGCGGCCGCCTCTTTTGGATCGGAAGAGAGGCGGATGAGGAGAGCCCTCTCGCCTCTCTTCCGTTCAAGAAGAGGAGGCTGCAGGGGAACCCGCGATAGCTCTCCCTGCAGCCTCCTCTTCGGGGTACGGCTTACTTTCAGGGTACGGCTTATATTAGCCGACCCCTCTGACACCTCCGATACGTCTTACAATCGGGGGTGTCTTACTATCGGGGAAACACGGTAGCTTCGAAACCTCTGCTATAAAGGATAAGAATCTAATGAAATACAAATGGGGTTGGGATCTTTGGGGGAAGGCATTCTTCTGCGCCACCCCTAAAAAGGCCCTGCCTTGCATATCCACTCACAGCATCACTTGTCACGGCAATGGGACATTGACTCCCTCTGTGTCTCTCTTTGCAGGTGTCTTCCTGATTCCTTACCTGCTCATCGTCTTTGTTGGGGGGATCCCCGTCTTCTTCCTGGAGGTGGCCTTGGGGCAGTTTATGAAGCAAGGAGGGATCGCTGCCTGGAACATCGCTCCCCTCTTCAAAGGTACAAGCTTCAGGAGCGGCTCAGGCTTACTTTGGGGCAAGTTAGATAAATAGAGTGTGTCCTTGCACCGGAGAAGTTTCCTTCTTCTTTTATACAACCCCAAAGTGTGAGAGTGAGTCCAAAGTTGCAAGCAAGTTCTGGGGTCCCTCTTCATGCCTGGTGAGCCGACTCAGCAGCAATGCTCAGAATACATTGGACAGGGAGGAAAGAAAGGTTCGATGTATTGTCGAAGGCTTTCATGGCTGGAATCACTGGGTTGTTGTAGGTTTTTCGGGCTATATGGCCATGTTCTACAAGCATTATCTCCTGACGTTTTGCCTGCATCTATGGCAAGCATCCTCAGAGGTTGTGAGGTCAGGAGAGAATGCTTCTAGAACATTGGCCATAGAGCCCGAACCACCTACAACAATCCTTTTGCTGTGGGTCCTCAGGGATCAAAATGAGCGCATTGGTCTCCCCAAAATAAGAAATGCGAACCCTTCCAACTGCCATATATACATATGAATAAAATACCTATAGATAAAATACATCAAAATACATTAAAGCCAAATCATTTATTTATTTAAAATACATCAAAATACATTAAAGCCAAATCACCAGATAAAATCAACTGTAACTCAATCCAATATATGTGGTAATTAACTTTATCCAAAAACAATCTCGGTCCTTATTCTGGGAATGCTTCCTTCCAAAGCCAGGATTTAACTAGCCTCCTGAAGGACAGGAGGGAGGGGGCAGATCTGATCTCACTCGGGAGATAGTTCCATAGTTGAGGGGCCACCACAGAGAAGGCCCTGTCTCCTGTTTATTATTTTATTTATTTACTTTATTTATATTCCTCTCTTCTCACCCCGAAGGGGACTCAGAGTGGATTACAGGTACACATACTAGCAGACAATTCCTGCTGTTTTTCACATACACAACATATAGACCAGGGCTGTCCAACGGGGCCGTATAAAGCCCCTTCCCTTCCTGCTGTTTTTCACACGGAAGCCACATTTCGCTGTCAACGCGGGATCATAGCGAAATCCTGTGTGGCTTCCGTAGTCTCGCGATACTCCTCCAGAGGCAAACTCTGGCCACCTTATGAGGGGTGGAGCCGGGGCGGGGCGGAACGGGGGAGCTGACACACCCCTCATCTCTCAGCGTTCCCAGCGTCCCTTGTTGCTCCTTCAGCATTCCTCAGCATTCCTGGAGTTCTTTAATGGCCTCAGAATTCAGTCAAAATTTGCCTCCTCACTTAATGTGGTACCTTTATTTCCTACTTGACAGATGCAACTGTCTTTTGGGCTGCAAAGGTCGACAGCAGGCTACACTTAAAGCACCCACCTCGACCCGGGCAGGCCTCAAACTCATGACCTACTGGTCAGAGAGATCTTTATGCAGCTGACACTTAGCCAGCTGCGCCACATTCCCACCAAATGCGCTTGCGAAGGTGGCGGGACCGAGAGCAGGGCCTCTCCGGAATATCTTAGCGTCCTTGATGGTTCATAGGGGAGAACACTTTCGGACAGGTAAACTGGGCCGGAACCGTATAGGGATTTATAGGTGAAAACCAGCACTTTGAATTGTGCTCGGAAGCTAATAATTTAAGCGGCTGAGGGAGAAAAGGAAAGGGCCTGAGGCTGTTAGGAATTCTGGGAGTTGGAGTCCAAAACACCTGGAGGGCTCAAGTTTGCCCAGACTTGATTTAGATATAGTACGTTGTGTGGTCCTGCAGGTATCATTGAACTAAAACTATGATGATCCATGATAGCTCTCATGGCTAGGACTGATAGGTATTGCAGTCCAAAATATCTAGAGCCACAGTTCATCCCTTGTCTTGCTGTGAGTACCTCACTCTCATATAGTTTCTTGAGCTACAACTGCCGCAATCCTTAAGACAGTGTTTCTCAACCAGTGTGCCATGGCACACTAGTATGCCATGAGCGATCATCAGGTGTGCCGTGGGAAATTGACACTCTCCCCCCTCCTAGCAGCCCCCTCACAGGTTTCCAAGAAACAAATTGAACCTCTCTGCTTGGAAATGTGTTTTGTTTGTTGTTTTACTATTTTACTGGATATTTCAAGTTGTTGCCCCCCCAGGAACTGTTTATAACAGCTTCATGACATCCATAGTTAACTGGAAGCAAGTTTCACTCAGGGTGAAATTTCCCAAAGCTCTGGAGAACAACCTCTATGAGGAGCAGCTTGAAGAGCTGGGCATGTTTAGCCTGAAGAAGAGAAGGCTGAGAGAAGACATGATAGCCATGTATAAATATGTGAGAGGAAGTCATGTATATGTTGTGTTCATCGAAACAGGCCCAGGTTTCAAACTGAGTGTATAAATACATTTAAAAACATATTAACTATATGTATTACTGTTAGAGTGTATTTTGTGTCATTTTGGTTGGTGGTGTGCCCCAGGATTTTGGAAAAAAAAGGTTGGGAAACACTGCCTTAAGACACTCATGCTATCTGGAGGATTCTGGGAACTATAGTCCAAAAAGAAGTAGGTTTTGCGTGTGTGAACATGCAAGTATGTGTGAACATGCCTTTGTCAGGAGGCTCACTGTGTGTCTCAGCTTTTCAGGCTCTGACCCACTCCTTCTCTCTAGGTCTGGGCCTGGCCTCCATGGTCATCGTCTTCTTCTGCAACACCTACTACATTATGATCCTGGTCTGGGGCCTTTTCTACCTGGTCCACTCGCTGACAGAGACCTTGCCCTGGGCCACCTGCGGCCACTCCTGGAACTCCGCCCAGTGCACAGAGCTCTTTGTCCAGGGCGACTGCGGGAACAGCACCGGGAACAGCACCGGGGGGAATTGCACCAGCCTGGCGGACAACAAGCGCTCGCCCATCATTGAGTTCTGGGAGTAAGTGGGCGGCACTTCCATGGAGAAAGGCTTGATGTGGGTCCCATCAGGATGGGAAGGAGAGGAGGGCAGAATGTGTTCGGTTTGCCCCTCCACATCTCTGGTCTTGACTTTTGCAGATATGAGTACAGGTGTTCCCCAAGTTATAGACAAGATAGGTTCTGTAGGTTTGTTCTTAAGTTAGGTTTGTTCTTAAGTTGGAACAGGTTCATTTTTTAAAGTATACCTCCAGCGTCTGTATGTCTGTGTGTGTATATATCTATATCTATATATATCTATAAGCTCTGGGTAGCATAAGGAAGGGTTAACACCCCTGTGATGTTTGTTTTGCTGTCTGCGCCCCTGTCCAGAAGATTTCGCCTCACTTTCTGTCCCTGTGATAATTGGATTTTGAAAAAAAAAATGGCTTGTTGTGTCCCCCTTGGGGAGATAGGGTGGAATATAAATATATTATTATTATTATTATTATTATTAAGCAAGGATTGGTGATAAAGCTTCAGTGGATACTCCTATTCCCCATGTTAACTCTTTCTAATTAACAATCCATCATTAAGTGACGGATCCAGGGCCGGACTAACGTAATTTAAAATGGAAAGCGAACATTATTTGACGCCCCCTTGTTCTCCGGCCTCGTGGAGGGGCGCATGTGTGCCGGGTGCGCATGCGCAGAGCCAGCTGGTTCTGCGCATGCGCACTCGGCACGCATGCACACCTTCCACGAGGCCAGAGATTGAGGAGGAGGGTTTGGCGGCCGGGGGTGGAGGCTCTGCGTCCGGCCGCCTGGGGCTCCTCCTCGGTCTCTGGCCTTGTGAAGCCGCTGTGGGCGGCTCTGGTCTGTTCACGCCGCATTTGGCGCGGCGTGGGCGGGCCACCTTTCACAGGGCCGTAGATTGAGAAGGGGTGTTTGGCAGCCGATGCATCCCTGAATATGTGGCGCCTCCCGCGGGCGTGTAGAATTTCCTAGAATTTTTTGTTTAATGCGGGTTGTCTCATACTTCCTAATGGTAACCACTGCCCCAACATGAGTAAAGATGAGGGAGTTCCCTTGGGAAAAAACCCCTGCCTTTTCTGGATGCATGGACTCTTAATTTCCCTTTCTATTTCCTTGCCCTTTAGGAAAAAGGTCTTGCGAATTTCAGGAGATCTGGCTGAGCCAGGAGAGCTCAGTTGGCAGCTGCTGCTTTGCCTTCTCACAACTTGGGTCATTGTCTATTTCTGCATCTGGAAAGGGGTCAAGTCAACTGGGAAGGTAACTAAGCCTTCCTTGATCATTATGTGTCACTGCAGATAAGTATGAGAGGAAGTATAAGAACGTATCTTGGCAAGAATAAGATGTAGAACCAAAAGCAGGGTTTCCTAGAGTTCTGGGTTTTGTTGAGAGACGGCCGTGGTTTTCAGGCCTCTTCCTAGGGCAGTGTTTCTCAACCTTTTTTGAGCCGAGGCACACTTTTTACATTTACAAAATCCTGGGGCACACCACCAACCAAAATGACACTCTTAACACAGTGGTTCTCAAATTTTTTTGGCCTACCGCCCCCTTTCCAGAAAAAAATTTACTCACTGCCCCCCTAGAAATTATTATTTTTTATTTTAATAACAATTAAACAGAAAGATATATATATATATATATATATATATATATATATAATGTTTCTTTTTTGTAAAATATAATAAAGGTGTAAATTAGAAACATTGAAGTTTGAAATTATGAAACTATTTAATCCACACTATCTGCGTTGAACTGGTTTAAGGGGACTCGGAATATCATGTCAGATAATCCACAATATATGCTTTGAACTGGTTTATCTGAGTCCACACTGCCATATAATCCAATTCAAAGCAGAAAATGTGGGTGGGATTGTATTCAGCTGTGTGGAAGAGGCTTCAGAATATCAGGATAATCCATAATATGTGCTTTGAGCAGGATAATCCATAATATGTGCTTTGAGCTGGATTATCTGAGTCCACACTGCCATATATCCCAGTTCAAAGCAGATATTTTGGATTTCCTGCCTTGATATTCTGGGCCCTTCCACACAGCCCTATATGCCAGAATATCAAGGCAGGAAATCCAAAATATCTGCTTTGAACTGGATTATCTGAGTCCATACTGCCATATATCCCAGTTCAAAGCAGATATTTTGGATTTTCTTGGATATTCTGGTGTTCTTTCCACACACAGCCCTATATGCCAGAATATCAAGGCAGGAAATCCCACAATATCTGCTTTGAACTGGATTATCTGAGTCCAGATTGCCATATATTCCAGTTCAAAGCAGATATTGTGAGATTTTCCTGCTTTAATATTGAGGGTTAAAGGCTGTGTGGAAGGGCCCTGAAGAAGAAGGTTGGACTGGATGGCCCCTGGAGGGCTCCTACTACTCTAGGAACCCATTGTAATTATTATTATTAATAATAGTAATATTAGCAGAGGCTGAATGGCCATCTGTGAGGAATGCTTTGATTGTGTTTTCCCCTTATTTCAGAAGGAGGCTGGACTGGCCCTTGGGGGTCTCCTCCTTTGAACCTGTTGTAGTTATTATTTTGAATGGCCATCCTTTGATTGTGTTTTCCCCTTATTTCAGAAGGAGGCTGGACTGGAGACTCTAGAACCTGTTGTTATAGTTATTATTATTAGGCAGAGGCTGGCCATCTGTGAGGAATGCTTTGATTGTGTTTTCCCTTAGCAGGAGGCTGGACTGATGGCCCTGGGGGGTCCCTCCTACTCTAGGAACCTGCTATTAAGAATAAATTATTATGAATAAATTCAGGTACCTCCAGGAGAGGAGCACACATGTCTCCATAAGCAGCCTGTGTGAAAGCAAGCCTGGTGTAAAAGGAGAGGCAGGGAGGAGGCTGGGAAGGGAGAAAGGCGGCTACGGAAGTAAACAAAAGGGGAAGCTCTGCATCGCTCAAGTTCTATTCTCCCAGCTCTCAAAGGAGCCGTTCAGAGGGAGCCCAAAGTCTTGAGTCCTCGATCCCAGAAGCCTGGATCCGTGATGTTTTCCAGGTCTCCCCATTGAAGCTGCTCTTTCCCCACGAGTTGGATATGTTGTGTGGAGGAGGAGGAAAAAATAGGGGAGAAGGAAGAGGGGCGAAAGAGGTTTTTGCCGGCACAGCAGGAGGTTTCTCAAGGAGTAGAGTCACACCGGTTGAGAAAGACTGGCCTGTGGGAGGGAAGCCAGTGGGCGGCTCCAAAATGACGCAGCGTCTTTTTCCAGCTGCCCATTGGTCCCCTCTTCTCCCTTGCAAAGAAGAAGATTTTTCTTTTTTCTCCCATGGAGGAGGAAAAAATAGAGGCGGCAAAAGGAGGGGGGAAGGAAGGGGGGCAGAAAGCTTTTCAGACGGCACACCAGGAGCCTTGCCACGGCACAGCAGTGTGCCGAGGCACCCCGGTTGACAATGACTGTCCTAGGGTTATTTGGGGTGTTGATTCCGAAAATTGCATTGGGTGGGCCACGTCTGCTCTAGTTCCTTAGATATGGTTATCCTGATTTTCTATGGTGACTAGAAGATGGCGTATATTCTGTATCTCAAAAACTATTGCCGATGGGGGGAAACTGGTGCTATTTCTGGAATCAGCAGGTCAAATACACCCAGAAACAGGCCTAACATTTGAGGCACCAAAATGTGTATTGGCCAGTGTTATGGGTTCTACCAGAGATTGTGATTATAAAAATATTTTATTTGAGCTGTAGATAAATTATTATTATTATTATTATTATTATTATTCTGGGGTTCTCTGAGACCCGAAACTTAGTTTAAGTGTTCTCCCCGAGGGGGGGTTGAGAAATGCTGACCTAATTAGCAAAGCTTAGGAAATTACTCTTTCCTACTACAGCTCCCAGAAAAAGTATATGACCAGTACTGGCTATGGAGATTCTGGGAGTTTTTGGGAAAGGATGACTTTGAGATCATAACCTTTTAGAAAAACCAGAATCTCCATAGCCTTTTGGAAGCATGCCCTTTTGGAGATTAATTGGCATTCACTACCATTATTATCATAACCTTTTGTAATTATCATAACCTTTCATAAATTATGATCTTCCTGAGAAGAGCTAAAAACTCATTTGAGTGAATCTTCTACCAGAGATTGTGATTAAACAAATTATTGAGATGTAGATACCATCATTTCTTTATTTATCCACTAGTATTCATGCAAGGCAAATTATGCTTCTCAGTTGTTAGACTGATATACCTGGTTATTTCTTTGAACTGTTGGGAACAAAGATATGCCAATGCACAAAAAAGTGTTCTTTTTAGTTGCCCAAAAACATCAACTCTCCCATAAAATATATTTTGTTTTAAATCATGTTCTCAAGAGACAAAAATAAGTACTTTTCGTTTAAAAAATAACATATTTATTTATTTATTTATTTATTATATTTTTATACCACCCCCCCCCCCCCCCTTTGAGGGAACTCAAAGCATTTTCCGAAATAATAAAGGCAAAATTCAATGCCATACATACATGTGAAAACCAAAACATAATAGAAAATGTTATTTATGTAAAACTTTGATACCCCGGCCTGCCTTCTCACCTCCGAAGAGGGACTCAGACCGGCAAACAGCAAGTATTCAGTGCTAACATTTAAAATCTAAAACCATCATAAATTTATAATAAAATTTACAATAAAATACAATACAATAAATACATTTTAAAAGACTTTCGCCAAAGTAAAATCAAGTCCAACTCAATCCATATATTCGGTCCGTATCAAGTGGTTAGCGACTTTAGTTGCTTCGCAATCTCCTTCGTTCTGCAAAGGCCTCATTGCACAACCACGTTTTCACTCGTTTCCAAAAAGTCAGGAGGGAGGGGGCGGATCTAATTTCATTTGGGAGGGAATTCCACAGCCGGGGGGCCACCACAGAAAAGGCCCTGTCCCTCGTCCCCACCAGACGCGCCTGAAAGGTGGTGGGACCGAGAGCAGGGCCTCTCCAGGCGATCTTAGCACTCTTGATGGTTCATAAGGGAGAATACGTTCAGACAGGTAAACTGGGCCGGAACCGTATAGGGTTTTGTAGGTCAACACCAGCACTTTGAATTGTGCTCAGAAGCTAATTGGCAGCCAGTGGAGCTGGCGCAACAGGGGAGTTGTATGCTCCCTGTACCCTGCTCCTGTTAGTAGTCTGGCTGCTGCGCGCTGGACTAATTGCAGTCCTCATAGGCAACCCCACGTAGAGAGCGTTGCAGTAGTCTATACGGGATGTAACCAGAGCGTGGACCACCGTGGCCCAGTCTGACTTCGCAAGATACGGGCGCAGTTGGCGCACAAGCCTGAGCTGTGCAAAAGCTCCCCTGGCCACCGCCGAGACCTGGGGTTCCAGGCTCAGCAAAGAGTCCAGGATCACTCCCAGACTGCGAACCTGCGTCTTCAGGGGGAGTGTAACCCCGTCAAGCACAGGCTGTAACACTACACCCTGTTTGAACTTACGACTTATGATAGTTAACCTATAATCAAAGGGTGCTTTTCCCCCTGCCTTGAAAGGGACGCAAGGCTCCCTTCAGCCTCGCACACTCTCCCTCACTCGCACGTGTGCACCACACTGCCATGCGCTGAGTACGTCTGCTCTCCCCTCACTGCTTGGAGTCTTGGAAACAGCCCTCCCCTTGGCTGAGAGGCCGACCAATCACAGCAGGAGGAGGGCTTTTGGCAAGAGGATTCGCAGTCTGTGTTGTACTCCAGGCCAGGAAGAAGCCCCCTGACTTAAAAACACCACACAGCTGAGTAAAAATGCAAGCGGTTTATGGAAGGTAATTTTAAAAAGCATCAGCAGTAAAAACAAAGAAATAGGTAAATCCAAGTAGGTAGAAACCAGAGGCGGATTAATGCACTCTGCGGGGTAGGCGCCCGCCGAGAGCGCCAGATCCGCAGGGGCACACCGGCGGCGGCTGTAAACGCCGCCTCCGCGCTGGCTGGTAACTCTGGGAGGGGGAGTTTCCAGCCGGCGCAGAGGTGGAGTTTACAGCATGTGGAACTTCCACGCATGCTGGAAACTCCGCCTCCACGCATGCGCATTTGGGCATGCGGGGGGAAGGGGGCAAAATAATGTTTGCCTACCATTTAAAATTATCTAGGGCTGCCTCTGGTAGAAACATAAGCAGTAACAAATAATCCAGGAAACAAATCCATCAAAGCACATGAAAAACCCACACAGAAACTTCCAAAGTAAAACTCCAAACTTGAAACCATGAAACCAAACAAGATATAATGTCGATCTATCCAAGGCAAGGTTCACCACTACGTCTTGTTAAAGTTCCAACTTTGCTTCGTCTGGCCACAAATTCTGCACTTGGCACTTTTATCCTCTAATCTCTATATATATTTTTCTTCACGTTGTGCAACGGGAGATATAGACAAAGAAACTATAAGCCTCAGAAACACGAAACTCGACAGCCCCATTAGCCATATCACTAGGTACAACCAGAGCCAAAAAAATCGCCCCTAGGAACCTCGCAACACCCCCAAACACCAGCCCCCAAAAACAGGCAACGGAATTCCCATCCCGGCCTCTCCGCTGCCAGCACAAACGTTTAGAACGTTCATGCATGCCAGCCAGAGCACCCGGCCCCTTCCCAAACACTTCGCCACCGACCGCACATGGCGGCCAAAGCGAGCCAGCCCGAACCCACATATTTCGCCACAAAACATCCCCAAAACAACACCCCCACCCCCTTCCTATGCCCCAAAAGCCCCCCTCCACTTCCTACGTCCCAAAAGCCCCCCTCCTTGCACCCCAAAGCAATAAATCAACGACCTACCCTCTCCCGTTCTCAAACACATGGCACCCAAAGCAAGCCGGCCCGATCCCACAAACTTCGCCACAAAACGTCCCAAAAACAACACCCCCCAACCCCTTCCTATGTCCCAAAAGCCCCCTCCCCTTCCTACGCCCCAAAACCCCCTCCCTGCACCCCAAAGCAACAAATCAACAACATACCCTCTCCCGTTCTCAAGCACATGGCGCCCAAAGCGAGCCGGCCCGATCCCACAAACTTCGCCAAAAAAACTCCCCAAAACAACACCCCAACCCCTTCCTACGTCCAAAAAGCCCCCCTCCCCCTTCCTACCTTCCAAAAGCCCCCCTCCCTAAAACAACACCCCCACCCCTTTACCATGTCCCCAAAGCCCCCCCCCTTCCTACCTTCCAAAAGCCCTCCCTAAAACAACACCCCCACCCCTTTCCTACGTCCCCCAAAGCCCCCTCCCCCTTTCCTACCTTCCAAAAGCCCCTCCTTGCACCCCAAAGCAATAAATCAATAACATACCTCTCCCGTTCTCAAACACATGGCGCCCAAAGCGAGCCAAACCCGATCCCACAAACTTCGCCAAAAAAACTCCCCAAAACAACACATGGCAGCCAACACTCACCCGCCTCCTTCCTTGCACCCCAAGCAATAAATCAATAACCCCTCGCCGCTGCGATCAGGAACAGCGGCAGCGGCTCCGGGGGGGAGGGAGCTTGGGCAGGAGGAGAAGTCGCCCTCCTTCCCCCCAAGGCCCTCCTTCCCGGCCCGGCCCTTCCCCGGGCCCTAGGCGCGCGATCGCCGACAACGGCGAGGTGGGGAAGGGGCGGGCCTAAGGAGTGGGGGGGGAGGCCCCTCCCCCCTTATTCCAAGGCCCTCCTTCCCCGCTCGCCTCAGGACGAGCGGAGGCGGCGCGGCCAAGGCAAGGGAGGGCCGCCCACGGAGGAAAAAGGGCAGGAAGAACAGGTAGGGAAAAGGGAAGGAGAAAAGGAAAGGATGAAGGGGGAGAAAAGGAAGGGGAGAGAAGGAAGGAGAGAAGAAAAAGAGAGAGAGAAGAGAGAGAGAAAGAAATAGAGATAGAGAAAGAGAAAGAGAAAGAGAGAGAAAGAGACAGAGAGAGACAGACACAGACACAGAGAGAGAGAGAGAGACAGAGAAAGACAGAGAGAGAGAGACACGCACATATAGAGAGACAGAGAAAGAGAGACACACACACAGAGAGAGAGAGACAGAGAGAGACAGACAGAGAGAGAGAGAGAGAGAGAGGAGAGCAGGAGAGGAGAGAGAGAGAGAGAGAGAGAGAGAGAGAGAGAGAGAGAGAGAGAGAGACAAAGAGCTCAACAGTGCACAGGGAAGCATGTCTGTGCAGGAGGGTGAACATTAGGAATAACTTCCTGACTATGAGAGCTGTTCAGCAGTGGAACTCTCTGCCTCAGAGTGTCATTTTGTGCCATTTTGGGAAGTACCACCCCCATTCCAGAAAAAATATTGACTCACCGCCCCCCTATAAATTCATTTCTAAAATATTAATACCAATTACACAGAAAAATATATGTACTAATGCAGTGGTTCTCAACCTTTCTAATGCCGTGACCCCTAAATAAGGTTCCTCATGTTGTGGTGACCCCCAACCATATTTTCCATAATTAAAACATAGTGATGAATCACATAAACAATATCTTTTGGGGATTATGGACAACGGATGATGGGATTTGCAGTACCTTCGGCCAATTCCGCTCTGACTTCCACAGCCGACACCACATGAATGACAGACCTGGACCAAACTTGGCACACAGAACCCCATGACCCACAGAAAATACTGGAGGGTTTCGGAGGAATTGACAGTGATTTAGGAGAGACGTACAGTAGTTCACCTACATTTGGTAAGCACTCTAAACCCAAACAACCCTGAATCTGGACCACATTTGGCACAAATACTCAATATATCCAAAGTTGAACACTGGTGGAGTTGTAGGAGATTGCTTTTGTCATTTGGAAGTTATAGCTCCTGGGATTTATAGCATTTTGAACTCCCAACAGCAATACAATTGAACTAAACTTGAGCAATAGAGAATACTGGCACAGCAACGCGTGCACGGGTCAGCTAGTCTACTCTAAATCTCCACCAGAAACTGGTTTCTTCTCAGCCTTGGCCCTGTTATCAATTTCTCTTTCAACCTGGCAGAGCGCCTGACAGATTGTTGCGTTATTGGGTTCTGTCTGAAAACAAGCCTTCCTTCTGGCTCATTAATTTCTGCAGCTGCCGAGCTTTTCTCAGGCTCAAAGCCCTGGGAATTCTCTAGTAGCAATACAGGCCCTCTTCCAGAAACCATCCCATCATCCCCAAACTCTTTAGGAACATTCTCATCAGCAAAGACACTTTGTCATTCTCTGCATCTAAAGCACCTTCATCATTAGAAACAGCAGTGTCATTGTCATTCCCAACATCATTAAAACAGCATTGTCATTCCCAACATCCAGAGTGCCCTGGTTATTAGACACAATCACAGGCTGAACTGCAACAGTCTGATTCCAAGGACAGTTATTTATTGATTTGTTATTTACAGTATTTATATTCCACCCTTCTCAGGGGACTCATGGCAGATTACAATGTACACATACGTGGCAAACGTTCAATGCCGTAGACACACAACACATATAGACAGACAGTCAGAGGCTATTTAACATTCCAACTTCTGGCCACCAGGGGAGCTGTCGCTTCACCATCCATCTGCAACACTGATGAAGTACTTTCCACATTCCCCGCATGCTTTTTGCTGGAGATTTTTTATGGCCTCGTAAATTTTGTTAAATTAGCCTCTCCACACATTGGTGGTACCTAAATTTCCTACTTGACAGATGCAACTGTCTTTCAGGTTGCAAAGGTCAACAACAAGATACACAATTGGCTGGAAGCTCACTCCGACCCGGGCTGGCTTTGAACTCATGACCTTCCGGTCAGTAGTGATCTTTAATGCAGCTGACATTAAAGCCAGCTGCACCACAGTCCCGGTGCACAGCTGGGGAGATCGTCAGCCTTCTCTGCCAAAGGGGATCCTAAGACCACCAGAAATATGTGTTTTCTTGATGGTCTTTGATGACCCCTCTAAAAACCCCTTGCGACACCCCCCCCCCCCCCCCTCCCCAGGTCCCAACCTCCAGGTTGAGAAAAACTGCTCTAGGGCATTCTATTGCAGTCTCTTCTCTGTCGTATATCTAACGCATAACGAACACAACTTAAGCACAACTGACTTTACAGTACTTACTTCTAAAATGGAGTCTCAGTCTAAATAGTCCCAGATCTGATCACATGATCTGCAGCCCCTCCCACAAACTCAGTCAACATAGAGTTAAGGGAAAACTGCATTCCAAATCATACACATATACAATATAGTATCTTATATTATGCGAACTACGTGCCTGCGTGGGGTGCCACATATTCAGGGGCGCATCTGCCCACCAAACACTCCTTCTCAGTGTCCGGCCCCGTGGAAGGCGGCCCGCATGCTGGCTCCGTGCATGCGCGCCCAGCACGCATGCACACCCTCCACGAGGTCGGAGACCGAGGAGGAGCGCCCAGCAGCTGGATGCGCCCCTGAACATGTGAATAATATTCTACCTTTTATTCGCTGACCATTTAAAATGACTTTACTCTGATAGTAAGCAATCTGAATTATATACATAACAAATAACTAGTATAGGAGGCTTGTAGAAGGTTGCTATTTACAACAGGAGTTGTAGTCCGAAAAGGTTATATATTTATTTATTTATTTATTATTTCAACTTTATATCCCACCATTCCCAATGGCTCATGGTGGTTCACAATACATACACAAACAATCATAAAATATAGCAATTTAAAACACAGTAAAACCATTATAACTAATACAGAAAAGAGATGAGTAGGCCGGACCAATTACAAACTGATTACAAACTAAACGCCTGCTGGAAGAGGTTGGTCTTCGGAAGGAGGGCAGATCTGTTATAGCTCGGACCTCCTCTGATAAGGCGTTCCATAAATTGGGCGCTGCCACCGAGAAGGTGCGTTGCCTCATGGATGATAGCCGGCAAGTTTGAATAGATAGAATTTCCAGGAGATTTTGGTCCTCAGACCGTAGTGATCTCGGGGATATACGGGGAAAGGCGGGCCTTCAAGTACGGTGGCCCCAGACCATGCAAGGCCTTAAAGGTTAACACCAGCACTTTGAAGGCAATCCGGTACTCAATGGGAAGCCAGTGCAGACGCTGAAGGACTGGTGTGATGTGACACGTCGATGACACACCAGCCAGCAGTCAAGCAGCAGCATTCTGCACTAGCTTGAGTTTCCGGGTCACCGACAAAGGAAGGCCAATGTAGAGGGCGTTACAGTAGTCTAGCCTTGAGATGACGATGGCCTGGATCACCACTAGGTCATTCTCTGAGAGGTAGAGTGCCAACCGCCTGGCCTGGCACAGATGGAAAAATGCCGCTTTGCTCACCGTGGAGACCCGAGTCTCCATGGTGAGCAGAGGGTCCAATTGGACCCCCAGGCTTTTTACAAGGGATGACGGGCAAATTGCCTCGCCGTCCATACCCGGGAGTCGGAGCCCCCCCCCCCCCGGACGACCCAGCCAAAGGATTTCCGGGTTCACCTTCAACCTGCTGGCCTGTAGCCACCCAGTCACAGCTTCAAGACACCGATGGAAATAATCGGGTACAGAGTCCGGCCATCTATCCTTAGCACCAGCTGGGTGTCATCAGCATACTGATGGCACTCCAGACCAAAACTACGCACCAGTGGACGCATATAGTTGTTAAATAACAGGGGGGAAAGGATGGCCCCTTGAGGGACCCCACACTCAAGGGGGACCCTTTCCGAGACCATCCCTCCCCTCTCTACTCGCTGTCCCCGATCTTGGAGAAAGGAGGCCACCCATTTAAGGGCGGTCCCTTTGACTCCCGTCACGACTCGGCGATGGATCAATAATGCATGGTCTACTGTGTCAAAAGCTGCCGAATTTATGCTAATGAGTTTAGCAGCACCTGAATGCTGAAATGCTTCATTCCTTTTTCCTGAAAGCTGAGCTTGCTTCCAGTCTCATGAGCACTGAAATTAAAAAATCCGAGAGCATGCTCATGTCCCTTTCTGTTCCTGACATAGGCCTCGTCATACCCACAACCATTTTCTGTGAGCGAATATCCAAGCAATATTTCTCGCAGGGTTCCTCCTCTCCTCCACAAAGCTCCATATGACCTCAATTATCGGCAGATGTTATATAAGAGCTGTGGTGTCTGGAAGAGTGTTGCATAACCGCTCGGAAGAAGGCAGCATCGCATATACAAGCCAGTGCCGCTGGTGTCATGTCACATCTGAAGTCAGCTCGAATGGCAGGGAGTTTGCCCCTTGTCTGTATTTCTGGCTTTGTATCAGGTGGCGTCATAATGTTTCCTGATTTATTATTCCCGGTGGAAACATACATTGCCCACAGCTATTGAAACAGACAAAGAAAAAAGAATCCCAGGCCCTGTTCTGCTATTACCAAAGGCATCCGTCTGTGTGCATGAATCGGAGGAAAGAGAGACGTCCTTAATGAGGTTTCTGTTTAGCAGAGCTGATAAAGGAACGGGCCTGAGGCTGTTAGGAATTGTGGGAGTTGAAATCCAAAACAACGACAGGGCCCAAGTTTGCCCATACCTGGGCTATTATGTTTAAATGTTTCAAAGCAGTGTTTCTCAATCTTCCTAATGCCGCAACCCCTTAATACAGCTCTTGGCGTTGTGGTGACCCCCAACCATGACATTATTTTCGTTGCTACTTCATAACTGTAATTTTGCTACTGTTATGAATCGTAATGTAAATATCTGATATGCAAGATGTATTTTAATTCACTGGACCAAATTTGGCACAAATGCTCGATACGCCCAAATTTGAATATTGGTGGGGTTGCAGGGTGGATTGATTTTGTCATTTGGGAATTGGAGTTTCTGGGATTTGTAGTTCACCCACGATCAAAGAGCATTCTGAACTCCACCAACAATGGAATTGAACCAATTTTGCACACAGAACTCCCATAACCAACAGAAAATATTTATATTTATTTATTTACATCATATATATTCCGCCCTTCTCACCCCATAGGGGACTCAGGGCGGATTACAATGTACATATACAGGCAAATATTCAATGCCATAGACACACAACATATATAGACAAAGACACAGAGGCTATTTAACATTCCAGCTTTTGGCCACCAGGAGGAGCTGTCGCATTCCTTCATTCTTCACATACTTCCTGGAGATTTTTATGGCCTCATAAATCAGTTAAATTAGCCTCCTCACAAAGTGGTACCTAAATTTCCTACTTGACAGATGCAACTGTCTTTCGGGTTGCAAAGGTCGACAACAAGCTACACAAACTGGCCGAGAGCTCACCCCGACCCAAACTCATGGCCTTCTGGTCAGTAGAGATCTTATGCAGCTGACTTCCAGCCAGCTGCGCCACAGTCCCGGAAGGGTTTGGTGGGCATTGACCTTGAGTTTGGGAGTTGTAGTTCATCTATATCCAGAGAGCGCTGTGGACTCAAACAGTGATGGATCTGGACCAAACTTGGCACAAATACTCAATATGTGAACACTGGTGGAGTATGGGGAAAACAGATTTTTTTTACACTCGGGAGTCGTAGTTGCTGGGATTTATAGTTCACCAACAATAAAAGAGCATTCTGAACCCCATCAATGATAGAATTGGACCAAACTTCCCACACAGAACTCTCATGCCTTGGAACTTGCTGGTGTGAGCCTCCCTCCAGCCTCGCACGCTCTCCCTTGTCCACACATGCACACCACACTGCCATGTGCTGAGTACGGCTTCTCTCCCCTTCGCATTTGGAGTCTCCGAAACAGCCCTCCCCTTGCCTGAGAGGCCAGCTGAGAGGCCGGCCAATCACAGCGGGGGAGGGTTTTTGGTGTGAGGTTTCGCCATCTGTTTCCAAAAAGGAAGAAAAGGACAGACCGAGAGATCTTCAGCCTTGTCTGCCAAAGGGGTTCCTAATGACCATCAAAAGTATATGTTTTCTGATGGTCTTTGGCGACCCCTCGTGACGACCCCCAGGGGTCCTGATACAGTCTCAACCAATTCAATATAGTTTGTGGCAGCCACGAAAATGAAGTTTCTGGTGTAGAACAAGTAATTTCAAAGTAAGTACTACATAGTTAATCAGGAAATAACACTTTCAAACCAGGAACACCCCCCCCCTTTTTTTTGTTCCATAGCGTTATGCACCCCTGCATGGACAGGGTTGAAATGTGGCCCTTAGGGATAATAATAATAATAATAATATTCTTTACTTATATACCGCTCTATCTCCCCGAGGAGGACTCAGGGCGGTTTCCAAGTAACATCACCAAAACATACAAACAGCATAACATAAAATTAACAAAACAACATAAGCATAAAATTATCACAATAACACATATATATTAAAAAAATATTCCTGCCTCTTCCAACTTTGCAATTCTGTGACTGAGATCTGCTGACCCACCAAACAGGAGACCCCCTGTCCCTTGTGGTTTGCAGCCCACCCGCTTGCCCTGGCAGTCAGCTCCTAACTCAGTCCTTGTTTGGCAGGTGGTGTATTTCACGGCGCTGTTCCCCTACGTGGTTTTGATCTTGTTGCTCTTGCACGGGGTGACGTTGCCAGGTGCACTCGATGGCATTGTCTACTACCTGAAGCCTGACTGGTCCAAGCTGGCTGTGGCTCAGGTAAGAACGGGGTCTGGGAGGAAGCGAAGGAGGGCTGTGGGGCTGGGGGAAGCCATTGGGAGATGACGGGGCTAGCTAGCCCATGTGTCTGTGCAGGGAAGAAGGCCCTTGCATGTAACCAACGCTGCCCTGTGGTGGCCTGGCCAGGCCATGCAAGTGAGAGCTCTGCCCCCCACTCGGTGGGGTTTATACCACGGCTGTTCCTCCATCCCAGGTATGGATTGATGCTGGCACCCAGATCTTCTTCTCATATGCTATCGGGCTGGGAGCCCTGACCGCACTTGGCAGCTACAACCGATTCCACAACAACTGCTACAGGTGAGGCCCCCCACCTGCCCATCACACACCCCACGCTTTCAGCCTTGAGATCCATGCCACTTTCTATGTTCAAAAGATAGAATCTCTTATCTGTGGCCCTTTCCATTCTGCCCTATATTCTAGGATGTGATCCCAGATTATTTGGCAGTGTAGACTCAGACACCTCCCACACAGCTGAATAATATCCCACATTATCTGCTTTGAACTGGAATATAGGGGAGTGTGAACCAAGTTCAAAGGGATTTTCTGCCTTGATATTCTGGGTTATGTGGCTGTGTGGAAGGGCCCTCCACACAGCCACATAACCCAGCTGGCTGGGAGTCAGCTGCATAAGATCTCTACTGACCAGAAGGTCATGAGTTCGAGGCCTGCCCAAGTCAGGGTGAGCACTCGACCATTGTGTAGGTCATTGTCGACCTTTGCAACCTGAAAGACAGTTGCATCTGTCAAGTAGGAAAATTAGGTACCACGTTGTGGGGAGGCTAATTTAACTAATTTACGAGGCCATAAATCTCCAGGAAGTGTGTAAAAGGAGTGAAGGAGTGCGACAGCTCCTCCTAGTGGCCAGAAGCAGGAATGCTAAATTGCCTCTTGAGTGTCTTGTCTTACATGTTGTATGTCAAAGGGCACTGAATGTTTGCCTATATATGCGCATTGTGATCTGCCCTGAGTCCCCTGTGGGGTGAGAACGGCGGAATATAAATGATGTAAACAAATAAAATAAATATTATCCAGTTCAGAGCAGATAATCTGGGATCAAATCCTGGGATAAAAGCCAGTGTAGGTCCAGCCCGAGTCTGAATTCTGGAAGACTATCCATAAACCCTTTGTGGCTGAAAAGAAATGATTTAAAATGCTATACAGGCATTAAAAATATTTTCCCGTTCTGTAATTCCCAATCAGCTTCTGTTTTGGTTGCTGTGAGTTTTCTGGGCTGTACGGCCATGTTCCAGAAGCATTCTCTCCTGATGTTTTGCCCACATCTGTGGCAGGCATCCTCAGAGGTTGTGAGGTCTGTTGGCAACTAGGCAAGTGAGGTTATATATCTGTGGAATAATGTCCAGGGTGGGAGAAAAAACTCTTTTGTCTGCTTGAGGCAAGTGTGAATGTTGCAATGGCCAGCTTGATTAGCATTTGATGGCCTTGCAGCTTCAAAGCCTGGCTGATTGCTGCCTGGGATATCCTTTGTTAGGAAGTAGAAGACTCAGTCTGGGCCAGCTAGCACCTCCCAACAAAGGATCCCCCAGGCAGGAAGCAGCCAGGCTTTAAAGCTGCAAGGCCTGGCTGCTTCCTGCCTCAGGGAATCCTTTGTTGGGAGGTGTTAGCTGGCCCTGATTGTTTCCTGTGTGGAATTCCCCTGGTTTTTTTAATGTTGTTCTTTATTTACTGTCCTGATTTTAGAGTTTTTTAAATACTGGTAGCCAGATTTTGTTCATTTTCATGGTTTCCTCCTTTGAAGCTGCAAGGCCATTCAATGCTAATCAATGTCCCCAATTGCAACATTCACATTTGCCTCCAGCAGACAAGAGTTCTTTCTCCCACTCTGCTGGTAGGAGTTGAAGTTCAAAACACCTAGAGGGCCCAAGTTTGCCCATGCCTGATCTATACTGCTTTGAGTCTCTTTTAAAAGAGGAAAGTGGCATATACGACAACAACAACAACAACAACACATTGTAGAATTGATGCAGTTTGATGCAACTTCAGTTGCCATGACTGATTCATGGGACCCATAGTTTGGCATTGAGCAATGTTAGTGGAAGTGTTGTCGCACTGCATTATTTCTGCAGCATAGATGCACCCCTGGAGTGGCAGCAGGCCTTCACAACATCCAACCCTCCAGGTGTTTGGGCCTCCAAGTCCTAGCAGCCCTAGCCAGGGGTTTTAATGACCAGGAATTCTGGGAGTTGAAGTCCAAAACACCTGGAGGGCTGAAGATTGCCCAGGCCTGAGTTAGAGGGATGGGCTTCAAGGTTAGAAAGGGAAAAACTTCTAGGTGAACAGGTGCCCTGTGTGCCGTAATACCCCATCCAAAACCATCATAAGCCCCTCCTTAAGATGAGAGAGGCTGTATCAAGATACAGGTGTCTACCTTTACAGCAGTGTTTCCCAACCTTTTTTGAGCCGCAGCACACTTTTGACATTTGCAAAATCCTGGGGCACACCACCAACCAAAATGACACAAAATGACACTCTAGCACAGCCATACATATAGTTAATATGTTTTTCAATGTACAGTATTTATACACTCAGTGTGAAACCTGGGCCTGTTTCGATGAACTCAACATAGATATCCTGGCAGGAATGGCGGAAAGACACAAACTTCCCACACAGAACTCCCATAACCAAGAGAAAATGCTATAAGAGTTTGGTGGGCATTGACCTTGGGTTTTGGAGTTGTAGTTCACCTATATCCAGAGAGCACTGTGGACTCAAACAATGTTGGATCAGGACCAAACTTGGCATGAATACTCAATATGCCCAAATATGAACGCAGATGGAGTTCAGGGGAAATAGACCTTGACATTTGGGAGTTGTAGTTGCTGGGATGTATAGTTCCCCTACAATCAAAGAGTATTCTAAACCCAACCAATGATAGAACTGGGCCGAACTTCCCACACAGAACCCCCAGGAGGGAAGAGGAGGTCTCTACTTGGGGAAAGGGAGGCGGGCCTTCCCAATGCATGGAGAGACCAAGTAGACAATGGGTGGGGAGGGAGGGGGGGTGTTTGTAATTTTGTGCCTTTATCGAGGTAGCTTTCTTAGGGTTCTTATACTTCAACACACTAGACTCCCCCTCCCCTCTTTCTGGAGGTTCCAATTTCCCACGGCACACCTGATGATCGCTCACGGCACACTAGTGTGCCCCGGCACACTGGTTGGGAAACACTGCTTTACAGAACACCTTAAAACCTGGCTTTTCCGCTGTGCCTTCGGAGAGTCGTCATTTAAGTCTTTGCCGTTGCCCTCCTCAATGCCTCTGTTATTGGAGCCCATTCCCCCCCATGTTTATATATGTTCTCTCCTTCGCAAAGAATGCTACTCTGCTGATCCCACCCTGAGTTTCTAATATTTTATGTTTGTGCATGCGGCCCGCCTTGTCATTCTTGATTTTAGATACCTATTTGTATAATGTTCTTTTATTTATATGTATGTCTTTTTATTGTGTTATAGTTGATGTTTTGATTTTATTTTATTGTAATCTGTTGTTTGGGCTTGGCCTCATGTGAGCCGCCCGGAGTCTCCATTGGGGAGATGGTGGCGGGGTATAAATAAATATTATTATTATTCTATTACTTGTTGGCAATTGACTTGCCTTCTCCTCCCTACAGGGATGCCTACCTCTTGGCCGTGATCAACAGTTCAACCAGCTTCTTTGCTGGCTTTGTGGTGTTTTCAGTATTGGGCTTTATGGCATCGGAGCAAGGAGTGGACATCTCCCAAGTCGCAGAGTCAGGTGAGTATCAGCATTGGTGATTCCCTTTCATCAGGGGCCGTGAACCTCTGGCTCGCGAGCCATATATGGCTCTTTTGATGATTCTTTATGGCTCTCAGGCGCGGCATGCCCAGTATCCAGCCCCTCCCCACCCAAGGAGTTGCAGGAAAGCGGCCCTGGACTGTGGAAAACGCTGCATGGCAGGCCCTGCCGGGCCCAAAACCCACAGCGAGGGAGGCGGGGAGTACCAGGGCAAGCCGGGCCCGCCACGCAGTGTTTTCTGCGGCTCAAGGCCACTTTCCAGCAACTCCTTGGACTGGGAGGGGCCTGATGCTTGGCCAGAGGCCCCTCCCGCCCAAGGAGTTGCCGGAAAGCAACCCTGGGCCGTTGAAAACGCCATGTGGCAGGCCCTACTGGACCTGAAATCCACAGCGAGGGAGGAGGGGAGGACCGGGGCAGGCTGCGCCCGCATGAACGGTGGGCCAAGACCTTTCCCCACCCGACCGGAAGCCAAGCGAGGGCCAGCGACAAGAAAGAGGGGGAGGGGGCAGGCACAGCCCGCCCCGTGAGCCCTATCCCCTAACAGAGACAAAAGATGGCCTAAAAGAGAGAGGCCAGATGCATGGCGGGCCCCCGCCGAACCCGCCGCGACAGCAGGGGAAGTGGAAAGAGTGCAGGAGGAGAGCTTCCCCAAACAAAGGAAGGAATGGAAGCCATGCAGGTAAAGGTCCCTGCCGATGGCACAGCTGGACACAGGGGAACTCTTTTCCCATAGTATGTATGTTTATACTCACATTTAGTTGAATTCAGTGTTAGAATATATATATATGAATATATTCTAACACTGAATTCAACTATATATATAATGGCACTCACTGAAATAAATTTCCAAATATTTTGCTTTTATGGCTCCCGACCCCTGCCTTTCATCCTCACTCCGATTTCCTCCTCTCCCCCCCCCCCTTTATGGCTTTTGCAATATGTTTTGCATGAGTCAAAGCAGCACAGTGGCGAGGAGTGTCTGCTTTGCATGGGGAAAGACTCAAGGGATTTAATTTCCTGGTCTGGGGATAGAAATACAGTATTACCCAGATAGTAGAAGCAGCTACCAATCAGATGAGTGGATTCTGTGTCCTGATTGGTTAAGTCAGCTTCTTCGACCCCTGAAGAATTATGTGAAGGCAGTGTCCCTCTCAAACGCTCTTGTCTCTTGCAGGTCCTGGACTGGCCTTCATTGCCTACCCCAAAGCTGTGACTCTGATGCCACTTTCCCCACTCTGGGCTATTCTGTTTTTCTTCATGCTTCTTGTGCTGGGGCTGGACAGCCAGGTAACCGCAGGTGGGGCTGGAAAGGGCATGGGGGGGGGAGTGGTGTTGGAAATCTACGCCTTGCAGGGTCAAAGCATTGGGATTTTTCTGGGACAAGGATCTCGTCGGCCACCCACCTCACTCTACCTTCTAAGCCAGACTTTCCCAAACGTTGTCTTCCAAAGCTCTTTGACTTCTTCTCCCAGAAGCCCCAGCCAGTTTGGTCAAGATTCAGGAATTATGGAAGCTGAAGTCCAAAACACCCAGAGGACCAAGTTTGGGAACTCAACTAAAGTTGGGTTGCTGTGAGTTTTCCGGGCTGTATGGCCATGTTCCAGAACCATTCTCTCCTGACGTTTTGCCTGCATCTATGGCAAGAGGTTGTGAGGTCTGTTGGAAACTAGGCAAGTGGGGTTTGCATATCTGTGGAATGTCCTGAGTGGGAGAAAGAACTCTTGTCTGGTAGAAGTACAGTACGTGTGAATGTTGCAATTTGCCACCTTGATTAATGGCCTGCAGTTTCAAGGCCTAGCTGGTTGCTGCCTGGGGGGATCCTTTGTTGGGAGGTATTAGCTGTAGGCCATTAAATGCCATTAATCAAGGTGGCAGATTGCAACATTCACAGTTGCCTCATGCAGACAAGAGTTCTTTTCCCCTTCCTGGACATTATACAGATATATAAACCTCACTTACTTAGTTTCCAACAGACCCCTCAACCTCTGAAGATGCCTGCCATAGATCTGGGCAAAACATCAGGAGAGAATGCTTCTGGAACATGGCCATACAGCCCAAAAAAATCACAGCAACCCCTTGATTTTGGCCATGAAATTGTGTTGTTCTGTGCCTTTAACCATATTTTTATCTGCAGACATCAGTGGTTGAGAAGCTGGAGCAGCTTTTCCATAGCTTGAGGAGACAATATTATGCTTCCCAGGTCATCCTCTCCCCCTTATTATTCAACATTTACATGCGCCCCCTGGCCCAGCTGGCTCGCGACTTTGGTCTGGAGTGTTACCAGTACGCTGATGACACCCAGCTTCTGCTGAAAATGGACGGCAGGCCGGACACCGTACCCGATTGTTTCCATCAATGCCTTGAAGCCGTGACTGGTTGGCTGCGTGCCAGCCGGCTGATGGTGAATCCGTCGAAGATGGAGATCCTGTGGCCTGGTCGTCCTGGGCTGGGTGGGTGCCGGTTGCCTACCCTGGATGGCGAGCGGCTTAGCCCGTCATCTTCGGTTAAGAGCTTGGGTGTTCAGCTGGACTCCCTGCTGACCATGGAGTCCCAGGTCTCTGCGGTCAGCAGGGTGTCCTTCTTCCACCTACGACAGGCTAGGCGACTGGCACCCTACCTGTCCAGGAGCGACCTGGCGACGGTAATCCAAGCGACGGTCATCTCGAGACTGGACTACTGTAACGCCCTCTACGTTGGCCTTCCCTTGTCGACAATTCAGAAACTCAAGCTAGTGCAGAATGCCGCCACTCGCTTGCTGATGGGCTCGTCGGTGAGGGAGCACATCACGCCCATCCTCCGGCAGCAGCACTGGCTTCCCATTGAGTACCGAATTGCCTTCAAGGTGTTGGTACTGACCTTTAAGGCTCTACACGGCCTAGGGCCTGCGTACTTGAGGGACCGCCTTACCCCGTATTTACCCCCGAGATCACTGCGCTCAGATGAACAGAATCTGTTGACGATACCACCAATCCGCTCCTGCCACCTGTCTGCGACTAGACAGAGAGCCTTTTCTGCGGCAGCACCGGCGCTGTGGAACTCTCTACCGGACAACGTTCGAGCCATCTCAGAGCTGGCTCCATTTAGAAGGGCCTGTAAGACCGCCCTCTTTGGACTAGCCTTCAATTAGGCCTAGAAGGATTGTACCCCAAGAAACTTTTGTATGTCACCCTGCACCTCATGATGTGTTGTATTGTGTTTTAATGTGTTTTTATGCTTTTACTGTAGGGCTGCATGTCTGTGACATGAGGCCCATATATATTGTTGTTATCCGCCCCGAGCCTGTGGGGAGGAGCGGAATACAAAATCGAAGAAATAAATAAATAAATAAATATAAAGATGCTATTATCAGCTTGGAGCAGCAAGTGGACAGCCCTGATATATCCAAGGCAAGGGATAGATCTGAGAATGGGATGCATGCCCATAGAACCTGTAAAGAGGGACTTATGGCCCCTTCCACACAGCTGAATAAAATCCCACATCATCTGCTTTGAACTGGAATATAGGGCAGTGTGGACTCAAATAACCCAGTTCAAAACAGATATTGGGGACTTTTCTGCTTTGATCTTCTGGGTTATATAGCTGTGTGGAAGGGCCCTACGAGTATCCAACACTCACCAGTATGCATTTGGATGCACATTATTCATTTTCACTGGTACTTTCAGGGTACTACTAAGCATGAGCAAAATGTAAAAAAATCTTCTCTCTAAAAAGAGACAAACCACACTCCCCGCCTGCTTCTGGACTGCCCACCTCTGCCTTCTTTGTCCTCAGCCTGCCAAGTGCATTTAATATTTCTGAATTTTGTTTGGTTTGGAGTTGTTGTTGCTTTTGAAATAGCAGCAACTGAGGGAAGTGTCCAAAGGCCCTCACAGACAGGCTCTATATCCCAGGATCTGATCCCAGGTTTTCTACTTTAAACCAGATTTTTTTTGTTGATTTAATTTATTTTGGGATTTATTAATCGCCCATCCCAGGTGGCTCTGGGCGATTTACAGTAAAAACACACAGCTACATACCTGAAACATCTAAAACTTCTAAAAACATCTAAAAACAATTACCAAACTAAACAGTTTCTCAGCCGAACGCCTTCTCAAACAGCCATGTTTTACAAGCCATGCAAAAGTCTTTTAGATCACGGGTGGCTCTGATGTAAGGAGGGAGGGCGTTCCAAAGTGATGGGGCGATCACCGACAAAGCTCTACGCCAGGTTGATGTCAGATGGGCTTCTTTAGGACCTGGGACCTGTAATAGATTCTGATGGTCTGATCAAGGCGATCTCCAGGGTTGACACAGAAAGAGGCGTGCCCGCAGGTATGCCGGCCCTTGACCATGCAAGGCCTTAAAGGTTAGAACTAGCACCTTGTGAGTAATACAGAACTCGACCGGAAGCCAGTGCAATCGGTATAGAGCAGGTGTTATATCGTTCCTCACGGGAATTCCCGTGAGGAGTATGGCCGCCGCATTCTGTACTAGTCGAAGTCTCCGGGTCACCGACAAGGGAAGGCTAACATAAAGGGCATTACAGCAGTCAAGTCTTGAGGTTACTGTGGCATTAACCACTGTGGCCAGGTCATCCCTGGACAGGTAGGGCGCCAGTTGCCTAGCCTGCCGAAGATGGAAAAAGGCTGACTTACTGACAGCGGAGACCTGGGCCTCCATTGTCAATAACGAGTAAAAAATGACACCAAGGCTTTTGATGGTGATAGCTGGAGAAAGAGGTTCACCGTCTATGGTGGGCAACCTAAACTCATCTAATCCAGGAAGACCCAGCCACAGGATCTCCATCTTTGCTGGATTCACCCTCAGTCTGGAACGCAGTCGACACTGTTATGGCCTCAAGGCAAGATGTGAAGTTATCAGGAACCGAGTCCGGTCGGCCGTCCATCAGTAGAAGGAGCTGGGTGTCTTCAGCATACTGATAACACTCCAGCCCATAACTCTGAATTAGCTGAGTGAGTGGTCGCATATAAAGATACTACTCTACAAAGATACTACTCTACGGTGAACTCGCCATGGGTCAGCGCAAGAGAGGCGCCCCCCAAAAGAGATATAAGGACTCCCTGAAACAACATCTCAGGCTTGGCCAGATTGATCACCAACAATGGACCACCCTGGCCTCACATCGGGAGGCATGGAGAAGCACTATCCACAATGCTGCGGCCTCTTTCGAGAAGACACGCCGAATGGGTCTCGAAGAGAAACGACAGCGCAGAAATAACCGCAACTTGGAAAAAACATCACCCAAGGAGACTTTCTGCTGCGCTTTCTGCAACCGAACTTGCCTATCTCAGATTGGCCTTTTTAGTCATCAACGCGCTTGTAAAAAGCGTGGGATGAGTCCTTCCTGAATCTTCGTTCGCGAAGTAATGCCGAGAGAGAGAGGGTCGGATATAGATGTTAAATAACAGTGGAGATAGAATTCCTCCCTGAGGAACTCCACACATAAGTGGTGATTTCTCAGAGGACATCCCGGCCCATTCCACTCGTTGCCAGCGGTTCCACCCAGTTAAGGGCAGACCCTTGGACCCCCAAAGCGGCGAGGTGGTGGGTCAAAAGATCGCAATCAACTGTGTCAAAGGCAGCTGTAAGATCTAACAATACAAGCAGTGCCGATCCGCCTCGGTCAAGCTGGCGTCGGAGTTGATCCGAGATGGCAACCAGCACAGTCTCAGTCCCATGTCCCGAACAGAAGCCGGACTGGTAAGGGTTCAGCCAGGCCGTGTCATCTAATATTTTTTGGAGCTGGTCTGCTACCGCCCTCTCAATTACCTTGCCTAGTAATGGAATAATCGAAACCGGGCGGTAATATGTGTCCACACTGCTAAATAATCTGGGATAAACAGAAAATCTGGGATGAGATCCTGGGATACAGGGCCTGTCTGGAAGGGCCCTGTGACTGTTCAGAAGGCACACATTTCTGTCCTTAGCTCTTAGAAGCTGAGGTGAGCATGAAAATGCAGAATGTGTACCACTAACCCATATTTACAACTCAGCAATGTATGGATGCCTTGCTGCCTTCTCTGCCAGGGCTGGCAATCCTTGAATCCTCCAGATGTTCTTGAACTACATGTTTGAGCAGCCCTAGCCAGCAAAAAAAGCAGCGAGGAATGCTGGGAACTGTAGTCCAACAGCATCTGGGGGGCTGCTTGATTCTCATTCCTTCAAATGCCAACAATATTTTATTTATTTATGTATTTATTTGTTATTCAGACTTGTATGCCGCCACTCCCCAAGGGTTCGGAGCGGCTCACAACATGCAATATAAAACACCCCCCCCCCCCCAAAAAAAGAATTAACATTAACTAGTAAAATTAAGATTAAAATGCCAGCCAAAACAGATATCAGAACCTCATTCTTAAATCAAGAGCTGGTCACCTGCCTCAACTTATTGGGAGCGGACAGCATGCATACCTGTATAGGTATAGCTCAGTTAACAAAGTCAGTATGTTCCTGCATGTTACTGCTTTAACAGAAATTTTAGATCAGGCTACCTGGGCAGTTGTTCTCTTTTTGAAGATGGATATAACATTTGCCTCCTTCCAGTCTTTTGGACTTTCTTCTGTCCCCTGGAAATTCTCAAATGATTGTCAGTGGTGCTGAGATAACTTCTGTCAGTTTTTCTAATACCCTTGGATGTCGTTCATCTGGTTCTGGAGGCTTGAATTAATTTAGGGTAGCCAGTTATTGGTGTATGCCATGTTTACCTGTTCTCTGCTGCTTTTTCCCTCCTGCAACCTCCCAAGTTGAGCATTGTTTTCCTTTTGGTAGATGGACAAAACTTTTCTCCGCTAATACTCTGTGTGGCATCCTGGAGGCATCTGCTCTTTACCTTCTTTTTGCAGCCATGGTTACAACATGAATGATTGCAGCAGCATGCCATTAGCCATGGCAAGCTTTTATTCAGGGGCGGATTAACGCACTCGGCGGAGTAGGCGCTCGCTAAGAGTGCCAGATTTGCAGGGGTGCACCGCCGCCGGCTGGAAACTCCACCTCCGCGTCTGCTGTGTTACCAGCCGGCGCAAAGGCGGAGTTTCCAGCATGTGTGGAGCCAGCTGATAACTCTGCCTTTGCGCCTGCTCCAGCATTGGTTGGGGGGGGGGGGGGTCAAAATAATTTTCGCCTACCATTTAAAATTACCTTGTGCCGCCTCTGCTTTTATTGCATTGTTTACTAAATCTATGCTGCTATAATCTGAGACTAAATGCTGGTGTCCCTCTAGCACTCCTTCTCCAAACCTCCAACTAAAGAAAGTATAGCTAATTATAAAAAGAGGAGCAAAAGGGGGGGGTGAGACTTTGTAAAAAGGAGCTTATTTGTTAGAGGCTTCTTCACTGAGATATGTCTAGAGTTGGAGGTTGGGGGGCAAAACCGCTATAGTAGAACCAAAACTAAGAGCAAATTTAAGCCTAAATTTCATCCTCTAGACCAGTGTTTCTCAACCAGTGTGCCGGGGCACACTAGTGTGCCGTGAGCAATCATCAGGTGTGTCGTGGGAAATTAGAACCTCCAGGAAGGGGGAGTCTAGTGTGTTGAAGTATAAAAACCCTAAGAAACCTACCTCAATAAAGGCACAAAATTACAAACACCCCCCCTCCCCACCCGTTGTCCACTTGGTCTCTCCCTCTCCATGCATTGGGAAGGCCCGCCTCCCTTTCCCCAAGTAGAGACCTCCTCTTGCCTCCTGGGGGTTCTGTGTGGGAAGTTTGGCCCAGTTCTATCATTGGTGGGGTTCAGAATGCTCTTTGATTGTTGGGGAACTATAAAACCCAGAAACTGTAACTCTCAAATGTCAGGGTCTATTTCCCCTGAACTCCAACTGCGTTCATATTTGGACATATTGAGTATCCATGCCAAGTTTGGTCCTGATCCAACATTGTTTCAGTCCACAGTGCTCTCTGGATAAAGGTGATCTACAACTCCAAAACTCAAGGTCAATGCCCACCAAACTATTATAGCATTTTCTCTTGGTTATGAGAGTTTTGTGTGGGAAGTTTGTGTCTTTCTGCCATTCCTGCCAGGATATCTATGTTGAGTTCATCGAAACAGGCCCAGGTTTCACACTGAGTGTATAAATACATTTTTAAAACATATTAACTATATGTATTATTGTGTTAGAGTGTCATTTTGGTTGGTGGTGTGCCCCAGAATTTTGCAAATGTAAAAAGTGTGCCGCGGCTCAAAAAAGGTTGGGAAACACTGCTTTAGACCAGTGATTTTCAACCAGTGTGCCATGGAACACTAGTGCGCCATGAGTGATCACCAGGTGTGCTGTGGGAAATTACGGTGTAGAGACAGAGAGAGAGAGCCTAGCAAGAAACTTCAGGCAGCGGAAATGAGGCTTTCCTGGCCGAGGCAGCAATGCCAGCCTGCCTGGCTGCAGTCAGGGAGAGCCCTCGCCATCCAGACTTTCCTCCCTCCCTCCCTCCTCTCTCTCTCCTTCGCTTCCTTCCTTCCCTCTCTCTGCGCGCCAAGGGCTACCTGGCCGGGCTGTGGCTCCTCCTGCTTCCTGGCTCCTGGGTGCTCTTCTGCCCTCCTCCCCTTTGGCAGCAAGGAGGAGAGAGAGGAGTCCGCAGGAGCTGCCCCCGTCCGACACTGCTCCCGGAGGCTCAAGGCGAGGCTTTCTGCCCTCTAGCCCCTCCGCGCCCGGGAAGGGGACCAACCCCTCATCTCCTGGCATGTCCTGGCTGGGCCCCGCGTTCGCTACAGAGCAGAGCAGATCTGGCCCCAAGGCGACAGCAGGGAAGCCGAAGGGATCGGGGGGGCACTCCTGGGGGGCTGAACCTCTTCAGAAAGGAGAGCTAGGGGTGGCAACAGCTGCGAGCCTCCGCCGCAATTTGTTCCGAGGCTCGGAGCCACCCCGTGTGCTCAATTCCTATTTGTCCTGCTCAGCCGAGTCCGTGCGCACTTTGGCCACTCAACACAGTCCTCCCTCGCGGGACGGTGATGGACCTCCTGCGCATGGGCCTCCGGGGGTGGGGGTGGGGGGTATTTGGCAGAAGCAACAGCGTTGCGAGGGGGGAGGGTGACAGTTAGTAAAATGACAGAGTGTCATTTTGGTTGGTGGTGTGTCCCAGGATTTTGCAAATGTAAAAATATGCCGCGGCTCAAAAAAGGTTGAAAATCACTGCTATAGACTATGTAACAAAATTTGAAGAAAAAAAATCTGTTCCTGACTTTAAAGTGTTATTTTATATTTAATTGTGTGGTGCTTGCTTTGAAAGTAGTTCTACTCCAGAAACTTTGTGGCCAGTTGGTTGAGACTCTATGAGGAGGCATGGGCAGCTGTTAGGAATTGTTAGGAATTCGTCTCTATGAGATATTCATTGAAAAACTATAGCAAAACCTGCTGCAGGATGTCCCGCAGAAAAAAAGTTTTGGCATTTTAATGAAACTTTTCCATGTTTTTTTTAAATAATAGAACCAATTAGGAAATGGCATTTAGAACCCAGGAACAAAAAACGTATTGCATAGTTTAATTAAGCCTAAGAAGAAACATTTTTGTAACCTTTCAAAATCAGAGAAAGTCTCACACAAAAGCTGGAACACGTGCAAACTACAATGGGTCACAGAAAATGTGTATTTAACTGGTTTCTGGAATGTTACATTGCCTCTATGTCTGTCTGTATATGTTGTATCTCAAAGGGCATTGAATGCTTGCCTGTATATGTGCATTGTGATCCGCCCTGAGTCCCCTGCAGGGTGAGAAGGGCGGAATAGAAAATGATGCAAATAAATAAATAAATATGTCTCCTGGGGAAACAACATCTCTGCATTACGTAGCATGAAACCCAGCACCTGGCAGTACTTCAACTTTTGCCGACGTTTGATGGTGTGGCACTTCGCCCACAGCCTCTAGTTAAGAGCTTAGGGGTCCGGTTGGACACCCAACTGTCTATGGAAGCGCAGATCGCCTGCGCTTGCAAGACGGCGTTCTACGATCTGCGGCAGGCGAAACGTCTGGCTCCTTACCTCTCCCGCTGCGACCTGGCCACGGTGAGCCAAGCCACGGTCATCTCGAGGCTCGATTACTGTAATGCGCTGTACATTGGCCTACCCTTGTCGGCGATCCGGAAACTTAAGCTGGTGCAGAACGCAGCAGCGCGCCTGCTCTTAGGAGCCCCGAGATCTGCGCATGTGACACCACTCCTGCGCGCACTGCACTGGCTTCCTATTGAATTCCGGGTCTCCTTCAAGGTGTTAGTTCTAACTTTCAAGGCCTTATATGGTTTGGGGCCAGTGTACCATATAAGCCCAGAAGATCACTGCGTTCAGAGGGGCTCAATCTACTGGAGGTGCCCAGTATTAAGATCTGCAGACTGTCGAGCACGCGGCAGAGGGCATTCACAGTGGCCGCTCCGAGCCTCTGGAACTCTCTGCCGGAGGAGACACGAGCATTGCGGGGTTTGATGGCATTCCGCAAGTCTGTAAAGACTTGGTTGTTTAGGTTGGCATTCGGTTCCGACTGATGCCTCCTATAGCTTGCCAACATGCCATCCGCTATGTCTTGCCATCATGTCTTACCACCTGTATATCATCGCTGCCGGGGTTTTATTGTTGGGAGTGGGGTTAATTGGGTATTTGTTGTTTTAATTGTTTAGTGGTGTTTTTTACCGGTTTTATGCTGTAAACCGCTCTGGGCTCCAGAGAGAGCGGTCTACCAAATCGAATAAATAAATAAATAACACCCCACCCCCCCGGTTCTCCCTTCTTCTCCCATGTCTTCCTCTCAGTTTGTGGGAGTGGAGGGTTTCATCACGGGCATCCTGGACATGTTCCCGCAGCAGTCCGGGGCAGGCTGCCCACGCAGGGAGATCACAGCCGCCATCTGCTGCCTGGTTTGCTGCATCCTCGATCTCTCCATGGTGACTCAGGTGAGGCTGACGCGGGGAGGAATGAATGGTCTTGGTCAGGATGAGATGGTGGACAGGAGTGGGAAAAGGGTATCCATTCAACCGTATATTGTCTACTCCTGATACAGAATCCTAGAATTGGAAGAGACCTCCAAGGGCCATCCAGTCCAGCCCCCTGCAATGCAGGAAGGCACAGTCAAAGCATTCCCAATAGATAGGCTTCAGAGAAAGAGATTCCACCACAATCCGAGGCAGCTTATGCCACTCTCCAGGAAGTTCTTCCTAATTTTTTCAGTTGAATCACTTTCCCTGCCATTTGAAACCATTGCTCCCTTGTGCCCTTCCCCCCTCCCCCTTCCTCTCAATGGGGCACCCTTTTAAATCTTGAAACATGCTTCTCGCATTCCCTCTCTAACTGCTCTTCTCCCAGCTAAACATCCTCCAGGAGGAAAGAGAAGGGTGGAAGAGAATGGCAGGATGGAGGAGAGGGAGGGAAGAGCAAAGGAAGGAAAGACAACAGGGACGGAAGGAAGGGAGGAAGGGAGAGAGAGAGAGAGAGAGAGAGGAAAGGAGGGAGGGAGGAAAAAGGGAAGGTAAGGCAAAAGGGCAGGAAGGAAGGAGAAAGCGAGAAAGGGAAGGAGGGAGGAAAGAGCACCTGCTTGTCAGGTTTTAATGGATTCGTTTCAATTGGTTCAGCTCGAGGATGTGGACAGGATCCTTGGAGAAGCGAGACCCACCACATGCATCCTAGACCCCTGCCCATCCTGGCTGATAAAGGAAGCCAGAGGGGGTTTGTCAGAGTGGGTGAAGGTGGTGGTTAATGCCTCCCTTCGGGAAGGCATCATTCCAGCCAGCTTAAAGCAAGCTGTTATTAAACCGCTGTTGAAGAAACCATCCCTGGACCCCACTCAATTAGTGAACTATCGGCCAGTTTCCAATCTCCCCTATTTGGGCAAAGTCATGGAACGTGTGGTGGCTTCGCAACTCCAGGGGTTCTTGGTAGACACTGATTGTCTTGATCCGGCACAGTCTGGCTTTAGGCCGGGACATGGAACTGAAACAGCCTTGGTCGCCTTGGTAGATGATCTACGCCGGGAACTTGACAGGGGAGTGTGTCCCTGTTGGTTCTGCTGGACCTCTCAGCGGCTTTCGATACCGTTGACCACGGTATCCTTCTGGGTCGCCTTGCAGAAATGGGGCTTGGCGGTACTGCTTTGCAGTGGCTCCAATCCTTCCTGGAAGGTCGTACCCAGAAGGTGTCATTGGGTGACACCTGTTCGGCTCCACAGCCGTTGTCCTGTGGAGTCCCTCAGGGTCAGTTCTGTCCCCGATGTTATTCAACATCTACATGAAACCGCTGGGAGAGATCATTCAGAGTTTCGAGTCAGGTGTTATCTGTACGCAGATGACGTCCAGATCTGTCATTCCTTCCCACCTGTCACCAAGGAGGCTGTCCAGACTTTGAACCGGTGCTTGGCCGCTGCGTCGGACTGGATGAGGGCTAGCAAATTGAAACTAAATCCAGACAAGACAGAGGTCCTCCTGGTCAGTCGCAAGGCCGAACAGGGCATAGGGTTACAGCCTGTGTTGGATGGGGTTACACTCCCCCTGAAGATGCAGGTTCGCAGCTTGGGAGTGATCCTGGACTCATCGCTGAGCCTGGAAGCCCAGGTCTCGGCGGTGGCGAGGGGAGCTTTTGCACAGTTGAGACTCGTGCGCCAGCTGCGCCCATACCTTGGGAAGTCTGATCTGGCTACAGTCGTCCACGCTCTGGTCACATCCCGAATAGATTACTGCAACGCACTCTACGGGGGGCTGCCTTTGAAGACAGTTCGGAAATTGCAATTAGTCCAGTGGGCGGCAGCCAGATTACTAACGGGAGCTACATACGGGGAGCATACCACCCCCCTGTTGTGTCAGCTCCACTGGCTGCCGGTCCACTCCCTATTGAGGTACGGTCCACCTCATCCCTCCTGGCATTCAGGAAAAGGTAAAATCCTGGCTTTGGGACCAGGCGTTTGCACACCAGCACTAGGCAGCATGTGAGATGGGGATTTTAATGGAATTGATGAAGAGGGTCAATGTTTTTATGAATTGAATATTGTTTTAACTTGGAATGACTGTGTATGATGCTGTTGAAACTGTATTTTAATGTATCTTAATGTATTTTAATTGTTGTGGGGTTTGGGGGTTTTATGCTGTTGTGATGTGGGCATCGAATTGTGCCGTACTGTAAGCCGCTCTGAGTCCCCCCTCCCTCGGGGGTTGAGAAGAGCGGGGTAAAATCCTGAAATAAATAAATAAATAAAGAAGGAAGGAAGGAAGGAAGGAAGGACAAAAGGGAAGGAAGGAAGGAAGGGAAGAAAGGAGAGAGGGAAGGAGGGAAGAAAGAGGGAAGGAAGGAAAGGTAAAAGTGCAGGAAGGAAGGAGAAAGAGAAAGGGAAGGAAGGAGGAAAGAGGGAAGGAAGGAAGGACAAAAGGGAAGGGGAAAAAGGAGAGAGGGAAGGAGGGAGGAAAGAGGGAAGGAAGGAAAGGTAAAAGTGCAGGAAGGAAGGAGAAAGTGAGAAAGGGAAGGAAGGAGGAAAGAGGGAGGGAAGGAAGGACAAAAAGGTGGAAAGGAATGGAGGGAAGGAGAAAAGGGAAGGGAAGAGAAGGAGGGAGGAAAGAGAGAAGAAATGAAAGGCAAAAGGGAAGGAAGGAGAAAGGAAGATGGGTGAAAGGGAGGAAAGAGGGAAGGAAGGAAGGTTGAAAGGGTGGGAGGGAAGGATGGAAGGAGAAAGAGGGAGGGAGGGAAGGAAGAAAGGGATGGCTGGAAGGGAGAAGGAAAGAAAGATAGGATGGCGAGAGAGAGGAGGGCCTGGGATAAGAGCCCAAGGGGTTTGCCCATGCCTTCCCGAAAGTGACCTTATTCCAGGGTTTTCCTGGCAAGACGTGTTCAGAGAGAGTGGCCTTTGCCTCCCTGAAAGGCTGAGAGGGAGCCACTTGTTCACGTTCGCCCCGTGTGTTCCCAAGACTGAGCAGAGATTTAAACCCTGGTTTCCAAAATCATATCCCATCACTCAAGACACTGCACCATTCGCTGCAATAAAAAGCAATATTTATGTATGAATAGCCATGTTTACTTGAATGCAATGCTCACCTTTTTTGGGCTAAATTACATACCCAAAATTGAGGTGCACATTAGATTCGATGGTGTTAGAATTGCACACATAAACCCACCTCTAAGGCTGGTAAACTCATCAACCTCGGTCTGATGGTCAGGCATGACTTCTCAACTGGTCTCATTGACAAGGTCTTCAAATCCTCCTTCTTGGTCTTGAAGGCCTCATGAATGAAACCTTAGCAGCCCATCCACCAGAGCGAGGCTAGCAAGGCTGCTACCGTGTTTCCCCGATAGTAAGACACCCCCGATTGTAAGACGTATCGGGGGTGTCAGGGGGGTCGGCTAATATAAGCCGTACCCCGAAAGTAAGCCGTACCTCGTCGCCACGCCGCCGCCGCAACCGGCCCATCGGCCGCGGCACACCTCCGCGGCGCACCTTTCTGCCTGGCCTCTGACGCGCCGCCGCTTCGCCACGCCTCTTGCTCTTTTCCCCCTCCCTTCCTTCGTCCAAGGAAGGGAGGGGGAAGAGAGCAAGAGGCGTGGTGAAGCGGCGCCGCGTCAGAGGCCAGGCAAGAGGCGTGCCGCGGTCGGCCCGTGTGGTACTACTGGTACTACTGGGTGAAGAATTCTTTCGAGGTATGTCCAATATAAGACGTACCCCGAAAGTAGGACGTAGTGGGGCTTTTGGGGGGTAAAAAGAAAGTAAGACGCTGTCTTACTTTCGGGGAAACACGGTAGTAGTTTTGGCCTGATGGATTCGCATGGCTTCCTCTTGCTTCTCAACTGTTCTGAGGGAGGCAGCAGGAGGGAAAGGCCTGCCTTACATTTGACAACAAATCCTTGGTTTTTTTGCAATGCAGATCTTCAAAATTGAAGTGTGCATTACAATTTAAGGCATATTATAAGCAAGTGAATACGGTATCTGTCAACGGTTCTTTTTCTTCATCTTGTGGCTCCTAGGGAGGCATGTATGTCTTTCAGCTCTTTGACAATTATTCAGCCAGTGGAATCACACTTCTGTGGCAGGCCTTCTGGGAGTGTGTGGTGATCGCCTGGGTCTATGGTAAGTGGTGCCAAAGAAGTCTGAGAGCGAAGTAATACTCCTCTTCTTCCTTCTGCTGTCATTTACCTTTTAACTGATGCTATTGGGTAGGCCCCCTGGTGATGCAGCATGTTAAACTGCTGAGCTGCTGAATGTGCTGACCAAAAGGTTGGTGGTTTGAATCTGGGGAGTCCGGTGAGCTCCCGCTGTTAGGCCCAGCTTCTGCCAACCTAGCAGTTTGAAAACATGCAAATGTGATTAATCAATAGGTCTCATTTCTGCGGGAAAGTAACAGCACTCCATGCAGTCATGCCGGCCACATGACCTTGGAGGTGTCTATGGACAACTCTGGCTCTGCGGCTTAGAAATGGGGATGAGCACCAACCCCGAGAGCCAGAAATGACTAGACTTAATGTCAGGGAAAACCTATTGGTTCACCACCTCTCACCAATTACCTTCCTGTGCATCAATCGACAATTCTCAGGTTCCCCAACTAATATAGCCACAATGGATGGCCATTGGCCATGCCATCTGGAGATTATAAGAGATGTAGGCCTGTATATCGGGTGAACACTAGTTTGCAGGAGTCCACTGGGTAGCTCTTGGATACGTACACGAGAAGTGAAACATACTTCTAACATGTTGGTGCTACTTTAACTGGCATGGCTGTATTTTTTTCCCTATCCGATCTTGAGACTTATAGTTTTGTGAGACATATAGAACTTTATAAGCAAGGGCTGTGTTGCCTCAAAAACCCTAGACACTGGAGCTCTGTTCTGATCTAACCACTAAACCAGGTATGGGCAAACGTGGGCCCTCCAGGTGTTTTGGACTTCAACTCCCACAATTCCTAACAGTTTAGCGGCTGGGGGGGGGGGATGGGGACGAAGAGGCCTGAGGTTGTTAGGAATTGTGGGAGTTGAAGTCCAAAACACCCGGAGGGCCCAAGTTTGCCCATGCTTGCACTGAACAGAAATGGATAGGCATCTTTTAAGGATTACAGCTTCCGGAATCATCCAGTGGCTATACTGCCCAGGAAAGTCTGGCAATTGTAGTCTAGACATGTCACGTTTCCAACCTCTAGAACTGAGTCTGGGAATCTCTTTTCATATGTTGATTTCAAGCCATGGGCAGGGCCGTCTCAGTGGAAGCTAACATCTAATTTCTCGTTCCTTTAGGAGCCGATCGCTTCATGGACGATGTTGCTCGCATGATCGGCTACCGGCCTCTGCCCTACATGAAGTGGTGCTGGTTATACATTACGCCACTGGTGTGTGTGGTGAGTCAAGAGTGGGCTGGGGAGAACTCTTTCCTAAAAGAGGGCTTTGTTAGGTTGGCTTTCCATCATGCAGAAGCTGAGCTATAGTATGGAAAGATGAACTTTTCATACCGCAACGTTGTCATATTGGCTGTGGAATTCATGCGATGTTTGGTTAATAGATGTTTGGAGCCCCTGGTGGTGCAGCAGGTTAAACCACTGACCTGCTGGACTTGCTGACCGAAAGGTTGGCAGTTCGAATCCGGGGAGTAGGGTAAGCTCCCGCTGTTAGCCCTAGCTTCCGCCAAACTAGCAGTTCTAAAACATGCAAATGTGGCTAGATCAATAGTACCACTCATGCTTCTAGAATATGGACATATAGCCCGAAAAACCTACAACAACACAATTCTGCTACTAAATGTATTTTACAATCAGGGTGTTTCTCCTAATGGTTAGGTGGATTTTTTTTCCTTGTAATTTGAATCCATAGGTTCATGTTACAGTTTCTGAAGCAGCAGAAAACAAGCTCCGTCTTCTAAACGACATCCCTTCCAATATTGAAAGTTGGTTATTGCCAGGGCCGTATCTTACATTACGCAAACTACGCGCCCGCATGCGGCACCACATATTCAGGGGCGCATCCGGCCGCCAAACACCCCTTCTCAATCTCCGGCCCCATGGAAGGCGGCCCGCCCGCGCCACACCAAATGCGCATGCGCAGAACCAACTGGCTCCGCGCATGCACCCCCAGAGCACATGCGCACCCTCATGAGGCCAGAGATTGAGGAGGAGTGCCCGGAAGCCAGATGTGCCCCCGAACATGTGAATAATATTCTACCTTTTATTTTTCAGTGATTGGTGGGGGGGGCACCAAAATAATGTTTGCTTACCATTTAAAATTACCTTAGTCTGGCCCCGGTTATTGCATCACTTCTTTCCTTTTCAAAGCTGAATGTGTCCAGCTCCCTAAGTCGTCCCTTGTGATGTTGCAAACAGGAAGTCACTCCTGGCATTTTGTATACATTTAAAATGATGCAACAAATGCAAAGGCCCAGGAATCGGGTTTAACCCCCCCCCCCCACCTCCCCATTCAAAAGATCCCTCTCCAATTTGACTGAGATGCAAAGATACCAGATGCGATAGGGTTTAAAGATCAAACTGGAAGAAATGAGAAGTGTATGATTACGTTTCTGTCTCCTTGAACTTTCTCTTCAAAAATGCTGACCCAGCGTTAATCCCTTTGTTTTGTCAAAGACTTTAATCCCTTTACTTTCATTTCCATCCAGATACTGTTTTTATACCAGTTCTAAAAGTATTTGATAAAATTGAGGAGTATGTTTCTTCTCCAGATATTCTCCCTCGGTATTACTTCACGAACAAAGATTCTTAGGAAGGACTCATCTCACGCTTTTTACAAGTGCGTCGATGGCTAAAAAGGCCAATCCAAGATAGGCAAGTCCGGTTGCAGAAAGCACAGCAGAAAGTCTCCTTGGGTGATGTTGTTTCCAAGTTGCGGTTTTTCTGCGTTGTCGTTTCTCTTCGAGACCCATTCAACGTGTCTTCTCGAAAGAGGCCGCAGCATTGTGGATAGTGCGTCTCCATGGCTCCCGATGTGAGGCTAGGGTGGACCATTGTTGGTGATCAATCTGGCCGAGCCTGAGGTGTTGTTTCAGGGAGTCCTTATATCTCTTTTTGGGGGTGCCTCTCTTGCACTGATCCATGGTGAGTTCACCGTAGAGTAGTATCTTTGGGAGGCGGTGGTCCTCCATCCCAGTGTTTCCCAACCTTTTTTGAGCCGCGGCACACTTTTAACATTAAAAAAATCCGGGGGTACACCACCAACCAAAATGACACAAAATGACACTCTAGCACAGTAAGGAATGTTTGGGGGTTGGTGGCCTGCTGGGAGCAGCTGCTGGGAGTGCCAAAGCCGGGGAGGTGTTGCCAGGCTGTGCCATGAGTGGCCCCTACCCCCGCTTACCTCTCCCAGAAAGTCCAGCCTGAGGGGGCAGTGCCAAGCCAGCCGTGCTAGAGCCAGCACAATGCTGGCTTGGCACTGTCCCCTCAAGGCTGAAAGCAGCTGCTGGGAGTGCCGAAGCCGGGAGGGGCAGAACCAGGTCGCACCATGCCCCGCCCCTCCTCCCCAGCTTCAGCTCTCCTACAGAGGAGGAGCATGAGCGGTGGACGGGCTTCAGTGGGTGGGGCTCCTCCTCCACACGGCTCAGCAATGAGGGGAGAGTCATGGTGGGAGTCATGGCGGATTGAGGCTGGCTGGGAAATGGCCGGGGAGGCGGCGCCCGGCCCCTTCTGTTTTTTTCGCCACTGCCCTTCCTTCCTCTCCTCCCCCAAGCAGCAGGAGTTTGGCAGGAGGGGGGAGGAAGGGGGGCAGAGAGCTTTTCTCGCGGCACAGCAGGAGGTCTGTCACGGCACACTAGTGTGCCACGGCACACTGGTTGAGAAAGACTGCTCCATCCTAGAGATGTGCCCTGCCCAGCGCATCCGTGTTCTCAATAGCATGGCCTCAATGCTGGTGATCCCTGCTTACTCAAGGACAGCAACATTCGTCACATAGTCGGTCCAGTGTATATGACCTTGGAGGTGTCTATGGGCAATGCTGGCTCTTTGGCTTAGAAATGAAGATGAACGCCAACCCCCAGAGTCGGACACGACTGGACTTAATGTCAAGGGAAAAACCTTTACCTTTACCGTTACTAGTGTTATCTAGCTCGGATATTTAATGGCATAACTGTCAACCACAGCAACACTATCTTGCCCCAAAAGATCCCCAAATCTTTTTTAGATGCATCCTTGTCTCAGCTCCATCTTCCCTTTAATACGTGCCCTGGCAGCTCTTAACGGCAGCGAGCCAGCCCCAAACCTATTTCTGAGACATTAAGAAGGAGAAGCTCAGATTATTTCTGGAAATGGTGACTTTGCTTAACACTCAAGAAATTACATTCCAATCTTCTTCTGCACTTTCCTTGAACTGACGGGTCCCATGTGACTGGCGCTACTTTCAGGCTGGCAGCAGCTCCAGTGCCGTCTCTCTCTTGCTTTTCCCCTACAAATACAACCAAAGTTTGAGTAATTTTTATTTCCCAAAAAGAGAACTTAATAAAAAGGAAGCAATGGCAGAAGCAAGCAATATTTAATGGTATATAATACTAATACTATACAGCTACATTTTATCGATTCCAACTAACTACAAACCTATAATAAAAGTATAAGCAGAAACACAAAACATGCCTTCAATATTCTCTCTCTGGCATTACTTCGCGAATGAAGATGCTTAGGAAGGACTCATCCCACGCTTTTTACAAGCGCGTTGATGACTAAAAAGGCCAATCTGAGATAGGCAAGTCCAGTTGCAGAAAGCACAGCAGAAAGTCTCCTTGGGTGATGTTGTTTCCAAGTTGCAGCTCTTTCTGCATTGTCGTTTCTCTCCGAGACCCATTCGGCGTGTCTTCTCAAAAGAGGCTGCAGCATTGTGGATAGTGCGTCTCCATGGCTCCCGATGTGAGGCCAGGGTGGACCATTGTTGGTGATCAATCTGGCCAAGCCTGAGATGTTGTTTCAGGGAGTCCCTATATCTCTTCTTTGGGGCGCCTCTCTTGCGCTGACCCGTGGCAAGTTCACCGTAGAGTAGTATCTTTGGGAGGCGGTGGTCCTCCATCCTAGTGACATTGTGCCCTGCCCAGCGCAGCTGTGTTCCCAATAGCATGGCCTCAATGCTGGTGATCCCTGCTTGCTCAAGGACAGCAACATTTGTCACATAGTCATTCCAGTGTATATTTAGGATAGTGCGAAGACAGTGCTGATGAAAGCGTTCAAGGAGTCATAGGTGTTGGCGATAGGTGGCCCATGTTTCAGACCCATAGAGAAGAATAGACAGTACGATAGCTCTGTACACGCTGATTTTGGTGCTTTGCCTCAGGTGCTTGTTGCTCCAGACTCTTGTGAGTCTGGAGCAACAATACACAGAACCTTCAACACAGAGACTAAACTAAGACCCAGGCATGTTAACTATCCTATAAACTTCACTTTTATAAACAAAATCCCCTTCTTTTAGTGACATATTTCCCCTATTTAAAAGGGCAGGTGTCTTTCAATATCTTTAGCATCATCCAGTGCTATAGAATCTTGGGTGTTGAAGTATTACAAGGCTTTGTCCTATTCTGCCAAAGGGTGCTGGTGCCTTTCCAAACTGCCAATCCCAAGATTTTGTAGCCTTGGGCTATTGGCGGCTAAAGCGGTGTCAAACCACATTGATTCTACAGTTTCGATATTTTGGAAAGGCATGAGCTTGTTAGAAATCAAAACCTTTTCGGAAAAATGATGCCGTAACCTTTTCGGAAATGGAAATCTCCATAACCTTTTTGAAAAATGGCATTCATTACCATTTGGGAAAACCATTAATCTATACTACAACTAGGGGTGATGCTGTGTAACAACTTACAAAAACAACTTGCAGGATAATAATAATTGTTATATTCATGACATGTAATGTGTATTTAACCTTGCAAGCATTTAATGCAATGAATTCTATATGCACAATAATGAATTTCAGTGATGCTTCTCACATGTAAATTTACCATCTAATAAAGTCAATAAACTGTTAACAATATAAATAACAGAATCACAACGCTGGTTTACCGTGCTCCCACGGAGGTGAAGTCCCACAGTCAGTCTCCTTGTATAATGCAAAGTCTTTTCAATTGGTTAGTGCAGTGTTTCTCAACCAGTGTGCCGGGGCACACTAGTGTGCCGTGAGCAATCATCAGGTGTGCCGTGGGAAATTGGAACCTCCAGGAGGGGAGGGGGGAGAGTCTAGTGTGTTGAAGTATAAAAACCCAAAGAAACCTACCTCTATAAAGGCCCCCTTCCCACCCGTTGTCTACTTGGTCTCTCCCTCTCCATGCATTGGGAAGGCCCGCCTCCCTTTCCCCAAGTAGAGACCTCCTCTTGCCTCCTGGGGGTTCTGTGTGGGATGTTTGGCCCAGTTCTATCATTGGTGGGGTTCAGGATGCTCTTTGATTGTAGGGGAACTATAAATCCCAGCAACTACAACTCCCAAATGTCAAGGTCTATTTCCCCTGAACTCCATCTGCGTTTGTATTTGGGCATATTGAGTATTCGTGCCAAGTTTGGTCCTGATCCAACATTGTTTGAGTCCACAGTACTCTCTGGATATAGGTGAACTACAACTCCAAAACTCAAGGCCAATACCCACCAAATTCTTATAGCATTTTTCTCTTGGTTCTGGGAGTTCTGTGTGGGAAGTTTGTGTCTTTCTGCCATTCCTGCCAGGATATCTATGTTGAGTTCATTGAAACAGGCCCAGGTTTCACACTGAGTGTATAAATACATTTTAAAACATGTTAACTTTGTTACTGTTTTAGAGTGTCATTTTGTGTCATTTTGGTTGGTGGTGTGCCGCAGGATTTTGTAAATGTAAATAGTGTGCCGCGGCTCAAAAAAGGTTGGGAAACACTGGGTTAGTGAATCCGAGTCCTTTGGATTCCTTCCCAGCGTTTGATGTGAAAATCGTTACAGAGACATCTTTGTAGCTCTTACGTTGCATTTCGGAAAATCCAGATTAAATTGGCGTTGCTCCAATTTCGCTCCTAATGACTGGGGTTTAAAATTTGATCCAGACGTAGAAATGATCTCTGAAGACTTAGTCAGAGTGGGGAAATCCTATAATTTCTTAGATCGCGAACGGGAAAGTTTTGCGCCAACTGGTGCTTCATCAAGGCTACTCAATGTTGTCAATTCAGTCTTTGATAGAGAAAGTTTGGCGTCCACATCTTATACATTATATCTCTATGAAGAAGCATATATATATACATTGAAAGTAGTGTCCTGCCTCTACAGCATTACAAACTAGCTCCATACATAGATATGTTGCACATCCTCTAATGCAGTGTTTCCCAACCTTGTTTGAGCCGCGGCACACTTTTAACATTAAAAAAATCCGGGGGCACACCACCAACCAAAATGACACAAAATGACACTCTAACACAGTAAAGAATGGCTGGGGGTTGGTGGCCTGCTGGGAGCAGCTGCTGAGAGTGCCAAAGCTGGGGAGGGTGCGGAGCCAGGCTGTGCCATGCCCCGCCCCCTACCCCCGGCTTCACCTCTCCCAGAAGCTGCTCCAGCCTTGAGGGGGCAGTGCCAAGCCAGCCGTGCCAGAGCCAGCACACTGCTAGCGTGGCCCTGTCCCCTCAAGGCGGGAGCAGCTGGTGCGCGTGCCGAAGCCAGGGGAGGGGCAGAGCCAGGCCGCGCCATGCCCCGCCCCTCCCCCCCCCAGCTTCAGCTCTCCTACAGAGGAGGAGCATGAGCGGTGGACGGGCTTCAGTGGGTGGGGCTCCTCCTCCACACGACTTCAGCGAGCGAGGGGCGAGAGTCATGGTGGGAGTCATGGCGGATTGGAGGCTGGCTGGGGAAATGGCCGAAGGAGGCGGCGCCCCGGCCCCTTCTTCTTTTTCTTCGCCACTGCCCTTCCCTTCCTCCTCCTCCCCCAAGCAGCAGGAGTTCGGCAGGAGGGGGGGAGGAAGGGGGGCAGAGAGCTTTTCTCGCGGCACAGCAGGAGGTATGTCACGGCACATTGGTTGAGAAAGACTGCTCTAATGTTACATTCATAATTACTAATACGCATGAAAATTTAATTAAAGTCAAAAGTACATACCATGTGGTAATATCCTTAATAGGAAAACGGAGGCCCATTTGAGATGAACTTTTCTTCAGCAGTCCATCGTCTAAACCAGGGGTGCCCACACTTTTTCAGCATGCGAGCTACTTATACAACAACCAAGTCAAAATGATCTCCCTCCCCACTACTCAGAGAGCCATAAAAGCAAAATATTTGGAAATGCATTTCAGTGAGAGCCATATAATATATTTTAAGACTGAATTCAACTAAATGTGAGTATAATAACCCCTGAATTTATTCATAATAATAATGATGATAATATTCATTCAGCCTCTGCTGCTGCTGCTACTACTACTCTCTCTTGGCATTACTTCGCGAACGAAGATTCTTAGGAAGGACTCATCCTATGCTTTTTACAAGTACGTTGATGACTAAAAAGGCCAATCCGAGATAGGCAAGTTGGTTGCAGAAAGCACAGCAGAAAGTCTCCTTGGGTGATGTTGTTTCCAAGTTGCGGTTCTTCTGTGTTGTCGTTTCTCTTCGAGACCCATTTGGTGTGTCTTCTCGAAAGAGGCCGCAGAGACTAACTACTACTACTACTAATAGTAACAACAACAACAACAACAGGTTCCTAGGGTAGAAGGAGACCTCCAAGGGCCATCCAGTCCAACTTCGTTCTGCCATAAGGGAAAAACACAATCAAAGCATTCCTCACAGATGGCCATTCAGCCTCTGATAATAATAATAATAATAATAACAACAATAACAATGGGTTCCTAGAATAGGAGGTTACCTCCAAGGGCCATCCAGTCCAACCTCCTTCTGCACTTGGGTGGCGTCGGGAGCCTGCGGGGCAGGACTGAGCCGCAGGCTCCCGCCCTGCCTGCGATCTACCAGGACGCCCTATGCGATCTACCAGTAGATTGCGATCTACCTAATGAGCACCCCTGGTCTAAAACATCTCTCTGGCCTGAGAGTCTAATAGACTCCCGGGGGTTGAGAAGGGTGGGTTAGAAATACAGCAATTAAGAGTCTCTGTCTAGCCTGAAAGTCCAATGGAGTCTGAGATCTAAATGGAGCCTGAGTCCTGAATAGTCCCAGTTTTGATTGCGTGGCCTGCAGTCCCTCCCACAGCAAAGAATTAAGGAAAACTGCATACCAATACACAAATATACAATACAGTAAGCAACCTCAATTATATACATAACAACTACTACTGGAGGTTTGAGGAAGGTTGCGATTTCCAACACGATACACCTTTCGAGGTATTTGCTGAAGTAGACCTTTCCCCTATGAAACAATTCTAGAGTCTGCATACATGCACCTGAAGATAAATGTCATAAGAGGAGGGCAATGTTGCACAATTGGAAAGAAGCATAGCTAGGCGAAGTTACCCGTTAGAACTAAAACTCACAGAATTATTTGGTTGGTTAGAGCATTTTGAAAGTTGTCGTTTAAAAACGTACACACACACCATCCAAGTTTTGGAACGAAGCCAAATTCATACCTTTAATGTGGGACCCACTTCTTATATTCCTTTATATCTTACCTCTGCCTTTCTTCTGACCCCTCCTCTTCCTTCCTTTCCTAACCAGGGCATCTTCCTATTCCATGTGGTGAACTACCAGCGCTTGACCTACAACAAGACCTACATCTACCCCTGGTGGGGCGAAGTGATTGGCTGGGCTTTGGCCCTTGCCTCCATGCTTTGCATCCCCTGCACTGTTGTTTACAAGCTGCTACGAAGCAAGGGCTCTCTACAACAGGTGAGCATCAACCTCTCATCTCTGTCCGTTCCTTGCGTCCCTTTCTTTAAGCCAGGCCTGGGCCAACTTCAGCCCTCCAGGTGTTTTGGACTTCAACTCCCACAATTCCTGGTAGGCTGTTAGGAATTATGGGAGTTGAAGTCCAAAACAGCTGGAGGGCCCAAATTTTCCCAGGCCCGGTCTAGGCTAACCACTCAGTACAATGAAATGTGTTGTCAAGGGCTTTCATGGCCAGAATAACTGGGTTGCTATGAGTTTTCTGGCTGTATGGCCGTGTTCCAGAAGCATTCTCTCCTGACATTTCACCCACATCTATGGCAGGCATCCTCAGAGGTTGTGAGGTCTGTTGGAAACTAGGAAAACGGGGTTTATATATCTGTGGAACGTCCAGGGCAGGAGAAAGAACTCTTGTCTGCTTGAAGCAAGTGTGAATGTTGCAATTGGCCACCTTGATTATCATTAAATGGCCTTGCAGCTTCAAAGCCTGTCTGCTTCCTGCCTGGGGGAATCCTTTGTTTGGAGGTGTTAGCTGGCCCTTATTTTTTCCTGTCTGGAATTCCCCTGTTTTTGAGTTTTGTTTACTGTTATGATTTTGCTGTTTTTTTTCAATACTGGTAGCCAGATTTTGTTCATTTTCACGGTTTCCTCCTTTCTGTTGAAATTGTCCCAATGCTTGAATTTTATTTATTTACTAGCTTAACCCGGCACGCGTTGCTGTGCCCTATGTAGGAGATGTTGAAAAGTATGTAAGGGTATGTAGTGATGTGAGTGTGTTGTGTGTGTGTGTATATATGTGTTTGGTTGTGTGTATGTATGGCTGTATGTGTGTTTATTTGTTGTGTGTGTGTTTTTATTTGTGTCTGTGTATATTTGGGGGGGGGGTGTGGGTGAAGGTATGGGTTTGTGTATATATATGTGTTTGTGGTTTTGTGTGTGTATGTATTTGTATGTGTGTATATATATGTTATTGCTGTCTATGTATGTGTTTATTTGTGTTTTTTTGTGCAGTAGTGGGGTTTTTTTGTTTTGTTTTTTGTCGGCTTGCCTGTGTCTTCGTTGTCCGTCTGTTCTGGTTCCTGATGGCCGCCTTCTCGCTCTCCTCCGGTGCCTCTCTGCCGTTCCCAGAAGAGGAGGGGGGGGAGGACCGTGCGGCCCCTTTCGCAGGAGGGAGGTGGAGGACGTGGTCCCGACCAGAGCACCGTTCTCCCACCGCAGCCCTCTTCCCTGCGAAGGTCGCTCTTGACCCCACCCTGTGGCAGGGAAGTGGCGAAAGGGGAGCGATGGCGGCGGCGCCATTACCGTTCTTCCGGCCCCTGTGCGCTCTCCTCTGCCGGTTCAGTGCTGCTTCCTGAAGTGGAGGACGAAGGGGGCCCGCGATCTCTTCCGCTCCCAGAAGAAAAGGGCGAAGGGAGAGCGATCGCGCGGGGTCCCTTTCTAGATCCCTCCTCTTCAGGGAGTAGCACGGAGGCGGCGGAGGAGTGAAAAGGGGCTGGAAGAGCGTCCATGGCGGCGCCGCCATCGCTCCCTTCGTCACTTCCCAGCCACAGGGTGGGCCGAAGAGCCACCTTCGCAGGGAGGAGGGCTGCGTTGGAGAACGTTGCTGTGGTCGGGCGCACGTCCCTCAGCTCCTGTGAAAGTGGCCCGATGGGTCCCTCTGCCTTCTGGTCCTCTTCTGGGAGCGGAAGAGAGGCAGCAAGGAGAGGGAGAAGGCTACGAACTTTCTGTTAGCGTGTTAGGTATGTGTTTCCTGCCGGGTTTTTTTTTTGAGTGACAACTTCCGGGGGGAGTGTTATTTGCGGGACAGGAAGTCGTTTCTGCGCCATTTTGGTTGTAGTTTTTTGGTGTTGCGGTTCCCTCCATAGGTTTGCATGGGGTTTTGGGGGCCGGTTTTAGGGGTCTTAGGAGTTATGTTTTGGGGTTTTTGTGCCACGATTGTAGTTGCTGGTCTGTTGAAATGTGTGTGGTGGGTTTTGAGGGTCTGGGTGTTATGGTGTGTCCGTGCATAAGCGTCAAAAACGGACTCTCTCTTTATATATATATAGATTTACATCATTTCTATTCCGCCCTTCTCCTCACCCCGCAGGGGTCTCAGGGCGGATCACAATGCACATAAACAGGCAAACATTCTATGCCCTTTGACATACAAACAGGTATAGACAAGACACTTAGAGGCAATTCAACATTCCAGCTTCTGGCCACTAGGAGGAGCTGTCGCATTCCTTCATTCTTTTTTGTGTATTTCCTGGAGATTTTTATAACCTCGTAAATCAGTTAAATTTAGCCTCCCCACACAAAGTGGTCCCTAAATTTCCTACTTGGCAGATGCAACTGTCTTTCGGGTTGCAAAGGTTGACAACGAGCTACACAATTGGTTGAGAGCTCACCCCGACCCAGGCAGGCCTCGAATTCATGACGTTCTGGTCAGTAGAAATCTTATGTAGCTGACACCCAGCCAGCCGCATCACATTCCCGGTGCTTCTGGAACATGGCCATACAGCCCAGAAAACTCACAGCAACCAAATATAGGGAAATTTTATGTCATGCTTGCTTTTGATTCCAATGCTTAAAAAACTCTGGGGCACTTTCTCTTTGCTTTTGCCAATGGCTGTTCGACGAAAGCATCCTCAAGAACCTTACTGGGTTGGTTTTGCTAAGGTATACATTACATATAAATTAATAATGATGAACAAGCCAAATGGCTTCTTGTTGACGCTTTTCGATCCCTGTGCCTGATCCTTATTTTTGTTGTGCTGTATTTTATTTTGCTGTAATGTATTACCGGGCTTGGCCTTATGTAAGCCTCTCCTAGTCCCCTTTGGGGAGATGGTGGCAGGTATAAATAAAGATGATGATAATGATGGTGATAATTGATGGTACTTGGAAGACACAGCTGGACTCGATCCCTTCCAGTCCGGCTTCCGTATCGGGCATGGGACGGAGACCATGCTTGTCGCCATTACAGACCAACTTCGCCGCCAGCTGGACCAGGGTGGGTCAGCCCTGCTTGTTTTGTTAGATCTAACAGCAGTATTTGATACCGTAGATCATGTATTGTTAGCCCACCGCCTAGCCGTGACTGGAGTCAGGGGGACTGCCCTTAAATGGGTGGCCTCCTTTCTCCACGACTGGGGACAGCGTGTGGAGAGGGGAGAGGAGGTCTCCGGGATTCAACGTATATATGCGCCCCCTGGCCCAGCTGGCCCGCGACTTTGGTCTGGAGTGTTATCAGTACGCTGATGACACCCAGCTTCTGCTGAGAATGGATGGCAGGCCGGACACCGTACCCGATTGTTTCCATCTATGCCTGGAAGCCGTGACTGGATGGCTGCGTGCCAGCCGGCTGAAGGTGAACCCGTCGAAGACGGAGATCTTGTGGCCTGGTCGACCTGGGCTGGATGAGTGCCGGTTGCCTACCCTGGATGGCGAGCAACTTAGCCCCTCATCCTTGGTTAAGAGCTTGGGTGTTAAGTTGGACTCCTCGCTGACCATGGAGGCCCAGGTCTCCATGGTCAGCGAGACGTCATTCTTCCACCTACGACAGGCTAGGCGACTGGCCCCCTACCTGTCCACGGATGACCTGGCCACGGTGATCCAAGCGACGGTCATCTCGAGGCTGGATCACTGTAACGCCCTCTACGTCGGCCTTCCCTTGTCGACAATCCGGAAACTCAAGCTGGTGCAGAATGCCGCGGCTCGCTTGCTGGTGGGAGCACCAGTGAGGGAGCACATTACTCCCATCCTTCGGCAACTGCACTGGCTTCCCATCGAGTACCGGATTGCCTTCAAGGTGCTGGTTTTAACCTTTAAGGCCTTGCACGGTCTAGGGCCTGTGTACCTGAGGGACCGCCTTACCCCGTACGTTCCCCCGAGATCACTGCGCTCGGAAGAGCGAAATTTGTTGGTTGTACCATCGTCCTGCTCCTGCCATTTGTCCAGCACAAGACAGAGAGCTTTCTCTGCAGCGGCCCCAGTACTCTGGAATTCGCTCCCCGACCACATTCGAGCGGTCTCTGAACTCCTCCCTTTTCGAAGGGAATGCAAGACGACCCTCTTCAGATTAGTGTTCGGGTAAATCCAAATTTAATTTGGTCCGTCTCGCTTCAGTCAAGGATTTGTAGACCTGTACCACCATGGCTACGTATTGTGTTTTTACTGTATGTTTTATTGTATGTTTTTACTGTTTTATCGCATGTTTATTGTATGCTTGTATTTTGTGATCCGCCCCGAGCCTGCTGGGAGGAGCGGAATATAAAACCGAATAATAAATAAATAAATAAATAAATTATTATTATTATCGGACTGCGGTGTCATCTGTATGCAGATGATGTCCAACTCTGTCACTCCTTCCCACCTGTTACTAAGGAGGCTGTTCAGATCCTGAAATGGTGCTTGGCCGCTGTGTCAGACTGGATGAGGGCGAACAAATTGAAATTGAATCCAGACAAGACAGAAGTCCTCCTGGTCAGTCGAAAGGCCAAACAGGGCATAGGGTTACAGCCTGTGTTGGACAGGGTTGCACTCCCCCTGAAGACGCAAGTTCACAGTCTGGGAGTGATCCTGGACTCATCGCTGAGCCTGGAACCCCAGGTTTTGACGGTGACCAGGGGAGCATTCGCACAGTTAAACTTGTGCACCAGCTGCACCCGTACCTAGGGAAGTCTGACTTGGCCATGGTAGTCCACGCTCTGGTTACATCACGTATAGACTACTGCAATGCTCTCTACATGGGGCTGCCTTTGAAGACTGTTCGGAAGCTTCCATTGGTCCAACGGACAGCAGCCAAGTTGATAACAGGAGTGGCACTCAGGGAGCGCACAAATCCTCTGTTGCTCCAGCTCCACTGGCTGCCAGTTTGCTACTGGGCACAATTCAAAGTGCTGCCTTTAGCCCTAAACGGTTCTGGTCCAGCTTATCTGTCCGAATGCATCTCTCCCTATGAACCATCCAGATGCTTAAGATTGACTGGGGAGACCCTGTTCCCAGTCCCAACTTTTTTGCAGACCTGATTGGCGGGGACGAGAGACAGGGCCTTCTCAGCAGTGGCCCCCCGGCTATGGAACACCCTCCCTAGGGACATTAGAGTGGCCCCCTCCCTCTTAACATTCCGGAAGAAAGTCAAGACCTGGCTGTTTGAGCAGGCTTTTGCAGAGGAAATGTAATTAGGGAATTGAGACCTATGGAACGATGACAATGCAATGGAAACCGATTCTAAAAAGAAAACGCTGAGATTTGTATTTTATATTTTTAACTGTGAATTTTTGCTTTTATATGGTGTTTTCATTAATTGTTATGTATTTATCTGTGGGCATTTGTTTGCCGTTGTACACCACCTCGTGTTGCCTTCGGGCTGAGAGGGACGATATAAAAGTATAGTAAATAAATAAATAAATAAATACATTATTATTATTATTTCTCCTGCAGCGCTGGCAGTTGCTCACGACTCCTGTCTGGGGCCACCACCACCTGGAGTACATGACACCCGAAGCAGAGACAAAGCTTCTTCCACCTCCGGATGGCCTCGCAGCAGCTCCTCCAGAGAAAGCCACCCTCTTTGAGACTGTGATTTAGTTCCTTGGGCCCTCCTCCCCCTGTAGCAATGCCACCAGCAGTATGGTCTGAGCTGAGGAGAGAAGGGGATGGGGTTTTGACCCATCCTCTGGTTGTTCTTTGTGACCCCTTTCTGTAGAAGAGGCCATCTTCAGTGAGATTAACTAATGAGAAGACCTACGAGTAGTGAAACTACCGAGCAATGGGTTGTGTAAACGCTGAACTCATACACAAAGGCAGCATAGCAGTATCAAAAATATATTATAATAACATTATTCAGGCATAGAGGTCGACACAAAACACTTCACAAGACCAAGTGCGTATACTTGCCTCTATGATTGTGGTCACCTCTCTTCCCCAGCGAGGTTAGGCTTGTGTATATCCTCCATTCGATATGGACACATGGAATAGATAGAAGAGGCCTTGAAAAAGCTCCGTCCGGGAGCGAAACGGAGACAACGCGGCCCAAAATCACCTGGCATCGCTAGCCCATTGGCCCCTGGCTTATACCAACACCTTGGGAGTTATTCTTCTCCTTTTTGTCCAATCGAAAAATGGAATTTGCCTACCAGGACTGAGGACTTGTGTATTTGAGCACATTATTTTGGCACTCTGGGACCTTTTGGAGGAACACACCTTGTGACCTTGAATGATTTATACTGGATTATCCAGCTTTGGAGAACTGATAGACTGAATTCGTCACGCGGTCTTATTTCGTCAATCATAGACGCAAGTATACGCACTTGGCCTTGTGAAGTGTTTTGTGTTGACCTCTATGCCTGAATAATGTTATTATAATATATTTTTGATATTGCTATACTGCCTTTGTGTATGAGTTCAGCGAAGACCTACGAGTAGCCATTGGTCTAATATGGTGATGTTAGAACTGTGCGTAGTGAAGCAGAGGGGAAGAACCATACATGATCCCCAATCTATCTGGGCCAGCCTTCTTTTAGATCAGGCATGGCCAACATTTGGCCCTCCGGGTGTTTTGGAACTCAACTCCCACAATTCGGCTGTTAGGAATTGTGGGAGTTGAAGTCCAAAACACCTGAAGGGCCAAACGTTACCCATGCCTGCCATAGACCTAGAGATGTGTGGGGCTGAAATGTCCATCTTACCCTACTGAGAAAAAGAGAGCTGTAAACAAAATTAAACTTCTCCCTGGTCTTGCTCTTGCAGTGTTTGTGATCAAGCTTCACGCCAAGGGTATTAACTCCCTTGTTCCAAAAAGAAAAGACTCACAAAAAGGAGGGCCCACCAACTGGGAAAGAGTTCCTCCCCATGGACCTTTTCCCCCATGGAAGCAAAAACCCCTGTAGCTTTTACTTCTTCCCAAAACCAGCCAGGGCTGCTTCTAAAAGGTGCTGGATTCTGGCCTTCTGTGTGATGCTGACGTAGTTTTGTTTGGTTCTGATTTATTTTATTTTTTGCCCCGTAGTTACCTCTTTGGTCTATTTTTTTTTCCAATTTAGCCCAATCCCTAAAATGACCTTAACTGGTGTAGGGAGACTAACAGCATCCCGCTCTTCAGGTTCCCATCGCTCTCTCTCCCTCGGGGAAAACAAACACAATCACTCCCAAATCTATTTCCAGCACTCTGTGGCCTACTTCTTTTCATCGCTTCTTCCCACTCTCATAATCACATTCCTTCTACAGTTTCAAGGATAGTTCTCGATTATGCGGCAATTGCGTCTGTGTGTGTGTTTGTCCTCTTTGGCATCATTTCTGGCTTCTATCACTCTAAATCAGGCATAGGCAAACTTGGGCCCTCCAGGTGTTTTGGACTTCAACTCCCACCATTCCTAACAGCCTACCGGCTGTTAGGAATGGTGGGAGTTGAAGTCCAAAACACCTGGAGGGCCCAAGTTGGCCCAGGCCTGCTATAAATGTATCCATTCCCCCTTCCTTCCTTCCTTCCTTCTTTCCTTCTTCCATCCTGGTCTACTTTTGACCCTAACCAGGAGCTGGTTGGAGAAGGGATGCCAAGTACACATTGCAAACCTGAACTGATGACGATGCCCCTAAATCAGTGGTTCTCAACCTGAGGTCCCCAGATGTTTTTGGCCTTCAACTCCCAGAAATCCTAACATCTGGTAAACTGGCTGGGATTTCTGGGAGCTGTAGGCCAAAAACATCTGGGGACCCATAGGTTGAGAACCACTGCCCTAAATCTTTCACTGAGCGCAAAGGGACTCACACAAAATGGACAAAAGTTAGATCTCTTATAGTTCCCATCAATAATACCGAAGTGGGAAAGGGTTGACGAGTTAGAAAATGTGGAGTGATGGTGTTAATCTGCTTCCTACGTCACAAACAAGCAGAGGGAAGCCCTTTGAGCCACAAACAGCCATGGATACAGTTGGCATTATTTTTTTCCTGGTTGGACTTCTATAGCTTCGACCTCTGTCTATCACAGTGGTTCTCAACCTATGGGTCCCCAGATGTTTTGGTATTCAACTCCCAGAAATCCTAATAGCTGGTAAACTGACTGGGATTTCTGGGAGTTGTAAGCCAAAATACCTGGGGACCCAATGGTTGAGAACCACAGGTCTATCAGGTGCACCCATTCAATGTGATTGCAGTGCTGAATCCACTACCAGTTTTGGTGAGCTTCAAAGGAGCTCTCCAGGGTGCTGGAACAGTTCAGCATCCTAGGCAGCTCTTTAAACGCCCCATCTGTACTGCCAGCTTCAGAATGCAGCTCAATTGCTTTAAACTGGATTATATGGGAGTGTAGACGCCTATAATCCAGTTCAGTGCGGTTCAGTCTACATCAGGGGTGCTCACACTTTTTCAGCATGCGAGCTACTTATGAAACAACCAAGTCAACATGATCTCCCTCCCCACTACTCAGAGAGCCATAAAAGCAAAATATTAGGAAATTTATTTCAGTGAGAGCCATATAATATATTTTAAGACTGAATTCCACTAAATATGAGTATAATAAGCCCCTGAATTTATTCATAATAATAATGAAGATAATATTCATTCAGCCTCTGCTGCTGCTACTACTACTACTACTACTACTACTACTAATAGTAACAACAACAACAATAGATTCCTAGAGTAGAAGGAGACCTCCAAGGGCCATCCAGTCCAACCTCCTTCTGCCATAAGGGAAAAACACAATCAAAGTATTCCTAACAGATGACCATTCAGCCTCTGATGATAATAACAACAACAACAACAATGGGTTCCTAGAATAGGAGGAGACCTCCAAGGGCCATCCAGTCCAACCTCCTCCTGCCATAAGGGAAAAACACAATCAAAGCATTCCTCACAGATTTCCATTCAGCCTCTGATAATAATAATAATAATAACAATGGGTTCCTAGAATAGGAGGAGACCTCCAAGGGCCATCCAGTCCAACCTCCTTCTGCACCTGGGCAGTGTTGGGAGCCTGTGGGGAGACTGAGCCTTCCTCCCACCCTGCCTGAGATCTACCAGGACACCCTACGCAATCTACCAGTAGATCACAATCTACCTAATGAGCACCCCTGGTCTACATTATATGAATCTACACTGACAATTATAATGTAGTTCAAACTGGATTGTACGGCAGTGTAGATGGGGCCTAAATCTGAATTAAAATCTTAAGTGGATTCCCTGCCCCACTGACATAGAAGTCACTAGCAGCTCCTAAATGAACATTTCATAGATGTAGCTGTATCGCTTACGAAGGCACCAAACATCATGAGGGATTCCAGAGAGCAAAACATCTGGGTGTGTTGAAGTGGGTCAATAGCAACAAATCTGCTGGCACTTCATAGAGAATGTTCACACCAAATTCATAGCTACTGGACTCCTAGTAATCCAGAATCAGAAAAAATACATTTGTTGGCTTTCTCTCTGTAAGTAGAGAAGAAGAGGGGCAACCCTAGTTTTGGGCCTGGTGAGCGAAGGCTCCTCTCCCGCTCTCAGCGTTATACCTCGCAGCAGCGAGACTGCATTCCTCCAGTGGGTGCGTTTTGTAATATACTAGTGTTTGTGCCAAACTGGGCTGAGCCCACCTTCCTCTACTCATGAAATTGTAATCCCTGTCCACTCCCCTCTGCCACAGCTGACTTCTCAACTCCTTGGTTTGTTTGTTTGTTTGTTTTTTGCCGTTATGTACCAACATGCTCCAGATCCGGGAGACTCCAAGGGCCATCCAGTCCGACCTCCTGCCATAAAGGAGGGAAAACACAATCAAAGCATTCCTAACAGATGCCCATTCAGCCTCTGATGATAATAATAATAATAACAACAACAACAACGGGTTCCTAGAATAGGAGGAGACCTCCAAGGGCCATCCAGTCCAACCTCCTCCTGCCATAAGGGAAACTCAATCAAAGCATTCCTCACAGATGGCCATTCAGCCCTCTGATAAAATAATAATAATAATAATAATGGGTTCCTAGAATAGGGAGGAGACTCTCCAAGGCCATCCAGTCCAACCTCCTGCCATAAGGGGAAAAACACAATCAGCATTCCTCACAGATTTCATTTCAGCCTCTGATAATAATAATAATAACAATGGGTTCCTAGAATAGGAGGAGACCGGCCATCCAGTCCAACCCCTTCTGCACCTGGGCAGTGTTTAGAGCCTGGGGGGGCCTTCCTCCCACCCCCCTGCCTGAGATCTACCAGGACACCCCTACGCAATCTACCAGTAGATCACAATTTACCTAATGAGCACCCTGGTCTACATTATGTATGAATCTACACTGACAATTATAATGTAGTTCAAACTGGATTTGTACGGCAGTGTAGATGGGGCCTAAATCTGAATTAAAATCTTAAGTGGATTCCCTGCCCCACTGACATAGAAGTCACTAGCAGCTCCTAAATGAACATTTCATAGATGTAGCTGTATCGCATGAAGGCACCAAACATCATGAGGAATTCCAGAGAAAACATCTGGGTGATTTGAAGTGGGTCAATAGCAACAAATCTGCTGGCACTTCATAGAGAATGTTCACACAAATTCATAGCTACTGGGGCCCTAGTAATCCAGAATCAGAAAAAATACATTTGTTGGCTTTCTCTCTGTAAGTAGAGAAGAAGAGGGGCAACCCTAGTTTTGGGCCTGGTGAGCGAAGGCTCCTCTCCCGCTCTCAGCATTATACCTCGCAGCAGCGAGACTGCATTCCTCCAGTGGGTGCGTTTTGTAATATACGAGTGTTTGTGCCAAACTGGGCTGAGCCCACCTTCCTCTACTCATGGAATTGTAATCCCTGTCCACTCCCCTCTGCCACAGCTGACTTCTCAACTCCTTGGTTTGTTTGTTTGTTTTTTTGCCGTTATGTACCAACATGCTCCAGATCCAACCTCTAACAATAAATATGGGAGAGATTCAATCTGTTTGTGAGTGGCATCTTTGTCAAACCGGGATCTCCGAAACATCCTTATTGGGAGTATCTTTTAAGGCCAGCTTTCGTTTTATTGTTATGTGCATCTCCAAGTTGACTTTGACTGATGGGGACCCTCTCCAAAGACTATCTTGGCAATTTTTTCCCACTTTGGCTGAGGGAGTATAACTTGCCCAAGGTTACTCTGTGGGTTTCCATTGCAGACTGGGGATTCGAATTGTGCTGTCCTGGATTCCAACACCAATGTTTCAAATGACTACACCACACTGGCTTCTCTTAACAGGGTAAACTAGGCATAGGCAGACTTCGGCCGCCAGGTGTTTTGGACTTCTATAAAATGGGGAAATCAAGGGTTAAGAACATAAGAACATAAGAAGAGCCATGCTGAATCGGGCCTCAGCCCATCTAGTCCAGCATTCTGTGTCACACAGTGGCCCACCAGTTGTACACGGGGATATCTAGCAGAAAGGAGGGCAAAACCCTCACCTGCTCCGACCCCCACAACCAGTGCCCGGGGGAAATCCTGCCTGCCTCCATCAACACAGAGGTGGCCCTTGGATGTCCATTTCAGTAACTACTGATTCCCTTGGTATCCATGAATCTGTCTAATCCTGCCTTGAAGCTGTCCAGGCTGACCGCTGTCACAACCTCCTCTGGAAGTGAGTTCCATAACCCAATGACCCTCTGGGTGAAGAAATATTTCCCTTTATTAGTCCTAACTTTCCTACCTTGGAGCTTCAGGAGTGCCCTAGTCCTAGTGTTGTGTGACAGAGAAAATTTTTTCTTTATTCACCTTTTCTATCCCATGCATGATTTTATACACGCCCCGATCAAGTCACCCTCTTAAACGCCGTCTTTCAAGGCTGAAAAGACCAGGCGTTGCAACCTGATTTCGTAAAGGGAGCTGCTCCATCCCTTGGATCATTCTTGTTGCCCTTTTTCTGTACCTTTTCCAGTTCCGTTATATCCTTCTTGAGGTGCGGTGACCAGAATTGTACACAGTACTCCAGATGTGGCCTCACCATAGATTTGTAGAGAGGCAATACAACATTTGACTGACCTATTTTTCGATTCCCTTCCTGATCATGCCAAGCATAGAATTTGCTTTTTTAACTGCTGCTGCGCACTGGGTTGACATCTTCATTGAGCTGTCCACAAAAACCCGAGATCCCTTTCCTGGTTTGTCTCGGAAAGCTTTGACCCCATCAATTGGTAGGTGTAGTTGGGGTTCTTTGCCCGATGTGCATGACTTTACACTTGTTTAGGTTAAAATGCATTTGCCACTTTGTTGCCCATTCACTCAATTTCGAGAGATCTTTCTGGAGCTCTTTACAGTCAGTTTCATTTTTAACTACCCTGAACAATTTAGTGTTGTCTGCAAACTTTGCTACCTCAGAATTTACTCCTACATCCAGATCATTAATGAATAAATTAAAAAGTAACGGACCCAAAACTGAACCTTGGGGTACGCCACTTCTCACCTCTTTCCACCCAGAGAAATGTCCGTTTATTACCACCCTTTGTTTCCTACAGTTTAGCCAGGTTCCAATCCAGGACAAGACCTGTCCTCTGATTCTATGGCTGAAGAGCTTATTTAGGAGCCTTTGGTTAGGGACTTTGTCAAACGTCTGGCTCCTTACCTCTCCCGCTGCGACCTGGCCACGGTGATCCAAGCCACGGTCATCTCGAGGCTTGATTACTGTAATGCGCTGTACATTGGCCTACCCTTGTCGGCGATCCGGAAACTTAAGCTGGTGCAGAACGCAGCAGCGCGCCTGCTGTCGGGAGCCCCAAGATCTGCGCATGTGACCCCACTCCTGCGTGCACTGCACTGGCTTCCTATCGAATTCCGGGTCTCCTTCAAGGTGTTAGTTCTAACTTTCAAGGCCTATATGGTTTGGGGCCAGTGTGTACTTGAGGGAGCCGTCTTACCCCATACAAACCCAGAAGATCACTGCGCTCAGAGGGGCTTAATCTACTAGAGGTCCCTAGTATTAAGATCTGTAGGCTGTCGAGCACCCGGCAGAGAGCATTTACAGTGGCCGCTCCGACCCTCTGGAATTCTCTGCCGGAGGAGATACGAGCACTACGGGGTTTGTTGGCCTTCCGCAAGTCTGTGAAGACTTGGCTATATAGGCAGGCATTTGGTCCCAACTGATGCCTCCTTAGTTGCCAGCTGCCAACATACCGTCCTGCCATGTATTGCCTCTGCGTATTATTGCTTGCCGGGATCATTTGTGGGGAGGGGCTTTTGGGTATCACGTCTTTTATCTGTTTATTGATGTTTTATTGATTTTATGCTGTAAACCGCTCTGGGCTCCAGAGAGAGCGGTCTACCAAATCGAATTTATAAATAAATAAATAAATAAAATAAAAGCCTTTTGAAAGTCAAGGTAAACTATATCGACTGGGTCCCCTTTATCTATGTGTTTATTTACACCCTCAAAGAATTCTAACAAGTTAGTAAGACATGATTTGCCTTTGCAGAAACCATGTTGATTTTCCTTCAGCAATGCCTGTTCTTCTATGTGCTTGGTAATTTTTTCTTTAATAATGGTTTCCATCACTTTGCCTGGAACTGAGGTTAGACTAACTGGCCTATAATTTCCTGGATCACCCCTGGATCCTTTCTTGAAGATTGGAGTTACATTTGCCTCCCTCCAGTCCTCGGGTACAGTGCCTGATCTTAGAGAAAGGTTATATATTTTGGCTAGAATTTCAGCAATTTCACACTTGAGTTCCTTAAGAACTCTGGGGTGGATGCCATCTGGCCCTGGTGATTTATTGACATTTAGTTTAGTAAGGCATGTGAGAACATCTTCCTTGTTTATTTCTATCTGGTTTAATTCATTTAATTCCCTCCCTGAAAAAACTGACTCAGCTGCAGGCATATGTTGTCTGTCCTCCTGTGTGAAAATGGAGGCAAAAAAGTCGTTTAGCCGCTCGGCAATCTCCTTGTCTTCACTTATTGTCCCTTTCTTACCATTTTCGTCAAGTAGCCCAACTGCTTTTCTAGTTGGGTTTCTACTTCTGATGTACTTAAATAAGTTTTTGCTTTTTTAAAAAATATTCTTAGCTATATGTGCCTCAAAATCTCTCTTGGCTTTCCTGACGGTTGCTTTGCATTTAGTTTGCCAGAGCTTGTGTTCCTTTCTGTTCTCCTCAGTAGGAAGAGCCTTCCATTTCTTAAATGAGTTTTTCTTCTTTCCAATCACATCTTTTACTTCATTTGTAAGCCATGCCGATGTCCTCTTGGACTTTCCCGGCCTCTTTCTTATTTTAGGAATGCATTTTAGTTCGGCTTGTTTTAAAGTATTTTTAAACAGTTTCCAGGGTTCCTTTTGGAATGCTTTAAGAAAACATAATAGTAATAATATTATTTATTTACTATATATATCAGGGTTTCTTTTGGAATGCTTTAAGAAAACACAATAGTAATAATATTATTTATTTACTATATATATCTCCAGCTTCTAGAGGCGGTGCTCAACTTTTGCATATCTTAAATCAACATGATAGGTTTGAATACAATTAATATTGAACAAAAGGTCCATACAAGTATCCTACCTCTATATAATGTTTCAATTGACAATACATGTATATACCATATCTCGGCATTACTTCGCGAACGAAGATTCTTAGGAAGGACTCATCCCACGCTTTTTACAAGCGTGCTGATGACTAAAAAGGCCAATCTGAGATAGGCAAGTTTGGTTGCAGAAAGCACAGCAGAAAGTCTCCTTGGGTGATGTTTCCAAGTTGCGGTTCTTTCTGCATTGTCGTTTCTCTTCGAGACCCATTCGGCGTGTTTTCTCGAAAGAGGCTGCAGCATTGTGGATAGTGCGTCTCCATGTCTCCCTGATGATAGGCCAGGGTGGACCATTGTTGGTGATCAATCTGGCCGAGCCTGAGGTGTTGTTTCAGGGAGTCCTTATATCTCTTTGGGGGGGGGGGCTCTCTTGCGCTGACCCGTGGCGAGTTCACCATAGAGTAGTATATTTGGGAGGCGGTGGTCCTCCATCCTAGAGATGTGCCCTGCCCAGGGCAGCTCTGTTCTCAATAGCATGGCCCCAATGCTCAATATACCATATAGTGTATAACATATAACGTCTAACATGAAAAGCTACAGAACATACAAGATGTTGCAATGTAATCAGAGTGGGTAGAAAATACCTCTGAGAAAGTCCCGAAAGTACTCACACTTAGTCCCAATGTCTATATCTAAGTCCGGTATAATGTGGATTATATGGATGGAAAATCCGATTTAAATGTTCCGGTTTAGAAGTAGCAACAAAAAATCCAATCAGTAGAATGAAAGATAATCACCGTGTTTGGAGTTCAGTGAGTTCGGGAACTGTAGACCGTGTGGAGGTGGCGTAGGGATCTGGATCGGAACGGAAGGACGCTAGAGAAGGCCGCCGACGGAGAAGATAATAGGCCTAATCCGTTTATTTTATTTATTTATTTAAAACTTTTGTACCCCGACCTTCTCATCTCTATTGAGGGACTCAGACCAGCATTACAGCAAAATTCAATGCTATACAATTTAAAAACAACTACAACATATTAACATACATAAAAACCCAGCATAAAACCACATCACCATTAAAACAATTCCACTCGATCTGTAAACGTGGTCATACATTCAGACAATAGCCAATCTCAGCCTATTCTGGGAAGGCTTGGTTCCATATCCAAGTCTTCCCCAGCCTCCTAAAGGACAACAGAGAGGGGGCAGGACTAGCATCACTTGGGAGAGAGTTCCACAGCCGAAGGGCGACCACAGAGAAGGCCCTGTCTCTTGTCCCCACCAGTCGCGCCTTGCGAAGCTGGTGGGGCTGAGAGCAGGGCCTCTCCGGAGGATCTTAATGTTCTTGATGGTTCGTAGGGGAGAATCCGTTCGGACAGGTAAACTGGGCCAGAACCGTATAGGGCTTTGTAACTTAAAACCAGCACTTTGAATTTTTCCCGGAAGCTAATTGGCAGCCAGTGGAGCTGGTGCAGCAAGGGAGTTGTATGCTCCCTGTACCCCGCTCCTGTTAGTAACCTGGCTGCTGAGCGTTGGACTAATTGCAGCTTCCGAGCAGTCTTCAGAGGCAACCCCATGTAGAGAGTGTTGCAGTAGTCTATTTGGGATGTAACCAGAGCGTTTCGCCTGGAAGGAGGCTTTTTCAAGGCATGTAATAAATTGCAAGGGTTAAAGCCTTCTGTTGGCAGGACTGAAGACTGACAGGAACAAATTATAAGAAAGGAGATTCCATCTGAACATTAGGAAGAACTTCCTGACTATGAGAGAGCCATTCAGCAGTGGAACTCTCTGCCCCGGGGTGTGGTGGAAGCTCCTTCTTTGGAAGCAGGTTCAAATCCGGGGAGAGCGTAGATGAGCTTCCTCTGTCCGCTCCAGCTCCCCATGCGGGGACATGAGAGAAGCCTCCCAATAGGATGGTAAAAACATCAAACATCCAGGCAACCCCTGGGCAACATCCTTGCAGACGGCCAGTTCTCTCACACCAAAAGCGACTTGAAGTAGCTCCTGATACTGAAAAAAAAAACACATGCTCACACATATGTATCCGGGTGTGTTTTTTTTTTTTTTTTTTTGAAGAAGAAGCCACCAAGGTGTTTTATTCAATCAGCTGAAAGTGATGCCAGCTTGCTGTTATCTACCAAAGAAAGCTGAGATAGCATTACAGTGAAAAACAAACATTTATATAGTTAAATCCTTTGAAATTACCACTCCCAGCTGGACCTGGCTTGACGGGGACTCCCTGCAGGGGTGGGCGTGCGGCACTCGCCGTCCAATGGGATAGTGTTGCCTGCTTTCGATATAGATTTTGTGCTCTCTAATGGCTGAAGAGGGGCCGGACGGAAGCCTTTTAGACAAATAAGACATTATTTCATGACTGGATTACCTTGTCCCAACTCTGGGACAAAGAATACAGGGCCCTCCATCACATGAGTTTTATTGTTGGAAATGCAAAGAACAAACAGGTACAGTTTTACACTGCTGGTGGGGCTGCCGCAAGGTCAAAAAATTCTGGAAAACCATTCACGCACATTCACAGAGAATGCTCGAGATGGACATTGAATATAAACCAGAAGTCTTTCTACTCAATTTGACGGGAGGCAGATTTGAGGTCCACAAAGAAAAAATCTTCTACTACATTACGGCTGCAGCAAGAATTATCCTCGCAAGGAACTGGAAAAAAGAAAAATCCCCAATGACGATGGACTGGGCTTCCAAGCTTGTCGAATATTCAGACATGGACACTCTGCAAAATATGGTTAATAATAAAAATCCAAAAAAAAAGGATAGACTGGCAACCTGTTATAGATTATGTGAAAAGAACAAAGTTCTGATGTCGTACTTTCAATCAAACAGACCAAGGGGTGGAAAAACCCCCCCTCTATATATTTTTGACTCTGTTGATATCAAGCAAGGACTGATCCCCCGTACACCCGGACTGGAAGCAGATTTCTTTTCCTTCTACCCCCAATTCCTATCTTCTACCCCACCTTCTCCCTCACGAACTCCCCCTCCCTTACCCTGTCCCGAACCTCATCCCTTACTCTATCCCCCCACTTTTTCTTTTTCTTTTCTTGTTTTATTCTTTGACAAAAAAAACTAATAAAAATTATTCCAATTAAATAATCCTGCTGACTGTTCACCATACAAATAAAACACCAATAAACAAATAAACACAAAACCCACAAATCTCATAACACGTGCATTCACCTCACTACAGACCCCGTATCCGGGTGTTGTTGTCTGTTTAATTGGGGAATATTTCCCCTTGCGTTGTCAGGTCAGTTCTCCTTACATTTAAGATTGAAGAGGGGGATGTGGTGTTGGGAGAAGTTACATAAAAGTCTTTAAAAGACAGCTCTCCTAGGCCTTGAACACAAGGTGGCAGCAGACATCCTGATGCATCAAATTCACTATAATATTTTTTTGTAACTTCAATCTCAGTGACAGAGATTCCCAGTGACAGAGATTCCAAGAGTGGCTTTCTTTAAAAAAAACCCAAAAAAGTAACTTTCCCAAGCTTTGCTTCTGCTCCGCTCTCACTGAAAGCCTGCTCTCCACTTTATGGAAAGTGTGAGTGTTTGGAGAGGAGCCTGTTCCTCTTGCCCTAGGCGACTTCTGTGCCCACAGTGCTGCATCAATTATATCTAGCAATTCCACATCGCTGGATGAGAATATTTACTTCCTTATCAGCCAAGTTAATAAATAATATTCACAGTGAGGCATAGCAGGGAAGATGTTGGGCTGAGACTTGGCTCGAGCTGGGTTTCAGTCCCTGCTGAATTGATAGGTCTGCCCCAGGCATGGGCAAACTGTGGCCATCCAGGTGTTTTGGACTTCGACTCCCAGCATTCCTAACAGCCTCAGGCCCTTTCCATTTCCCACTCAGCCGCTTAAGCGGCTGAGTGGGAAAAGGAAGGGGCCTGAGGCTGTTAGGAATGCTGGGAGTCGAAGTCCAAAACACCTGGAGGGCCCAAGTTTACCCATACCTGGTCTACCCAGTCAATTTTAAATTATTTATATTAAATTGACATTTGACTGATTTGAATAATATGAATGCGTGTTTTAATCTTATGTCGATGTGGTTTCTGTAATCACCATCAGGGCCTCAAACTGGTTCCAGGATAAAAACATTTGCCAAGGTAGCAGAAATGGTCAACATTTTCTAATGTTACACCATTAAGCTGTATTTCTGGCATTGGAGAGGGATTGGCTGGTGACTGCTGGAAGAGCACTTTGGTTTTATCGATGTTCAGTGACAGTTCGAGCTTCTCGTATGCACCTGCAAAGGGGTTTAGAGTGGCTTATAGGTCTTCTTCTGAGTGCACATAGACAACGTTGTCATCAGCATCTCTGGCATTACTTCGCGAACGAAGATTCTTAGGAAGGACTCATCAACAAGCGCGTTGATGACTAAGGAGGTTGGGTGTGTCCTTCGAGCCTGTGCATTGGATTTTTCTGGTGGAGCGCAGCATGCACAGAACTGGCCTCACCCTTTAAACCAAAGGTCCGTCTGCCGGGGCCTAGCAAGCTTGGATGGTGGCAGCGAGGTCCTCAGGTCATAGGTTTGGTTTGAGTTTCCTTCTCTAGATCAGTGATTTTCAACCTTTTTTGAGCGGCGACACATTTTTTACATTTACAAAATTCTGGGGAACACCACAAACCAAAATGACACAAAATGACACTCTAACACAGTAATACATATAGTTAATATATTTTTAAATGTATTTATACACTCACTTAGCTGGCAGTATTAATGTTTCTGCCACAGTGTGGGACTTTTTAAATTTAGCTACGAGATCAGCGACAAGGTAGCTAGCTTTGAGGGCTCTCTCGTTTACCTTTGTGGTTTTTCTCAAAGAATTTGCCTGTTTCTCATTGTTTGTACTTAAGTGTACAAAATAGTCTGTCGGCTTGTTTTGAACGGAAGGGTGTTTCGTTTGGAGATGGCGTTTAAGCTTGCTTGGCACCATGGCGCTACTGGACAGCTTCTCACCACACACCAAGCACAGCGGAGCCGGTGAAAGTGAATCCAAATGAAAGATAGCTTTCACTGTATTGCCTCGAGCTCACCGTCTTTTTTTTCTCTTTTGTCCACCACTCATATTAGGCATTTGCATTTTCCCGTCTCAAAAACTTCTCCATCACTGTCACTCGCTGGTCTTGCTGTGATCCCAAATTAGCACTGTCACTTGACGCGCAGCTGCAGCACTAACTCTAACTTTGTTTACTTAGCCACGTCTGAGCGAATCCAAGATGGCGCAACCATAGCACTCTTGCATCACTTCTTAGGTGACGCGAGAGTGCTATGGTTCCATTTCTTAAAGGGACAGATGCGCCTTATAGTTTATATATGAATGATGTTCGAAAATAATTTCCCACGGCACACCTGATGATCTCTCATGGCACACTAGTGTTCCGCGGCACACTGGTTGAAAATCACTGCTCTAGATGGTTGACCTTGCAGGGTTAGATGAGCACCATCTGCCCGGGGTTGAAATTAGAGTTTTCCTTCTCTTAGGATGGTTGCCAAAAGGCTAGAGAGCCCATCCTACCCGTTGACGCTCTTTGTCAGACTCTTCGGTTGTGACCTGTCTGGCATGGGAGGCCCTACCGGTGGCTATTATGCCACCGCCAGCATAGCTCACAACTTCATTAGGGTACGCAAGCCTCTCCCCCACAACAAGAGGGTGCCAATGGAGAGGTAAGCATACTGGAGTTCTATAACATGTTGTTGTAACCTTGGTTTTGGCTTTCAGTCTGCTGAGGTTAAATAGCTTGCCATCTGTCCAATAGAGGATTTCCACTCTGGTGGGAAGCTTCCCATCAAAAAGGTGAAATATCATAGTGATGAAGATGGAAAATAAAGTTGGGGCAATAATACATCCCTGTTTGCCACCTGATGGGTCACTTTGGGAGCCATTGCTGTTGCCATCATGTCATCACGGAGGAGCCACAGGATGTTTACAAATTTGTTAAGGCACCTGATTTTGGGGAGGATGGACTAGAGAGCAGCACTGCGATTCACTGTGTCGACTGCCTTTGCAAGGTCAATGAATGCCATGTACAGAGGTGGATTTTGTTCCCTGCATTTTTCTTGGAGCTGTCGTGTAGTGAAGATCACGTTCTCTATTCCTCTGGAGGGGCGGAAGCCGTTCTGGGATTCTGGGAGGGTGTCTTCTGAGAGGGGTAGAAGTTGGTTCGCGAGGATTCTTGCGAGGATTTTCCCAGCGGAGGTTAGAAGGGAGATACCTTGATAGTTTCCGCAGTCTTTTCTTTCCCCTTTTTTGAAGAGGGTGATGATGGTGGCATCCTTGAAATCTGCTGGGATTTTTTCAGTCACCCACACTTTTTCTATGAGATGATGGAGTTGTGTCAGCTCGGGTCCTCCCTCTTTAAAGATTTCTGCAGGGATCCCATCAGGTCCACTGGCTTTGTTATTTTTTTGTTGGCTGATGCCATTGCTGACTTCTTCCAAACTAGGCAGTGCTGCAAACCCAAACTTTAATGCCCTCAAACCAGGGCCGTAGCCAGGATTTTGATTCGGGGGGGGCTGAGTTTGGTTGGGGGCTGAGACTGGGTGGAAGAGGGTCTACCCTAGCAAACCTTTTGTATTGTTATCCCAATAACCCCATTAATGTGACATAATGAGCATGGTGATCAGATCATGATATGAATAAGCATAACAGTTTAAATAATGTACCAGTAAGGCCTTCTCGCGGACCACCCTGAGAATTTCGGGGCTGAAGCCCCTTAGCCCCCGGCTACATGCCTGCCTCAAACAATTATCACATGATAGATATTTCTGAATTTTTTTGTTGGTGGTGGTGTGAGGAATTAGCTTTCTTGCATACCCTTGGCTCCAATTAATACATATTCCTGTGGGTTTATAAAAGGGGTTATAAAGGGCGATAGAGATGGAGAAGGAATGGCCTCTTTCTGCGTGCTACTGTCACAACAAATATTCTACCTGAAAGTGATGCTTGAATTTCAGGTGAAGCCTGCATTGATGCCTATGGGTGCTTCTCTTGAAAGGTAAACAGCCCCCTTAGAGAAGGGGATAGATATTGCTTGTATCCGTCCTCCACTAGTCTAATCCTGTTGAGACTGCAGTCATAAGTCTCCCATCTGTTTGACTTCTGTGACTGACTGTGTGTCCAGCCTTATTTAGTTTGTAAACAGGGAACTGTCATACTAGGTATTTGTAAGCTGCTCTGGAAGACCTTTTGGCGGAAGGGTAAGTACAAGCAAGCAAGGAAGCACTCTTTTGACAGGCAAAATCTCCTGTGGAGATCATAGAGTCACAGAGTTTTAAGAGACCCCAAGCGCTACCCTGTGTTGTTGATCAACCACCAGAGGCTGATGATTTAGAGAGGATTGTGAGCTTTCCTGTGGCACAAAGTGATGGGCTCTCAAGTCTGGGAAATTATGGTTCTCTCTGTGAGAAAACTGGCTCAGAAAGTGCATGGCCTTATGGGCATTCAAGGAGTCAGAAGCAGCAACAGCAGATAAGGAATCGAATGAAGAGCTGAGTGATAAGAAGGGTTCCTGTGGGAATCCACCTATAGCTACAGAAATCAACGAAGGTCTTCGTTTACAAATCAGAGGTGGAAAATAGATTGCATTGTTCAGAGAGATTACGTGGGAAAGTTGTGAAGGAAATTCACGGGAAACGGAATGATTTCATGAGTGCCTATTAAACAACAAGTTGTTTACCTTATGGTCAGTTCAGGCAATGCTGCATTAGAGTGAGAAGCTGTGCCTGAGTTCTCTTGTTCCTGGTTCAAGCAAAGCTTTGCTTTTGGGTTTTATATACTGTATATCCTGGAAGTTTTCTATGTTCTTGTTCATGTGCTCCGGTTCAAGTTTTACTAGTTAAACCTTCTTGATTGTGGAATTATGTTGTATCTGTGATTTCTTCCCTCAGTCTAAACACTATACTCCTATTAATGCAACCTAGAATCATATTGGCTTTTTAGCTGCTGCATTGCTCTGCTGATTCGTGTACAACTTAGGGTCTACCAAGACATCTAGGAGCCTCAGTGGCGTAATGGGTTAAACCCTTGTGCCGGTTGAACTGCTGACCTGAAGGTAAGCAGCTCGAATCCACAAGATGGGCTGTTTATGAATCACCTGATATTGGACTACAACTTCTACTATCCCTGTTAGGTAATCTGACTGGTGCTTCTGTGAGCATAAATCCCAAAACATTAGTAGTTTTACGCTTGGGAACCAATCCTCCAAATCATTCCTTCTTAAGCCCGTATGCCACTTACGAGTACAGAATTATTCCCTCTGACTCCAAAGAGTTACCAGGGCTCTGAGTGAGCCTAATAAACACCTCCTGGAGTAATGATTGCTTACGTTTTAACTACCATAACACGATATGGGTAAATGGATGCTTATAGTCAAACATAATTTCCTTGTACTCAGTACCGACTTGAACATATATTAATAGCATTTGTGGCATTAGCATTTGTATCATGTTTCAAGGGGTCTGAGCACTTTGGAGGCATTATCTTGTAATCTTTGTGACAGCCGTGGCAGGTGGGTATTATTATCTTCCCTTTGCAGATGGGAGCCCAGGGGCCCTTCGGCAGCCCTCTCATCCCAAGGCTGCCGAGTGAGTCCATCATGGCTGAAATGGCATTCGAAACAAAGGCTTCTTCGTTTGGTCGCACGCTCTGTTTGCTGCTACATTTATGGATAGTTAAAAAATACACCGAGCCAGAGTCCTTCAAGGCAGCAGATCCGCAACACAAAGAGCTTGGAAGTATGGCAGTCCCGCCACATTTGCAGTTTGGTCTTTTAGCGGATTTGATTTAAAATGTTATCTATAGCAGGGCTGTCCAACTGGCGGCCCCGGGGCCGGATCCGGCCCCGTAGCCTGTTGGACATGGCCCCACCTATGCCCTCAGCCGCCATTTTTAATTTTTTTATTTAAAAAATCATTTTTTTAAAAAAAAATGGCGGCCGGGGGGGAGGGGGAGGCGGGGCAGGGAGGAGGAAGAGAGCTAGCTCCTCCGGCGCGCCCCTTCCTACCAAGGAAGGGAGGGGCGCTTGAAAAAGGGCAGAAGGCGGCGCCAACGGCAGCGTCACAGGCCTGGCGTGACGCGCTGCCCCTTGGCACCTCCTACACCTCCTTTTCGGCACCCCCCCTCCCTTCCTAGGGCAGGGGAGCCGCCGAAAAAGGGCAGAAGGCGGCGCCAAGAGCAGCGGCACAGGCCTGGCGTGACGCGCTGCTCTTGGTGCCGCTACTCCTCCTCCGGCGGCTCCCGGCCTAGGAAGGGAGGGGCGCCTAAAAGGAGGAGTAGGCGGTGTTGCTGGGCAGCGCATCACGCCAGGCCTCAGACGCGCTGCCGTTGGCGCCGCCTTGGTGCCCCCTCCCTTCCTAGGGCAGGGGAGCCACCGAAAAGGGCAGAAGGCGGCGCCAAGAGCAGCGTCACAGGCCTGGCGTGACGCGCTGCTCTTGGCACCGCCCTACTCCTCCTTTTGGTGGCCCCTGGCCTAGGAAGGGAGGGGGCACCGAAAAGGAGGAGTAGGCGGTGCCAAGAGCAGCGCGTCACGCCAGGCCTGTGACGCGCTGCTCTTGGCGCCGCCTACTCCTCCTTTTTCGGCGGCTTTAGGAGGGGGCGGGGCCTGGTCTGGGGGCGGGGGCGGGGCCTGGGCGGGCCGAGCGGCCCCGCAGGTCATCAGTGACCTCTTATCCGGCCCTGGACCCGCCAGAAGTTGGACAGCACTGATCTATAGGAAACATTAGGTCCTCCAGTGGAGTCTTTGATGACCTTCTGCCAAAGGCTGCCCATACAGTTACACTGGAGAACCTGGAGAAGACTTCCCTAGGTATTTGTAGGCTTTCCATCTTAATTCTCTGGCTAGCCTTCCTCCAATTCTGTTGGAGGACATAATGATTTCTTGAGAGAACGCCTCTTTGGGAATCTCTAGGTCATTCAATGCAATTCTGTGCCCAGCTTTCAATGCAAGTTTAGTGCCTTCTAGAGACAAAAATTGGTGGGGTGTCGCTACACTATAGTATTGTCACAACGCGGGACCTGGCCCTGCCCCTTAATCACACACACACAGACAATGTCAATTAACTATTTATTAAGCACAAATTATTAGCAGGTGAAAAGGTGAAATGTCCAAAAAGAAAGCAATCAATTAGTCCAAGGTAATTGGCAATAAGTGTCCAAAGATATTCAAAAAGCAGGGAATCTCTCAAAAGCAAGTCCATAAAAACAAAGCGAATCAAGGCAAAGCAACTTAGTCCGTAGGAAAACAAGGCAACCCAGGGTTCATGGAAGAAACAGGGTCTCAAGGTAGTCCTTGGCAAGGCAAGCCAAACTATGGCTTCAGGGAACAGCGAACCGCCGAAATGTCTGTTCAGCAAAGACGTGGCCGACCAACTGAGGAACTTTCCCACAGAGTGTATATTTAATTCCCACCTTTGTGAGACCAGCGCCTCTCCAGGCTCCGCTTCCAATCTCTACGTGTAGCCACAATATTACTCCTCCGGTCAAAGCTCCTCGAAGGCCGAGCACCATCTGGCTCGCTATCTCCCTGGGAACATGCCTCCACTTCGGTTTCCATCTCTTCCTCTGCAGCTGGCAGCAGCAATCATTCTTGTGAACCGAAACCTCCTGGTTTTTCATATTCGCAATCTGATCCGGAATCAGGCTGGCCTTCATCATCTGAATAAGCAGAAGGCCAGGTGTCATCCCATTGCAAACTGTCAGTCGGGGATGCAAGCCCATCAGCCCTTGCATCCCCTTCATCTGGGTCCAAAGCAATTGGGACCCCTGGAGCGGCACCCCGCCCCCCCGGCTGGAACGGAGGCTGGGTTGCTACCAGTATGTATGCCATTTGGCACCAATTTAAGTGCCATGGCTCAATGCTTTTCCAGAGGTGTTAAAAGAGGCGGTGGTTAGTCCATTGCTGAAGAAGCCAGGGTTAGACCCCGCGGCTCCCTCCAATTACCGCCCGGTATCCAATTTACCGTACCTGGGCAAGGTAATTGAGAGGGCAGCAATGGACCAGCTGCAGACTTTCTTGGATGATGCAACCTGGCTAGACCCCTTCCAGTCTGGCTTCCGTTTGGGCCATGGGGCAGAGACCGTCCTGGTCTCCATCACAGACCTACTCCGTTGCCACTTGGACCGAGGCGGATCGGCGCTGCTCGTGTTATTGGACCTCACGGCAGCGTTTGATACTGTCGATTACCAGCTTTTGACACACCGCCTGGCGGTGGCGGGGGTGAGGGGGACAGCCTTAAACTGGCTGGCCTCCTTCCTCCAAAACCACCTGCAGCGAGTGAAGTGGGGAGGGGTGGTCTCCGAGGGGTCCCCCTTACATTGTGGAGTTCCTCAGGGGGCCATCCTCTCCCGGCTGTTATTTAACATCTACATGCGACCACTCGCCCAACTGGTGCGGAGTTTTGGGCTGGAGTGCCATCAGTACGCTGATGACACCCAGCTCATTCTGAGGATGGACCCAGGGGCAGAATCTGTACCCGATAATTTCCATCGCTGCCTAGAAACTGTAACTGGATGGCTGCGAGCCAGTAAGTTGAAGGTGAACCCGGCGAAGACGGAGATCTTGTGGCTAGGTCGCCGGGGGGGGGGGGGGAGATCCAGTTGCCGACGTTTGACGGCGTGGCATTATGCCCGCAGCCTTTAGTTAAGAGCTTAGGGGTCCGTCTGGATTCCCAGCTGTCTATGGAGGCGCAGATTGCCTGCGCCTGCAAGACAGCCTTTTACCATCTCCGACAGGCAAAACGTCTGGCTCCCTATCTCTCCCGTTGCGACCTGGCCACGGTGATCCAAGCCACGGTCATCTCGAGGCTCGATTACTGTAATGCGCTGTACATTGGCCTACCTTTGTCGGCAATCCGGAAACTCAAGCTGGCTCAAGCAGCACGCCTGCTCTTAGGAGCCTCAAGATCTGCTCATGCAACTCCACTCTTGCGCGAGCTGCACTGGCTCCCAACTGAATTCCGGGTCTCCTTCAAGGTGTTAGTTCTAACTTTCAAGGCCTTATATGGTTTGGGGCCAGTGTACCTGAGGGAGCGACTTACCCCATATGTGTCCAGAAGATCACTGCGCTCAGAGGGGCTCAATTTACTGGAGGTGCCTGGCATAAAGACCTACAGGCTATCTAGTACGCGCCGACTCTGTGGAACTTCCTGCCTGAGGAGACACGAGTCATACGGGACTTGAGGCCATTTCGCAGATCTGTTAAGACCTGGCTATTTAGGCAGGCATCGGCCCCTGACTGGTGCCTGCCAAAATGTGCCACCCTGCCGCGTCATTGTCATTGCCAGTTGCACTATGCTGTCTTGCCGTTGTTTATTGTTGGGAATGGGGTTCTATTGGGGTTTTAATTTGTTTTTATGATGTTTTTATGTGTTTTATCCGAGATTTTATTACTGTAAACCGTAGGCATGGTTTCGAACCCAAAAATCGTGATTCTAAAATCAAATGGGGGATTTTTTTTTAATAATAGAAAGACTTACAAAAAAAATTCTCAAAATTTCTAAAATGTAACGTAATAACTAACGAAATTCGTTAGTAGTTCGTATGCCAGCGCATGCGCATTCCAGATGGTTTTTTGGCCTACAACTCCCAGAAATCCTAACAGCTGGTAAATTGGCTGGGATTTCTGGGAGTTGTAGGCCAAAACTTGAATAAATCACACTGAATTCTAGATGGGACTCTCCAAATAGGAAGGAGGGAGGGAGGGGGGTTTTCTATTCTTGAAAGCAGCAAAAAAGGAGGAGGAGCCCCCCCCTCGCTCCTCACTGCCTCTCTCTCACCCCGATCCCGAGGGAGCGAGGGCCCAAGTTTGCCCAGGCTGGTCATATACCTACATTCCATGCACATGCAATAATACAGCAGTAATAACAATGGGTATAAGAAGAGGTAAAATTCAAACCGAAGTATTCTGACTGTGGTCCCTCCTCAAGCGGTGCAAACTGCAAAAGGCTCTTCTCTGAGCCCGGGAAAAGCCAAAAGCCCGGGCACAGCGTTTGCTGCCTGGGTGCACACACATACATATTCCTGGGGGGGGGGGATTTGCTGCAGAATCCCGGGCTCATAGAGAAGATTCTGCAGCAAATCCCTCCCCCCAAAGAATATGTATGTGTGTGCACCCAGGCAGCAAACGCTGTGCCCGGGTTTTGGCTTTTCCCAGGCTCATAGAAAAGAGCCTTTTGCAGTTTGAGGAGGGACCACAGTCAGAATACTTCGGTTTGAATGTTACCTCTTCTTATACCCATTGTTATTACTGCTGTATTATTGCATGTGCATGGAATGTAGGTATATGACCAGTTGGATTACTTATAATATTAGGCACTTACAGTAGCATTCATTCTATTATACATTAGGTTGGTTTCTCACCCCAATACTCTTTGATGCTTTAGATCCTGGCTGGCAGGAGAGACAGGAAGCCTGGAAAAATGTAAAGAGAGTTTACTCAGAAGTAAATCCACAAGGAGGCACTTCATCCAAAGTGCCCTCCTTGCAGATTTACTTCTGAGTAATCCTCTCTGTTTACATTTTTTCCAGGCTTCCAGCCGAAAGAAGGAGAGAGTTTAGGGCTTGCCTTGCCATAATACTTATTGGCAAGGGAGGCGGAGGGTGGTGAGAGAGAAGGAAGGTGCCCCCTATGACCTAATAACGACACTTAAGAAAATCCTGGCCCCCGAAGTTCTATAAAGAAAGTCCACTTCCTGGTTGGCGTTCCAGATGCGGAAATACTCAAAAGTAGCATTTCTTACGAATTTCTTACGAATCATTTCATTTTCATAACTTTTTTCTCATGCCTAGTAAACCGCTCTGAGCTCCAGAGAGAGCGGTATACCAAGTTGAATTAATAAATAAATAAAAATAAATAAATGCTGTGGAATCCTGGCAGCACAAGGGGTTAACCCATTGCACCACCGTGACCACTTCTCTGTCAAAGGGCATTGGTGTTTCATCAAACTACAGCTTCCACTATTCTGTAGCATTGCGTCATGGCAGTTCAAGTGGTGTTAAACTGCATTCATTCTGCAATGTAGATGCAACCTGGGATCTGCTAAAATGGTACAGTGCACGCAAAGAATCACGCCCTTCTCATCCTCCTCCTTTCAAAAGCATTTACTACCTAGGCCTCTCCATTGGCGCCCCCTTGTTGTGGGGGAGAGGATTGCATACCCTAATGAAGTTGTGAGCTATGCTGGCGGTGGCATAATAGCCATTGGTAGGGCCTCCCATGCCAGACAGGTCACAACCAAAGGGTCTGACAAAGAGCGTCAAAGGGCAGGATGGGCTCTCTAGCCTTTTGGCAACCATCCTAGGAGAAGGAAAACTCTGATTTCAAACCCGGGCAGATGGTGCTCGTCTAACTCCGTAAGGTCAACCATCTAAGAGAAGGAAACTCAAACCAAACCTACGACCTCAGGACCTTGCTGCCACCACCAAAGCTTGCTAGGCCCCCGGTTTAAAGGGTGAGGCCAGTTCTGTGCACGCTGCGCTTCACCAGAAAAATCCATTGCACAGGCTCGAAAATGGAGATAAGTACCTCCCCCAGAGCCGGAGATAAGCACTGCACCCAGAGCTGGAAATGAAAAGGAGAAGCCTTTGCCCTTTTCTGTGTATTTGTGTGTGTGATGGCATGTCTGAGCCTTTGGGAAATCTATATTGTCTGGCTTTACTCGGGGGCTATCTGATACCTTTTGTTAAGATTAATACCCTTAGCCGACAGAGGCACTTTAGGCAAGGTGGAAATGAGTTTACTGAAACAAGATGACTCCACCCGGGACTATCATAAGGTAACTTAAAACAATACATTACAAAAGGAGCTTTTACTGGTTGCAGTCATCTTTCTGGAATCTTTGAAAGTCTTTTGCTTCTGGAGTAAAGCAATGGATTATAAATTGTTGCTTACAAACTGTCTTACTCTTCTCTCCTGTGAAGCTTAGGCTGGCCAAAAGCTTCTGTTGTCCTTTGGACTGTTGGTATAATAATACTGCTAAATGCAGCAGGTGCTAAGAATGCCTGTTTGGAATGCTTGGGCCTAGGATTCCAGACAATGCCAAGCCCAAGTCACAGTAGCTCTGCTGTAGAAATGAGGGAGGAGAGCAGCAAAGTGGAAATGGAATAAACCAACTAAGACTGCCCTCTGGGGGGATTTTAAGCTCCACCCAAAAACTAATACAAAGGAAGGTCTCTACTCTATTGGGAAGGCCTATAAACAGGGGGAACGGAAGCAAGGGAGAGGAAAAGACAGGGCCAAGACTTCACAATGTGTAATTGTATTTCATTGTAACAAGGCACTGAATGTTTCCTGTATCTGTTTATATGCTGTAATCCACTCTGAGTCTCCTTGGGAACAAGTATTTACATTCTTTCTACCCCGCTCTTCTCAACCCACGAGGGGGGACTCAAGGGTGGAATATAAATAAATTATTATTATTATTATTATGTAGACGTACTGTACAATTCAAATCCCAGCTTGGACAAGCCTCTCTGAAAACCTGGTGATGTGATCCCCTTAGGCCTGAAGTCACACAACTATGGGAAACAACGAAGAGCTCTAACTTGGCATCACAAGATCACAGAAACCCATTGTATTGCTTTCTGCTTCCAGCATACAACGCTCCTTTTCTACCACCAAATGGTGCTTATTTCTGAACAAATGTGTTTCGCACCAGAAGAAAACTCCTCTCATCGAGATGGTGTTGCACTATAAGTGAGTTTAAAATGTGAGACCATGCATGCTTGGGGTTTCTGTGTGTATGTTGACAGAAATGCCCAAGAGGTATGTTGGTTTGCTTTATTTTGCAAAACATGGAAACATGGGGAGGGAATGGACAAATGTGGTTTATTTGCACATGACTATCTAGGACAGTGTTTCTCAACCTTCCGAATGCCGCGACCCCTAATACAGTTCCTCATGTGGTGGTGACCCCCAGCCATAAGAGTATGTTTGTTACTACTTCATAACTGTAATTTTGCTACTGTTATGGTAATGTAAAGTTCTGATATGCAGGATGTATATTCTGGACCAAATTTGGCACAAATACCCGATACACCCAAATTTGAATACTGGTGAGGTGGGGGGGGGGGGGTTGATATTGTCATTTGGGAGTTGTAGTTGCTGGGAGTTATAGTTCACCTACAATCAGAGAGCATTCCGAACTCCACCAATGGGGGAATTGAACCAATCTTGGCACACATGACCAACAGAAAATACTGGAAGGGTTTAGTGGGATTTGACCTTGTGTTTTTGGAGTTGTAGTTCACCTACATACAGAGAACACTGTGGACTCAAACAATGATGGATCTGAACCAAACTTGGCATGGATATTAAATGTGCCCAAATGTGAACACTGGTAGAATTTGGGGGAAATAGGCATTGCCATTTGGAAGTTCTAATTGCTGGGATTTATAGTTCACCTACAATCAAAGAGCACTCTGAAGTACAATGATAGAATTATATGATAGAACCACCATGACCAACAAAAATACTATGTTTTCTGATAGTAATTGGGACCCCTCTGACACCCATTATGAAGGTCCCGACCCCCAGGTTGAGAAACACTGATCTAGGAGAACACGAAGTCCAGAGACTGAAACATATGGGAGTGTCGGGAATCAAAGTGCATTGCTATGCAATCTCCGAAGCTTTGTTTCCTTCCAAAAATTCTAATTCAGACAAATTTCTATAGCTCTTCAACTCATTATCTTCCATTAAGGAAGAAGAGAGCAGCATGTTGCTGCCGGAGGCTGAGTAGTAAACATAGCACCTCCGCTCACCTACATCAAGCCAGCCAAGTTATTTTGGCGCCGGAAGAAAAAACCATCTCTCCCCATCGCTAACAGCAAAAGTATTGCACAGGAACAAAACAAAGAGTATCTAAATATCTGTCCTTTCATTGCACTAATTGGCTCTAATGGTAGACCATGTTGTATTTCTGAGATGTGTTTTGTTTCCTATATACACATCTCAGAAAAGGGTGTGTCTCGGAATCGTGGGGGCTTTTCTAAATATATAAACAAAGCTCTTTATTTTCTTTTGGTCATATTGAGCTCAGCATGAGTCTTACAATCGATGGTGTCTTAGGCCCTTCTACTTCTTCTTCTTGGCGTTTCTTCACAAACGAAGATTCAGGAAGGACTCCTCCCACGCTTTCTACAAGCGGGTTGATGATTAAAAAGGCCAATCCGAGATAGGCAAGTCCGGTTGCAGAAAGCACAGCAGAAAGTCTACTTGGGTGATGTTGTTTCCAAGTTGCGGTTCTTTCTGCGTTGTCGTTCCTCTTCGAGACCCATTCGGTGTGTCTTCTGGAAAGAGGCCGCAGCCTTGTGGATAGTGCGTCTCCATGCCTCCCGATGTGAGGCCAGGGTGGACCATTGTTGGTGATCATTTTGGCCGAGCCTGAGATGTTGTTACAGGGAGTCCTTGTATCTCTTTTTTGGGGCGCCTCTCTTGCGCTGACCCGTGGCGAGTTCACCATAGAGTAGTATCTTTGGGAGGCAGTGGTCCTCCATCCTAGAGACGTGCCTTGCCCAGCGCATCTGAGTTCTCAATAGCATGGCCTCAATGCTGGCGATCCCTGCTTGCTCAAGGACAGCAACATTCGTCATATACTCGGTCCAGTGTACATTTAGGATTGAGTGAAGACAGCTGATGAAAGCATTTTATTTATTTATTTATTTATTATTTGTTCTTATATACCGCTCCTTCCGGCGGGCTCGGGGCGGTTCACATAAAAACACATAGCACAATCACAGTTTAATACAGGAGCAATAAAGTCTAAAAATCTAAAAACATACTACATCTAACCAAGCATCTACATAAGAATTTCAACTACATTCCAAGAAGCGCTAACTCAGGGGCCAGCAAGGTCGACGCCTTGCCTAAATAGAGCTGTCTTGCAAGCTCTCCAAAATGGGCCCAACTCCCTGATAGTGCGGACCTCGTTCGGCATGGAATTCCATGAGGATGGTGCTGCCACAAAGAAGGCTCTCGATCGTGTCATCGACAGCCGACAGGACTGGATCAAGGGGACTACTAGGTTCTGTTCTTCTGAATGCAGTGATCTCGGGGGAACATAAGGGGTAAGGTGGTCCCTCAGGTACACCGGGCCTAGACCATGCAAGGCCTTAAAGGTCAACACCAACACCTTGAAAACGATCCGGTACTCAATTGGTAGCCAGTGCAGTTGCTGTAATATAGGTGTAATGTGCTCTCGTACCGATGCTCCCACCAGTAGTCGAGCCGCAGCATTCTGCACCAGCTTGAGTTTCCGGATTGCTGTCAAGGGAAGGCCAATGTAGAGGGCGTTACAGTAATCCAGCCTCGAGATGACTGTCGCCTGGATCACCGTAGCCAGGTCGCCTCTGGATAAGTAGGGGACCAGCCGCCTAGCCTGTCGCAGGTGGAAAAATGCGGTCTTGCATACCGTGGAGATTTGCAGCTTCATCGATAGCAACGAGTCCAAATGGACCCCCAGGCTCTTTACAGAGGACGACGGGTTTAAAGGCTCGCCATCCAGGGTAGGTAGCTGGCATCCACTCAATCCAGGGCGACCCAGCCATAGGATCTCCGTCTTCGACGGGTTCACCTTCAGCTGACTAGCCCGCAGCCATCCAGTCACGGCTTCGAGGCATTGATGGAAACAATCGGGTACGGTCTCCGGCCTGCCCTCCATTCTCAGCATCAGCTGGGTGTCATCAGCATACTGATAGCACTCCAGACCGAAATCGTGAACCAGCTGGGCCAGTGGGCACATGTAGATGTTAGACAATAGTGGGGACAAGATGGCACCCTGGGGGACCCCACATGTTAATGGGAGTCTCCCGGACACCATCCCTCCCACCTCCACTCGTTGTCCTCGTTCTTGGAGGAAGGAGGCCACCCATTTAAGGGCAGTCCCCCTAACTCCCGTCATGGCTAAACGGTGGGTTAACAGCGCATGGTCTACAGTATCGAATGCTGCCGTGAGATCTAACAACACGAGCAGTGCTGATCCGGCCTGGTCCAGCTGGCAGCGAAGTCAGTCTGTAATGGAGACAAGCACGGTTTCCGTCCCATGCCCAAAGCGGAAGCCGGACTGGAAGAAGCCGAAGGTGTTGGCAATAGGTGACCCATGATTCAGACCCGTAAAGGAGAACAGACAGTACGATTGTTCTGTACACACTGATTTTGGTGCTTTGCCTCAGGTGCTTGTTGCTCCAGACTCTTTTGTGAAGCCTTCCGAATGCACTTTATGCCTTTGCTAATCTGTGATCTATCCCTTTATCAATCTTGGCATCTGAAGAGATGATGCTTCCCAGGTAAGTGAACTGCTGGACGGACTTAAGCACAGATTTGCCTATGCTGACATAGGGATTATGGTGTTCTTCCTGTGGTGCGGGCTGGTAGAGAACTTCCGTTTTCTTCAGGCTGACTTCCAGCCCAAACGGCTCTGCAGCTGTTGCAAAGCAGGGTGTGAGGCGCTGCAGAGCTGCTTCTGAATGGGCGACAAGGGCAGCATCGTCGGCAAAAAGCAGCTCACGGACTAGATCAGTGGTTCTCAACCTGTGGGTCCCCAGATGTTTTCGCCTTCAACTCCCAGAAATCTTAACAGCTGGTAAACTGGCTGGGATTTCTGGGAGTTGTAGGCCAAAACACCTGGGGACCCACAGGTTGAGAACCACTGGACTAGATAGTTTAGAGTCTTAGTGCAAGCCCTCAGACGGCTTAAGTTGAACAAGCTGCCATCAGTACAATAGCGTATATATATGCCGTATAATAAACTGGATTATATGGGAGTGTAAAAAAGTAAAGGTTTCCCCTGACATTAAGTCATCGTGTCCGACTCTGGGGGTTGGTGCGCATCTCCATTTCTAAGCTGAATTGCCGGCATTGTCCGTAGATGCCTCCAAGATCATGTGGCCAGCATGATTGCATGGAGCATCATTACCTTCCAGCAGAAGCGGTACTTATTGATCGACTCACATTTGCATGTTTTTGAATTGCTAGGTTGGCTGAAGCTGGGCCTAACAGAGGGAGCTCACCCTGCACCCTGGATTCAAACCACTAACCTTTCAGTCAGTTCAGCAGCTCAGCTGTTTGACCCGCTGCACCACACCAGGGGGCAGGCCCAGATTAGGCTCTTCGGTCGCCCGAGGCCAAGACGCCTTGCGCCGCCCCCTAAGGGCACGGAAAGCCACGCCCCTAGGGTGCGGAAAACCACGCCCCCAGGGCGCAGAAAGCCATGCCCCCAGGGCGCTGCTGCACATGTGCGGCAGCAGCCCCGGCTGTGCGGCTTCCGTCGCCTCCTCCTCCCGCGACTGGAAGGAAGGCCTGAGGAGGTGGATGGAAGCCGCGCGGCACCCGGCCCCACGGCTTCCGTCCACCTCGCGTCTTCCTTTCGGTTGCGGGAGGAGGAGGAGGACGGAAGCTGCGCGGCACTGCTCGTGGGGCTTCCGTCCGCTGCCTCCTCCACCTCCCGCGCCTGAAATGAGGGCGCAAGGAGGAGGGCGGGACTTCCTTTCATCCTCCTCGCGCCTTCCTTTCGGTTGTGGGAGGAGGAGGAGGCGGACGGAAGCCCCACGAGCAGTGCCGCGCGGCTTCCGTCCACCTCCTCCTCCTCCTCCCACGGCCAAAAGGAAGGCACCAGGAGGATGAAGGGAAGTCCCGCCCTCCTCCTGGCCGCCTGGGCGCCCCTTGCAAAGGAAGGAGCGGCCAGGAAGAGGAGGTGGAAGGGAAGCCCGCTGGCGGGCGTGCATGCGCATGCATGCATGCCCACCGGCGGGGCGGAGCTTCCCTTCCTCCTCCTCGCCACCTCCTTCCTTTGCAAGGGGGCAGCCCAGGCGAGGGGAGGGCGCCATTCCTCCTCCCCACCCCCGCAGCGCTCTCCCCCGCCCTCTCCCGAGGTATGATGACTCTCTTGGGAAAAAGTTTTCGGGGGGTCGAATCCGCTGCCCCCCCAAAACCTGCCGCCCAAGGCCATGGCCTAGTCTGGTCTTATGGGTAATCCGGGCCTGCCAGGGGGCCCTGCATTGATAATATGGCAGTGTAAATCCAACCTGAGAAAGGTACTTTCCAGGAGAAGAAAGGCGAGTATGAATCATTTGAATACTCAGGATATCCTCTGCCCTGTTAAAGATGGAATATCCTGGATATTGAAATGATATATTGGGTCTTGAAATGCAGGTGAGCGGCTCTGGGAATATGGGCACATCGCCCTTCTTCCAAATAAGAACCATATCCCCTCTAATGAATGCTACTTCAGTCCCCAAATGTCTAGCATTAGAGGGGGAAAAATGGCCTGTTCCTAGAACTCTTTTATTTGCGGTGCCGGCATTCCCTTGGTAACTGTGCCTTGTCCCTTTTTTCTTTGGATGTCTAACCTGTATTTCTCAACGCTTCACTTACTGCAGTGCTAGCCATTCTAAGAATTTGAGGAAGGAAGGAAGGAAGGAAGGAAGGAAGGAAGGAAGGAAGGAAGGAAGGATGACAGCACCCTTATGACCGGCTTTTATCTGGACACAAACTCCTGTAGATACCAACCCACTTCTTTGTCAGCAAATAGAGATCTCAATGGCTCCAAGGCAGAAAGGAAGGGTCCACGTTTCTTTGTGCTGGGACAGGGAAGAAAGAGCAATGCATATGTGTCTCCCACCCAAAAGTCCTCCTTTCCTCCTGCTCCTGGCATTGAATAATGTGTCCAATTCTGGGCACCACAACTGAAGAGAGATATTGACAAGCTGGAAGGTGTTCAGAGGAGGGCGACTAAAAGGATCAAGAGTCTGGAGAACAAGCCCTATGAGGAGAGGCTTAAAGAGCTGGGCATGTTTAGCCTGAACAAGAGAAGGTTAAGTGGAGACATGATAGCCATGTATAAATACAAGGGCAGGTCAATAAGTCCGTGATTTTTTGAATGAAACACAGGTTTTAGGATAAAAAATTCTTCAGGCTGAAAACCAGGAGGTTTTGACCCGCCTGTCAATTAAAGACAGGTGAGTAAATCACTTCCTAACTCAGCCAGTGACCTCTGTTGGCAGTGTTGGGGAATCACTCTGGCGGGAAAAAATTCCTCTGACTAGGTGGTTGTGAGTTTTCCATGCTGTATGGCCATGTTCTGGAAGCATTCTCTCCTGACGTTTCGCCCACGCATATGGCAGGCGTATTCAGAGATCCTGAGGTCTGTTGGAAACTAGACAAGTGTGGTTTATATATCTGTGGAATAATATCCAGGGTGAGAGAAAATATGTGGCACAGCTGGCTAAGTGTCAGCTGCATAAGATCTCTCTGACCAATAGGTCATGAGTTCAAGGCCTGCCCGGGTCGAGGTGGGTGCTCGACCTTTAAGTGTAGCCTGCTGTCGACCTTTGCAGCCTGAAAGACAGTTGCATCTGTCAAGTAGGAGATAAAGGTACCACATTAAGTGGGGAGGCAAATTTTGACTGAATTATGAGGCCATTAAACAAACTCCAGGAATGCTGAGGAATGCGGAAGGAACAACATGGGACACTGAGAGATTAGGAGTGTGTCAGCTCCCCCTGGTGGCCAGAGTTTGCCTCTGTTCGTTTATATGTGTGTATGTGGAAAAGGCAGGGATTGTCTGCTAAGCACCAATCATATTTACAGTCTTCTTCAGCATGATGCTCCAAGGGCTACATTCAGAAGCAGCCCTGCAGCGCCTGACATCCTGCTTTGCAACAGCTGCAGAGCTGTTTGGGCTGGAAGTCAGCCTGAAGAAAACGGAAGTCCTCTACCAGCCCACACCACAGGAAGAACACCATCATCCCCACGTCAGCATAGGCACATCTGTGCTTAGGTCCATCAAGCAGTTCACCTATCTGGGAAGCATCAACTCTTCAGACGCCAAGGTTGATCAAGAGATCGATCACAGCAAAACCATAGCTAGCAAAGGCATAGAGTGCATTCGGAAGGCTTCACAAAAGAGTCTGGAGCAACAAGCACCTGAGGCAAAGCACCAAAATCTGTGTGTACAGAGTTATCGTATTGTCTATTCTCCTTTATGGGTCTGAAACATGGGTCACCTATCGCCAACACCTACGACTCCTCAAACGCTTTCATCAGCACTGTCTTCGCACAATCCTAAATATACACTGGACCGACTATGTGACGAATATTGAGGCAAAGCACCAAAATCAGTGTGTCCAGAGCTATCATACTTTCTATTCTCCTCTATGGGTTTGAAACACGGGTCACCTATCGCCAGCACCTACGCCTCCTCGAACACTTTCATCAGTGCTGTCTTCACACAATCCTAAATGTACACTGGACCGACTATGTGACGAATGTTGCTGTCCTTGAGCAAGCAGGGATCACCAGCATTGAGGCCATGCTATTGAGAACACAGCTGCGCTGGGCAGGGCTCATCTCTAGGATGGAGGACCACCGCCTCCCAAAGATACTACTCTATGGTGAAGTCGTCATGGGTCAGCGCAAGAGAGGCACCCCCCAAAAAGAGATATAAGGACTCCTTGAAACAGCACCTCAGGCTTGGCCAGATTGATCACCAACAATGGTCCACCCTGGCCTCACATCGGGAGGCATGGAGACGCACTATCCACAATGCTGCGGCCTCTTTTGAGAAGACACACCGAATGGGTCTCGAAGAGAAACGGGAATGCAGAGAGAACCGCAACTTGGAAACAACATCACCCAAGGAGACTTTCTTGCTGTGCTTTCTGCAACCGAACTTGCCTATCTCAGAAAGCATGGGATGAGTCCTTCCGAAGAATCTTCGTTGGTGAAATAATGCCGAGAGAGATGTGTACCTGTCATCTGCTCTGAGTCCCCTTCGGGGTGAGAAGAGTGGAATATAAATAAAGTGTATTATTATTTTATTGTTGTTTGTGTTGCCGAAGGCTTTCATGGCCGGAATCACTGGGTTGTTGTAAATGTCCCTTATTTCTTATATCAAAAAGTGGCAACCCTCAGGGCTCTGCTATGGCTGACTTCTCTGGTGGAAGGAGCCTGTGCTCAGTGCCTCTCTCTCGCTATGGCTCTTTGGCGCCCTCTAGCGTTGGGAGAGGCAGCAGCGGGTCAGCCCGTGGGCGGCACGTGCCAAGCGCGTGGCTTTCCTTCCTTCCCTCCCTTTTTGTTTTTGTTTTTCCCTCTCTCTCTCTCAGCTGCTCTCTTGCGACCTCTGCAGGCGAGAACCTTCTCTCTCCATCTCAATCTTTCTCTTTCTGGGGCGCCCTCTAGTGTTGGGGGAAAGAAAGGGCAGAGGCTGCGGGAGGAAAGCCACCACCGAGCACGTGCCAAGGCGCGCGCATATCCCTCCAGTCATCCCTCTTCTCTTGCTCGTTGCTGCTGCTGCTGCTTTGGCTGCGCCCGCGCGCGCGCTCACTTTACTCTCCCGCATTCTGTCGGCGCGCGCCGCGCCTCCAGGATTCCCAGGCGGGCGGCGGGAGCGCGCGGCGCGTGCACACAACATCCTAGCGCGGCAAAAAAAAAGAAGAAGGGAAGGGAAGAGAGAACCCCCCCACCCCAACCAAACCCCAGAGCTGAGCAGAGCTGAGCAGAGCGCTTGCCCGCAGCGGGTCAGGACCAGGTAAGAGAGGGACACCCCCTCCATTATTATTATTGTTATTATTATGATTATTATTATCTTTTGGGAGCTGGGGCTGCTTGGCTGTGCCTTGCCAAGAAGAAGGCGCTCTCTGCCTATGCGCAGGGGCACTCTCTCTCTCTCTCTCTCTCTCTCTGAGATGGATGGATGGAGAATCCCAACCCCAGTGTGTCCCCCCCCCTTTGCCTCCTCTCCTGGCTGACCTTGGCAGGGCGACCTGGGGCATGCGGCTTCCCCCCACGCAGGGAGAGCGCCCAGCCTCCCTCTCTTCTGCACTCCAGGAGGAAAGAATGCAGCTCGGCGTGGCTCAGCACTACACAACCCAGGGAGTTGTAGTTTTCCAAGGTCCTCTCGCCTTCCCAGCCCCAGAATGCCCGGGGACGGGGTGCATCTAAAGTGTGGGAGGAATGCAGCAATTGTATGGAGTCCTGGGAGTTGTAGTTTTCCAAGGTCCTTTCACCTTCCCTGCCCCAGAGTGCCTGGGGTGCATCTACACAGTGTGGAATGAACGCAGCTTGGCAGGGCTCCATAGTATGGAATCCTGGGAGATGTAGTTTTCCAAGGTTCTTTTGCCTTCCTGGGGTGCATCTTGCACAGTGTGGAATGAATACAGCTTGGCAGGGCTCAATAGTATGGAATAATGGGAGCTATAGTTTTCCAAGATCGTTTTGCCTTCCCTGCCCCAGAATGCTTGGGGTGTGGAATGAATGCAGCTTGGTATGGCTCAATAGTATGGAATACCGGGAGTTGTGGTTTTCCAAGGTCCTTTCACCTTCCCAGTTCCAGAATGCCCGGGGTGTATTTTATACAGTGTTGAATGAACGCAGCTTGGCAGGGCGCAATAGTATGGAATACTGGGAGCTATAATTTTCCAAGGTCCTTTTGCCTTCCCTGCCCCAGAGTGCCTGGGGTGCATCTACACAGTGTGGAATGACCACAGCTTGGCATGACTCAATAGTATGGAATCCCGGGAGTTGTAGTTTTGCAAGGTCCTTTTGCCTTCCCTGCCCCAGAGTGCCTGGGGTGCATCTACACAGTGTGGAATGACCACAGCTTGACATGACTCAATAGTATGGAATCCCGGGAGTTGTAGTTTTGCAAGGTCCTTTTGCCTTCCCTGCCCCAGAGTGCCTGGGGTGCATCTACACAGTGTGGAAGGACCACAGCTTGACATGACTCAATAGTATGGAATCCCGGGAGTTGTAGTTTTGCAAGGTCCTTTTGCCTTCCCCTGCCCCAGAGTGCCTGGGGTGCATCTACAATAGTATGGAACAGTGTCCTTTGGAATGACCACAGCTTGGCATGACTCAATAGTATGGAATCCCGGGAGTTGTAGTTTTGCAAGGTCCTTTTTGCCTTCCCTGCCCCAGAGTGCCTGGGGTGCATCTACACAGTGTGGAAGGACCACAGCTTGGCATGACTCAATAGTATGGAATCCCGGGAGTTGTAGTTTTGCAAGGTCCTCTCGCCTTCCCTGCCCCAGAGTGCCTGGGGTGCATCTACACAGTGTGGAAGGACCACAGCTTGACATGACTCAATAGTATGGAATCCCGGGAGTTGTAGTTTTGCAAGGTCCTTTTGCCTTCCCTGCCCCAGAGTGCCTGGGGTGCATCTACACAGTGTGGAATGACCACAGCTTGGCATGACTCAATAGTATGGAATCCCGGGAGCTGCAGTTTTGCAAGCATTTTAACCTTCTCTGATCAAGAGTGGTGGGACCCACCAAACCGCAGATGCCAGGACTCTATAGTAGTATCAAACAGCATTCATTCTAATCCAAGAGACCCCAGTCCCACCTCACAAGACACAATCGATGCCCTCCCAACAGATGGCCATCCAGCCTCTGCTTTAAAAGCCTCCGGAGAAGGAGACTCCATCACGCTCCAAGGAGGCAGCATCCTGAGATCTGTGAAGTTTTCAGAGAGGGATGAGGAGGGTCCAGATTGCTGAGGGTCTTGTTGGACTGAAGGATGGATTTGGGGTCCCTGAAAAGTGGGGAAACAGGCCAGAGAAGGAGAGGAGCTTGGGAGTTAGTAGTGGCTCCCATTCCTAGGGTGGACTAACGTGGCTCACTTGCATAGAGAGCAGTCGGCACCTACAGCACACAATCAGAGAACTTTGGGTGCAGCAGCTACACCTGGCATGGGCAAACTTGGGCCTTCCGGGTGTTTTGGACTCCAATTCCCACAATTCCTAACAGCCTCAGGCCCTTTCCTCCCCCCCCCCTCAGCTGCTTAAGAAAGGGGCCCGAGGATGTTAGGAATGGTGGGAGCTGAAGCCCAAAATACCTGGAGGGCCCAAGTTTGCCCATGCCTGATCTACACCACGGGTGCCCACACTTTTTCAGCATGCGAGCTACTTATAATAAAACCAAGTCAGAAAGATCTACCTACCTCCGATAGGCTGGAGAGGGGAGGGGGCGGGGCTTGTTGCAGGCTGGCTCCACCCCCATCTGGCTTCAGCTCTACCAGCAGCTTCTTCCAGCTTGAGGATGGCAGTGCCAAGCCAGCCTTGTGCTAGCTATGCCACCACTGGCTTGGCATTGCCACCCTCAAGCCTGGAGGAACTGCTGGTAGAGTGGAAGCCAGAGGGGGGCGGAGCCAGGCCATGTCAAGCCCTGCCCCCTCCCCTCTGGCTTTGGAGCCCCCAGCAGCTTCTCCAGGCTTGAGGATGCAATGCCAAGCCAGTGGTGGCATAGCTAGCACAAGGCTGGCTTGGCATTGCCATCTTCAAGCCTGGAGAAGCTGCTGGTAGAGCGAAGTCAGAGGGGCGGAGCCAGGCCATGCCAAGCCCCGCCCCTCCCCTCTGGCTTTGGAGCCCCAGCAGCTTCTCCAGGCTTGAGGATGCAATGCCAAGCCAGTGGTGGCATAGCTAGCACAAGGCTGGCTTGGCATTGCCATCTTCAAGCCTGGAGAAGCTGCTGGTAGAGCTGAGAGTCAGAGGGGCGGAGCCAGGCCATGCCAAGCCCCGCCCCTCCCCTCTGGCTTTGGAGCCCCCAGCAGCTTCTCAGGCTTGAGGATGCAATGCCAAGCCAGTGGTGGCATAGCTAGCACAAGGCTGGCTTGGCATTGCCATCCTCAAGCCTGGAAGCTGCTGGTAGAGCGGAAGTCAGAGGGGGCGGAGCCAGGCCATGCCAAGCCCCGCCCCTCCCCTTTGGCTTTGGAGCCCCCAGCAGCTTCTCCAGGCTTGAGGATGCAATGCCAAGCCAGTGGTGGCATAGCTAGCACAAGGCTGGCTTGGCATTGCCATCTTCAAGCCTGGAGAAGCTACTGGTAGAGCGGAAGTCAGAGGGGGCGGAGCCAGGCCATGCCAAGCCCCGCCCCTCCCCTCTGGCTTTGGAGCCCCAGCAGCTTCTCCAGGCTTGAGGATGCAATGCCAAGCCAGTGGTGGCATAGCTAGCACAAGGCTGGCTTGGCACTGCCATCCTCAAGCCTGGAGAAGCTGCTGGTAGAGCGGAAGTCAGAGGGGGCGGAGCCAGGCCATGCCAAGCCCCGCCCCTCCCCTCTGGCTTTGGAGCCCCCAGCAGCTTCTCCAGGCTTGAGGATGCAATGCCAAGCCAGTGGTGGCATAGCTAGCACAAGGCTGGCTTGGCATTGCCATCCTCAAGCCTGGAGAAGCTGCTGGTAGAGCGGAAGTCAGAGGGGGGCGGAGCCAGGCCATGTCAAGCCCTGCCCCCTCCCCTCTGGCTTTGGAGCCCCCAGCAGCTCCTCCAGGCTTGAGGATGCAATGCCAAGCCAGTGGTGGCATAGCTAGCACAAGGCTGGCTTGGCATTGCCATCCTCAAGCCTGGAGAAGCTGCTGGTAGAGCGGAAGCCAGAGGGGGGCGGAGCCAGACCATGCCAAGCCCCGCCCCCTCCCCTCTGGCTTTGGAGCCCCAGCAGCTTCTCCAGGCTTGAGGATGCAATGCCAAGCCAGTGGTGGCATAGCTAGCACAAGGCTGGCTTGGCATTGCCATCCTCAAGCCTGGAGAAGCTGCTGGTAGAGCGGAAGTCAGGGGGGCGGAGCCAGGCCATGCCAAGCCCCTGCCCCTCCCCTCTGGCTTTGGAGCTCCCAGCAGCTTCTCCAGGCTTGAGGATGCAATGCCAAGCCAGTGGTGGCATAGCTAGCACAAGGCTGGCTTGGCATTGCCATCTTCAAGCCTGGAGAAGCTGCTGGTAGAGCGGAAGTCAGAGGGGGCGGAGCCAGGCCATGCCAAGTCCCGCCCCTCCCCTCTGGCTTTGGAGCCTGGCTCTGCCCACCTCTGAGAAGTGCCCCGTTCTGGGATCGACCTCCTTCGGTCCCGGGATCGACTGGTTGATCACGATCGACTTCCTGGGCAGCCGGGATCGACACCATCACGGCACCTTTCTAATGCCGTGACCCCTTAATGCAGTTCCTCAGGTTGTGGTGACCCCCAACCATAAAGTCATATTCGTTGCTACTTCTCAACTGTTATTTTGCTACTGTTAGGAATCACAATGTAAATATCCGATATGTGGGATGTATTTTCATTACATTGCAAAGTGGACATAAAGCATAGCGATCAATCACAAAAACAATATGTAATTATCTATTGCGAAATATTTATTTCTAATTACAAATAAATGAAATTTAGATTTGAAGCATGTCGTAGCGTGGGTAACAGTCTCAAAATAACAGCAAACAGATTTAACATACATGCAACATACAGCTCACATTGTAACCAAGTAATATAACAACAGGAAACTACATAGATACATTTTGCAGCAGAGCACATTACAATAAAAATAAAGACACTGAAGAGGTTTGGGGGAAATATGCTCAGACATGTGGGAGTTGCAGTTCCTCCTGCAATCAATGAGTATTCTGAACTCCACTAATATGCAATTTAACCCAACTAGGCACACAGAGCCCCCATGGCCAGCTAAAAATAATGAAGGTCTTTAGGGGAAATTCACCTTGGTTTGGGGAAGTTGTAGTTCCCCTACATCCAGAGAGAACTATGAACCCAAACATCAATGGATCTGGACCAAACTTGTCACACATACTGTACCTGTTATGCCAACACTGGATTACTGGGGGGCTTTCTAGGAGTTGTAGTTCACCCACAAACAAAGAAATTGACAGCGTTTCCCAACCTGGGGTTGGGACCCTCTGACCTCAAATGGAAGCGAGGGATGGCGGGAGCGCTCCAGACGCAGCCTAGCTGTCCCTGGAGCACTCCGACCGTCCCTTGCCTCCATGCGAGGTCAGAAGGGGGCAGGGGGTGGAAGGAGCGCTCCATGCGTGGCCTAGGTGGCCCTGGTGCGCTCTGTCCATCTCCCTCCCCCTTTTGACCTCGAACGGAGGTGAGGGTTGGCTGGAGTGCTCCAGGGATGGCTAGGCTGCGCATGGAGCACTCCGGCCGTCCCTTGCCTCCATGCGAGGTCAGAAGGGTGCAGGGGGTGGACAGAGTGCTCCATGTGCGGCCTAGCCGGCCCTGGTGCACTCCATCCATCTCCCTCCCCCTTCTGACCTCGAATGGAGGTGAGGGACGGCTGAAGCGCTCCAGGGACAGCTAGGCTGCGTCTGGAGCACTCCGGCCATCCCTTGCCTCCATGCGAGGTCAGAAGGGGGCGGGGGGTGGACGGAGCGCTCCACGAATGGCCAGGCATTGAGGACGGCAGGAAGAAGTTTACTCACCTTGAAGGCCAGAACAGAGGGTGAGTCTTCTTCCTCGTGCCTTTGTCTCCAAAGCTCCTTCTCCTGACTACCTAGAGCCGTGGTTCTCAACTTGTGGGTCCCCAGGTGTTTTGGCCTACAATTCTCAGAAAACCCAGCCAGTTTACCAGCTGTTAGGATTTCTGGGAGTTGAAGGTCAAAACATCTGGGGACCCACAGGTTGAGAATCACTGACCTAAAGGTCTGTGGGAAGAGCAGGAGGAGGAGCCTAACAGGGGTGCCATTTGGCTGACTCAGGGGGTCGGCAGCCATTTTGGAGGGGGCGGGGACAGCCAAGACGGCTTTTTGCCCCCCCCTCCTGAAAATGGCTTCGTGACCCCCTTGGGGGTCGCGACCCCCAGGTTGAGAACCGCTGATCTAGTGTAACCCCATTCTGTCATGCAGGAAGACACAATCAAAGCCATCCCAACAGATGGCCATCCAGACTCGGCTTAAAAACCTCCAAGAAGGAGACCCCGCCATACTCTCCAGGCCCAGCAGCTCTTGCCATTAAGCTTAGTTGAGCTTTGGGCTCATGTGAGGCGGTCTTGGTTCTCCCTTTGCCCATAAAACCTCACATAATCCATTCAACATCATATTCCATTGCCAAACAGCTCCATCAGCAAATTCTTCCTAATGTTCAGGTGGAATCTTCTTTCGTGCAATGAGAATCCATTGCTCACATCTTTGTCTCCAGAGCAGCAAAAAACAAGTCCCTCTTCCAAGGCATTTCTCCTCACGTGAATTTTCCCTGACTGGCCAAATGGGGTTGGACTGGATGGCCTTTGGGGGTCCCTTCCAATTCTGTGATTCTACATTTAGTAGCAAATGTCCACAAAAGGTCGGCTTTCCATATCTCTTTGCCCCAGAAAACTGCATGGTGCCAATGCCTTGTTTCCATTTGCGGCAATCATTTAAAATGATTTTGGTTGAAACACTCCCGTGCACATTAGTTGAAGCTGGGCTGTTTTTATCCCCCCCCCCCCCCACCACCCAATTTCCTGCTTGTGTTGTGATCTGTTTTAGCTTTAGTTTTGTTAGTTTCAAGGCTACTCCGGTTCATCTTTTGCTCCTGGTTTTACTTCCTGCGATTTTATCCTTAACTAGCTGTGCCCTGCCACGCGTTGCTGTGGCCTATAGTAAGGATTTTCGAAGTAGAGGAAGATCTTATTGTCCCTCCACCACATCCCCCCCCCCCCTTGCCAAAGGGAAAGAAGGAAGGAACGCTAGAGGGAAGGAGGGGGGAGTGCAGCAAGGGAGAGGGGGCAGGGCCAGATCGGGACAACGGAGGATCTGTTTAATTTAATTAACTTTGAGGGGTTCTTTGGGGGGATTTTTATTGTTGGTCACACCTTGCGTTGTGAGACGTTTTGCTGCCAAATTTGGTGGGTATTGGCCCAGTAGTTGTTTTGTTTTTAAGGTATTAACAAGGACAGGACCATTTTTATGTATATAGATTGCATACCACCCTTGGCGTTCTAAACGGAAGTCTAGAAATATGTTTCTATGTGTGCACATAAGCTTCTTAAAAATTCTGACTAAACCAGGCATGGGCAAACTTCATCCCTCTGGGTGTTTTGGACTCCAACTCCCACAATTCCTAACAGCCTGGTCTAAACAGACTTTGTTTGCAGGTATAGTGGTTTGCATCTATACTGTAGCATTTATTTATTTATTTATTTCGTTCGGCTTCTATGCCGCCACTCCCGGCGGGCTTGGGGCGGCTCACAACACAAAAAAAAGTCACAGCATAAAAACAGTGACACAGAATAAAACAGAGCATAAGAACATCATTAAAATATCACAATAAACAGCAATTAAAAACAACCTGGATTGAGAATCACTTTTCAACAGGGTGGTGCATCCCACTAAGACCTACACATGGCAAGCTGGAAAAGGTGGGTCTTGCACGCCCGCCTGAAGGGGAGCAGGTCGTGGATGGCACGCGTATCTGCAGGAAGGGCATTCCAGAGTGTCGGTGCAATCACCGAGAAAGCCCTTCGACGAGTGGCTGTCAGTTTGGCCGCTTTTGCAGAGGGGACAGCCAAAAGGTTGGTATCCTCAGAGCGAAGTGATCTCATAGGGCAATATGGGGAGAGACGGTCCCTCAGGTATGCTGGTCCCAGGCCGTGCAAGGCCTTAAAGGTAAGAACCAGCACTTTGAAGGTTCTTTTTAATGCATTTTGATACCGCTTTAACTGCCAGGGCTCAGTGCTATGGAACCTTGAGGTTCATAGTTTGGTGAGGCACCAGTAGAGAAGCTAAAGACCTTGTAAAACTGCAGTTTCTATTACTCCATTACATTGAGCCATGGCAGGTAAAGTGGTGCCAAACTGCACTCATTCCACAGTGTAGATCTGGCATTGGCAAACTTTGCCTTTTTAATTGTGGGAGTTGTGGGAGTTGAAGTCCAGGTCTCAGCGGTGGCCAGGGGAGCTTTTGCATAGTTAAAGCTTGTGCGCCAGCTGCACCCGTACCTTGGGAAGTCTGACTTGGCCACGGTGGTCCACGCTCTGGTTACATCCCGAATAGACTACTGCAACACTCTCTACGTGGGGTTGCCTCTGAAGACTGCCCGGAAGCTGTAGTTAGGCCAACGCTTGGCTGCCAGGCTATTAACGAGAGCGGGGTACAGGGAGTGCACAATGCCCTTGTTACACCAGCTCCACTGGCTGCCGATTAGCTTCCGAGAACAATTCAAAGTACTGGTTTTTACCTATAAATCCCTATATGTTTCCGGCCCAGTTTACCTGTCTGAACGTGTTCTCCCCTATGAACCATCAAGGACGCTAAGATCTTCCAGAGAGGCCCTGCTCTTGGTCCCGTCACCTTCACAAGCACGTTTGGTGGGGACGAGAGACAGGGCCTTCTCTGTGGTGGTCCCTCGGCTATGGAACTCTCTCCCGAGTGAGATTAGATCTGCCCCCCCCTCCTGTCCTTTAGGAGGCTGCTAAAATCCTGGCTCTGGAAGGAAGCATTCCCAGAATAAGGACCGAGAGTGTTTCTGGATAAAGTGAATGATCATATTTATTGGACTGAGTTGAATTGATTTTATTTGGCGATTTTATCTGGTGATTTGGGCCTGAATGAATTTTAACTTTTTGTATTTTATTATATGTATTTTAACTTGTATGGTAGATGATGTGGGGATGTGGCGCAGCTGGCTAAGTGTCAGCTACATAAGATCTCTCTGACCAATAGGTCATGAGTTCGAGGCCTGCCCGGGTCGAGGTGGGTGCTCGACCTTTATGTGTAGCCTGCTGCTGACCTTTGCAGCCTGAAAGACAGTTGCATCTGTCAAGTAGGAGATAAGGGTACCACATTAAGTGGGGAGGCAAATTTTGACTGAATTATGAGGCCATTAAAGAACTCCAGGAATGCTGAGGAATGCGGAAGGAACAACAAGGGACGCTGGGAACGCTGCGAGATGAGGAGTGCGTCAGCTCCCCCTGGTGGCCAGAGTTTGCCTCTGTTTGTCTATGTGTGTGTATTTTGGGAAACGGCAGGGATTGTCTGCTAAGTATGTGTACCTGTAATCCGCTCTGAGTCCCCTTCGGGGTGAGAAGAGCGGAATATAAATAAAGTGTATTATTATTATGTTTTAATTATATGAACTTCATTGAATTTTTGCTGTGAGGCCGGTCTGAGTCCCTCCCTGGAGGTGAGAAGATCAGGATATACTGTATTTTTCGCTCCATAAGACGCAGTTTTTTTCCTCCCAAAGTAGGATGAAAAATCAGCCGCGTCTAATGGAGCAAAGATGCAGGCAGGGAGGGGGGGGAGGCGCTGGAGCAGGGGGGGCGGCGATAGTGTCCCGGACAGCAGGCGCGGAGGAATGGGGCGGAAGAGGGGACTCACGGGCGGGCTCGCCGCTCACGGACCCGAGGAGGAGCTGGAGGAGGGGGGAGGCCACGAGGGCGGCCCCCACGTAGACGCGGCGGCGGCAGCAGCAGCAGCGGAAGGGCCCGAAGCCAGAGGCGCATCTTCGTGACGTCACTTCTTCGCGCCTCTGCCGAGGAGGAAGAGGAGGAAGGCCTCGCCGGCCGCACGCTGTAAGAACGCCCGGAAGAGAGGCCGGAGGGAGGGAGGAAGGAGGAAGAGGCCGCAGCGCTCCGCAGGCTCCCTCCCTCCGGCGTCTCCTTCCGGGCGTCCTTATAGCGGCCGGCGAGGCCTTCCTCCCTTCCTCCTCGGCAGAGGCGCGAAGAAGTGACGTCACGAAGATGCGCCTCTGGCTTCGGGCCCTTCCGCTGCTGCTGCTGCTGCTGCCGCTGCGTCTCCGTGGGGCCGCCCTCGTGCCAATGCTGTGTTCTCCCTTCATCACATATACCCTGTTTGCTCAAATCTAATGCTCAGTTTTGGCTAAATTACCTTCCCTAAATTTGTGCAATCTTAGTGCTGAGCCAAAGCCAATGGGAAGGCTGCTTTTGGAGCACCCGGAGCTTCTATTTGAGGGACAACATCTCTACTTGCCACAGTTCAATGCTATGCAATGGGATTTTTAATTTGGTGAGGTATCCTTTGGCACAAATGGCTCGAGGCCTTGTAAAACTACAACCCCCATGATTCCATAGCATTGAGCCAAGGCATTACAAGTGGATTGTTTTCACAGGGGGTTGGATTAGATGGCCCTCGTGGCCTCCCCCTCCTCCTGCTCCTCCTCGGGTCCACTTTTTGGCGCAAAATATTTTTTTTCTATTTTCCTCCTCTAAAATCTAGGTGCGTCTTATCAGCAGGTGCGTCTTATAGAGCGAAAAATATGGTAAAAGTTTTAAATAAATAAATAAGTCCAAAATACACGGAGGGCCAAAGTTTGCCCATGCACGGTATAGATGCATCCATACTCATCATACGGCTACAACTCCCATTTGAGCATCATGGATGAAATAGCCCTTAGGATAAGGCAGGGCTGTCCCAACGTTTAGCTTTATGCGTATGGTTGTGTCCACCCCCAAGCAGAGAATATATAATGTATAAGTGTCCCTTTGGAGCTCTTGAAGTTGTGTTTCATGACCTAACAGATTGGGATTTTTCTGCTTTTCTCTGGCCTTATTAGCCTCTCTCTGACTGAAAGGTTGCTTTGCCAGGATTGGGAGAGTCTCAGAACCGGCGCTGTTTTGGATGGAAAGAAAGCGCTGCCTTGAAGGCTATTCTCTCCTTTCGCCTCCTTAAAGTGGGAGGAAGAAGTCAGGAGCGGAGATTGATTGATTGCCTTCTGCGGCCGCAGAGCGAAGAGCGTGGTCTGTTGAGAAATGTGTTGTGTGTGTCTTTGGGAGTCTTTGATTTATTTTTGCTCGTAGCTGTAAATAAAGCAGACTCTTTTCCGTCGACGGTGGCCAAGTCAATCTCGCTTTGTGCCTCACTTATAAAATGGAGATAATGACATTTCTTTGCCAAGCTGCAGGGGTTGGGAAGACAAATGATTGGTTGGGTGGTGCCCAGATACTATGTTAGCATCGATTTTGTGGTCTTGCCAGTTGTGAGGCCAAGGGCTAAATTGCTCCTGCAATTTGTTTGGTGCCTACTGTCCTTGGGAGCACATGCGGTGATAGTGTTGAATCCGTGCAAAGTCCTTCCTTGGGCTGGATTTCATGATTCTTCCTAGGCTCCCACCTTTTCCAAAGGGTGCATCTACACCAGGCATGGGCAAACTTTGGCCCTCCAGGTGTTTTGGACTTCAATTCCTAACAGTTCCTAAACTGGTTGTGATTTCTGGGAGTTGAAGACCAAAACACCCGGAGGGCTGAAGTTTGCCCATGCCTGATCTCTCTGGCATTACTTCGTGAACGAAGATTCTTAGGAAGGACTCATCCCACGCTTTTTACAAGTGCGTTGATGACTATAAAAGCCAATCTGAGATAGGCAAGTCCGGTTGCGGAAAGCACAGCAGAAAGTCTCCTTGGGTGATGTTTCCAAGTTGCGGTTCTTTCTACGTTATCGTTTCTCTTCGAGATCCATTTGGTGTGTCTTCTCAAAAGAGGCCGCAGCATTGTGGATAGTGCGTCTCCATGCCTCCCGATGTGAGGCCAGGGTGGACCATTGTTGGTGATCAATCTGGCCGAGCCTGAGATGTTATTTCAGGGAGACCTTATATCTCTTTTTTGTGGCGTATCCCTTGCGCTGACCCGTGGCAAGTTCACCATAGAGTAGTATCTTTGGGAGGGGGTGGTCCTCCATCCTAGAGATGTGCCCTGCCCAGCGCAGCTGTGTTCTCAATAGCATGACCTCATTGCTGGTGATCCCTGCTTGCTCAAGGACAGCAACATTCGTCACGTAGTCCGTCCAGTGTACATTTAGGATTGAGCGAAGACAGCACTGATGAAAGCGTTTGAGGAGCCATATGTGTTGGCGATGTTTCAGACCCATAGAGGAGAATAGACAGTATGATAGCTCTGTACACACTGATTTTGGTGCTTTGCCTCAGGTGCTTGTTGCTCCAGACTCTTTTGTGAAGCCTTCCGAATGCACTCTATGCCTTTGCTAATCTGTGATCTATCCCTTTATCAATCTTGGCGTCTGAAGAGATGATGCTTTCCAGGGAGGTGAACTGCTGAACGGACTTAAGCACAGATTTGCCTATGCTGACGTGGGGATGATGGTGTTCTTCCTGTGGTGTGGGCTGGTAGAGGACTTCTGTATCCTTCAGGCTGACTTCCAGCCCAAACAGCTCTGCAGCTGTTGCAAAGCAGGATGTGAGGCGCTGCAGGGCTGTTTCTGAAAGGGCAACAAGGGCCTGATCTACACTGTATAATTAATGTCTTTTGACACTACTTTAACTGCTATGGCTCAACGCCATGGGATCCTAAGATTTGTAGTTTTACAAGGTGCCATACTCGCTGTGGGCGGGGCCAGACTGCCAGATCCTCTTTTGAAGAAGTCTGGTAGACACGTGTACTCGAGTAACGTGGGAATGATATATTTGAAGAATACAAGGTGCGGGAGTGGGCTGTAACAATATTAATATCTTAATAGTTTCGGGACTTGTTTTTGCCTTGTACATAGAATCAGAGACTTGGAAGAGACCCCCAAGGGCCATCTAGCCTTACCCCAGTCTGCCAGGGAGGGAAAGCGAAATCTCATAAAGTTTTTATGAAGTGTCCCTTATTTTTGTGAAAAATCCTGTATTTTTAGGTAAATGTCCCTTATTTCTTATATCAAAAATGACAACCCTAGTCCTGTGGATAAGTCGACCCATTTCAAATGCAAAAAATGAAGAAAGGAGCAACCAAAAAAAATATGTATAGGTTGGGCCAATCCTTCTAAGAGGAAAAATTACAGCATTTTAACTTAGAACAAGGCTGAGAAAAGATTGATAAAATTATGCAAGAGTGGAGAAGTTGTTTGTTTCCTTCTTGTATAACGTTGGAACATGGACCCATCTGTTGAAGCAGAACGGAGGGAGAAGATTCGGAACAGGAAAGGAAGTGCTTCACACAAAACGTAAATAGAAATGGGTTCCGCAAAATGCAGTCATTGCAACCAATTTAGACATAATTCGTTAAAAAAAATTCAATAATGGAATTCATGGAGGCATCTTGAAAGCAACTATAGCACTATGGGCAGAACCCAGGCCCGGGGGCCAGATGTGGCCCCTTGGGCTCTTTTCTCAGGCCCTCCTCTTTCTCGCCATCCTATCCTTCTCTCTTTCTTTCCTTCCTTCCTCCTTCCCTCCCTCACCTCTCTATTTCTCCTTCCCTCCCTTCCCTTCCACCCTTTCGTCCTTCCTTCCCTCTTTCCCTCTTTATCCTTCCTTCCCTTTTGTGTTTCCTTCCTTCTCTTTTTCCTCCCTCCCCTCATTCCCCCAACTTCCATTTCCTTCCACCCTTTCGTCCTTCCTTCTTTCCTCTCTTTTCTTCCTCCTTCCTTCTATCCTTCCCCCCTTTTGTCTTTCCTTACTTTTCCTCCTTTCATCCTTCCTTCCTTCCTTCCCCTCTCTCCCTCTTTCTCCTTCCATCCTTCCCTTTTGTCTTTCATTCCTTCTCTATTTTTCGATCCTTCCCTCCCTTCTTTCTCTTTTTCCTTCCTCCTTCCTTTTTGTCTTTCCTTCCTTCCCTCTTTCCTCCCTCCCTCCCCTCATTCCTCCGTCCTTCCTTCTTTCTCTTTTCTTCCTCCTTCCTTCTATCCTTCCCCCTTTTGTCTTTCCTTCCTCTTTCTCCTTCCATCCTTCCCTTTCATCTTTCCCTCTCTCCCCCTTTCACCTTCCATCCTTCCCTTTTGTCTTTCATTCCTTCTCTATTCTTCGATTCTTCTCTCCCTCCCTCCCTGTCTTCCTTCTTTCTCTTTTTCCTTCCTCCTTCCCTTTTGTCTTCCCTCCCTCCCTCCCTCCCTCTTTCTCCTTCCATCCTTGCCTTTCTCCCTTTCGTCCTTCCTTCCTCCTTCCCTTCTTCCCTTCCACAACTGGGCAGGGAGTCCTAGCAGGGAGTGCTGGCATGCGGCCCCCAAGTTAGAAAGTTTGCCCATGCCTGAACTATATATAGTAGAGTGCTTTGAGTAGGACTCCAGGAGACCAGGGTTCAGATTGGTTGCTTGGCTATGGAAAGTTACTGGTGACCTTAGACAAGTCATAAAATCATAGAGTTGGAAGAGACCTCATGGGCCATCCAGTCCAACCCCCTGCTGAGAAGCAGGAAAATTGTATTCAAAGCATCCCCAACAGATGACCATCCAGCCTCTGTCTAAAAACCTCCAAAGGAGCCTCCAGCACAGTCCAGACACAGTACCACCGCTCAACAGCTCTCACAGCCAGGAAGTTCTTCCTCGTGTTCAGGTGGAATCTTCTTTCCTGTAGTTTGAAGCCATTGTTCCATTGCGTCCTAGTCTCCAGGGCAGCAGGAAATAAGCTTGCTCCCTTCTCCCTAGGACTTCCCCCCACATCTTGATCCATGGCCCTCATCATGTCTCCTCTCAGCCTTCTCTTCTTCAGGCTAAACATGATAAGCTCTTTAAGCTGCTCCTCATAGGGCTTGTTCTCCAGACCCTTGATCATTGTAGTCACCCTCCGCTGACACATTCCAGCTTGTCGACATATCCCTTTAATTGCGGTGCCCGGAATGGGACACAGTGTGATTCCAGGTGTGGTCTGACCAAGTCATACTCTCTCAAGCTCAGAGGAGAGCAGTAGAAAACCACCTTGCAGTGATAGCACCTTGCAGCCTTAGTTGAAAATGACTTGAAGACACACACCCAGCTTGGTACATGCAGCAGTGGCTCAATTGTGTGCGCAACCAGGCCTCGGCCGTTGCCGTTGGACTGGGGATAGTGGCTGCATGTCTCCAGAGGTGGATTATTGGGGGCAGGAAATTTGGGTTGGCGGAAAAGGGGGCGTGAGGTGGGTCCTTGCTCCTCCTTTTTGTGGCATGGGCCCTGGATCTGGCTGGCTTATCACCCCCTGGTGGTAGGGGGGATAACGCCCCGGCCCTGGAGTGCCGAGTTTTCATGGACTGGTAGTGGACTTGTGGCACCCAGGCATGCAAGCGTCTTAGGACACAGCGGGTTGTCCGACCCCGGATCCAGGACCCATGCATGGCTGCCAACCCTTCCTGTTATCAATAAATGAGTTGTGGCCAATTTTATCCCAACAAATTGTGTCTCTGTGTTATTGGTTATCAGACGGGAGGTGTATCACCCATGCACACGCAAATGGCTTGGCCAGATTTACCGGGCCGAGCGCATTGCGGTGCAGGGTGTCCTCACCGCCATCTTGGCCCAAGGGAAGAAGCTTCTTCTCTCCTGAAGCCCCCTTGGGTGGCGGGATTGCTTCGCGCCACCAGTGCCAGCTGGCCAATGATGGGGCTGGCACCGCCTCCCTTGCCCCGGCTGCGGGCCAGCCCTCCCCTTTCGCCTGGGCAGTCTACTCAAGGCTGCCCAAGGCTCCTCAACAGGCACTGGGCCTGTTCCTGCTTTTGTCCATCCCACCCACCCTGCTTGCAGTCATTGTTTGTATCTTTTTACTTTTCATGCTATGTATTTATTGTTTGTATCTTGTTAACATTTCTTGCTGTTACTTGTGTTCTTTGTCGCAACTCTGTTTGTGGGTTCATCGTTGCAACCCTGCTTGGTGTGTGGCATGGGCCCTGGATCTGGCTGGCTTATCACCCCCTGGTGGTAGGGGGGATAACGCCCTGGCCTCTGGAGTGCCGAGTTCACGTGGACTGGTAGTGGACTGGTGGCACCCGGGAAAAGGCATGCACTTGGATGTCCAAGTAACTACTGATTCCTTAGGACAACAGCGTCCAGGTTGTCTGGTGGCACCCAGGCATGCAAGATCCAGGACCCATGCATGGCTGCCAACCCTTCCTGTTATCAATGAATGGGTTGTGGCCAATTTTATCCCAACAAATTGTGTCTGTGTGTTATTGGTTATCAGGGGCGGTCTTTCCATTAGGCCGACTAAGCGGCCGCGTAGGGCGACGCCACCTGGGAGGGGCGCCGCGGCGGCGGCCGCCCCACCCTGCCCTGCCGCGCCTTGCCGCCGGGTGGAGGCGTGCTTGGGAGTCAGTGCTGCCCGCGCTACGCCCCGCAGCCGCAGCCGCGGAACGCCAGTGCGCATGCGCGCAGCTGCGCAGGATGCCGGCACGCATGTGCGCAGCTGCACCGGACGCCGATGCGCATGCGCAAACTGGGACGTCCAGAAGCTGTTATACCGAGATACATTTCTAGTGCTGGAAATGAGGGGGGGGGGGCGCCAAAATAATCTTCGCTTAACCTCCCGGGAGAGGTAAGACTGCCCCTGTTGGTTATCAGATGGGAGGTGTATCACCCATGCACACGCAATAGGTTTGCCTTAGTTGAAAATGACTTGAAGACACACAACAAAAGCTCATCTTTGCTGCTCTGCCTCATTTCCAGCGCTAGAAATGTATCTCGGTATAACAGCTGCTGGTAAGAGAGAACAAGCAAGTGCCATTCTTGCTCGTGGACTTCCCAAAGGGATCGGATTGGCCACTCTGGGAGAATAAAGGTTGGACTCGAGATAGGCTTTTGGTCCCATCCAGCTGGAGCTCTTCCGATATGCAGCACTGATCTTCCCAGCCAGAGTTGCATTAGCATTATTTTCCTTTTTGTTCTCGGGGAAAATCTGCAGCATCAGTGCTCATTCAAGAATCTATGTGAATATTAATGATTGTGATCAGATCCGTGCGCGCTGATTTATCATCCGATATGACGAGGATAAGCCATGCATTAAATCGTACATCAAAGTCATGAATCAGGCTGTAATGTATTCGGAAGTTGAATGAACGCACTTGGGGTGGGAGGGAAAGGAAGCACTGGAAGACACCCCCTGCCTCTGGCAATATTTGAGTATTAAGCTCTCTCTGCTCATGAGGATGAAGGGACTCAATGATTATCTGGCTTGGGAAATGGCCAGAGGGGTTTGCTCAGTCCAGATTTAATACAGAATATAAGATTCTCACCTTGTATATGCAGTATGGGATTCTGTATAATGCGGCTGGGTGGTGGGGGAGGAAAGGGCCTGAGGCTGTTAGGAATTGTGGGTGTTGAAGTCCCGGGAATATGGCGCAGCTGGCTGGGTGTCAGCTGCATAAGATCTCTACTGACCAGAAGGTCATGAGTTCGAGGCCTGCCTGAGTCGGGGTGAGCTCTTGACCAATTGTGTAGCTTGTTGTCGACCTTTGCAACCCAAAAGTCAGTTGCATCTGTCAAGTAGGAAATTTAGGTACCACTTGTGTGGGTAGGCTAAATTTAACTGATTTACGAGGCCATAAAAAAAAATCTCCAGGAAATACACACAAAAAGAATGAAGGAATGTGACAGCTCCTCCTGGTGGCCAGAAGCTGGAATGTTAAATTGCATCTATGTCTGTCTATATATGTTGTATGTCAAATGGCATTGAATGTTTGCCTATATTTATTTATTTATTTATTTATTTACATCATTTATATTCCGCCCTTCTCACCCCGCAGGGGACTCAGGGCGGATCACAATGCACATATACAGGCAAACATTTAATGCCATAGACATACAACATATATAGACAGACAACGAGCTACACAATTGGTCAAGCGCTCGCCTCGACCCGGGCTGGCCTCGAACTCATGACCTTCTGGTCAGTAGAGATCTTATGCAGCTGACTCGCAACCAGCTGCGCCACATTTCCGGTATATGTGCATTGTGATCTGCCCTGAGTCCCCCGTGGGGTGAGAAGAGAGAAATATAAACGATGTAAATAAATAATGAATAAATAAGTCCAAAACACCTGGAGGGCTCAACTTTGCCCGTGCCTGCTCTGCAGGAATGGGAAGCTTGCTATACTTAGACATCTAAATAATTTACCCATTTTTGGCCCTTAGTGAAAGGATGGAGCAGAATAAAAGCACAAATTCCCTCCTAAATTAATTACTGATAGAATTAGCACCTGACAACAGAGACTTTCTGGCTGTGACTTTTGTGACCTGAGTATTTAAATGGAATAGTACAGCTTGGAAGTTCAAAGTGGCACCTTCTGATCCTGGTGACCACGCTCTTCATTCTAGATTTAAACATGCAGGTATCAGTAGATGGAAGCAAACTTAAAGTCACCCGTATTTACTGATTCTATTTCTGTTTCACCTTTTTGCTGAAGAGCTTGGATTGGAATCCAGAGGGTGTAGTACAGAGGTGCTCATTAGGTAGCTTGGGAGCTACTAGTAGATCTTCGGCCCTCTTCCAGGTGATCTTCGGGCCTCACCAGCTGGAAGGGGCTCTCCTGCCATGTGCGCACACACCCTGCGTGCATGCGCGCGCCTGCTGCTGTTTTCTGCCCACGCAGTGCTTCTTTCGCCTGCGGGACATTGCAGGAAGAAGGAAGCACGAGGCGGGGCCTCTGGAGGGAGGGAGCGCCCTGCCTCTCTCTCGTCCAGAAGCAGCTGTGCAGCCTCCGTTGCCAGCGAGACAGGCAGGGCGGAGCGCTCCCTCTGGATGCCCCGCCTCGTGCTTTCTCCTTCCTGCAATGCGGGCGGAAAACAGCAGCAGAGCGTGCGTGGTGGCAAGAGCGCACGGCGGCGGGAGCACGCAGGAGCGCACGACGGCGGGGGCAGGTAGATCTTTTGGACTTGGTTGCTTTAAGAGTAGCTCACATGCTGAAAAAGTGTGAGCACCCCTGGTGTAGTAGATTGAATAGAGCTTGGAAATGTAACTTTTTTAGATAACGGTTTCTAACCAAACCTTTGATGATTTTGGTTGTCCTTCTCTGGACACGTTCCTTCTTGTTAATATCCTTCTTGAATTGTGCTGCCCAGAACTGGACACAGTGTTAGCCCTGTTGAGATCTGATCAAAGCAGAGAAGAGTAGGACCGGGGTTTATAACAACAACAACAACAACACTTTATTTGTATTCCGCCCTATCTTCTCAAGGGGACTCAGTGTGGATTCCAACATATACAGATACAAAGGGAAACATTCAATTCCTCGAAACAATGATACACAAGTGCCTTTGACAGGGTTGATTACGATCTTTTGACCCACCGCCTGCCCGCCTCGGGGGTCCAAGGGTCTGCCCTTAACTGGGTGGACTCCTTCCTCCGGAACCGCTGGCAACGAGTGGAATAGAACGGGACGTCCTCTGAAAAATCACCACTTATGTGTGGAGTCCCTCAGGGGGCCATTCTATCTTCACTGTTATTTAACCCCTATATGTGACCGCTCACTCAGCTGGTTCGGAGTTATGGGCTGGAGTGTTAACAGTACACTGATGACACCCAGTTCCTTCTACGGATGGACAGCCGACTGGACTCAGTTCCTGATAACTTCACATCTTGCCTTGAGGCCGTAACAGGTTGGCTGCGTTCCAGTAGACTGAGGGTGAATCCGGCAAAGACAGAGATCTTGTGGCTGGGTCATCCTGGATTAGATGAGGTTTGGTTGCCCACCTTAGACGGTGAACCTCTCTCTCCAGATATCACTGTCAAAAGCCTTGGTGTCATTTTTGACTCGTTTTTGACAATGGAGGCCCAGGTCTCCGCTGTCAGCAAGTTGACCTTTTTCCATCTTCGGCAGGCTAGGTGGCTGGTGCCTTACCTGTCCAGGGATGACCTTGCCACAGTGGTTTATGTCACGGTAACTTCAGGAATTGACTGTTGTAATGCCCTTTATGTTGGCTTTCCCTTGTTGGTGACCCGGAGACTTCGATTGGTGCAGAATGCGGTGGCCAGACTCCTCACGATAAGGAGGAACGATATAATACTTGCTCTATACCGACTGCACTGGCTTCCGGTCGAGTTCCGTATTACTCACAAGGTCCTGGTTCTAACCTTCAAGACTTTGCATGGTCAAGGGCCGGTGTACCTACAGGAACGCCTTTCTCCTTGTCAACCCTGGAGATCACCACGCTCAGACCATCAGAACTTATTACAGATCCCCGGCCCTAAGGAAGCCCAACTGACATCAACCTGGCGTAGAGCTTTTTCAGTGATCGCTCCATCTCTCTGGAAAGCCCTCCCTCCCTACATCAGAGCTACCCGTGACTTAAAAGATTTTCGCTCAGCTTGAAAAGCATGGCTATTCGAAAGGGTGTTTGGCTGAGAAACTGTTTAGATTTTTTAAATTGTTTAGATGTTTTAGGTATGTAGTTGTATGTTCTACTGTAAATCGCCCAAAGCCATCTGGGATGGGTGATTATTTATTTATTTAAATTTTTTGAACCCTGACCATCTCACCTCCAAGGTGGGACTCAGACTGGCTTACAGCAAAATTCAATGCCATACAAATTTAAAACATCTTAAAACAGCATATTAAAATGCATAAAAACAGAGATACATAAAACCACATTGCCATTAAAACCACATTCAACTCGGTCTAAAAAAAGTGGTCATCCATTTCAGATTGAAATCAATCTCAGTTTATTCTGGGAAGGCCTCGTTCCACATCGAAGTCTTCACTCGCCTCCTGAAAGACAACAGGGAGGGGGCAGATCTAACATCGCTTGGAAGGGAGTTCCACAGCCAAGGGGCCACAACAGAGAAGGCCCTGTCTCTCGTCCCCACCAGACGGGATCGAGAGCAGGGCCTCTCCGGAGGGTCTTAATGTCCCTGATGCTTCATAGGGAAAGATTCGTTCGAACAAGTAAACTGGGCCAGAACCGTATAGGGTTTTGTAGGTTAAAACCAGCACTTTGAATTGTGCTCGGAAACTAATTGGCAGCCAGTGGACCTGGCGCAACAAGGGAGTTGTATGCTCCCTGTACCCTGCTCCTGTTAGTAACCTGGCTGCCGAGTGTTGGACTAATTGCAGTTTCCGAGCAGTCTTCAGAGGCAACCCACCATACAGAGCATTGTAGTAGTCTATTTGAGATGTAACCAGAGCATGGACTACTGTGGCCAAGTCAGACTTCCCAAGGTACGGGCACAGCTGGTGCACAAGCTTTAACTGTGCAAAAGCTCTCCCGGCCACCACCGAGACCTGTGGTTCCAGGCTCAGCGATGATCACTCCCAGGCTGCGAACCTGCGCCTTCAGGGGGAGTGTAACCCCATCAAGCACAGGCTGTAACCCTATGCCCTGTTTGGTCTTACAACTGACCAGGAGGACCTCTGTCTTGTCTGGATTTAGTTTCAATTTGTCCGCCCTCATCCAGTCCGTCACAGCGGCCAAGCACTGGTTCAGGACTTGAACAGCCACCTTAGTAGCAGGTGGGAAGGAGTGACAGAGTTGGACATCTTCTGCGTACAGATGACACCGCACCCCGAAACTCCGGATGATCTCCCCCAACAGCTTAATGTATATGTTAAATAACATAGGGGACAGTACTGAGCCCTGCAGGACCCCACAGTACAATGGCCGTGGGGTCATAAGAACATAAGAACATAAGAAGAGCCATGCTGAATCGGTCCTCAGCCCATCTAGTCCAGCATTCTGTATCACACAGTGGCCCACCAGTTGTACACAGGGATCTCGAGCGGAAAGGAGGGCAAAACCCTGACCTGCTCCCGACCCCCCACAACCAGTACCCGGGGAAATCCTGCCTACCTCAACCTACTCCGAGGTGGCACTTGAATGTCCTTTTCAGTAGCTACCGATACACTTGGTATCCATGAATCTGTCTAATCCTGCCTTGAAGCTGTCCAGGCTGACCGCTGTCACAACCTCCTCTGGAAGTGAGTTCCATAACCCAATGACCCTCTGGGTGAAGAAATATTTCCCTTTATTAGCCCTAACTTTCCTACCTTGGAGCTTCAGGAGTGCCCCTAGTCCTAGTGTTGTGTGACAGAGAAAATATTTTTCTTTATTCACCTTTTCTATCCCATGCATGATTTTATACACTTCGATCAAGTCACCTCTTAAACGCCGTCTTTCAAGGCTGAAAAGACCAAGGCGTTGCAACCTGATTTCATAAGGGAGCTGCTCCATCCCTTGGATCATTTTTGTTGCCCTTCTTTGTACCTTTTCCAGTTCCGTTATATCCTTCTTGAGGTGCGGAGACCAGAATTGTACACAGTACTCCAGATGTGGCCTCACCATAGATTTGTAGAGAGGCAATACAACATTTGCCGACCTATTTTCGATTCCCTTCCTGATCATGCCTAGCATAGAATTTGCTTTTTTTCACTGCTGCAGCGCACTGGGTTGACATCTTCATTGAGCTGTCCACCAAAACCCCAAGATCCCTTTCCTGGTTTGTCTCGTAAAGCTTTGACCCCATCAATTGGTAGGTGTAGTTGGGGTTCTTTGCCCCGATGTGCATGACTTTACACTTGTTCAGGTTAAAATGCATTTGCCATTTTGTTGCCCATTCACTCAATTTCGAGAGATCTTTCTGGAGCTCTTTACAGTCGAGCAGGAGTCCCCAAGCAACACCTTCTGGGAACGACCCCCGAGGAAGGACTGGAGGCACTGCAAAGCAGTACCTCCAAGGCCCATTCCTGCGAGGCGTCTCAGAAGGATACCATGGTCAATGTCTAATAAATCTCAAAATAAATAAATAAATAAATAAATAATTGCCAGCGTGTAGTACATTCAACATTTCCCCCTGTTGAAATCCATTTTGTTAGTTTTGGCCCAGTTCTCTAATTTATGAAGCTCATTTTGGATTCTGATCTTGTTCTCTGGAGCGTTCGTTATTATCCCTCCCAATTTGGTGTCATCTGCAAAATCTGTAAACATGCCTTCCATTCCGTCATCCAAGTCATTGATAAAGATGTTGAATAGCACTAATTTTTTTTTCATCAAGAGTACAGAGATGTCTAAGGAATAGAGAGAGCAAGAGATAAAGAAACCGTGATCAAAGGTGCAGCTTGTCAGGCATCAAGTCTTCCGGTTCTCAATACCCAGAAGGTGCAAAGCAGTGACTTGTGTGCAAAGAACATCTATTAAGAATTGAGGAAGGCAGTGCCGCTGTGCACACGTTCAACCCAAGGGTTGGTTCTCATAACAGAGCTTATGGTCCGTTTGCATGTAAATCAGACCCTTGTCCCTTCTGTAGCTATCAGTCTTATTTTCAAGGGGGAATCCCACCTTTCGAGAGGGAATTCCACCTCCAGGTGTTTTGGACTTCAACTCCCACAATTCCTAATAGCCTGAGGGGGACAAGGAAGGGGCCTGAGGCTGTTAGGAATTGTGGGAGTTGCAGTCCAAAACACCCGGAAGGCCCAAGTTTGCCCATGCCTGATATATAGTCAGAAAGGCCCCATAGAGCCCCTTGCCAGCCTACTGCAAATTTACCACTTCGATCCCAATCTCTTCTCAACCTTTGGTCTAGCCTCTAAGTCAGTGTTTCTCAACCGTCGTAATGCCACAACCCCTTGATACGGTTCCTCACGTTGTGGTGACCCCCAACCATAAAATTATTTTCATTGCTACTTCATAACTGTAATTTTGCTACTGTTATGAATCATAATGTAAATATCTGATATGCAGGATGTACTTTCATTCACTGGACCAAATTTTGGCACAAATACACGATATGCCCAAATTTTTGGTGAGGTTAAGGGGTGGATTGATTTAGTCATTTGGGAGTTGTAGTTGCTGGGATTTATAGCTCACCTACAATCAAAGAGCATTTGGAACTTCGCCAACAATGGAATTCAACCAAGTTTGGCATATTTATTTATTTAAAACTTTTGTACCCCGACCTTCTCACTTCTATCGAGGGACTCAGATCGGCATAACAGCAAAAAATAAATGCTATACAATTTAAAAACAACTACAACAACATAGTAAAATACATAAAAACCCAGTATAAAACCACATCGCCATTAAAACAATTCCACTCAATCTGTAAACGTGGTCATACATTCAGACAATAGCCAATCTCAGTCTATTCTGGGAAGGCTTGGTTCCACATCCAGGTCTTCCCCAGCCTCCTAAAGGACAACAGAGAGGGGGCAGATCTGGCATGACTTGGTAGGGAGTTCCACAGCCGAGGGGCCACCACAGAGAAGGCCCTGTCTCTCGTCCCCACCAGCCGGCAGGACCGAGAGCAGGGCCTCTCCGGAGGATCTTAATGTTCTTGATGGTTCGTAGGGGAGAATCCATTCGAACAGGTAAACTGGGCCAGAACTGTATAGGGTTTTGTAGGTTAAAACCAGCACTTTGAATTGTGCCCGGAAGCTAATTGGCAGCCAGTGGAGCTGGCGCAACAAGGGGGTCGTATGCTCCCTGTGCCCCGCTCCTGTTAGTAACCTGGCTGCCGAATGTTGGACTAATTGCAGCTTCCGAGCAGTCTTCAGAGGCAACCCCACGTAGAGAGCATTGCAGTAGTCTATTCGGGATGTAACCAGAGCGTGGACCACCGTGGCCAAGTCAGACTTCCCAAGGTACGGGCGCAGCTGGCGCACAAGCTTTAACTGTGCATAAGCTCTCCCGGCCACTGCCGAGACCTGGGGTTCCAGGCTCAGCGATGAATCCAGGATCACTCCCAGACTGCGAACCTGTGCCTTCAGGGAGAGTGTAACCCCGTCAAGCACAGGCTGTAACCCTATGCCCTGTATGCCCTATGCATACAGAACCCCCAGGAGCAACAGAAAATACTGGAAGAATTTTGATGGGCATTGACCTTGAGTTTTGGAGTTATAGTTCACCTATATCCAGAGAGCACTGTGGGCTCAAACAATGATGGATCTGGACCAAACTTGGCATGAGTACTCAATATGCCCAAATGTGAACACTGATGGAATTTGGGGAAAATAGACCTTGATATTTGGGAGTTATAGTTGGTGGGATTTATAGTTCACCTACAATCAAAGAGCATTCTCAACCCCACGAATGTTAGAATTGGGCCAAAAGTCCAACATAGAACCCCCATGACCAACAGAAAATACAGTGTTCCCTCACTTATTGCTGGGTTTAGGTTCCAGGACCTCCCGCAATAAGTGAAAAACTGATATAGGGATACTCTAGTTATTTTAATATTTATACATTATTTTAAGTCTTTATAAACTTAAAAGAAAGTGAAGGAAAGGAAAGGAAGTAAAGGCCGTTCAAGGCTGGAGGGAGGGAGGACTGAGGAGGCAAAGTACCTCGGAGAGTGACGACTGCAAAAACCCACGAAACAGCGAAAATACCATGCATGATATATATTTTAAATTAATTTTTTTTAAATCCGCAAAACAGCGAGTCTGCAATAAGTGAACCACGAAGTAGCGAAGGAACACTGTATTGTGTTTTCTGATGGATTTTGGTGACCCCTCTGACCTCTCCTCCCCTAGCGGTCAAACTTCCCACACAGAACCCTCATGCCTTGGAACTTGCTGGTGTGAGCCTCCCTCCGGCCTTGCACGCTCTCCCTCGCCCTACACATGTGCACCATGTTGCTATGCACCGAGCATGCCTGCTCTCCCTCTGTGATTTCAGCCTCAAAAACAGCCTTCCCCTTTGGCTGAGAAGCCTGCCAATCACAGCGGAGGAGGTCTTTTGGTGGGAGGATTCACTGTTTGTTTCCAAAAAGGAAGAGAAGGACAGACAGAGAGATCTTCAGCCTCCTCTTCCAAAGGGGTTCCTAACACCATCAGAATGGTAGGTTACATACCTGTGACCATCTTTCTTTGAGTGGAGCTCTGTGAATCTACACTTATGAAGTTTGCGCGCCAGCGCGGGCTTCCAACGGAAACTTTCCCAGTTTGAAAAGTTTTGGCGGTAGCTCCGCCCAGCCGGCCCGGAGGGCATAAAAGCGCCTCCATGCGCGCCCACCCCATTCCTACGCCACCAAGGCAACTAGGAAAGGGTGGTTTGAGATAGAGGGGACGGCCGGGCGGGTTCGTGTGGATTCACAGAGCTCCACTCGAAGAAAGATGGTCACAGGTATGTAACCTACCATTTTTCTTCGAGGGCTCTGTGAATGCACACTTAGTAAGACTTGCCGAGCTAAGGTAAAGGAGGTGGGAACAAACCAGACAAGTTTGAAAAACCGTACAGGTTTATTGCAACCAGCAATATGCATAAATAACATTACCAACACTGTAATAAATAAGAGTGGAAGACATGCTCCCAACTTGTAAACATAGTGCAACAAGCACCATTCATGTCAGGCACGCAGGCCTCACAGTATTAAGTGCACGAAAAAAGGTGCAAACATATAATGACAATAACCCTTAGGTAAAGCGCTTTAACAGGTAGACTGTGACCCCGGAGCCGGGGCACGGTAAACACTTAACCTCTATAACAAGCAGAGAGGTCTGATCGACTCAGGAACTGTCGATCTAGACGGTTACATAGAGGGAAAAAACCAGGGTCTATCAGGCTAGAAACTACCCTTGAAGGCCCCTGGGAGTGAGGATTGCTCGACCAAAAGCCGCCTCCCTTCCAAAGAGGGTGTCAACCCGGTAATGGGAAGTGAATGTGGGGGTTGGCCCAGATGGCCGCCCCTACATATCGAATCCAGAGGGATCCCTTGGAGGAAGGCAGTCGACGTGGCCACTGCTCTAGTTGAGCGGCCTTTAACACTAGGGGGACAAGGTTGATGGGCTATCTGATAGCACAGCTCAACCAGGGAAGCCACCCAATTGACAGCCTCTGGGACGACACCGGCAAGCCCAGCTTGTCGGTGGCGCAAGTTTACTTTAAGAGTCTGGTCGACCGTCGGTAGTCTGCAGACCTGCCCTTGTAGACCCACAGGGCTCTTTTAACATCAAGGGCTCTGCGGGTTGACTCGTTCTCCGCAGACGGAGAGGAAACCAGGTCGGAAGCACAATGTCCGTATTCACGTGGAATGGGGACACCACCTTAGGGAGGAAGGTGATGTCAGTCCGCAAGATGGCCCTGTCCGCTAGGAATAGGAGGTAGGGCTCGTCCACACGCAGCGCTGCCAGCTCGGACGGCCGACGCGCTGAAGCAATGGCGACCAGAAATGCCACCTTCCAAGAAAGGAGGCGTCGGTCGATGGAAGACAACGGCTCGAAAGGTGGGGCCGCAAGGCAGGACAGCACCAGGTCGAGGTTCCATCCGGGCGTCGGTGGATGCACGGGAGGGTGGGTGTTGTTTACACCTCTCAGGAATCTCTTGACCATCGGGTACTGGAAAAGCGAAGGGCCACCCCTTTGCTGACTCTGCCAGGTGAGCGCCGCCAGGTGGGTCTTTACTGAGGACATGGACAGCCCTCTGTCGACCAGCCCGGCCAAGAAATCAAGGACCGCCGGGACCGAGAGCGGGAAGACGTCGCTGGAACGGGCGGCCTGGAACTTGGAGAAGCGGGCGAGGCAAGCCGACGTTGCCGGTTTATGCGCCGCAGCCAGTATTGCCGCTACGGCCGGTGAGACGTCCGGTGTTGGGAGATCCTCCACGCCGTCAAGTGCAGGGATGGGAGGTCTGGGTGCAGTAGAAACCCCCTCTCCCGAGTCAGCAGATCTGGTCGGCGAGGGAGATGAATGTATTTCCCCTCGGCCAGGTGTAGTAAGGTTGGGAACCAGACCTGTCTCGGCCAGTAGGGAGCGATGAGGATGCAATCGGTCCCCGAGAGCTGGATCTTCTTGACGATACGGAGAAGAAGAGGGAACGGCGGGAAGAGGTAGAAGAATCCCGTCGTCCAATCGAGCAGGAGTGCGTCCCCGAGGCAACCCCGCTGAGCATCCAGGGCAAGCCTGGCACCGAACACTGGCAGTTGGTTGTTTTCTGGAGATGCGAAGAGATCTGCGTCTGGGAATCCCCACTTCTGAAAGACACGGTGGAGTTCCTTCGGATGCAGCATCCATTCGTGGGACGACCAGCTGGTTCTGCTGAGCGAGTCCGCTTCCATGTTCTCGACTCCCGGGAGATGGACGGCCTTGGGGACCACTTGGTGAAGAACACACCACTCCCATAGGCTCTGGGCCAGGGCGAGGAGCTTTCTGGAGCCCGTTCCGCCCTGTTTGTTGACGTAGTACATGGCCACTATGTTGTCTGTCCTGACCAGTACTACGTTTCCCCGGACTAGAGGGGCGAATGCCCGAAGAGTCTTGACTATGGCCAGGAGCTCGAGGTAATTGATGTGGTGGAGCCTCTCCACCGTCGACCACTGGCCGTTGATCGACAGGTGCTCCGTGTGGCCTCCCCAGGCAAGTAGCGACGCATCCGTCGTTATCGTGATGGATGGGGTCACCATGTGGAATGGTACCCCTCTGCAAACGTTGGCGCTGGAAGTCCACCACCGGAGGGAGTCCTTGACAATCTCTGGGAGGGAGAGCCGCTTTGAGTGGTGTTCCCTGACAGGGTCGAAGTGGTCCAGGAACCAACGTTGTAGAGGCCTGAAACGAAGTCTCGCCAGCAGAGTGACGGCCAGAGTGGACGCCATATGGCCTAGTGTGACCTGCACCTGCTTCGCCGTGATGGAAGGCCGGGTGCAGCTGTTTATCTCGTGTCAAAAGCGCCTGGAATCTGACCTCTGGCAGATAGGCGAGCTGATCGACGGAGTCGAACATTGTCCCGATAAACTTGATGGACGTAGATGGGACAAGCTGCGACTTCTCCTCGTTGAGGCGTAGGCCTAACGACGAGAGTAGTAGAAGTGTCATTGTGATCTGTTGTTGCAGCAGTCCTGGGGACTGAGCCGCCAGCAGCCAGTCGTCCAGGTAAGGAAAAAATCCGGATTTTTCTCCCTTCTCAAGTGCGCAGCCACGACCGACATGCACTTGGAGAATGTTCGTCGAGCCGTCCCGAGGCCGAAGGGAAGGACGTTGAAATGGTACGCTCTTCCGGCCACCTTGAAGCTCAGGAAGCGCCAATGGGCACGTCTGATTGAGACGTGGAAGTATGCGTCCCGGAGGTCGATCGAGGCGAAGTAGTCGCCCGTGTAGAAGTGGAAGAATGGACGACACTGACACCATCCTGAATTTCCTCGGCAAAACGTACGCGTTTATGTCTCTGAGGTCCAGGATGGGTCGCAGGGTACCGTCTGGCTTCAGCACGGTGAAGTATCGTGAGAAGAATGCCTCTCCCTCCCTGTTCTGCGGGAGTGGTGAGATTGCTCCCTTTTGAAGCAAGCTGTCGACCTCCTTCAAGATCACCTCGGACGGCTCCGTCTCGACGATGAATCCCGTTGGTGGGAGCTCGTCGAATTCCAAGGCGTAGCCGTCTTCGACAATCCGGAGAACCCATGCATCTGAGGTGATGCGTCGCCAAGCACCGATGAAGCGAGTCAGGTGGTCTCCGAACGGCGGATGAGATGGTAGAGGTCGAAGGATGGGAGGAGGCATGATGGTGGCAGCGGTACCTAGCGAGGAGGCGGTGTCGTCCGTCGCCCCGTCAAACACGGCGTTTCGATTGTCCGTTCCCCGTGTTTTGACGTGGCCTCGACTTGTTGCCGTGGTGAGAGCGGTTGTTCTGTTGCTGCTGCTGCTGTCTCGGCTGCTGCTGTTGTTGCCGCTGCGAGGCCGAGTACGGTCGTGGGGACTGGCGGTATTGTGATCTGGGCTGGTACTTTGCACGCTGGTAGTACCGGGCCCTGGGTTGCGCAGGTGGTCGGTCCAACTTGACCGTCAAGACTTTGAAGTCATGGTTGGCCTTTAGCTTGTCGTCCGTGCCCGCATAGAAGAATCCCTGGGCATCGAACGGTAGAGCCTCGATCACCTTTCGGGAATTGGAGGACAACCCCGACGACTTCAGCCACGCGTGCCTCCTGATGGCGACACCGTGGGCCAACAACTTTCCCGAGGTATCCCCGGTGTGGCGGGCCATCAGGATCTGATGATGCGCTAGCACCTGGGCCTCTTGGGAGATGGAGGTCAGTGCAGCCTGCTGTTCTTGGGAGAGATCCTGGAAAAAGGGTTGGGCCCTTTCCCAGAGGATCTGGTGGTAGGCTCCCATGCACGCCCGTAGTTGGCCATCTTTGTTAGGAGAAGTCCAGCCCTGTAGATCTTTCTCCCGACCGCGCCGAACCTCTTTCCCTCCTGGTCAGAGGGGGCTGAGGACTCTCTGCCGGAAGACTGGGAGGAGGTGACGATCATCGAGTTTGGTATCGGATGATTGTGAAGCCACTCCTTCTCCCTCTCGTCGATCTTGTACCACGCCTCGATACGCCCTGACGTGGGAGGGATGGACGACGGTGTCTTCCATGACGCCTTCACCACCTCTTCCAAGGGTTCCAGCATAGGAAGATGTGGCTGGGCAGAGTCCTCGACCTGCACCCTGCTGAAGACGGGGCAGGTGCTGGATCATTTCGGCACATAAGTTTGGATGCCTAAAGATCTTGCCATCCGACCAACTTGTTCACCGAAGGCTCTCGCTGAGTCTGTTGGTGACGAGGATGGCTCCAACTCACAGTCTCTGTGTGAGGGTGTTCGGTCCATGAGGACCGACAAGATGGACCCCGACATCACCGATCGAGGGGCTTCGCCTTCCTCCAATTCCTCTTCCGACAGCGGCCTAGCAACTTCTGGTCCCACCGGAAGTGATGTCACCGGTGTTGCTCTCGACGTAGATGGGGCTGCGGTCACCACCGTCGACGCAAGAGAAGGCCTTTTAGAAGCTGAGGCCATGACGTTTTAATTGGAATGACTGTAGATGTTGCTGAGGAATTGTATTTTAATGTTTTAATGTATCTTAATGTGTTGCGGGGTTGGGGTTTTACGCTGTTTCATGTGGCATCGAATTGTGCCGTGCTGTAAGCCGCTCTGAGTCCCCCCTTGGGGGTTGAGAAGAGCGGGGTAAAATCCTGAAATAATAATAAATAAATAAAAATGACGAGCCGTGCTGTTTGCCTGCCCTTCTCGGGAGACATCACGAAAAGTTGACGAACCAAGGGCTGAGCCGGGGGAAATCTGACGACTGTCTGTATTGAGTCTCCCGGGGAGATGGTCTGCTGCTCTACCCCTGTCTCCACAGCGAGAACAGGGGCAGGCGGAGAACCTGGACACGACGCCGATGAAGATGAAGTCAGAGTCCTGCGTCTCTTTGGAGACAAGGGCCTCGAGGCTGCGGCCTCCAGAGACTTGCCCGGAGTCACAGGAACCAGGCCTCTGGTCTGGGCTCTACGGGCTTCTTCACTCGACCTCAGAAACGCTATTTCCATAGCTCTGTTGGAGGGAGTTCTCGAAATGGCCGACCTCTGGGAGAGGCCCGACGTCATTGAGCTTGCCGACGAACGGCGGGGTGGAGGCAGCTGAACCGTCTCAGTCGTCACGGTGCAGGGCCTCTTACTGAAAAGGACATTCAAGTGCCTAGTTACTGAAAAGGACATTCAAGTGCCACCTCGGAGTTGGTTGAGGTAGGCAGGATTTCCCTGGGTACTGGTTGTGGGGGGTCGGGAGCAGGTCAGGGTTTTGCCCTCCCTTCTGCTCGAGATCCCCGTGTACAACTGGTGGGCCACTGTGTGATACAGAATGCTGGACTAGATGGGCTGAGGTCCGATTCAGCATGGCTCTTCTTATGTTCTTATGTTCTTATGGTGCCGAAGTCTTCGATGAAATAGACTTCGTGCCCTTCTCCTTCCGTGGACGCTTCTTCCCAGCCGGGTGAGCGGTCGACACGGCGGGGGCCGGAGCAGCCACCCCGGTCCCCAAGGAGGTAGATGGGACAGCCGTCACCATCTCTGGAGGGTCGAGAGCATGTTCCGTCAGGTAGGCCTGAAGCCTCCGGGCTCTCGCTCTTCTGGTCTGCGACGAGAAGGCCTGGCAGTGTCTGCAGACAGGAACAACGTGTCCCTCTCCGAGACACCGAAGGCACTTCGCGTGACCGTCGCAGTCCGGGATCTTGCCACCGCAGGATAAACACTTTTTGAAGCTGGTTGTGGACATACTATGCTCACACAACCAGCAGAATTTCCGATGTTGCCCAAGTGGCGGAAAACAAAGGAATGGGGTGGGCGCGCATGGAGGCGCTTTTATGCCCTCCGGGCCGGCTGGGCAGAGCTACCGCCAAAACTTTTCAAACTGGGAAAGTTTCCGTTGGAAGCCCGCGCTGGCGCGCAAACTTCATAAGTGTGCATTCACAGAGCCCTCGAAGAAGAAATATATATATACTAGCTGTACCCGGCACGCGTTGCTGTGCCCTATTTAGGAGATGCGAGAAAGTATGTAAGGTTTGGAATTGTTGTTAGTTATGGTGTTGTTGGGGCCATGGCTGTGTCGTTGTGGGTTGTTCTGGTGGGTGGGATGTTGAAGTCCTGTGGAGTTGTCGGTGTGTGGTGTTGCTGGCGTTCTGCATAACTTGTGGATATACAATGTTTTTTGTCTTTCCGTCTGCTGTGTTGATGTAGAGGTTGATGCTTGTGTGGGTGGGGTACTTTGGAAGTGAGTGGAGGTACTTGAAATCCCATTATCCATGGTGTGTCCTCCTCTGAACTGCAGTCGGATGGAGCGTGGGTCATGGGGGGCATTGTGTGCCAAGTTTGGTCTTTATTGGTCTTGGTTCTGGGCCACAGTGGTCTGTGGGGAATGATGGGTTTTGAAGTACTACAAATCCCATTATTCATGGAGGTACTTCAAGTCCCATAATCCATGGTCCACCCTCCTCCAAACTGTAGTAGAATGTAGCGTGGGTCATAGGGGCTCTGTGTGCCAAGGTATGTTACTGTAAATTCAGGCCATACGCAATGTCCCATGAGCTGAGGCCTAGTCAGGAACAGCAAGTTTATGAAGCCTTACTGTCAATTCAGGCCATACACAATGTCCATTCTCACGTGACAAAAATCCTCAATTTGAAGATGGATCTGAAGCCGAATATTATTTGTTGAACTTAATAGATTTCGAAATTTCAAGTAATGATGACAAGATTCTTTTTTGTTTGGCTGCGGCAGCAAGGATAGAGATCGCCAGGATTTGGAAAACTGATAACACTCCGAGGATTGAGGACTGGATAGGAAGGTTGAGGGAGATAATCGACTTGGACAGGCTTAAAAATAGAGCATCTGACCAGAAACCGGGAAAATGGATTGACTGGAACCAAGTGATAACATATTTAAAATTAGTGGACACGGAAGAGGAAACCAACTGAGTGAGTGAGTAGGAGCCTGAAATCTTGTTTTGTGTATAAAGGGAGGAGGCGGTAAAAGCATCAGTTTGTAAATGTCTATTTTCAAGAAAAATTGTTGACTCTGCAACTGGACTGGGAGTCACCCATTCTAGATCTTCAAATTTTCTTCTACTTCTACCCCTTCCTGTTCTTCCCTTCTTTCCCCCACGGTCATACCCTTCCCTGATTCCCCCATCCCCAGCTCTTCCTCCCCTTCCCATTTACCCACCCTACAATATTCCCACCCAGTTGTTTCACCCAACTTTTATGTTCTGTATTGAAAAATGCCAATAAAGAAATTCAAATATATATATAAAAAAAAAACAATGTCCAGTGAGCTGAGGCGTAGTCGGGAGAATCAAGTTAATGAAGCCTTACTGTCAATTCAGAGTGTAAACAGCATTCCATTAAGTGAGGCCTAGTCAGGGAAATTAAGTTAATGAAGCCTTACTGTCAATTTTGGGCGTGGTCTGTGATTTGTAGGGGTGTAAATTTTCTGTGGGAAGTGAATTGGGTGTTTGTGTTTGTGCCTCAGCCCTTTGCCTTATCCTCCTCTGACAGTTTATTATGGGTCGGAATGTTCATGTTGGCTGGCCAGTACAGGAGTTATGCAAATCCGCCCTTATTGGCAGCCAATCATGTTGTCAGAATGTAGAGGCTGGGAGAGTCGTTGGCAGCCCCGGAGGATGCTGGGAAATGTAGGTTTTTTACTCGTTGTTTGGGGGCCTTCTAGGTTTTGGGGGGGGGAGTTTCTGTGCTACAAACCTACCTTGCTTGAGGCCTATTTCTGTTGGCAAGTTTGGTGTTTCTGCGTTGTAAGGTTTCTCTGTTTGGGACGGTCGTTCCATGACGGGAACCCCTTTATATAATAGATAATCCCCCCCTCAGGGTCCCGCCCCCCAGGTTGAGAATCGCTGCTCTAAGTCTAAGGAGATGGATTTTCTCACTCCAGTTCCTTTGCAGCACATTGTTTCCTCTTGAGCTTCAATTTGTGAGCCGCTGCTGGCAACATGAGGGTTAATGAACCATACAGAATGGTGCTTGGCATCCTTTTTTCCTCCCCATCAGACTGCGTTTGTGCCCAGGGGCTATTTAGCATATTATACCAGTGTCCGTAAAGCATTTTTCCCCCCTAATATGAAGCATTGTGCTTCATGTCCTAATCTCCGTTCCTTTTCTTTTGTGTGGGCTTCTTGGTTTGCCCCATTATAAATGAGTTCTTCTTTCTGTGGCTTAAGCACATCTCTTATTTATCAGGCGGAGAAGCTGCAGAAGGTTAAATATAAGGCTTTTTATAGCCTGCCGAGGGCCAGGGATTGTATGACGTGAGCAATACAGGTATGCCTTCTTTAATAAAGTAGATGTCTTTCTGGATCTTGCTCCTTCTACTAAACATTTGGTACTAGAGGAGAAATGGAACTGAAAGAATCAGGATAGGTTCCTCTCCCATCAAGAGAAGAGCAGTTCAGAATACGTCAGCCATTTTTTTATTCAATGCTAATAATATGCACATGTGAAATGAAGCTACAAGATCCAGTAAGTAAGCAAAACATGGTGAACCTTCTAGGGACCACTGGAAATCTTCCAAAATGCATCTAGAGATGACCTTTCATTTCACAAGCCAACACTTGCCTTATGATTTCTGTTTTGATGGCCAAAGTACAAGCAAGCAAACGGGAACCAAGGGGATGGCGCAAAGGAAGCTCAAAGTAAAATCCACTTTTTCTGCTCTAAGCAGCTGGTCAGTCAGGTTACCGCGAGGAGCAGTTTTAACCCTTTCAGAAAAAAAGTGGATTTTACTTTTAAATAGTGAAACTTCATCTGGCCTAAATGAGCCATTCAGCAACTCCTATTATAGCCCACACCTGTCTCAGGGTTATTTAACTGCTAGCTGTCCCATGCTCCTGTGCTGTATCCAGCCCTTTGGATTCCAAATCTTTGATGCAACCAGTAGAGATCACCTTGGTATGTACATAGATGTGCTATTGATGCTATTTATAATGTATTGATATATTGCAACTAGGCTAGTTTTGAACCGCCACAATGGCCTGTACTTTGATGTTGATTTTCTGTACATACAGATTTAAATGACTCAGTGACGCGCCCAGAAGAAGTGCCCGTTCAGGCACGAAAACGGCGAATATTTGTTGGCGCCTCCAAGGATTTCCAAGCCGTTCGGCAAGGTCCCGGCTCTCCTTCGATTGTTCTCATTTCCCCTTGCATATTTTTCCTGCGGACCCAGTCGCTGATAGATTACCTCATTGTTTACTTCGGGCTGTTCGCGCCCCCGGATGACGCTGCTCACCGCGCTGCCAGTCGCTTCCCTGTGACGCGGCAAGCGCGCCACGGAGCCGGCACCTCCAGTCGCGCCCTGGTGACGCGCCTCCAGTGTTCCGGCTTCGTCCTTTGCCCCTTCACACCACGCTAAGCCCCGCTTTCATCCCTGGACTTCCCTGTCGTGAGTTACACTGTATTTCGCATCATCCTGGACTTTTGCCCTCATTATCCCCATCCTAAATATGTACCATAGCGGTTTAATTGTTGTGTACTCACTTTATCAGGCTGCCTTATTGTACTAATAATGCGTGTGTGCGGGTCTACTGTATATCACTGTTGATTCATTATTGTTCATAGTGTATAATGATAAATGGCATTGTGATTGATTACTACCATCTGTGAGCTTCCTTTGCGCCATCCCCTTGGTTCCCTTTGCTTGCTTGTGCTTGTTAGCCTACCCCTCCCTCACTAACTCACTTTGATGGCCAAAGTATACATCAGTGCTTTGGGTCAGGCTTCTCTGCTTTCTCTTTCTCTGCTTTCAATTTTTTTAATTTTATTTATTTATTTTGGGATTTATTAATCGCCCATCCCAGGTGGCTGTGGGCGATTTACAGTAAAACACACACAACTAAATACCTGAAACATCTAAAAACATCTATGTTCATCCATACTCAGTAAGGGATTCTGGAGATAGGAACCATCCACCTTGCCTGTTGTAGGAAAGGCCCACCGTTCTACAATAGAGTCCATTGAGCCGCCTCTGATTTGATATACCTATATACCCGGGGTGATGTGAAAATTTCTCAATAGAATTTCTCAAACATTTTCTATTTTTGACCCTTTTCCTCCTGATAAATTTTCACATCACCCCAGGTATATAGGTATATCAAATCAGAGGTGGCTCAATGGGCTCGGCGGAGTAGGCGGCTGCCAAGAGCGCCAGATCCGCAGGGGCGTGCCGCTGCCAGCTGGAAACTCTGCCCGCGCAGGCTGGAAACTCCGCCTCCGTGCCTGTGGTTTCCAGCCGACGCAGAGGCGGAGTTTCCAGCCAGCGTGGAGGCAGAGTTTCCAGCCGACAGGAAGGCGGAGTTTCCAGCAGGCGCAGAGGCTCCTTGCATGCTGGAAACTCCGCCTCCGCACCTGCTGGAAACAGGTTGAGAAGCATTACTTTACAGAGAGAGGGATTTATTTATTTATTTATTTTATTTATTATTCGGTTTTATATTCCGCTCCTCCCTGCAGGCTCGGGGCGGATCACAACAGCGATAAAATACACAATAAAACATACAATAAAATTCAGTAAAACGCACAATACATAATGCATAGCCAGTAGCCAGCAAGTTTCAGATCTTAACTCGGACGATGATATGCATCTACATTCAGGCTAGCCGAACGCTAGTCTGAAGAGGGCCGTCTTGCAGGCCCTTCGAAAAGGGCCAAGTTCGTGGATCGCCCGGACGTGGCTGGGCAATGAGTTCCAAGTCATGGGAGCCACAACAGAAAAGGCTCGCTGTCTTGTGCTGGACAGGCGGCAGGAGCGGGGTGATGGAATAACCAGTAGGTTCTGCTCTTCCGAGCGCAGTGATCTCGGGGGAACATACGGGGTAAGGCGGTCCCTTAGGTACTCAGGCCCTAGACCGTGCAAGGCCCTAAAGGTTAAAACCAACACCTTGAAGGCAATCCGGTACTCAATAGGCAGCCAGTGCAGTTGCCGAAGGATGGGAGTGATGTGCTCCCTCACTGGTGCTCCCACCAGCAAGCGAGCAGCGGCATTCTGCACTAGCTTGAGTTTCCGGATTGTCGACAGGGGAAGGCCCACGTAGAGGGCGTTACAGTAGTCCAGCCTCGAGATGACCGTCGCCTGGATCACCGTGGCCAGATCATCCCTGGACAGGTAGGGTGCCAGTCGCCTAGCCTGACGAAGATGGTAAAACGCCATTTTGCTGACCATGGAGACCTGGGTCTCCATGGTCAGCAAAGGGTCCAATTGGACACCTAAACTCTTTACGAGGGATGACGGGCTAAGCTGCTCGCCATCCAGGGTAGGCATCACTTGTCCTTTTCCCACCCTTCCCACCTTTGGGATGTAACTTTCAAGGGGTCATTGGCAGGCGCGGAGGCGGAGTTTCCAGCCGGCACGGAGGCGGGGTTTCCAGCAGGCATGGAGGCGGAGTTTCCAGCCAGCACGGAGGCGGGGTTTCCAGCAGGTGCGAAGGCTCCATGCATACTGGAAACTCCACCTCTGCGCCTGCTGGAAACATCGCCTCGCCTGCCGATGACCCCTTGAAAGTTGCATCCCAAAGGTGGGAAGGGTGGGAAAAGGACAAGTGATGCTCATCCCTCTCTCTGTAAGTGTAAAGCTTCCTCCAATGTAGCGTTATGGCATTGCCTCTGCCCAAAATATATACTATACACTGTAAAGCAAGAGTGGGGATTTTGGGCTCCAGCTGCTAACAGTCTGGTAGGAGCTGTTATCCCGTCAACATTTAAATACAAAAATAAATATAATAAATAATAAGTGAGCAAGACAGTTTTACACAGCGTATTTTTATTATTGTATTTATATTCACTAATTATTATTGTTTATTAGGTTATTATTTTCATTATAAATTATATTTATTAGGTTATTATCTGTGATAGTATAAATTATTACTAGTTTTATAATTATTGGGAGGGGGGAATGACATGGGGGGGGGCGAAATAATTTTCGCCTACCACTTAAAATTGCCTAGGTCCGCCTCTGAATCAAATAGGTATAAAAACAAAGAGAATCATCAGCATTTGCAAGGCTTGCTAAACAGTTGTGATTGAAGCATCTTCTGTATTGTGTTTTCGAAGGCTTTCATGGCCAGAATCACTGGGTTGCTGTGGGTTTTCCGGGCTGTATGGCCATGTTCCAGAAGCATTCTCTCCTGACATTTCACCCACGCCTATGGCAGGCATCCTCAGAGGTTGTGAGGTCTGTTGGAAACTAGGCAAGTGAGGTTTATATATCTGTGGAATGCCCAGGGTAGGAGAAATAACTCTTGTCTGCTTGAGGCAAGTGTGAATGTTGCCATTGGCCAGCTTGATGAACATGAAATAGCCTTGCAGCTTCAAAGCCTGGTTGCTTCCTGCCTGGGAGAATCCTTTGTTGGGAGATGTTTGCTGGCCCTGATTGTTTCCTGCCTAGAATTCCCCTGTTTTTTGAATGTTGCTTTTTATTTACTGTCCTGATTTTGGAGTTTTTAAAATACTGGCAGCCAGACTTTGTTCATTTTTATGGTTGCCTCCTTTCTGTTGAAATTGTCCACAAGCTTGTGGATTTCAGTGGCTTCTCTGTGTAGTCTGACATGTTGGTTGTCCTCATAGGACTTGACATCCAGACGATTAGCTCTGCTGTTTTCCACTAGGTATGGTCAATTCTCTATTCTACTTCAAAAGGCCCCATTCACTGCAAGTCTTCCAGACTGGACTTTTTTCCATTTGAGGACAACAATAGACAATGCTGACCCAAGGACAGAATGCTTAGTTAAGATACCCGAGGAAGACCGTCTCTCCCTTCGTTCCATATACTGCTGCCTGGTTCAAAGTAATTTTTTTTAAATGAAGAAAAGTAATTACAGATCCAATCTCTGCATGCGTAATTATTTTGGCTAAATTTTAAGAAGTGCTTCATCCCCCTCGGTTGCGTTTCTTTGCGACAATTCTGTCACGCTCATTTGTGCAGAGAACTGACAGATGTCCTGGGAAGTGAAAAAATGTATATGAGCATTCGAGTGCCGGCACTGGCATTTTTCTTTTTAGTAACATGAATGTGCTTTTTGCCGAGAGAGAGAGAGACAGAGCAGCAAGGCAGCCTGCAACAGTCCAGACAACTCTCACACAAAACATCACACTTGCCTTGTTTTGATATTAAGGAATCCCAGCTGGGCTTCATGTTAGAGTGTTTTGAGGCCAATAAAAAGTATTTTTGCCCACCTTCCACTACTACAGGGGTCACTAACCTATGGCTCGCAAGCCAGGTGTGGCTCTATTGATGATTGCATCTGGCTCGCAGATAGGGTTTATTTATTTATTTATTTATTCAAATTGGTTCGCCGCCCAATAGCTCGGGGCAGCTTACAACAAGTCATAAAAACATCACAGTTAAAAACATCACAACTAAAAACATCATATTAAAATCACCTGGTAAAAGCAGAACGATACAAGATGGCATTTACAACAAGAAGGGGAGAACAACAGCTACTTTTTCAAGCCCCGAAAGCCTGCCAAAACAATAAAGTCTTATAGGCTTTCCGAAATGATAAGAGGCTCTGAAGGGCACGGATCTCAGAAGGTAGTGCATTCCATAGGACTGGGGCTATGATCGAAAAAGCCCTGCGCCGGGTTGCGGTCAGATGGTATACCTTAGGGCAGGGCTGTCCAACTACCGGCCCTGCAGGTGTTTTAGACTTCAACTCCCAGAAATCCTAGCCAGTTTACCAGCTGTTAGGATTTCTGGGAGTTGAAGTCTAAAACACCTGCAGGGCTGGTAGTTGGACAGCCCTGCCTTAGGGCTTGGAACGACCAGGAGATTCTGCTCTTCGGAGCGTAAAGATCTAGTGAGAAAGTATGGGATAAGGTGGTCCCTTAAGTACACTGGCCCCAGACCATTTAAGGCCTTAAAAGTCAAGACTAACACTTTGAAGGTAATCCGGCATTCTACAGGTCATGGGGACTCTGTGTGCCAAGTTTGGTCTTGATCAGCCATTGGATGAGGGTCGCAGCAGTCTCGGGAAGTGAGTGGAGGTACTGCAAGTCCCATCATCCATGGTCCGTTCTCCTCGATACTGCACCAGGATGTAGAATGAGTCATGGGGGCTCTGTGTGCAAAGTTTGGTCTGGATCATTCACTGTATGAGGGTTGCAGTGGTCTCAGGAAGTTAGTGAAGGTCATTCAAGTCCCATCAACCAGGGGGGGATCTGTGTGCCAAGTTTGGTCTTGTTCTCTCATTGTTGGGGGCCGCAAGGTGTTTTGGACTGCAACTCCCACCATTCCTGACTGCCTGAGGCCCTTTTATTTTTCCTCTCTGCCACCTTAGAAAGTTGGAATGTTGATACTGGCCATTCGGAAACCATATGCAAATTGTATCACAGTGGCAACCAATCCTCTCTCTGCTGCCTCGGAACGTTGGGATGTTGGAGGCTGGCCAATCAGTAACCATATGCAGATTCGCCCTCAGAGGCATCCAAGCATAACGTTGAAATTGTTCTGGGTGACTTCAATGTCCACGCCGACGCAGCCTCTGGTCCATCTGCAGCCGCGGACCTAATCTCGACCATGGCGACATTAGGCCTCTCCTTGTGTAACTCGGGACCCACACACTCAGCCGGACACACCCTCGATTTGGTGTTCAGCGCAGGGGTTCAAGTGGACCTAGCCTCTGTAATAGAGGTACCATGGTCGGACCACTGTGCTCTAAGTATCCGGGTGGAGCAACCGCCCCCCCCCATGCAAGGGTGCCGAACAGATTTTTGTTCGCCCAAGGAGACTTATGGAACCTGAAAGGTTCCTGAATGCTCTGAGGGATCTGGAGTCTATCAGCGTCTCAGTCGATGAGCTAGTCCAGACTTGGAACACCTCACTGGCCAGAGCTCGACGAGATTGCTCCCAGGCGCCCTCCGCCCCGCAATCATCGGTCCCCTGGTATACAGGGGACCTTAGGATCATGAAGCGGAAAGGAGACGGCTAGAGCGCGAGTGGCGGAAACTCCGTGACGGAGCCTCAGTATCAGCTTATAAGCTAATTAAAGAGACTTATGAGCATGCTGTCAAGGCAGCCAAAAATGAATACTTCTCTGCCTTGATAGCGTCTGCAAGCTCACGCCCGGCTCAACTGTTTAAGGTAATTCGATCTCTGACGACGGTCCCTACCGTCCCAAAAAATAGCGATCAGGCCCTCACTGCCGGTGCTTTTCAGAGCTTTTTCACAGACAAGATACTGAGCCTCCGCCGGGACCTCCCGGCCACAGTTGACACAGTAAGAGAGCTAGAGACTCCGTGGCCCTCCGCTGGGCCCACCGACCGGTTTCGGCCACTGGACGCAGATGCTGTTGATAAGATAGTGACTGCAGCTCGCCCTACCACCTGCTCCCTCGACCCGTGCCCCTCCTGGCTTGTTAGATCTTGCCTGGAGGGGTTACATGGGCCTCTGTTGAATATCATTAACAGCTCCCTTGAGCAAAGAGTCTTTCCAGAGTGCTTAAAAGAGGCGGTGGTAGCTCCATTACTGAAGAAACCATCATTGGACCCTGCGGTTCCCTCCAACTACCGCCCAGTGTCGAACCTTTCGTACCTGGGCAAGGTGGTTGAGAGAGCAGTAATGGAGCAGCTGCAATCCTTCTTAGATGATGCAACATGGCTAGACCCCTTCCAGTCCGGCTTCTGCTTGGGGCACGGACGGAGACGGTTCTGGTCTCCATCACAGACCAACTCCGCTGCCAGCTCGACCAAGGCGGGTCTGCGCTGCTCGTGTTATTGGACCTCACGGCAGCGTTTGACACGGTCGACCACAATCTTTGATCCACCGCCTGGCCATGGCTGGAGTGAGGGGGCCTGTCCTTAAATGGCTGACCTCCTTCCTCCGCCAGCGGTCTCAGTGTGTGAGGAGGGGCGGGTGGTCTCCGAGGACTCCCCATTAGTGTGTGGAGTTCCTCAGGGGCCATTCTCTCCCCTCTGTTATTTATCCTTTACATGCAGCCACTTGCACAGCTGGTGCGGAGTTATGGGCTGGTCTGTCACCAGTATGCGGATGACACCCAGCTCATTCTGAGGATGGAGGGCAGGCCCCGATAATTTCCAACAGTGCCTCGAGGCCGTTACTGGATGGCTGCGAGCCAGTAGGTTGAGGGTGAATCCGGCGAAGACGGAGATCTTGTGGCTGGGCCGCCCGGGCGAGGTGGGTGCCCAGCTTCCGACCCTGGACGGTGCGGCGCTGTACCCAGCGCCCGTCAGTGAAGAGCCTGGGTGTCCATTTGGACTGCCATCTGACAATGGAGGCCCAGGTCTCCATGGCCAGTAAGGCTGCTTTTTCCACCTCCGCCAGGCAAGGAGGCTGGCCCCCCTACCTCTCCCGGAGCGACCTAGCCACGGTGATCCAAGCCACGGTCATCTCGAGGCTAGATTACTGTAACGCGCTTTACGTTGGCCTGCCTATGTCGTCGATCCGAAGCCAAGCTGGTGCAGAACACTGCCGCCCGGCTCCTGTCTGGGGCTCCAGCAGGTTGCCGTATAACTCCAATCTTGCAGGATCTGCACTGGCTGCCCATTGAGCACCGGGTCGCCTTCAAAGTGCTGGTTCTTACCTTCAAGGCCATCCACGGCCTGGGGCCAGCGTACCTGAGGGACCGTCTCACTCCATATTGCCCATCGAGATCACTCCGGTCCGAGGAGGCCAACCTCTTGGTAATACCATCTGTAAAGTTGGCTCATTTAACATCTACCCGCCGGAGGGCGTTCTCCATGATAGCCCCTACGCTATGGAACGCCCCTCCCGGCCGGCCAGAGCCCTGAGGGACCTACTCCCGTTTAGATGGGCCTGCAAAACTCACTTGTTTAGGCAGGCCTTCGGTGAGTAGGCCTGTCTGTACATTCACTGGGCTATTACAGTGCTGCTGCTCTTTGTTTTAATTGTTGTTGCATGTTTTAATGGTGTTTTTAAGTGTTCTGTTTTAACCCTCTGGCGCTGTGCCACTGGTTCTTGTGAGCCGCCGCGAGCCCTCGGGAGTCGGCGGTGTAGAAGTCCCAAGAAATAAATAAATAAATAAATAAAATAAATGTAGAGGCTGGGAGCCAATCAGAAAGTCAGCACATATCCGCATACCCATAAACAAACATACAAACATTCACTTTTATTATATACATAGATAGATAGATTTTATATACTTTTTGTTATGATGTTATTTCTCTGTTGCTTTGTGTTTAATTACGTTGTATTATTTTTGGGCTTGGCCTCATGTTAGTCACCCCAAGTCCTCTTTGGGGAGATGGTGGCGGGTTATAAATAAAGATGATTACTATTTATTGTTATTCTTTTATATGGCAGTGTAGAAAGGGCCTAAGCAGGCTCATATTGGAGATGCAGTTTTTCAAATAGTCTGGACTCAAGCTGCATAAGGCTTTAAAGGTCATAGCTAGAATTTTGAATTCTGCCAAGAGACGACTTGGCAGCCAGTTGAACTGTTCCAGCAAGAGGATTCTGCACTCCCTTTAACCTTCACCAACAACTTCTCCAATACACAATAGCTCCATCTACACTGTAAAATTAATGCAGTTTCACCCCACTTGAACTCTTATGGCTCAATGCTATGGAATCATTGGGGGTGTAGTTTACTAAGATCTTTAGCCTTGTCTGCAAAAGAGGGCTGGTGCTTCACCAAAATAGAACTCCCAAGACATTATAGAATTGAGCAATTGTAGTTAAAGTGGTGTCAAACGGCATTCATTCAGCAGTGTAGATGCATCCAATGGGAAGTTAATCTGCAGAGTTGTTTGGGCTGGAAGTCAGCCTGAAGAAAACGGAAGTTCTCTACCAGCCCGCACCACAGGAAGAACACCATCATCCCCACATCAGCATAGGCACATCTGTGCTTAAGTCCGTTCAGCAGTTCACCTACCTGGGAAGCATCCAGACGCCAAGATTGATAAAGAGATCGATCACAGATTAGCAAAGGCATAGAGTGCTTTCGGAAGGCTTCACAAAAGAGTCTGGAGCAACAAGCACCTGAGGCAAAGCACCAAAATCAGTCTGTACAGAGCTATCGTACTGTCTATTCTCCTCTATGGGTCTGAAACATGGGTCACCTATCGCCAACGCCTACAACTCCTCGAATGCTTTCATCAGCGCTGTCTTCGCACAGTCCTAAATGTACACTGGACTGACTATGTGACGAATGTTGCTGTTCTTGAGCAAGCAGGGATCACCAGCATTGAGGCCATGCTATTGAGAACACAGCTGCTCTGGGCAGGGCACGTCTCTAGGATGGAGCACCACCGCCTCCCAAAGATACTACTCTATGGTGAACTCATCACGGGTCAGCGCAAGAGAGGCGCCCCCAAAAAGAGATATAAGGACTCCCTGAAACAACATCTCAGGCTCGGCCAGATTGATCACCAACAATGGTCCACCCTGGCCTCACATCGGGAGGCATGGAGACGCACTATCCACAATGCTGCGGCCTCTTTCGAGAAGACACGCCGAACGGGTCTCAAAGAGAAACGGCAACGCAGAAAGAACCACAACTTGGAAACAACATCACCCAAGGAGACTTTCTGCTGTGCTTTCTGCAACTGGACTTGCCTATCTCAGATTGGCCTTTTTAGTCATCAACGCACTTGTTAAATGCGTGGGATGAGTCCTTCCTAAGAATCTTCGTTTGCGAAGTAATGCCAGACATATGAGTCTCTGTTGGAGCATGCAAGGAATCAATGTGTGTGTGTGTGTGTCAACTGTAAAATACGGTGCGTGAAGCTGATTGGTTGAACAATGCCCGGGAAGATGGCTAAGCCTGAGACTTTTGGGTACTGTTGCATTTTTGTTCAGGCTTGAGCTATACAGGTTCAGAGAGAGGATGTTTGAAGACAAAAGCAGGGAGAGAGAGAGAGAGTTTGGAGTATTCTCTCGCTTCATGAGCTGCTGAAAGAATGTATCCACATGGGCAGAGAAATTTGGACATTTTAAATGGACATTTAAATCTCTGGACATTTTAAATCTCTCATAAAAGGACATTACATGAGCTGATTCAACTGACCACAGTTGGAACTCGCTCCCGCCTGCGCTCAGGGCCACCCTGGCCCCGGCCAGATTTCTGGCTGGCCTGAAAACCTGGCTCTTCCGCCAGGCTTTCGGGGACTGAACTGGATGGATGGCAGAGCTTTTTACGGCTCATATCTGCTGTTTTAATTGATGTATCTGTGTTTTTAAAGGATGTAAGTCGCCCGGAGCACCATTGGTGGAGGGCGACTCACAAGTAATAAAGTATTATTATTATTATTATTATTACATATGTTGTTCTGAATTAAGAAGAATAAACTACTTGTTCTTTATTGTTCTCCTGCGTGGCATATTTTCTTTCTCAGGCGAGGCAGCGTGTGAACTGATCCAACGTTTATTTTACACTAGCTTGGGGACCCGGCCCTGCCCGGGTTATTTGTGAAGCGCAGCAGGATGTAGAGTGGGTCATGGGGGCTCTGTGTGCCAAGTTTGGTCTTGATCCATCATTATTGGGAGTTGCAGTGGTATCATGAAATTACTGAAGGTAGTGCAAGTCCCATCATCTCTGTCCCCCCAAGTGTAGTAGGATGTAGATTGGGTCAGGGGGCTCTGTGTGCTAAGTTTGGTCTGTATTGGTGAATGGATGAGGGATGCATTGTTTTTCGGAAGTGAGTGAAGGTACTTCAAGTCCCATCATCTGTGGTCCGTCTCACAGTAAACTGCACCAGGCTGTAGAGTGGGTCATGAGGGCTCTGTGTGCCAGATTTGGTGTTGATCAGTCATTGAATTAGGTTTGTAGCAGGATTGGGAAGTGAGGGAAGGTACTGCAAGTCCCATCATCCATGTTCTGTCCCCTCCAAACTTCAGTAGGATGTAGAGGGTCACTGGGGCTCTGTGTGCCAAGTGTGGACTTTCTCGGTGTTTTTTGGGGGCCACAGTGGTCTGTGGGAACAGAGGGGTGTGAAAATACTACAAATTCCATCATCCATTGTCAGTCCTCCCGAACCTCACCAGGACGTGAAGGCAGCCATGGGGGTTGTGTGTGCCAAGTTTGGTCTCAATAGGTAATTGGATGAGGGTCGCAGCAGACTTGGGAAGTGAGTAGAGGTACTTCAAGTCCCATCATCCATGGTCCACCCCTCCTCCAAACTGCACCAGAATGTAGAGTGGGTCATGAGGGCTCTGTGTGGCAAGTTTGGTGTTGATCAATCATAGGATTAGGTTTGTAGCAGTATTGGAAAGTGAGGGAAGGTACTGCAAGACCCATCATCCATGTTCTGTCCCCTCCAAACTTCAGTAGGATGTGGACTGGGTCACTGGGGCTCTGTGTGCCAAGTGTGGTCTTTATCAGTGTTTGTTGGGGCCACAGTGGTCTGTGGGAACAGAGGGGTGTAAAAGTACTACAAATCCCATCATCCATTGTCAGTCCTCCCCAAACCTCACCAGGACGTGAAGGCAGTCATGGGGGTTATGTGTGCCAAGTTTAGTCTCGATCAGTGATTGGATGAGGGTTGCAGCGGACTTGGGAAGTGAGTAGAGGCACTTCAAGTCCCATCATCCATGGTCCACCCTCCTCCGAACTGCACCAGGACGAGAGTGGGTCATGGGGCTGTGTGTGCTGAGTGTGGTCTGTATTGGTCCTTTTGGTGGCCTCAGTGGTCTGTGGGAACCAAAGTGTTGGAAAGTACTACAAATCCCATAATCCGTGGGACATGTCCCCGACCCACGCCAGGACGTAAAGGGGTTAGGGGGCTCTGTACCAAGTTTGGTGCTGGTCCATCACCCGCGCTGGTCGCTGTGGCCTGTGAAAGTGGCTGCCACATATCCGCCCTGGCCTGTGAAAGTGGCTGCCACATATCCGCCCTGGCCTGTGAAAGTGGCTGCCACATATCCGCCCTGGCCTGTGAAAGTGGCTGCCACATATCCGTCCTGGCCTGTGAAAGTGGCTGCCACATATCCGCCCTGGCCTGTGAAAGTGGCTGCCACATATCCGCCCTGGCCTGTGAAAGTGGCTGCCACATATCCGCCCTGGCCTGTGAAAGTGGCTGCCACATATCCGCCCTGGCCTCAGAAAGTGGCTGCCTGTCATATCCGTCCTGGCCTGTGAAAGTGGCTGCTTCCGCCCTTCTGCCCCCCCCGCCTCCATACACACACACACATACACACATACAAACATTCCGTTTTATAAAGGTATACAGATTATGCCACAGTCTCCACTGCCAAATAATCTGGTGTAATCACATAATCTGGGATCAGATCCTGGGATATAGGGCATGCAGTGTAGATCCATCCTGAGATCAGTTTCTTCTCTTAGCCAAGTTATTTTTTTTTTTATTATTATTATTATTATTAGTAGTAGTAGTAGTAATAGCATTTATAACCCGTCTCTTTCTCAACCCCAAGAGGGGGACTCAGGACGGCTTACATAGGCAGCAATTCGATGCCATCATACAAACAGTTAAAACCATCATACATAATCAATAATCATTAAAATACAAAAATATATATGTTGAGGAAGTTGAGGAAGTTGGAATGGTAGATGTCAAATCTTTATTTATTTACTTACTTCATTTATATTCCGCCCTTCTCACCCCGCAGGGGACTCAGGGTGGATTACAATGTACACATTACATTTAGACACACAATCACACAAGACAGACAGAGGCAATTTAACATCTGGCCACCAGGGGGAGCTGTCGCACTCCTTCATTCCTCAACGTGTTTCCTGGCTATCTTTTTTATGGCCTCATAAATCAGTTAAATTTAGCCTCCCCACTAAGTGGTATCTTAATTTCCTACTTGACAGATGCAACTGTCTTTCGGGTTGCAAAGGTCGACAACAGGCTACACAATAGATCGAGAGCCCACCTTGACCCAGGCAGGCCTCGAACTCATGATCTTCTGGTCAGTAGAGATCTTATGCAGCTGGCACCCAGCCAGCTACGCCACATCAAGTCTTCTGGGTCTTTTAGGAACCTGATAGAATAGGTTGGCGATTTATTACTTTGTGTGTTTAATTTATATCCCATCTTACTCCCAGATTTAGTTGTTTATAACTACTATGTATTAAAACTGCAGGTGGTAAACATCCTCATAGTAGAGGACTTCTCTTCTTCTTTTTCTGTCTAGGAAGCTGGGATATCCCAGCTGAAGTAAGTGTTGATATGAGCAGCTTTAAAAAAACCAAAGTCCGTATACTTGGGGTGGTCGGGTTGTGCTGTTTCTCTCAATTGTAAGCATATTCCATGTATGGCTTAATTAGTCACCTGAATTCCATGCCATTCTGTGCAGTACCTCCCCTGGCTAATACAAGTGGGAGACGTTTACTTCTATCAGCCAAAATTAGACTGTTACTCATAGGAGATGTTCTTTGGACTCCCCCAGATTGTGAAAGGACCAACCGGAAGAAATTCATCAGCTGGTGACGCTGGCTGTATTTAAAATACCAGCAAGGACCAGCCTCTTCTGCCAAGGCTAACCCGGAGATTTTAAAATTCAGAAGTTTCAAGATATTGATTGGTAGATTATAATGCTGTATGTTGCTTGTAGTTGTTCCATGCCTCAGTCCATAGGGAGGAGCAAAATAGATACAAACTGCTGAGCTGCAGAACTTGCTGACCGAAAGATCAGTGGTTCGAATCTGGAGAGCAGGGTGGGATTCCACTGTTAGCCCCAGCTTCTGCCAACCTAGCAGTTCGAAAACATGCAAATGTGAGTAGATCGGTAGGTAGGCAGGAAGGTAATGGCGCTCCATGCAGTCGTGCTGGCCACATGACCTTGGAGGCATCTATGGACAACGGCGGCTCTTTGGCTTAGAAATTGAGATGAGCACCACCCCCCAGCGTCAGACACGACTAGACCTAATGTCAAGAGGAAACCTTTACCTTTATCTTATAAATTTTATTAGGTCCAGAGGTTTAGCGCAGCTGCTAAAGATCTATCAACCGAAGGTTGCAAGTTTGAACCCAGGGTTGGCGTGGGCAGCCAACCGTCAGCCCTGCCCATTGTTTACCTAAGCCAGTGTTTCTCAACCAGTGTGCCGTGGCACACCAGTGTGCCGTGAGCGATCCTCAGGTGTGCCGTGGGAAATGGGAACCTCCAATCTCCTTTCTTCCCCTTCCTGCCGAACACTTCTCCACTCAGGCTCCCTTCTTCCCAGCCTCGCTCTGCTTGCTTTGCCTCGCTTTGCTCACGCTGCCGCTTCTGCGGGAGGGGGGAGGGAGGAAGACGTGACCCGTGTGGCCGCTACTGCGCAGATTCGCCCCACGTCTTCCTCCCTCCCCTCCACAGTGCTCTCTGGATATAGGTGAACTACAACTCCAAAACCCAAGGTCAATGCCCACCAAACTCTTATAGTATTTTCTCTTGGTTATGGTAGTTCTGTGAGGGAAGTTTGATCCCATTCCATCATTGGTGGAGTTCAGAATGCTCTTTGATTGCGGGTGAACTATAACTCCCAGCTGTTGAGCAAGAGCTTCGTGTGTGCCTTTCTGCCATTCCTGCCAGGATATCTATGTTGTGTGAAACAGGCCCAGGTTTCACACTGAGTGTATAAATACATTCAAAAACATATTAACTATATGTATTACTGTGTTAGAGTGTCATTTTGTGTCATTTTGGTTGGTGGTGTGCCCCAGGATTTTGTCAATGGAAAAAGTGTGCCGCGGCTCAAAAAAGGTTGGGAAACACTGACCTAAGCAGTTCAAAAACAGCTATAGCTGAAATTAGAGAAATTAGGTACCGCTAATAAAAAAGCAGGGGAGGTTTTTACAACGCCATAAAGAGGAGAAAGACCAGATGCTGGAATGCGGAAATCCTGACAAGCTCTTCGTCATAAGAGGATGGAGCAACAGCAACCTCCTTTTGTGTGTTTGTCTGTGTGTCAATACAAAGCGGTATTGAATGTTTGCCGTCTATGTGTACTTGTGATCCGCCCTGAGTCCCTTTCGGGGTGAGAAGGCTGGAATATGATTAAAGAGTTATTATTATGTTATTATTATTATCATCAGCATCAGGGCCGGTTCGTCCCATTAGGCGGACTACGCAGGCGCGTAGGGCGATGTCACCGGGAGGGGCGACGTCACCCGGGAGGGCGCTACCGCTGGCTCCCCCGCCGCCCGTGCCGTGCTGCCCCGCCGCCGCCGGCCAAGCCTTTGCGGCCGGCCCCGCACGCGCCGCGCCTTTGTTAGGCAGCCCGGGGCGCTCCGGCTGAACCTCTGCATGCGCTGAGCTTTTTTGCGCATGCGCGAAAAGGGTCCGCGCATGCGTACTGGCTCCTGCTTTGGTGTATATATAGGCTTTTCCCATTTTCAGCATCTTGGGGGCTTGTGCTCAGTTCCAGCCAGGGGGTGAGGTGCTGTCGCTCCATTTCTCTGCCAAAGAGCTTTGTTCGTAAAGTTCCTCCTTGTTTGAATTGCCAGCATTTTTCTGGCTTTTCCTTATGGGTGCCTTAAAATACCTCCCCGCCTTTAAGCCGTATCTATTTATGTACTCACATTTTGCTTTCGAACCACTAGGTCAGCAGAAGCTGGGCTAAAAGCCAGAAGCTCGCCCCGACCCAGGTTTCAAACTGTCAACCTTTTGATTGACAATTGACTTACTGCAGCTGGTGGTTTAACCTGCTGTGCTAAAGCCGAGTAATGAACACACACATGCATAGCAGTGAAGCCTGATTCTTCTCTGGGAGAGAGTAGCAGTGCAGCTGTGTTTAACTGCTAGGGAAGCAGTTGGATTTAAGGACCAGCAGAGTGTAAAAAACTGCTGGGTTATTGGTTCTAGGAGAGCAGTGATATAGTAGCAGACTGTATCTCCATAGATAGTATATTGTAACCTTAAGAAAAGTGCCTCTGAGTAGATATTGTAACCACCCAAGCTCTTGAACTCTGAAACCTCTAAGTGTGCACGCGCACACACGCACACACACACACACACAAATAATATTAAATTGCCTTCAAACCTAGTTAAGGTGTCTAGGTGTTCGGTTGTTATTGTTATTATTGTTATACCCCACTTTTTCTCTCCACCAAAACCCATCTCAAGTATGAAAATTAGACATTAGGTATGTATGGCTGCATCTGTAAAGTTAAAGGTTTTTCCTTGACATTAAGTCCAGTCATGTCCAACTCTGGGGGTTGGTGCTCATCTCCATTTCTAAGCCAAAGAGCCGACGTTGTCCATAGACACCTCCAAGGTCATGTGGCCAGCATGATCGCACGGAGCGGCGATACCTTCCCGCCTCTACACTGCTCTAAAAAAAATGCAGTTTGGCACCAATAACTGCCATGGCTCTGCCCTATGGAATCCTGGGAGTTATGGTTTGAAAGAGGTACTGGCATTCTTTGGCAGAGCAGGTTGACCTTGTAAAGCTACAGCTTCCATGATTCCATAACACTGACCCGTAGAAGATAAAGTGTTGGTAAGATGCATTAATTCTACAATGTGGATGCATCCTAAGAGACAAATCTTAGGCTCCATCTATAAAATCCAGATTATCTGCTTTGGATTGGATTATGTGGCAGTATAAACCCAGCCTTAGCCACCAATAAATACCAATTTTCTCACCTTCAGACCTCTCCCCATCCCACAACAGTCAGGGAATGAGGATGTGTCAAGGCTCAATATCTTGAGCTGTTCAGAGTGAGCTGTGCTCGACTTCAGTCCTGTTTTCCTGGGAATTGAGATGTGAACTGAATAAACCAACATCTCCTCATTCAACTGTCCACCTTTCTCCGCTCGATGCCCTGCCCGAGGCATTAAGTGTCGTCGCAGAGAGCCTTGGGAGAGCAGCTGAGCTTGTTATCCTCGGAGAAGACACAGTGGGTTTACAGTTAATGAGCCATCACATGTTATTAATGAAGCTATAACATGAGAATAACTGAGTTAAACACATAGACAAGCAAACATTATCCAAGTCCCCCCAAAGCCACAACTTCCTAATGGTTGGCTGTCCCCCTGAGCATAGAGATTATACACCTCCAGCACCAGTGGGCACTTCTGGTGTGAGAGAATTGGCTGTCTGCAAGGACATTGGTCGGGACATTGCCTGCATGTTTTGATGTTTTACCAGCCGTGTGGGAGGCTTCACTTATGTCCCCGCATGGGAAGCTGGAGCTGACCGAGGGAGCTCATTCATGCTCCCCCTGGATCCGAACCTGTCAATCTTCAGTCCTGCTGGCACAAGGCTTTAACCCACTGTGCCACCGGGGGCTCCGCATTACTCTTGTTTCCCTTCTCTCAGGAATCCTTTTACTCGTACACTGCCATATAATCCAGATTGTCAAATCAGATAATCCACATTATTATATGCATCTACACTGCCATATAGTCCAGTTCAAAGCAGATAATTTTGATTTCATATGGAAGTGTAGTAGGGGGCTCAATCTCTCTCCCTGCCTCCTCTGCTGCCATATTTCCTAGTGACCGTCTTTTCTTCTTGGCTTTTCTTCGCGAACAAAGATTCAGGAAGGGCTCATCCCATGCTTTCTACAAGCGCATTGATGACTGAAAAGGCCAATCCGAGATAGGCAAGTCCGGTTGCAGAAAGCACAGCAGGAAGTCTCCTTGGGTGATGTTGTTTCCAAGTTGCAGTTCTTTCTGTGTCGTCATTTCTCTTCGAGACTCATTCGGCATGACTCCTCGAAAGAGGCCGCAGCATTATGAATAGTGCGTCTCCATGCCTCTCGATGTGAGGCCAGGGTGGACCATTGTTGGTGATCAATCTGGCTGAGCCTGAGATGTTCTTTCAGGGAGTCCTTATATCTCTTTTTTGGGGCGCCTCTCTTGCGCTGACCCGTGGCCAGTTCACCATAGAGTAGTATCTTTGGGAGGCGGTGGTCCTCCATCCTAGAGACGTGCCCTGCCCAGCGCAGCTGTGTTCTCAATAGCATGGCCTCAACGCTGGTGATCCCTGCTTGCTCAAGGACAGCGACATTCGTCACATAGTCGGTCCAGTGTACATTTAGGATTGTGCGAAGACAGCGCTGATGAAAGTGTTCGAGGAGTCGTAGGTGTTGGCGATAGGTGACCCATGTTTCAGACCCATAAAGGAGAATAGACAGTACGATAGCTCTGTACACATTGGTTTTTGTGCTTTGCCTCAGGTGCTTGTTGCTCCAGACTTTTGTGAAGCCTTCCAAATGCACTCTATGCCTTTGCTAATCTGTGTTCTCTCTCTTTACCAATCTTGGCTTCTGAAGAGATGATGCTTCCCAGGTAGGTGTACTGCTGAACAGACTTAAGCACAGATTTGCCTATGCTGACATAGGGATGATGGTGTTCTTCCTGTGGTGCGGGCTGGTAGAGGACTTCCGTTTTCTTCAGGCTGACTTCCAGCCCAAAAAGCTCTGCAGCTGTTGCAAAGCAGGAAGTTAGGCGCTGCAGGGCTGCTTCTGAATGGACGACAAGGGCAGCATCGTCGGCAAAAAGCAGCTCACAGACTAGATAGTTTAGAATCTTAGTGCGAGCCCTCAGACGGCTTAAGTTGAACAAGCTGCCATCGGTACGATAGCGTATATAAATGCCGTCTTCTTCTTCGAGGTCTGCCGTAGCCCTTTGGAGCATCATGCTGAAGAAGATTGTAAATAGGGCTGGTGCAAGAACACAACCTTGCTTCACTCCATTAGTTATGAGAAAGGGCTCCGAGAGAGCATCGCCGTATCTGACTTGACCGTGCTGGCCCTCATGTAACAGGATAATCATTTTGAGGATTTTGGGGGGACATCCTAGACGTTCAAGGATCTGCCACAGACCTTTTCTGCTCACAGTGTTGAAGGCTTTGCTGAGGTCGACAAATGTTACATAGAGTCCTTTGTTCTGCTCTCTACATTTTTCTTGCAGTTGTCTAAGGGCAAAAACCATATCTGTGGTACTTCTATTATCTCTGAATCCGCATTGGCTTTCCGGGAGAAGTTCTCCTGCAATAGCCCCCATTGGTCCAACCCCAGAGGCATGATGTGTCATCGGAGTGTCTTTCCTTGCCTCCAAAGCTCCTGCCGAGCTCATTATCCTAGGAACCAATACAGTTGACCTTGCTTCATTAGCCTCATTAAGCAGGTGGCAGTGATGCCAGGCTTTTAAGAGTCCGGATTCATTTACATGCAAACACATATGGAAAAGTGTGTTTGTTGTTGTGGGTTGGCTGTGCTGCATTCCCTTGACGCTGTGTTATGGAGTGTTATGGTGAGCCTGGTACACAACTTCATTGAACTTTAGGCTGAGGGGAGTCTGTAATAATAATAATATAATAATAATACTTTATTACTTGTGAGTCGCCCTCCACCAATGGTGCTCCGGGCGACTTACATCCTTTAAAAACACAGATACATCAATTAAAACAGCAGATATGAGCCGTAAAAGGCTCTGCCATCCATCCAGTTCAGTCCCCGAAAGCCTGGCGGAAGAGCCAGGTTTTCAGGCCAGCCAGAAATCTGGCCGGGGCCAGTGTGGCCCTGAGCGCAGGCGGGAGCGAGTTCCAGATCGTAGGGGCCGCCACCGAGAAGGCTCTTCTACGGGTCTCTGTCAGCCGGGCCTCTCTCACCCCAGGGACAGCTAACCGGACGCCGTTTATTACGCGTGCGGGTCTTTCGCAGCGTTGGTCCGTCAGCTGATCGCCCAGGTAGGCTGGTCCCATTTTTTGCCGAGCTTTGAAGGTTATCACCATGAGTTTGTAGATCGCTCTAAGCTCAATGGGTAACCAGTGAAGATCTTTTTAAAATTGGTGAAATATGGCTCCTGGCCGATACCCGAGATGAGTCTGGCCGCTGCATTCTGGATGAGTCTCAACCTCCGAGTCGTGGCCAACGGTAGGCCCACATACAAGGCGTTGCAGTAGTCAAGACGGGAGACCACAGTGGCGTGAATCACCGTCCTCAGCGCCTCTGGTGGTAGATAGGGGGCCAACCGTCGGGCCCTACGGAGGTGGAAGAAGGCACCCTTAGCAGCGGCCTGCTAATACTTTGCCAAAGGGATATAAATGTGTAGCCAAACAATAACAACAGCCAAATAACTTGGCATTCCTCCATTTTTGCTTCTTCTTCTTCCTTTTTAGAAGCCAGTTTGGGTCGGCGTAAGCCACACTCTAATTTTTAGGGTGTGATTCTTGTCTCTAGGTTGGAAAGAAAAGCTTGGCTTTTGTTGTGTCTTTGGGTCCCCGTCCCCCCCAATTGTGGTACAAATAATGGAGTGTGTAAAAGTATTGTGGGAGCTCTAGTTGAGTCCATTGTGCCTGCAGAGAATTCAACCTCTTAAGCCTTTTGGGGGTATTTTAGGCAAGTATGAACCAAGACATTTTGCAGCTTGAGATTGCCTTCAAGGTGCATGAGATCCAAAGCCAGCCAAGTTCTGGCTTTTATCCTACCACTTTTGGACTCTCGCTTGCTGAAGTGTTCCAGTGACCAGAAGCGACACTCTGTTTTCTAAGATAGGTGGATAGAAGAACCAGAAAAAGAGACATGGACTGAGTTCCCCCACAGATCTAAAACTTTGCAAAACAAGTCCGTCCTGGACGCAAGTGGCATTATGCCCGCAGTCTTCAGTTAAGAGCCTTGGGGTCCGGCTGGACCCCCAGCTGTCTATGGAGGCACAAACTGCTTGTGCCTGCAAGACAGCCTTTTTCCATCTACAGCAAGCAAGACGCCTGGCTCCCTACCTATCCCGCCGCGACCTAGCCATGGTGATCCAAGCCACGGTCATCTCGAGACTCGATTACTGTAACACACTCTACATTGGCCTTCCTTTTTTGGCGATCCGGAAGCTTAAATTGGTGCAGGACACGGCAGCCCGCCTTTTGCTAGGAGCCCCTAGAACAGCTCGTATAACACCCCTGCTGCGCGAACTGCACTGGTTACCTATTGAATTCCGGATCTCCTTCAAAGTGTTAGCCTTGACTTTCAAGGCCTTACATGGTTTGGGGCCAGTGTATTTGAGGGAGCGGCTTACCCCATATATGCCCAGAAGATCACTGCGCTCAGAGGGTTACAATCTGCTTGAAGTCCCAGGTGTGAAGACCTACAGGTTGGCCAGCACCCGACAGAGAGTGTTCTCGGTGGCTGCTCCGACCTTGTGGAACTCTCTGCCGGCTGAGACGCGGGCCCTGCAGGACCTGATGGCCTTTTGCAGGGCTTGCAAGACTTGGCTATTTTGGCAAGCATTTGGCGACTGATTAGCACTCGAACATTAAACCTCGCCACCTAATCATTCCGCTTCTGTACTGTAGATTGGTCTTAACCGATCTATTGTGATGTTTTATGACATGTTTGATTGCTTTTAGGAATGTTTTTATTTATTTATTTATTTATAAATTCGATTTGGTAGACCGCTCTCCCCCCCTCCCCACAAATGATCCCGGCAAGCAATAATACGCAGAGGCAATACATGGCAGGACGGTATGTTGGCAGCTGGCAACTAAGGAGGCATCAGTTGGGACCAAATGCCTGCCTATATAGCCAAGTCTTCACAGACTTGCGGAAGGCCAACAAACCCCGTAGTGCTCGTATCTCCTCCGGCAGAGAATTCCAGAGGGTCGGAGCGGCCACTGTAAATGCTCTCTGCCGGGTGCTCGACAGCCTACAGATCTTAATACTAGGGACCTCTAGTAGATTAAGCCCCTCTGAGCGCAGTGATCTTCTGGGTTTGTATGGGGTAAGACGCTCCTCAAGTACACTGGCCCCAAACCATATAAGGCCTTGAAAGTTAGAACTAACACCTTGAAGGAGACCCGAATTCGATGGGAAGCCAGTGCAGTGCACGCAGGAGTGGGGTCACATGCGCAGATCTTGGGGCTCCCGACAGCAGGCGCTGCTGCGTTCTGCACCAGCTTAAGTTTCGGATCACCGACAAGGGTAGGCCAATGTACAGCGCATTACAGTAATCAAGCCTCGAGATGACCGTGGCTTGGATCACCGTGGCCAGGTCGCAGCGGGAGAGGTAAGGAGCCAGACGTTTCGCCTGCCGCAGATGGTAGAACGCTGTCTTGCAAGCGCAGGCAATCTGCGCTTCCATCGACAGTTGGGTGTCTAGCTGGACCCCAAGGCTCTTAACTAGGGGCTGTGGGCGAAGTGCCACACCATCAAACGTCGGCAACTGGGTCTCCACCTCCTCCGGGTGGCCCAGCCACAAGATCTTCGTCTTCGCCGGGTTCACCTTCAACTTACTGGCTCGCAGCCATCCAGTTACGGCTTCTAGGCAGAGATGGAAATTATCGGGTACAGATTCCACCCCGGGGTCCAGCCTCAGAATGAGCTGGGTGTCATCAGCGTACTGGTGACATTCCAGCCCAAAACTCCGTACCAATTGGGCGAGTGGTCGCATGTAGATGTTAAATAACAGCAGGGAGAGAATGGCCCCTGAGGAACTCCCACAATGTGGGGAGCCCTCGGAGACCACCCCTCCCCACTTCACTCGCTGCAGGCGGTTTTGGAGGAAGGAGGACAGCCAGTTGAGGGCTGTCCCCCTCACCCCCGCCACCGCGAGGCGGTGTGTCAAAAGTTGGTAATCGACAGTATCAAACGCTGCCGTGATACTGTCGTTTTTAGGCTGTTATGATGTTTTTAGGCTGTTTGTGTGATTTTAATTGTGTTGAACCCCCCCCCCCCCGAGCCTCGGGCGGGGGCGGTCTAGTAAATCCAAATAATAAATAAATAAATAAATAGATCTAAGTGATTTTCAATCCCGCTTGGTTGGAAGGGATTTGTATTCGGCAGCGCTTCAGCAGTCTTGCTGTCCTCTCAGCTGGACCTTGGCCTGTTAGGACTGCTCTGTGTCCTTTTAATGCGCAAAACACTTTGCGGCCCTTTTCTCACCCAGAACCATCAACAACTTTTCACCCTTCCGCTGTTAACAACTCTTTGATATGCAGCCATGTTTTGAAAAGCTTCACGTCCTGATTTCTGCTCTTCTAGCTCCTAACACTTTCAGGAAAGAGTCAGGAAGATAAGTTGGCTGCATGAAAGAGGCAAGGCTACTGTGCTTCCAATAGCTTTGTGGACAAGAGAATTTCAACCCATGTAACTTTCGCCCTACAGAAAGGTCACAAGTATTTCAACATATATATGTATGCATATATGACTGAACGATCGCTGATTTGAATCTAGGGAGCGGGGTGAGCTCCCGCCGTTAGCCCCAGCTTCTGCCAACTTTGCAGTTTGAAAATATGCAATTATATATTTTTATTTTTACTTCTATTTTTGTGTTTTTGTTTTTCCCTCTTTCTTCTTTTTCCCCCCCTCTCTTCTTTCTAAGTTTTTCCTACTTTCCTATGTATAAATTCTTTCCCCTCTTTTCTTGATATTATTCACCTTATATATGATTTTTTTCTTTAATTTTTTTTTAAAAAAAAGAAAATATGCAATTGTGAGTAGGTCAATAGGTACCAGTCTGGCGAGAAGGTAACAGCACTCCATGCAGTCATGCTGGCCACATGACCTTGGAGGTGTCTCTGGATAATACCGGCTCTTTGTCAGGGGAAAACCTTTACCTTTAGCTATGCATGCATGCCTGCCAGGGGGCATGTGTTATCCCTCCTCTCCCAGCAAATAGTCACTTTCCTGGGATGATTTCAATAGGGAGAAAGATGATCTTTGTCCTTTACCCCAAAACCTGATTTGATTCCTTGGCTGTTCCTAATACTTACTGTATACCTTTCAAACTGGAGGGAGGGAGTCTTATGGAAGTGATGCTACATTATCTCTAGTGATGCTCTTATTTGCACAATTTCTGACAAGACAGGCAAACCGAAAGAGTGGTTCACTCAAGGGCATCCTATAAATTCATGGCTGAGCACGGATTCGAGTCCATTTCCATCTCCAGTTCACTGGACCATATTGGAAGGTCCCCCCCCCTCTTTTTCCTTCTCTTTCCTTCTCTCCCTCTGTCTCTCTTGCACATGCTGCTTGAGAGGAAGGAGCCACACTCCTTGCTTATTCTTGGAGTTTCTGGTCTACGATCTTTGGAGTCCTCTGCCCTTTCAGTTAAAAAGATATAGAGTTGTGCACTTGCTTTACTTATTCTCAATTTGAGTCGGTGCACTAAACAGGGCTGGCCCTGCCATTTATCAGAACGAAGCAGCACTTTAGTAGATTCTTGGTATCATGCAAAGACTTCTGTTATTGACCTTAGAGCAGTGTTTTTCAACCTTTTTTTGAGCCGCGGCACATTTTTTACATTTACAAAATCCTGGGAAACACCACCAACCAAAATGACACAAAATCACACTCTGACACAGTAATACATATAGTTAATATGTTTTTAAATGTATTTATATACTCAGTGTGAAACCTGGGCCTGTTTCAATGAACACAACATATATATGACTTCCTCTCACATATTTATACATGTCTTCTCCAGCCTTCTCTTCTTCAGGCTAAACATGCCCAGCTCTTCAAGCCGCTCCTCATAGAGCTTGTTCTCCAGACCTTTGTGAAATTTCACCCTGAGTGAAACTTGCTTCCAGTTAACTATGGATGTCATGAAGCTGTTATAAACAGTTCCTTTGGGGGGGGGGAGGCAACTCTCCAAAAAATCCAGTAAAATAGCTTTAAAAAACACATTTCCAAGCGGAGAGGCTCAATTTGTTTCTTAGAAACCTGTGAGGGGACTGCTAGGAGGGGGGGAGTGCCAATTTCCCACCGCACACCTGATGATCGCTCACAGCACACTAGTGTGCCACGGCACACTGGTTGGGAAACACTGACTTAGAGTACAGGCAGTCCCCAAGTGTCGAACAAGATAGGTTCCGTAGGTTTGTTAAATATGTATGTAAGTTGGACCAGGTATATTTTTTAGTGCAACTCCAGCTATCTATACACATAATAAAACAGAAAAATGTGTATGTGTGTATGTGGTGGAGGTGTCCACTTACACAGGTAGCCTCCGTCCTCCACAAACAGGCTATAGTTTCAAGTGCTGAGAAGGCACTCAACTCCGAATAGATTACATAAGAACATAAGAACATAAGAAGAGCCATGCTGAATCGGGCCTCAGCCCATCTAGTCCAGCATTCTGTATCACAGTGGCCCACCAGTTGTACACAGGGATCTCTAGCAGAAAGGAGGGCAAAACCCTCACCTGCTCCCGACCCCCCACAACCAGTACCCAGGGAAATCCTGCCTACCTCAACCAACTCCGAGGTGGCACTTGAATGTCCTTTTCAGTAACTACCGATACACTTGGTATCCATGAATCTGTCTAATCCTGCCTTGAAGCTGTCCAGGCTGACCGCTGTCACAACCTCCTCTGGAAGTGAGTTCCATAACCCAATGACCCTCTGGGTGAAGAAATATTTCCCTTTATTAGTCCTAACTTTCCTACCTTGGAGCTTCAGGAGTGCCCTCTAGTCCTAGTGTTTTGTGACAAAGAAAATAGTTTTTCTTTATTCACCTTTTCTATCCCATGCATGATTTTATACACTTCGATCAAGTCACCTCTTAGACGCCGTCTTTCAAGGCTGAAAAAAGACCAAGGCGTTGCAACCTGGTTTCGTAAGGGAGCTGCTCCATCCCTTGGATCATTCTTGTTGCCCTTCTTTGTACCTTTTCCAGTTCCGTTATATCCTTCTTGAGGTGCGGTGACCAGAATTGTACACAGTACTCCAGATGTGGCCTCACCATAGATTTGTAGAGAGGCAATACAACATTTGCCGACCTATTTTCAATTCCCTTCCTGATCATGCCTAGCATAGAATTTGCTTTTTCACTGCTGCAGCGCACTGGGTTGACATCTTCATTGAGCTGTCCACCAAAACCCCAAGATCCCTTTCCTGGTTTGTCTCGGAAAGCTTTGACCCCATCAATTTGTAGGTGTAGTTGGGGTTCTTAGCCCCGATGTGCATGACTTTACACTTGTTTAGGTTAAAATGCATTTGCCACTTTGTTGCCCATTCACTCAATTTCGAGAGATCTTTCTGGAGCTCTTTACAGTCAGTTTCATTTTTAACTACCCTGAACAGTTTAGTGTCGTCTGCAAACTTTGCTACCTCAGAATTCACTCCTACGTCCAGGTCATTAATGAATAAATTAAAAAGTAACGGACCCAAAACTGAACCTTGGGGTACGCCACTTCTCACCTCTTTCCACCCAGAGAAATGTCCGTTTATTACCACCCTTTGTTTCCTACAGTTTAGCCAGGTTCCAATCCAGGACAAGACCTGTCCCTGATTCCATGGCTGAAGAGCTTATTTAGGAGCCTTTGGTGAGGGACTTGGTCAAAAGCCTTTTGAAAGTCAAGGTAAACAATATCGACTGGGTCCCCTTTATCTATGTGTTTATTTACACCCTCAAAGAATTCTAACAAGTTAGTAAGACTGCAGCACACTCTACGTGGGGTTGCCTTTGAAGACTGTTCAGAAGCTCCAACTAGTAGGCATTGCACACTTTGACTTGGGCCAGAGGAGACGCACTTCCTGGTCTGCCTCAGACAGCAAAATGTCCTCGGCCAGGTTTGCCACAAGTTTTTCCTCTTCATCCTTATCCATCCAAAGACTGTTGTCTTCCCTTCCCTTTCTCCGTGAGAGATCATGCAAGAAAGTGCTAAGCTGTTATCCAATCTGCCGCCTCCCAAACTGTGTCAAGTTATGGATGTTGTCGTCTTAAAAGGTTGATCTTTGTGCATGACGGTTCAGAGATTTGTGCTGGTAAGATAATAAGGTCAGTGCGTCAAAGTCATAGAATACTTATGGAAATCAGGAGGGAGGGGTAAACTCAGTGAGATGTTGTTCCAAGACTTACTGGTGCCTGTATGATTTTTTAGACCCATGCTACTGTGTTGGGGAAGGGAGGGGGCAGTGCAGGCATGGGCAAACATTGGCCCGCCAGGTGTTTTGGACTTCACCTCCCACCATTTCTAAGCCAAGGATTTCCTGGTACCACATTTCCCAGATCCGCTCGTTTTCGAACTAGAGCATTAAGGTGCAAAATAGTGCTGAAAGGCTGCTCAAAATTTTGGAACTGAGTGCCTCTGAGTACATTATTAAATGAGGAACTAATTTTAGTACTAGTATTGAGATAACAGTCCTTCCATGTGCAGATCTACTTCTGGTTTTCCATTGATCTTATCTGATGAACCAAGGGAGCCAAATCTCTCACACCAGAAGTGACTTGCAGTCACTCCGGACATGAAAAAAAAAATCTAATGAACCTGTAACTAAGGAAATATAACTTTACCAAGGTGTGGCCTAAATTTAAATGGAGATTGTGGCAGGAACAAAGGCTTCTAGGTATATCCCTTAGTTTTCCTTCTCTTAGTTTTCCTTCTGCGCTCATACCTTGGGAAGTCTGATTTGGCCACATTAGTCCACGCTCTGGTTACATCCTGTATAGACTACTGCAATGCGCTCTATGTTGGGCTGCCTTTGAAGACTGTTCAGAAGCCTTGGCTGAGTGCGAGGGAATCACGGGAGTGGTCGTTTGACAACATCCTGAGCCTCCCCAAACTACAAATCCTGGGATTCCCCAGGCTTGAGCCCTGGAAGACCAAGGGGTGCCTCACTGCATGAATGCTACGGTGTAGATCCGCCCCCAGGCAGCTGGGAGACCCGGGGAAGTCCCATCCCAGGATCTTCTCTCTCTCTGCACGGCTCTTTCTGCCTGACGCAGTCCCCGCATTTCAGCTCAAATCCTTCCGAGGCCGAGGAAGGAGCGGATAGGAGGAGGAAGCCCAAGAGGGCAAGTAGTGAGTAGAGGCTGTGTTTGCGGGACTCAGGCAAGGGATCAAGCCTCGGCTAGGGCTTCCCGGTAGGACAGGAGAACTCTCTCTCTCTCTCTCTTCTATCTCCAATTTCCCATGGCACACCTGACGATTGCTCATGGCACACTAGTGTGCCACGGCACACTGGTTGGGAAACACTGCCTTAGATTATGTTGGAATATAGATGGCCAACACTGCCTTAGATTATGTTGGAATATAGATGGCCAATCAGTAACTTATGCAAATTCTCCCACAGTGGCAACCAATCCTGTTGTTTGAATTTTGAAGCTTGTATTCTTTATGCAAATAATCCCACAGTGAGAGTCAATCAGAAAGCTGCCACATACATACATATATACATACATACAAACATACATACAAACAAACATTCTCTTTTATTATAGATATAGATAGATGTAGATAGATAGATTGGTCTTTTGTTTCAGGTAGCTTAAGTCAGTGTTTCTCAACCAGTGTGCCGTGGCACACTAGTGTGCCGTGACAGACCTCCTGCTGTGCCGCGAGAAAAGCTCTCTGCCCCCTTCCTTTCCCCCCTCCTCCTGCCGAACTCCTGCTGCTTGGGGGAGGAGGAGGAAGGGCTGGACGGCGGCGAAGAAAAAGAAGAAGGGGCCAGGGCGACGCTCCTTTGGCGGTTTCCCCAGCCAGCCTCCAATCTGCCATGACTCCCGCCATGACTCTCGCCCCTCGCTCGCTGAAGCCGCGTGGAGGAGCCCCGCCCACTGAATCCCGTCCACCGCTCATGGTCCTCCTCTGTGGGAGAGCTGAAGCTGGGGAGAGGGGCGGGGCATGGTGCGGCCTGGCTCCACCCCCTCTCCCCAGTTTTGGCACTCCCAGCAGCTGCTCCAGTCTTGAGGGGGCCGTGCCACGCCAGCATGGTGAGCTTGGCTTGGCACTGCCCCCTCAAGGCTGGAGCAGCTGCTGGGCTGAGCCGAGGGGGAGGAGCGGGATGGCTCCGCCCCTCCCCGGCTTTGGCACTCCCAGCAGCTGCTCCCAGCAGGCCACCATCCCCCGGCTGTTCTTTACTGTGTTAGAGTGTCATTTTGTGTCATTTTGGTTGGTGGTGTGCCCCCGGATTTTTTTAATGTTAAAAGTGTGCCGCGGCTCAAAAAAGGTTGGGAAACACTGGCTTAAGTAGCAAGTCATCTCTGTTCCCAAAGAGCCCTGGGAACATACCTTCTGCAAGGACTAAAAGTAAGAGAAGATGACCAGCACCTTCTCAAAATAAAATGTCTTGGATTCCCTGTTCCAAGAGCTGTGGTACGGAGTTGAACTGATCTGAACGGATTTGTGATGCAGAGATACAGATCTTTCCCAGCATCACCGTGTGCTGCCTCTCCTTCCTTCAGGGTCCATACCCACTTTTCTCTTTCCTCACTTCGCTGGCTTTCTCACTCTTCTTTGCACTTGGGATGCTTGCGAAAACGCGGCCCCCCTGAACCTGACTCATTCTTCCTCCTGTATTGATGTCCTTGCCTTCGGCTGGCACAGGAGATCTTTCCAGGGTTCGGAGGAGCAAACCTTTTCCTGCCTCCGACACTCCCAGCCTACGCCACCTCGGTAATGAGTCACGCGAGACCTCTACTTTCTGTGTGCCGTTGACGGATGGTTCTGTTCGCAGCTCTGGCCCACGTCCCCCTCCCGCCGGCTCCATGGAGATTTATGTCTTTAATATCCTCAGCTTTGCAAGAATTCCCACAGCAAATGAAACCACCCTAGGACAAGTCGGTGCCGTGTGGAGAGTCCTTTTTGCACAGAGAGTCTTGGTTACAGCCTAAGATACAAGGCAGTGGAGGAAAGCAGTGGGAGTGAGGAGAAGCCTCACAGGCTTTGGGATTCTCTTACAGCTAGTGTGTCCTAAGAAGGAAAGACCCATCTCGATTTGCAGTGCCCACATTGGCAGTAACATTGATGAATCTGTGTAGGCAAAGGTTCCCTCCTGACATTCAGTCCAGTCGTGTCAGACTCTGGGGTTTGGTGCTCATCTCCATTTCTAAGCCGAAGAGCCAGTGTTGTCCGTAAATGTCTCCAAGGCCATGTGGCCGGCATGACTGCATGGAGCTCCGTTACCTTCCCACCGGAGTGGTACCTATTAATCTGCTCACATTTGCATGTTTTCAAACTGCTATGTTGGCGGAAGCTGGGGCTAAAAGCAAGAGCTCACCCTGCTCCCCAAATTCGAACTTGTGACCTTTCGATCAGCAAGTTCAGCAGCTCAGGGGTTTAACCCACTGCACCACCAGGGGCTCTGAATCTGTGTGTAGATGTGTACCCTCGTGTACCCTAATACAGTGTTTCCCAACCTTTTTTGAGCCGCGGCACACTTTTTACATTTGCAAAATCCTGGGGCACACCACCAACCAAAATGACACAACATGACACTCTAACACAGTCATACATATAGTTAATATGTTTTTAAATGTATTTATACACTCAGTGTGAAACCTGGGCCTGTTTCGATGAACACAACATAGATATCCTGGCAGGAATGGCAGAAAGACACAAACTTCCCACACAGAACTCCCATAACCAAGAGAAAATGCTATAAGGGTTTGGGGGCATTGACCTTGAGTTTTTGTAGTTGTAGTTCACCTATATCAGAGAGCACTGTGGACTGAAACAATGTTGGATCAGGACCAAACTTGGCATGAATACTCAATATGCCCAAATATGAACGCAGATGGAGTTCAGGGGAAATAGACCTTGACATTTGGGAGTTGTAGTTGCTGGGATTTATAGTTCCCCTACAATCAAAGAGCCTTCTGAACCCCACCAATGATAGAACTGGGCCAAACTTCCCACACAGAACCCCCAGGAGGCAAAAGGTCTCTACTTGGGGAAAGGGAGGCGGGCCTTCCCAATGCATGGAGAGGGAGAGACCAAGTAGACAATGGGGGGGGGGATGTCTGTAATTTTGTGTCTTTATTGAGGTAGGTTTCTTAGGGCTTTTTTTATAGACTCACCCCCCTTCCAACACACCTGATGACTCTCCCCACTAGTGTGCCCCGGCACCTGGTTGAGAAACTCCTGGGGAGGGGGTTCTGATTTGCCTTTATCAAGTAGGTTTCTTAGGGCACACCTGACTCTCCCCCTCCCCTCCTGGAGGTTCTGATTTGCCACGGCACACCTGATGATCGCTCACGGCACACTAGTGTGCCCCGGCACACTGGTTGGGAAACACTGCCCTAATATACCCTCGTGTACTGTATAACACTATGTAACAAGATTTTTGTTCCTGATTTATAAATATCATTTTCTAATTAGTTCTATCATAAAAACATGAAAAAGGTTTATTAAATTGCACAAACTTTGTTTTTGCGGGATGGACACCCTGCAGTACATTTTGCTATAGTTTTTCAATGAATATCTCATAGAGTCTCAGCCAATTCAACATACAGGGCCAGATCTTCCGTTATGTGAACTACGCGCCCGTGGGGGGCGCCACATATTTAGGGGCGCATTGGCCGCCAAAAGCCCCTTCTCAGTCTCCGGCCCCGTGGACGGCGGCCCACCTGCGCCACACCAAATGTGGTGTGAGTAGGCCAGAGCCGCCCGCAGCAGCTCCACGAGGCCGGAGACCGAGGAGGAGCGCCCAGTAGTCTGAGCTGGAGACTCTGCCCCCGGCCGCCAAACCCTCCTCCTCAGTCTCCGGCCTTATGGAGGGTATGCATGCATGGAACCAGCTGGCTCAGCGCATGTGCATCTTCCACAAGGCCAGAGAGCGAGGAGGAGGGTTTGGCAGCCGGGTGATTGGTTGGAGGGGGGGGGGGTGTAAAATAATGTTAGCTTACCATTTTAAGTCCAGTTGTGTCCGACTCTGGGGGTTGGTGCTCATCTCCATTTCTAAGCCGAAGAGCTAGTGTTGTCCGTAGACACCTCCAAGGTCATGTGGCCGGCATGACTTCATGAACCGCTTCCTGCCAGAGCGGTGTCTATTAATCTACTCACATTTGCATGTTTTCGAACTGCTAGGTTGGCAGAAGCTGGGGCTAACAGCGGGAGCTCACGCCACTTCCCCAGATTCGAACCTGCAACCTGTCTTGAAAACTGCTAGGTTATTTATTATTATTATTTATTATTTATTTGGATTTTTGCACCGCCGACTCCCGAGGGCTCGCGGCGGCTCACAGGGCCAATGGCACAGTGCCAGAGGTTCAGCATAAAAACACAGGGAACATACATCAATTAAAACATGCAATACAATTAAAACAGTTAAAACGGTTAAAACAATTAAAGCAATAAACAATGAACAGTGGCCGAAAAATCAGTCCATTGCAGATGCAAGGGCCTACTCCCCAAAGGCCTGCCTAAACAAGTAGGTTTTGCAGGCCCGTCTGAAGGGGAGTAGGTCCCTCAGGGCTCTGGCCTCAACCGGGAGGGCGTTCCATAGCGTAGGAGCTATCACAGAGAACGCCCTCCGGCGGGTGGATGTTAAACGAGCCAGCTTAGCAGATGGTACAACCAGTAAATTGGCCTCTTCAGACCGCAGTGATCTCGATGGGCAGTATGAGGCGAGACGGTCCCTCAGATACGCTGGCCCCAGGCCGTGAATAGCCTTGAAGGTAAGAACCAGCACTTTGAAGGCGACCCGGTGCTCAATAGGCAGCCAGTGCAGATCCCGCAAGACTGGAGTTATTCGGCATCCTGCTGGAGCCCCAGACAGGAGCCGGGCGGCGGTGTTCTGCACCAGCTTGAGCTTCCGGATCGACGACATAGGCAGGCCAACGTAGAGCGCGTTACAGTAATCTAGCCTCGAGATGACCGTGGCTTGGATCACCGTGGCTAGGTCGTTCCGGGATAGATAAGGAGCCAGCCTCCTCGCCTGGCGGAGATGGAAAACGCCGCCTTGCTGACCATGGAGACCTGGGCTTCCATGGTCAGCTGGGAGTCCAGGTGGACGCCTAGGCTTTTCACTGACGGCGCTGGATGCAGCGCCGCACCGTCCAGGGTCGGAAGCCGGGTGCCTACCCCACCCGGGCGGCCCAGCCACAAGATCTCCGTCTTCGCCGGATTCACCCTCAACCTACTGGCTCGCAGCCATCCAGTGACGGCTTCAAGGCAATGTTGGAAATTATCGGGGACGGACTCCGGCCTGCCCCCCATCCTCAGAATGAGCTGAGTGTCATCAGCATATTGGTGACAGGTCAGCCCATAACTCCGCACCAGCTGTGCAAGCGGCTGCATGTAGATGTTAAATAACAGAGGGGAAAGGATGGCCCCTGGGGAACCCCACAAATCAGTGGGGAACCCTCAGAGACCACCCGCCCCTCCTCACACGCTGAGACCGCTGGTGGAGGAAGGAGGCCAGCCATTTAAGGGCTGTCCCCCTCACTCCAGCCATGGCCAGGCGGTGGATCAAAAGATTGTGGTCGACCGTGTCAAACGCTGCCGTGAGGTCCAATAACACGAGCAGCGCAGACCCGCCTTGGTCAAGCTGGCAGCGGAGTTGGTCTGTGATGGAGACCAGGACCGTCTCCGTCCCATGCCCCGAACGGAAGCCGGACTGGAAGGGGTCAAGCCATGTTGTATCATCTAAGAAGGACTGCAGCTGCTCCATTACTGCCCTCTCAACTACCTTGCCCAGGTACGAAAGATTCGACACTGGGCGGTAGTTGGAGGGAACCGCGGGGTCCAATGATGGTTTCTTCAGTAATGGAGCTACCACCGCCTCTTTCAAGCACTCTGGAAAGACTCCTTGCTCAAGGGAGCTGTTAATGATTTTCAACAGAGGCCCACGTAGCCTCTGTTAACAAGACTTGGACATTTATTTATTTATTTATTTATTGTTTCGACTTGTTAGTCGCCCCTTCCGGTAGGCTCGGGGCGACTTACACATTCAGTGCTTGGAGGACAGGGAGGGAAGGCATTCTGATGCTCAGTTTTCACAAAGAACTAAGAGTTTGAATTAGTATTTCAATTATAAGCAACACAAAGATTGGTAGGGCTTACCCCCGGAGGAGCTTCAACCTAATTTTTGCAACTATCCTAAGGATTTGAAGATTGTATGAGAGGGGAAACATAAGAACATAAGAACATAAGAAGAGCCATGCTGAATCGGGCCTCAGCCCATCTAGTCCAGCATTCTGTGTCACACAGTGGCCCACTAGTTGTACACAGGGATCTCTAGCAGAAAGGAGGGCAAAACCCTCACCTGCTCCCGACCCCCCACAACCAGTACCCGGGGAAATCCTGCCTGCCTCCATCAACTACGAGGTGGCACTTGGATGTCCATTTCAGTAGCTACTGATTCCCTTGGTATCCATGAATCTGTCTAATCCTGCCTTGAAGCTGTCCAGGCTGACAGCTGCCACGACCTCCTCTGGAAGTGAGTTCCATAACCCAATGACCCTCTGGGTGAAGAAATATTTCCCTTTATTAGTCCTAACTTTCCTACCTTGGAGCTTTAGGGAGTGCCCCCTAGTCCTAGTGTTGTGTGACAGAGAAAATATTTTTTCTCTATTCACCTTTTCTATCCCATGCATGATTTTATACACTTCGATCAAGTCACCTCTTAAACGCCGTCTTTCAAGGCTGAAAAGACCAAGGCGTTGCAACCTGATTTCGTAAGGGAGCTGCTCCATCCCTTGGATCATTTTTGTTACCCTTCTTTGTACCTTTTCCAGTTCCTTTATAATAGATCATCCTCTGGCACCTTCGAGGCAGCGAAATAATACGCTGTGACACAGGGACTCAGAGTCGACCTCATTATATAGAATATTATCCTGAACTGAACCGATTCATTTTTAACAGAGATATGAGACCTCTAATTAAGCGGATGAGAAAGTCACCTTGGAAGACCTCAGAAAGCAGCAATAGAGCCAGTAGAATAAGTGTCGGACGAGGTCTCTGGGACAGCGAGTTTCAAAGCTCTGCGCACTTACAGAAACCCAAGAGGTGACCTTGGCCAAGTCGCACTCTCTCTCAGCATCAAAGGAAGTAAAAAAATTAACCCCCTCTGAACAAAAAAATCCTGTGATAGGTTTGCCCTAAGAGTTCCGAAAAAAAGGTAGGGTGTTCTCGGAAAACGTCGAAAGAGTAGGCAGAGAAGGGTTTCTTGGAAGATATTCAAGGTTTAATGTTCAATCCACATATATCAAAGTTCAAATAATAGAGTAAGTGGAATGTATGCTGTTGTAAATCACAGGTTACACACTTTCCAACCAAAAAAGTCCCAGGTACTCGTATATCAATGTGTAAATCACTTGTAGTATGTAAACAAATGGTGTGGGACAGGCGGAAAGGAAGTGGGTCAACGGTCAACTACAGGCCTTGCCGTTTCGCCTAATTAGGCTTCTTCCGGACCCCAAAGCAAACAAAATACAGTGCAAAGTGACAATTCCACTGGTCCGAGGGTTCAATATAATATTACAATTATGTTCATCCTGGAGGAGGTGGGCACAGCCACCGGTATGGTCGAACGCCCGGACAGGCAGTGTTTCCCAACCTTTTTTGAGCTGCGGCACACTTTTTACATTTGCAAAATCCTGGGGCACACCACCAACCAAAATGACACAAAATGACACTCTAACACAGTAATACATATAGTTAATATGTTTTTAAATGTATTTATACACTCAGTGTGAAACCTGGGCCTCTTTCGATGAACACAACATAGATATCCTCGCAGGAATGGCAGAAAGACACACACTTCCCACACAGAACTCCCACAACCAAGAGAAAATGCTATAAGAGTTTGGTGGGCATTGACCTTGAGTTTTGGAGTTATAGTTCACCTATATCCAGAGAGCACTGTGGACTGAAACAATGTTGGATCAGGACCAAACTTGGCATGAATACTCAATATGCCCAAATATGAACGCAGATGGAGTTCAGGGGAAATAGACCTTGTCATTTGGGAGTTGTAGTTGCTGGGATTTATACTTCCCCTACAATCAGAGCATTCTGAACCCCACCAATGATAGAACTGGGCCAAACTTCCCACACAGAACCCCCAGGAGGCAAGAGGAGGTCTCTACTCGGGGGAAAGGCCTTCCCAATGCATGGAGAGGGAGAGACCAAGTAGACAACGGGTGGGGAGGGAGGGTGTTTGTAATTTTGTGCCTTTATCGAGGTAGGTTTCTTAGGGTTTTTATACTTCTACACACTAGACTCTCCCCCTTTCCTGGAGGTTCCAATTTCCCACCTGATGATCGCACACCTGATGATCGCTCACGGCACACTAGTGTGCCCCGGCACACTGGTTGAGAAACACTGCCCTAGGGTGTCATAAATTGGAGATAATTTGAAGGAGCACAGCAACAGGGGGGAAAAACCTGGTAATCCCTCCACTTTACCATCATTATTTCCATTGCCAACAGCGTGTCGCGCCAATGGCAATGTGAACTGTCCAAACAGAACAAGTCTGAAATAGTACAAAATGCAGCTGCAAAATCAACACCGAGCCTGTCAACCATATGGCTGAAGGATTTTTGGAGATGGCTGAAATAAAGATGATTTCTCCATATCCTGGTCTGGCTATTGAGAACATAATAATATTGTTTCTTAACATTGGACAGATTGGGTTGCTGTGAGCTTTTCAGGCTGTATGGCCACATTCCAGAAGCATTCTCTCCTCATCTATTCGGCCTGGGCGATCGTGGTTCTAAATCAGGGGTCGGGAACCTTTTTGACTCAGAGAGCCATGAAAGCAAAATATTTGGAAATGTATTTCAGTGAGAGCCATAGAATATATATAATATATTTTAAGACTGAATTCAACTAAATGTGAGTCTATACGTACATACGATGAGAAAAGGATTCCCCCGGCAGAATGGCGGGACACTTCAGACCTGGCTCTGCAAAAGGCATGCTCAGGACTCTGGGAAGGAAGAGAAGACGGAAGGAAGGAAGGAAGGAAGGAAGGGGGAAAGAAAGAAAGAGGAAATAAAGGAAGGAGGGGGAGAGGAAGAAAGAAAAGAAGAACGAACTATGGAAAAGAAAGAAAAGAAAAGCAGGATAGAGACAAGGATGGGGAAAGAAAGAAGGAAATGGGAAGGGAGGAAAGGAAAGGATGGGGAAAAGAAAGGAAAGGGAGTGAGAAAAAAGTAAAACAATGAAGGGAAAAGAAGAAAAGAAAAGAAAAGGGGAGAGAGGGAAGTGAAAAGGAAGGAGAAGGAAAGGAAGGCTTGGGAAAAAGAATAGAAGAGGGAGGAAGAGGGAGGAAGATTAGAGGAAAGAAGGAAGGGGAGAGGGAGGGAAAGGGAAGGAGAGAAGAAGGAAAGGGTGGAGAGAAAAAAGGAAGGAAGAGGGAGAATGGAGGAAAGAAGGAAGGGGAGAGGGAGGGAAAAGGAAGGAGAGATAGAGAAGAAAAAGGGTGAAGGGGAGAAAGAAGGGAAGGAAGAGGATGTAGGTGAACTACAACTCCAAAACTCAAGGTCAATGCCCACCAAACCCTTCCTGTGTTTTCTGTTGGCCATGGGAGTTCTGTGTGCCAAGTCTGGTTCATTTCCATTGTTGGTGGAGTTCAGAATGCTCTTTGATTGGAGATGAACTATAAATCCCAGCAACTACTACTTCCAAATGACTAAATCCACCCCCTAACCCCACCAATATTCATATTTGGGCGTATCGGGTATTTGTGCCAAATTTGGTCCAGTGAATGAAAATATATCCTGCATATCAGATATTTACATTACGATTCGTAACAGTAGCAAAATTACAGTTATGAAGTAGCAACAAAAATATTTTTTTATGTTTGGGGGTAACCCAAACATAAAAGGAACTGCATTAAGGGGGCATTAGGAAGGTTAAGGAAAAACTGCCTTAGATATCATATTAGTGCCAGGAGAGATGATAGAGAGAGAGATAGAGAGATAGAGAGATATGAAAAGCCTGGGTACTGAACTATCTAGTTTTAATGGCTGTTTTATGGTCTGGCTCACTTTCCCTGACTCACGTTGCTGTACCTTACCGTACTGTGTGTGTTCTTAACTCACGCTTTGACAAATGGATGACTAATGAATGCATGTATCCACTCACTAAAATTAGACTTCTTTTGAAAACAGAATTAGGAAGAGGAACCTGAGTGGTAGCTCAAAGCCAACGCAGTCAAAACTCCTTTAATTTGGTTTCCAATTAAAGCTTGTGTCTTGTCGAAGGCTTTCATGGCTGGAATCACTGGGTTGTTGTGACTTTTCTGGGATGTCTGGCCATGTCCCAGAAGCATTCTCTCCTGACGTTTCGCCCACATCTACGGCAGGCATCCTCCGAGGTCGTGAGGTCTGTTGGAAACTAGGCAAGTGGGGTTTATGTATCTGTGGAATAATGTCCAGGGTGGGAGAAATAACTCTTTGTCTGTTGGAGGCAAGTGTGGATGTTGCAATTGGCCACCTTAATTAGTTTGGCTTTTTACTGCCTGGGGGAATCCTTTGTTGGGAGGTGATTAGCTGGCCCTGATTGCTTCATCTCTGGAATTCCCCTGTTTTTGAGTATTGTTCTTTATTTACTGTTATGATTTTAGATTTCCACTGAGAAGCCTCAGTCTCTGACGGTCCCCTTTCTTGCTGGGATATCTCCTCCCCTAAACACATTGTCGTTTTCTCCTCCCCTAAACACATTGTACTGAACACAGGAGCGTGAAAAATTGGAGCTGAGCTGAAATCGAAACCCTCCCCAAGTTATATAAGAGAAGCTGGGAAACAAATGCCTTTTCCCCCTGAAAATGCCTGGGGCATCTGGCTGGTATATGTCAGAAGACAGGATCTGGTTGCCAAAGCGAGTGTTGATATAGCTCAGTGGTGGCGCACACCACTTGTGTCGAGAAGGTCACAGCCTGTCTGAGGTTTCGGAGAGCTACTGAAGGTCACACCACGCAATATCAAACAAGTCAAAGTATGGAAAAGTTACATTTTTTGGGACACGTTAGAGTTCTGAAAGTTGCAGTGACTCTAATAACTGTCTCAAAGTTGTCATTTGAAACCAGAATTTTCCAAACATTTCATATTGGTGACACACTTTTAGACATGCATAATTTCAAGACACAATAATTTGGTTTTACTAACAAACTAGGGGTTAAACCAGGTATGGGCAAACTTCGGCCTGAGGCTGTTAGGAATTGTGGGAGTTGGAGTCCAAAACACCTGGAAGGCCAAAGTTTGCCCATGCCTGGGTTAAACCAATCTCTTATCAGAGACATGTAAATTGTAATATATGTGTATTATATGGGGTCATAGCGTAACTCTGGAAAACCTTCCATTTAAAAAAAATACACGATTTATTGCTTATTTCACATAGACTCAAAGGTTTCTTGCTATGTTTGCATGACACACCTGCAGGTGACACATGAATGTGTCATGACACATTGTGGGAAAGCTCTGATCTAGACAGATCAATAAGCTCACCTGGGATGAGGCATTTTAATTTGTTCATATACCAGTTCATAGAAGCAGCATGTCCACACTCATGGGTGGTTGGAGGGTGAAAAACTGGGACTGTAAATGAGGTATTGGCATCTTTGCACAATATTTAACCTCCCCAAACGTTCATGATTTCCCACCTCAAATATGACTTACACAAACTTTAGCCCCAGCTCCTGTCAACCTAGTAGTTCGAAAACATGCAAATGTGAGTAGACCACATTTGTCTTGGTGAGAAGGCAAACAGGTGCTCCAAGCAATCATGCCAGTCACATGGCCAGGATGTGTCGACGGACAACGCAGACTCCTCAACTTCGAAATAAGATGAACACCTCCCCCAGAGATGGAGTTGAGCACCACCTCCAAAAGCCATTGTCTCATTGTACCATGGCATTGAATATTTGCCTGTGTTTGTTTTTGTATATATGCTGTAAACTGCTCTGAGTCCCCTTGGAGAGATAGGGAAGAATATAAATAAATTATTATTATTATTGCCATGCGCTGACCATGCCTACTCTCTTCTCCCCCACTTGGCTGAGAGGCCAGCCAATTACAGCGGCGGAGGATTCGCTGTCTGTTTTCAAAATCGAAGAGAGGCACAAGCAGAGAGATCTTCAGCCTTCTCTGCCAAAAGGGTTCCTAAGACCATCAGAAATATATATTTTCTGATGGTTTTTGGTGACCTCTTTGAAATTCCCTCGCGACCCCCTCAGGGGTCCTGACCCCCCAGGTTGAGAAACGCTGTTCTAGAGCTTCACCAGTAGATGCCAGCCTCACCATTAATGGGAGGCATCTGCCAGGACTTCTTTGCCTCCTTGATGCAGAAATATCCCTTTGTGGCAATTTTGCCGAGGATTAACAGCATGTGCCAATATATTCCCTAGCAATCCCCCGGAGATAGAGATAGGTCCCAGCTGTGGCTTGAGCACTCCAGCTGTGCCCCCTTTTCTTTGGAGTCAGCAATGCCGTCTATTCTCAGGTGTTCCCAGGCGCATAATACCAGCACTTCAAATGCAGAGCTTGGCATAAGTACTTTTTAAAAAAAAATCCTAATTTCCGTTATTTTCCACTCCTTTGAGAGAATCATACAATCATAGAGTTGGAAGAGACAACATGTGCTATCCAGTCCAGCCCCACCTTGAGGAAGGAGTTTTTCCAGAAGGGCTGAAAGAGGCAGTGGTTTGTCCATTACTGTGGTGTTTCAGCCTGGTGCTCATGTGCATGCTAGGGATGATGGGAATGTTTCTGAAAATGCTGATGATGGGATGCTTAGTGAGAACTCTGAGATGCAAAGTGACCTTTCAGATGAGGCTTGCTTTCCTGGGAACAGTTCCCTTCCCAGGGCCTCATTAGATGAGAATTCTTGTGTTCAGGACTCTGAAAGTTTTGATGTTGATAACGGAACACCTGGGAATTTTAACGAGCTTACATTTGACCGGCGAGATAACATTCGGCAATCTAGGCAGGCTGCCAGCCTGCGACGTAGCAGTCGGTTTGCAACCCGAAACTGATTTGTCTTTATATTAGTTGGCCAGAGAAATTGTCCTCAGATGCCAGGCTTCGTTTAGAATACCATGCCAGATCTTGTCTTGTCTTCAAGCTCCTGATTTTGCCTAGGCCTTTGTACACGTTATGCTCCTATAGCTGCCTTGTATTATTCTTTTTTTTATAAAGTTTATTGAGTTAAAAGAACATAGATACATACGTACAATTGACATTGGACAGATAGGGTGTTGGGCAGGGGTGGTAGGGGGGAGGGGAATGGGGATATGGGGAGGGAGATTAGACATATCGGGTAACATATAACAGTTTAAAAACAAACCATACAAATAGGTTGACTTCACCCAAAGAAATATCCGCTTAGTATTGTGTCTTGGAGTCTTTTTCTATATTTTCCCTTCTTCATATCCAAAATCCCTTTAAATTAATATTTTCTTTCTTATTAATGTATTCAACAAAAGGCTTCCATACTTTCGAGAAGTGAGCTATTAAGTTTCCTCTCAAAATTTGTGTTAATCGATCCATTTCTGCAATTTCTAATATTTTATATAGGATTTCCTTTTCCTCGGGGATTTCTCTTCCCTTCAATATCTGGCTGCTACAATTCTGGCTGCCACATTTATGTACCACACAAACTTCTCGGTTCTTTTTCATTTGCTTTGGATCTGTAATATCCAAAAGAAATATTTCTGGCTTTAAATCCAGCTTAATCTGTAGAATCTCATAAATCAAATTTTGAACTTTCTTCCAATATTTAACCTTGTAATATTCATGGGATTTTCATCAAGCATTTTACCTTTGCCTTTGGATTTTGGGACTATTTGAACTGTGTGTTTTACCTTGGATATATTCTACTATTGATCTTCTTTAACCCTTTCGTTGGACACTATATTTGATTCAATAAAAGCCTATTTATTCAGAGAATGTCTGTTGTGTGTGTGACTAGGTGGAGTGCTCCTTTTCTGAAGTGCAACAATTACTGAAAAAGCTGAATTTAGATCCTTCAGTTACCTCCAATTACCACCCAGTTTTGAATCTTCCGTTCCTAGGCAAGGAAATCGAGAGGGCAGTAGCAGACCAGCTCCAGAAATTCTTGGATGACACGGCCTGGCTGGACCCTTACCAGTCCAGCTTCCATTCGGAACATGGGTTGCCATCTCGGATCAACTCCGATGCCAGCTTGACCGAGGCGGATCAGCACTGCTTGTATTGTTAGATCTTAAAGTTGCCTTTGACATGGTTGATTACAATCTTTTGACCCACTGCCTCGCTGCCTCGGGGGTCCAAGGGTCTGTCCTTAACTGGATGGACTCCTTCCTCCGGAACCTCTGGCAAGGAGTGGAATGGAACGGGACATCCTCCGAAAAATCACCACTTACGTGTGGAGTCCCTCAGGGGGCCATTCTATCTCCACTGTTATTTAACATCTATACGTGACCACTCGCTCAGCTAGTTCAGAGTTATGGGCTGGAGTGTTGTCAGTATGGTGATGACACCCAGCTCCTTCTGTGGATGGACGGCCAATCGGACTCGGTTCCCAATAATTTCACATCTTGCCTTGAGGCCGTAACAGATTGGCTGCGTTTCAGTAGACTGATGGTGAATCCAGCAGAGACAGAGATCTTGTGGCTGGGTCGTCCTGGATTAGATGAGGTTCAGTTGCCCACCTTAGATGGTGAACCTCTCTCTCCAGCTATCACCGTCAAAAGCCTTGGTGTCATTTTTGACTCATTATTGACAATAGAGGCCCAGGTCTCCGCCGTCAGTAAGTCTGCCTTTTTCTATCTTTGGCAGGCTAGGCGGCTTGCACCCTACCTGTGCGGTTCATGCCACAGTACTTCAAGAATTGACTACTGTAATGCCTTTTATGTTGGCCTTCCCTTATCGGTAACCCGGAGACTTCGACTGGTACAGAATGCGTGGCCAGACTCCTCAGGGGAACCCCCGTGAGGAACGATATAACACCTGTTCTATACCGACTGCACTGGCTTCCGGTTGAGTTCCGCATTACTCACAAGGTGCTGGTTCTGTTCTTTAAGGCCTTGCATGGTCAAGGGCCGGCATACCTACGGGAGTGCCTCTGTCCGTGTCAACCCTGGAGATCACCGCACTCAGACCATCAGCATCTACCCCAGGCCCTAAGGATGCCTATCTGACATCAATCCGGCATAGAGCTTTTTCGGTGATCGCCCCATCACTTTGGAACGCCCTCCCTCCTTACATCAGAGCCGTAATCTAAATTACTTTCGCACGGCTTGTAAAACGTGGCTGTTTGAGAGAGCGTTTGGCTGAGAAACAGTTTAGATTGTTAATTGTTTTTAAATGTTTTAGATGTTTTGATATTTTAGGTATTTAACTGTGTGTTTTACTGTAAATCGCCCAGAGCCATCTGAGATGGGTGATTAATAACATTAAGTCTAGTCGTGTCCAACTCTGGGGCATGGTGCTCATCTTCATTTCTAAGACGAAGGGCCAGTGTTGTCCGTAGAGGCCTCCTAGGTCATGTGGCTGGCGTGACTGTATGAAGTGTCATTACCTTCCCGCCAGAGCGGTACCTATTGAGCTACTCACATTTGCATGTTTTTGAACTGCTAGGTTAGCAGAAGCTGGGGCTAACAGCTGGAGCTCCCCCAGGTCCCCGGTTTCAAACCACTAATCTTCTGTTCAACAACTCAGTGGTTTAAACTGCTGCGCCACCAGGGGCTCCTCCCAAAGCCGAATAGGGGGCGCAATTGCTTCCCTTCATCTAGAAACTATGCTCCTTTTGATGTAGTTCCAAAATCTCACTGGCTTTTTAAAGACCAATTGAAGTAGTGATTCAGATTGACTGTATTTGAGACCAACAGCTGGTTTTAGGCCTGGGACTACAATTCCCCAAGTCCCTTGGCCATCATGACCAACAGCAATGCTGGCTGCAACTTTTCCAAGCTTTGATAGAATAAGGAATTTTTTGGTAGGTTTGAAATCTCCCCCTTGCTGTCCAGAATAAACACAATTATTTAAATGCAGGGTCTGGTTTTATTAGCTTTGCTTTTCAGATAAAGCCAAGGCAGGGAGGGAATTTCCAAACACGGATTGCTGAACCTTGCAGCAAGTGAGGATTATTCTGTCAGGACTCCTATCTGCCTGTTTGGGAAGCTTGTGCATTGGCAGACGATGCTGCTCGCAACCCTTGTGGGAGCTCACCTGGCGTGGCTCACAACCTTTTGTCTGGTTGGGGTTTCTTTTCTTTTTTTGAGCTGTCTGTAAAATTATATCTGGATCAGAAATATTTCTTGCACAGACGTTTCATGAGCTAAATCCACTTTGATCCTTTGAGTTTGATGGCCGGTTTCTAACAATGCTCCCATCTCCCCTGATTCCACTTCTTTCTCATCTGCAGAGCGTTTGCAGCCAAGCTCTTTGGCTGATTCATTCTTGATCTTGCAGAGTGCCGTCCTTTTACCTGCAACCTCTCGGTCCTTCTCAGGAACAGTATGGCCATTTCAAAATCAACATGCCCACATTGGACTTGCCTCTGTTCCTCTTCTCTTTTCAATAGCATCCTAATCTTGCTGCCACTCCAAGGTTCATTAAAAAAAACACGACAAGGCTGTTTTTCATCTGCAAGTGCTTGCGATGCTGCATTTAAATCCAGCTTTCTAATCATTGTTTGGCGCACTACTTCATAGATTTTGTATGTACACTGATGGTGCCCTGATTTTGACAGTAACTGAAGACAGCAGGCAGGTCCTATTGTGGATTATGTTGATCATGAGGAATGTAGAGGCTATGCAAAACAACTGGTCTTGGGGAGAATTTAATCTACGTATTGTACATCATAATTTGTCCACTATTTCTTTGGAAAGTTTCCAGCCCTGGGCTTCATGCCATGATGCTGTTATACCTGGGAATCTCAAGCAAGACGTTATCAATCACATCCGCTCTTTGCCCAACATCAGCTGCTCAGTGGCTGCTTCTGTCAATAGCTACATGTTTTTAAAATTAGGGCAATTTAAGCAGGTGATGTAGATAGTATCAGGGTTGGCATTAATGAGGCAGCTTTAATTCAGCAAACAGTTTAAGCCACTTTTTCTCAACCTTCCGAATGCCGTGACCCCATAATACAGTTCTTTATGTTGTGGTGACTCCCAACCATCAAATTATTTTCATTGCTATTTAATAACTGTAATTTTGCTACTGTTATGAATTGTAGTGTAAATATCTGATATGCAGGATGCATTTTTCATTCACCAGACCAAATTTGGCACAAATACCTGATACGCCCAAATTTGAATACGGGGGGGGGTTGATTTTATCATTTGGGAGTTGTAGTTGCTGGGATTTATCATTCACCTACAATCAAAGAGCATTCTGAATTCCACCAACAATGGAATTGAACCATACTTGGCACACAGAACTCCCATGACCAACAGAAAATACTGGAAGAGTTTTGTGGGCATTGACCTTGAGTTTTGGAGTTGTCATATATATGGCATTACTTCGCGGACGAAGGTTCTGAGGAAGGACTCATCCCACGCTTTCTACAAGCGTGTTGTTGGATGTGTCCTTTGAGTCTGTGCAATGGATTTTTCTGGTGGAGCGCAGCGTGCACAGAACTGGCCTTGCCCTTTAAACCAAAGGCTCATCTTCCGGGACCTAGCAAGCTTGGACGGTGGCAGTGAGGTCCTCAGGCTGTAGGTTTGATTTGAGTTTCCTTCTCTAGATGGCTGACCTTACAGGGTTAGACAAGCACCATCTGCCCGGGTTTGAAATCAGAGTTTTCCTTCTCTTAGGATGGTTGCCAAAAGGCTAGAGAGCCCATCCTGCCCATTGACGCTCTTTGCCAGGCCCTTCGGTGTGACCTATCTGGCATGGGAGGCCCTATCAGTGGCTATTATGCCACCGCCAGCATAGCCCACAGCTTCATTAGGGTACGCAAGCCTCTCCCCCATGACAAGGGGGCGCCAATGGAGAGATAGTTCACCGACATCCAGAGAGCACTGGAAACTCGCACAGTGATGGATCTGGACCAAACTTGGCATGAATACTCAATGTGCTGAAATGTGAACACTGGTCGAGTTTGGGGGAAATAGATCTTGACGTTTTGGAGTTGCTGGGATTTATAGTTCACCTTCAATCAAAGCACTTTCTGAACCCCTGCAACAATAGAATTGGGCCAAACCTCCCATACAGAACCCTCATGACCAACAGAAAATACTGTGTTTTCTGATGGTTTTTGGTAACCCCTCTAACACCTCCTTACAACCCCTCCCAGCCCCAATGTTGAGAAATGCTGGCTTAAGTGATCGCATCACTTAAGAAAGCCCGATAAGCCGAGTGGTCCAGGCTTTGGAGCCATCACCACGAAGGCAAGAGATCAGGGTATTGCCCAGTCCATCGGTGTCTGGATGATTCTGCAGAATTGCAGCGAAAGGTGGGTTGACAAGGAAGCCAGGTGTAATGTCCAAAGCAGATCTTGTGACAAATTTTGCAAGCAAACTGACTTTATCTTGGCACTGCCATGGCAGAAAGCAAACACGAGTGCCAGTATCAAATGTTCTTTTGGCTATCAGTCTGGCCTTTTGCATCTCTCTCTCTCTCTTCTCTCTCTCTCTCTCTCTCTCTCTCTCTCTCTCTCTCTCTCTCTGCATAATTGTTTATGTGGCTGTTGTTGTGGCTGTTGTCTTCCATTTAGAAGACAAGGAAAATCTTTTTTTTAAACACAAAGTTTACCTGGGGATCAGGAGGGAGCAGCCAGTCAGTGAAGTACGCAACCAAACTCAACCTCACTTTGGGACTTTGTGCTGGCGTAGTTGCTGGGTATAGTTGGTGGTTGTATTATTGAAGTCATTTATGTAAGGAGCTATCCAAGGCTCTCTTAGAACCACAGGGCTGGAAGGGACTTCAAGGACCATTGAGTTCAATCCATCTTCTACCACCCTGAGTCCCTTCGAGGAGAAAGGGTGGCTTAAAAATATTTTTTTTATTATTAGATTATTAGCTGAAGTGAGGAGAAGGTGAGGGAGGGAGGCCTTGGAAAACAAAACACACATTTAAGTGAGGAGAGAGAAATATATCATACTAGCCGTGCCCTGCCACGCGTTGTTGTGGCCCAGTCTGGTGGTTTGGAAAATAAAGTAATGAGAATATATTGGTTTCTAATGTTATTCTTTTATTCTTGTGGGTAAACAGTATTTCTTTTTGTTTCTTTGTCAGTGTTGATGTGGAGATTGTCTGCTGGAACATGCCACAGAATTGTCCTTGTTTAGGGAAAATTGTCCTGCTTCGTCCCTTTCAAATCTATGACAATATATCTGTGTTATTCCTTCCTTCCTTCCTTCCTTCCTTCCTTCCTTCCTTCCTTCCTTCCTTCCATTCTTCCCTTCTGTTCACCTCCCCTTCCTCTCTTCCTGCTATCCTTCCTTTTTCCTTCCTTTCTCCTTCCTTCCTTAGGAGCAGGAGGAGGGCCTGAGGAGGCCTCGGGCCATGGCGCTTGGCAATGGCGGGCAGAGGGAGGGAGGAGGGGACTCAATGGCCTGGTGGAGAAGGAAGGAAGGAAGGAAGCTCACCTTCGGCACCGAGGAGAGAGAGAGAGAGACAGTCAGACAGAAAGAATGAGGACCGGAGGGCCCAAGCTTGCACAGGCCTGGAGTCGACCATCAATGTGTGGGAAAACAGGGTCAGGAGGAGGCCAGGAGCTTCCCTCAGGACCGAGGAGTCTCCTCCTCCATCCCCATCTCCCTCTCTTTTTCCTCCCAATGGCGGTGGTTTCCCTTGGCAAGCGCGGCCTGGCTTTCTAATGCGCCGAAGCGCCACCAGAGATCCCCCTGTCGCCACCAGAGCCTGAGGAGACAGGCAAGAAAGGAAGATGAGTTCGAAGCCGGGCGTAGAAGCAGCAGCGGCTCATGGCTCGGTGCCTGCGGAGGCCAGAGGCCGGCACAGCAGGCGAGGCTTCCCGCTGATGGCCTTCCTGGCTTCCCCCGCCTTGCTCGTTTGCTTGCTCGCCCCCGCCATGGCAGTGTTATGGCCTCTAGCTGGAGCGCCAAAGTGTCCCTTGCTTGGAGGTCGGCACAGCTCCTGCTCTGTGTCTGCGTGGCGGGGGGGGGGGAGGAGAGAGATGGGGTTTGCACGCATGCGCTGTGTTCCCATGCATGCGCCGTCCACCTTGGGCACGGGGAATGCTGGGAAATGTAATCCCCCAACACTTTTGTGATTTGTAAGTGATTGTCTTTTAAAAAAATAGTTTTCTGAGTGTTGGTCACACCTCGTACTGTTTGGCGTTGTGTTGCCAAATTTGGTGTGTTTCAGTTCAGGGGTTTTGTTGTTTTTAAGCCACGAATGACGACACGAAGATTTTTACATATATAGATATTGAAAGCAATGGCTGGAAACAGCTGTGACAGCGGGGGTAGCATTGGAGCTTTACCCCCATTATAATCTGAGGAAGGCTTTTTCAGGCCCCCAAGCTTATCTTTGAGTATATACTGTAATTATAATTATTCTAAATTTATCTATAGCACAGAGGCATGTGGGAAAGATCAATCTTTCCCCACCCCTTGGATAGGCCCCGTAAGACCCATGGAAACCAGAAACCACACACATATCTGCCATCATCATCTCTGGTCCCATCTAAACTGCCATATAATCCAGTTTCAGAATGCAGATGGACTGCATTGAACTGGATTATATGGCAATGTATGTGAGGGTTGGTAAATGTGAATAAACAGAAGCATTGCCACAGTATTTAAACCAGGATATACCCTGCAGTATAACAAACTGTCACTCAGGCTTGTGTAACAAGTAACACTATCTACTTCAGTTCAAGAGTTCAAACATTGTAACAATATATACAGCAGTCTATTTGAATTTGCACAAAGAATAGAGGGAATAAAATAGTCCTTTTAAATAGTCTTTAAATATGCCTCGTGCCTTTAAATTATCAGGCTTCAGGATAGTTGGCAGTCAGCACTCTCTTCACTGTCCAAAGTGAAAGTGGAAATGACAGTTAGAACCCTTGGTCTCAGCAGCAGCCAATCAGAACTCTGGCCCCTTGCATGCTCAGCCAATCAGCTGCTGACGCATCCCTTTCCAGTCAAACCCATTACACCACAGTGTCCCTTTTCAGTTTCTCTCACAGTGTTTATATGAGTCTAACTGGCCATTTTAATACAATTTGCACTACATGCCCCATGTGAGCATATCCATAGAGTTTTTAAGTCTGCCGATTTTAAGCAGGGTTTCACCTGGGCACTTCCAGTCTCAACACAGAAAGAGGAAAGGTACATGTCATCTGGAATCAGTGAGTTTTTCCAGAGCAGCTGTTCTTTATAGCTGTGTGTATCTCATCCTTAGCATTCGGTTACAGCCAAATGCCATGCAGACATTTGGAACTGTAGCTCCCATCACTCCCAAACAGCGTGTGGTGACCCAGAATACCTGGTGGGCACAAGGTGTCCTTCTTCTAAGCTCCAGGAGATTGCCTCCAGAGCCAAAAGTCTGTCATTTAAACAGAGTTTTCCACTCGTACTTCTTGAGTCTCCAGGTACCATCCTAATAATGGTTTGCCGAATGCAGGTGTTTGGCTGCTATTTTCAGCATCCTTTCTTATTAACTTCAGAACCAAGCCTTTTTTCCCCTTTACTTTCCACATTATATTTCTCCCCTCGCTGGATGGCAATTATTTTAAACTATTTCCAAGGAGTCACCAAGGCTGTGGACGTTCTGTCACCTTCAGGATCTATTACCGGAAGGTTAAGAACATTTGTGTGGTGTTTTGCCTTTGGATTGTTAAAATCTGCTGGATGGTTTCAGATTTCAAAATCAATATATTTATGTGTGTGCTTCCTTGAGCTGTTCTGACCTATTTCTTCCCTGCTTCCCCATTCTTTTGCTGGTTGTTTCCTTTTGCTTAGCTTGCAATCTTCTTCACATAGACCTGCCATTAAGTCTAATAGGACATCATTGGGATTTGTAGATTGCTTTCTTATTTATATGTTTGCATTTTACTGTATTGTTGTTGATGATGATGTTTTGATTTTTGTTTTATTGTATTCGTTGTTTGGGCTTGGCCTCATGTAAGCCACCCCGAGTCCCCGTTGAGGAGATGGTGGCGAGGTGCAAATAAAGTTTATTATTATTATTGTTATTACTACTACTACTTCTACTACTTCTAAGTAAAAACAGATTAGACTCTGCATTTATAAGCCTCACTGAATAAACATGGCAGCTGGAAAAAGCACCTGTATGAACATTTGTTGTTGGTGTGTGTCTTCAGGATGACTCTAGATAGAAGATATTGGCCCTCACTTGAGGTTTTCTCCTCTGGCATTACTTCGAGAATGAAGATTCTTAGGAAGGACTCATCCCACGCTTTTTACAAGCGCGTTGATGACTTAAAAGGCCAATCTGAGATAGGCAAGTCCAGTTCCAGAAAGCACAGCAGAAAGTCTCCTTGGGTGATGTTGTTTCCAAGTTGCGGTTCTTTCTGCGTTGTCATTTCTCTTCGGGACCCATTTGGCATGTCTTCTCGAAAGAGGCCGCAGCATTGTGGAAAGTGCGTCTCCATACCTCCCTGTGTGAGGCCAGGGTGGACCATTGTTGGTGATCAATCTGGCCAAGCCTGAGATGTTATTTCAGGGAGTCCTTATATCTCTTTTTGGGGGCGCCTCTCTTGCACTGACCTGTGGCGAGTTCACTGTAGAGTAGTATCTTTGGGAGGCGGTGGTCCTCCATCCTAGAGGCATGCCCTGCCCAGCGCAGCTGTGTTCTCAATAGCATGGCCTCAACGCTGGTGATCCCTGCTTGCTCAAGGACAGCAACATTCGTCACATAGTCAGTCCAGTGTACATTTAGGATTGTGCAAAGATAGCGCTGATGAAAGCATTTGAGGAGTCGTAGGTGCTGGCGATAGGTGACCCATGTTTCAGACCCATATAGGAGAATAGACAGTACAATCGCTCTGTACACACTGATTTTGGTGCTTTGTCTCAGGTGTTTGTTACTCCAGACTCTTTTGTGAAGCCTTCCGAATGCACTCTATGCCTTTGCTAATCTGTGATCTATCTCTTTATCAATCTTGGCATCTGAAGAGATGATGCTTCCCAGGAAGATGAACTGCTGGACGGACTTAAGCACAGATTTGCCTATGCTGACGTGGGGGTGATGGTGTTCTTCCTGTGGTGCGGGCTGGTAGAGGACTTCCATTTTCTTCAGGCTGACTACCAGCTTAAACAGCTCTGCAGCTGCTGCAAAGCATGATGTGAGGCGCTGCAGGGCTGCTTCTGAGTGGACGGCAAGGACAGCATCGTCAGCAAAAAGCAGCTCACGGACTAGATAGTTTAGAAGATATTGACCCTCAATTGAGGTTTTCTCCTCAAGATATACTCAGGGGAGATTTGTTATGGACTTCCTCTAAGACTGAGAAAGTATGATTTGGCCTTGGTCAACCAGTGGTTTCTATGGTTGGACGGAGATTTGAAGCATGGTTTCTCAGTTTCCTTGTCAAGTACTAAAACTACCAACTGCACTGGCTCCAAAAATAGGGGTTTCTTGGCAAGGTTTCTTCAGAGGGAGGTTGCCATTGTTTTCCTCTGAGGCTGAAAGAGTCTGTCTTGGCGATGGCCATTCAGTTGGATTTCCATGACTGAATAAATGATCTGGATGTAGAAGTAAATTCTGAGGTAGCAAAGTTTGCAGACGACACTAAACTGTTCAGGGTAGTTAAAAATGAAACTGACTGTAAAGAGCTCCAGAAAGATCTCTCGAAATTGAGTGAATGGGCAACAAAGTGGCAAATGCATTTTAACCTAAACAAGTGTAAAGTCATGCACATCGGGGCAAAGAACCCCAAATACACTTATCAACTGATGGGATCAAAGCTTTCTGAGACAAACCAGGAAAGGGATCTTGGGGTTTTGGTGGACAGCTCAATGAAGATGTCAACCCAGTGCGCTGCAGCAGTGAAAAAAGCAAATTCTATGCTTGGCATGATCAGGAAGGGAATCGAAAATAGGTCGGCAAATGTTGTATTGCCTCTCTACAAATCTATGGTGAGGCCACATCTGGAGTACTGTGTACAATTCTGGTCACCGCACCTCAAGAAGAGGTGCCTTAAGAGCCTAGGTGTCCACCTGGACCCCCTGCTGACCATGGAGACCCAGGTCTCCGCGGCCAGCAGGGCGTCATTTTTCCACCTACGACAGGCTAGGCGACTGGCACCCTACCTTTCCAGGGACGACCTGGCCACGGTGATCCAAGCGACGGTCATCTCGAGATTAGACTACTGTAACGCCCTCTCCACGTTGGCCTTCCCTTGGCGACAGTTCGGAAACTCAAGCTAGTGCAGAATGCCGCTGCTCGCTTGCTGACGGAACGTCGGTAAGGGGAGCACATCACGCCCATCCTCCGGCAGCTGCACTGGCTGCCTATTGAGTACCGAATTGCCTTCAAGGTGTTGGTGTTAACCTTTAAGGCTCTACACGGCCTAGGGCCTGCGTACCTGAGGGACCGCCTTGCCCCATACATTCCCCGAGATCACTACGTTCTGAGGAGTCGATTTGCTCCTGATTCCATCGGTCCGCGCCTGTCACCTGTCTGCTACCAGGCAAAGGGCTTTCTCTGTGGCGGCTCCGGTACTCTGGAACTCTCTCCCGGACGACGTCCGAGCTGCCACGGAGCTCATCCCGTTCCGCAGGGCTTGTAAGACCGCCCTGTTCAGACTGGCCTTCGGCTAGGCGAGTAAGCCGAATGTACTCATCTTCCTAATCAGCACCCTAGTTCAGGGAATGCCATGGCATGCACATAATTTTAATCTCGGGACCTATTGTATTTTGTTTTATTGTATGTTTTATGTTGCATTTTATTGTACGGCGACATGGATGTACATGCCTGCCGAATTTTATGATGTTATCCGCCCCGAGCCTGCAGGGAGGGGCGGAATACAAGATGGAACAAATAAATAAATAAATAAATAAATAAGAAGGATATAACGGAACTGGAAAAGGTACAAAGAAGGGCAACAAAAATGATCCAAGGGATGGAGCAGCTCCCTTATGAAACCAGGTTGCAACGCCTTGGTCTTTTTAGCCTTGAAATACGGCGTTTAAGAGGTGACTTGATCGAAGTGTATAAAATCATGCATGGGATAGAAAAGGTGAACAAAGAAAAAAATATTTTCTCTGTCACACAACACTAGGACTAGGGGGCACTCCCTGAAGCTCCAAGGTAGGAAAGTTAGGAGTAATAAAGGGAAATATTTCTTCACCCAGAGAAAGGGTCATTGGGTTATGGAACTCACTTCCAGAGGAGGTTGTGACAGCAGTCAGCCTGGACAGCTTCAAGGCAGGATTAGACAGATTCATGGAGACCAAGGGAATCAGTAGTTACTGAAATGGACATCTAAGGGCCACCTCTGTGTTGATGGAGGCAGGCAGGATTTTCCCCGGGTACTGGTTGTGGGGGGTCGGGAGCAGGTGAGGGTTTTGCCCTCCTTTCTGCTAGAGATCCCTGTGTACAACTAGTGGGCCACTGTGTGACACAGAATGCTGGACTAGAATGCTGGACCGCCTTACCCCGTACGTTCCCCCGAGATCACTGCGCTCAGATGAGCAGAATCTGTTGCAAGTTCCATCAGTCCGCTCCTGCCACCTATCGACGACCAGACAGAGGTCTTTCTCTGTAGCGGCACCAGGGCTCTGGAATGCCCTCCCGGAGAGTGCCCGAGCCATCTCGGAATTGGGCCCATTTCGGAGGGCATGCAAGACGGCCCTCTTTGGGCTGGCCTTCAATTAAGTGCCCGAGGCGACAATGTACACTGTATGCCCTCTTAACCCATGCTCTGACCTTTGTAACTGTTTTAATGTGGCTTTTGTGTTTTGGTTTTATGTTTTATTGTCTGTACTGGCCGCATGCCGCATGTTGCGCTGTGCTGTCGGTGTAATTTTATGTGATCCGCCCCGAGCCTGCCGGGAGGAGCGGAATACAAGAATGAAATATAAATAAATATAAATATAAATAGATGGGCTGAGGCCCGATTCAGCATGGCTCTTCTTATGTTCTTATGTTCTTAATAGGGACTCAGACCCTGGTTTCCCAGCTAGTACGCAACACTGGCTCTCAATTCCTCTCAGTCAGTAGTGATGTAATGCAGCTGGCTACTAACTAGCTGCGCCACAGCCCGGTCTTGAGTTTCCACGTGTGTCTTAAGGTCCAGCGATGATCTTGGAAACAAGGAGTGTCAACCCTGGTTGTGGTTAGTACCTGTCAATCAATGAATATCAGGTGCTGTAGGCTCCACTTCAGACAGAGGAAGGAGCTGGTAATCTGCCTCTGAGTATTCCTTATCTAAGAAAACCCTGTGAAATTTATGGGGTCACCATAAGCTGACAGACGACAGGAAGGCATATATTCAGGGGTAGCAGCAAGTCACAATATTATGGCATCTTTATTGGACCAGAGACCTCGTTGTCAACTGTCTGCACCTGTAAGTGCAAAGAGGGGAGAACTGTCACAGGAGGGAGTTGAGCGTGGTCTGAACAATTCAGTTAGAGCTCAAATGTATGCAAAATTACTCTCCATAGCAGCAGCAATCATCATTGCTGAATGAATTAGCACCTGTAGCGGAGGAAAAAATCATCCCCTCTCTCTCTTTTTGCATACTCAAATGAATAAGGTAAAAAAATATTGTTCTGGGTTCATTTGTTCATTCATGCCCTACCTTTGTTCCAATGCTGGGAATGAAAGTGGCTTAACAAAAATGAAGTGCAGATGAAAACACTGACAAAGTCATACATGCAAAGACATAATAAGTCATTATTAAAATAGAATTAACGTAATCATAGCAGTAGAATGAATCCATTAAAATACAAACAAAACCACAAACTTATAAAAGATCTAGCAGCCAATTTCTAAAAGCCCGTGAGAACAGAAAGCTTTTCACTGGCAAGCGTGTATCTACACTGTAGAATTAATGCAGTTTGATTCCACTGTAACTGCCATGGCGAAGTGCTGTGGAACCCTGGGATTTGTAGTTTGGCAAGGCACCATCACTCTTTGACACAGAATCCTAAAAACCTTATTAAAGTTGCAGCTCCGATTCCATAGCATTCAACCATGGTGGTTAAAGTGGTGTCAAACTGCATTTAATTCTGCAGTGGAGATGCACCTGTAGTTCCAAATCTTGGGAGCAGTCACTGAGACAGCCCTCTCTCACCTTTCCACCAGAAATGTTTGTGAAAGTAATGGGGCCAATCCCAAACACCTTTAGAGCCCACAGACGTTCCTATGTGAAGATAGGGACTTTTGGGTGGCCTGGACTGGACCTGAAGCAATGTAAACTGAATTATTCCTGGAAGTGGCCAAAGGGCTGCAAAACTGCTGTAAGAAAAGAGATGTATGCTTCTTGTTGTCAGCTAGAGCCCCCTGACTCTGGAACTCGCTCCCCAAGGATATCAGACAAGCCCCCACATTGGCAGTCTTTAGGAGGAGCCTGAAAACGTGGCGATTCCAGTGTGCCCCTCGCCGCCTCGGAGATCCAAGGGTCTGCCCTTAACTGGGTGGGCTCCTTTCTCCGGAACCGTTGGTAACGAGTGGAATGGAACAGGACGGCCTCTGAGAAACCACCACTTACGTGTGAGGTCCCTCAGGGGGCCAATCTATCTCCATTGTTATTTAACATCGTTATGCGACCACTCACTCAGCTGGTTCGGAGTTACAGGCTGGAGTGTTACCAGTATGCTGATGACATTCAGCTCCTTCTGCGGATGGACGGCCGGCTGGACTCAGTTCCCGATAATTTCACATCCTGCCTTGAGGCCACAACAGGTTGGCTGTGTTCCAGTAAACTGAGGGTGAATCCGGCGAAGATGGAGATCTTGTAGCTGGGTCGCCCTGGGTTGGAAGATGTCCAGTTGCCCACCTTAGACGGTGAGCCTCTTCTTCCATCTGCTACGGCTTGGTGTCATTTTTTACTCGTTATTGACAATGGAGGCCCAGGTCTCAGCTGTCAGCAAGTCGGCCTTTTTCCATCTTCGGCAGGCTAGGCGGCTGGTGCTTTACCTGTCCGGGGATGATCTCACCACAGTGGTTCATGCTACGGTAACATCAAGAATGGACTATTGTAATGCCCTTTATGTTGGCCTTCCCTTGTCGGTGATCCGGAGAGTTCGACTGGTGCAGAATGCGGCGGCCGGACTCCTCATGGGAACCCCTGTGAGGAAACATATAACACCTGCTCTATACCGACTGCACTGGCTTCCGGTCGAGTTTCGTATTACCCACAAGGTGCTGGTTCTAACTTTCAAAGCCTTGCATGGCCAGGGGGCAGCGTACCTACAGGAACGCCTTTCTCCCTGCCGAACCTGGAGATCACCATGCTCAGACCATCAGAACTTATTACAGATCTGGGTCCCTAAGGAAGCCCATCTGACATCAACCCGGCGTAGAGCTTTTTTGGTGATCGCCCCATCACTCTGGAACGCCCTCCCTCCCTACATCAGAGCTACCCGTGATTTAAAAGATTTTCACACGGCTTGTAAAACGCGGCTGTTTGAGAGGGCGTTTGGCTGAGGAACTGTTTAGATTGTTTAAATTGTTTAGATGTTTTAGGTATTTAGCTGCGTGTTTTATTGTAAATCACCCAGAGCCACCTGGGATGGGCAATTAATAAATCTCTAAATAAATAAATAAATAAACAACGCCCTCCTTTGACCAATTCCATGCAAAATGCCCTCGGAAGCACTTTAACTACCTGTTGGGTTGATCTCCCCACATTGTCCTTTAAAACCCTCCTGCTAGACACATCCTACCTCTGTTCTCGTCCAGTGTTTATTTAAAATTTTAATATATTACATCTGGCCCGGCCATTATGGTTTTAATATTTGTGTGTTATTGCTTATATGTGAGCTATATTGGTTGTATTGTCTTATTTGCTACTGTGTTGCTACTGTGTTGTTTTACTGTAAGCCGCCCCAAGTCCCTTCAGGGAGATAGTGGCGGGGTATAAATATATTATTATTATTATTATTAGTGTTAATTGAATAGAGCTTTTGGC